>OY728135.1:238491997-239691997 GCA_963277665.1 Viscum album
CTCATATGAGAGATCATCTTCCAACTGTACCACCTCTGAGTTTAGTACATGTGAGGGGTCTGGAATGTACTTCCTCAGTAGTGATATGTGAAACATGTCATGAACTTGAGCCATATTCGGTGGAAGTGCCAGACGATAGGCCACGGCTCCTATACGATCAAGGATCTCAAAGGGGCCAATGTACCTTGGGCTTAGCTTCCCTTTCTTCCTGAATCGCATGACTCTCTTCCATGGAGATATTCGAAGGAAGACTTTATCTCCAACGTCAAACTCCAAGTCCCTTCGACGATTGTCAGCATAGTTCTTTTGCCGACTTTGAGCAGCTTTGATATGTTTCTGGATGACTTGAACCTTCTCTGTCATCTCTTGAACAAGATCGGGACCATGTAGTTTTCGTTCTCCATCTTCATCCCATCAGGTTGGAGTTCTACATCGCTTCCCATTAAGAGCTTCATACGGATCCATCTGAATACTCGAGTGGAAGTTATTGTTGTATGAGAACTCAACCGATGGAAGGTACTGATTCCATCCACCTTTGAATTCAAGAGAGCATGATCTTAGAATATCTTCAAGTGTATGAATAGTCCTTTCAGACTGGCCATCAGTTTGGGGGTGATAGGTCGTGCTGAAGTTTAATTCAGTACTCAAAGCATGTTGAAGGCTCCTCCAAAATTTAGAAGTGAACCTTGGATCACGGTCAGAGACAATCGAGAGTGGAACACCGTGCAACCTCACTACTTCCTTCACATATATCCTTGCATGTTGTTCAAGTGAGAGGTCTTCCCGAATAGCGATAAAATGGGCAGTCTTGGTGAGTCGGTCAACCACAACCCATATCGCATTATTTCCTCCTGACGTTTTCGAGAGGCCCATGACAAAGTCCTTAGTGACATTTTCCCATTTCCACATGGGTGTAGGCAATGGCTGCATCATACCTTTGGACTTTTGCCGCTCAGCTTTAACTTGCTGACACACCAAGCACCTTGATATATATTCTGCAATCTCCTTCTTCATGTTATCCCACCAGAAGTGTTCTCGGAGATCACGATACATCTTGGTACTTCCAGGATGAATAGAGAAAGTTAAGCTATGTGCATTATCCAATAGCTCCTTCTTTATTCCGGGTGATGAAGGCACACAAAGCCGCGTTCCAAACCAAATTACACCATCATAGTCGATATGGAACTCTTGCAGCTTCCCTTCCTTTACTACATTCACCCTCTTTTGTATCTCTACATCATCCCTTTGTGCTTCCTTATTCTTCTGTTGGATGGATGGTTGCGCAATCATTTGGGAAAGGTAGGATGTATCCCCTGCCCTTACGATTCCCAAATCCATCCTTTGTATATCCAAGAAGATAGGGTCTTTCTCAATCCTCAACATGGATAGAGTAGAAGGTTCCTTCCTGCTTAGAGCATCAGCTACCTTGTTCGCCTTTCCAGGATGATAGTGAATAGAGCAATCGTAATCCTTGATTAGCTCTAACCATCTCCTTTGACGCATGTTGAGCTCCTTTTGTGTGAATATATACTTTAGGCTCTTATGGTTAGTGTATATGTCACACTTCTCACCATAATGGTAGTGCCGCCAGATTTTCAAGGCAAAAATCACGGCTGCCAGCTCTAGATCATGCGTCGGGTAGTTCTGCTCATGGATCTTCAACTGTCGTGAGGCGTAGGCTATCACATTATCATTTTGCATGAGTACACAACCCAAGCCTTTCTTTGAAGCATCACTGTATATCACAAAACTTTCTCCACTTTTTGGTAGTGTGAGTACAGGTGCAGTGATCAGCCTTCTCTTTAGCTTCTTGAAGCTTCCCTTACATTCTTCCGTCCATACATACTTTACCCCTTTCCTTGTTAACTTAGTTAGCGGGCTTGACAATCGTGAGAAGTTTCTCAAAAAACGTCGGTAGTACCCAGCTAATCCAAGAAAACTACGGATTTCTATGACACTAGAGGGCTTGGGCCATTCTTCAATCGCCTTTGTCTTTGAAGGGTCCACAGAAATTCCCTCGCTTGTGATCACATGTCCCAAGAACGTGACTTGATTCATCCAAAAGTCACACTTGCTGAACTTGGCGTACAACTTCTCCTTTCTCAATGTCGCCAACACAAGTCTTAGTTGTTCTTCATGTTCCTCCTTACTCTTGGAGTAAATGAGAATATCATCAATAAACACTACCACAAATTTGTCGAGGTAATGTTTAAAGACTCTATTCATCAAATCCATGAAGATTGCAGGGGCATTAGTAAGTCCAAAGGGCATCACCAAAAACTCATAGTGCCCATACCTTGTACGGAAGGTAGTCTTCTGAATATCTTCCTTCTTCACCTTTACATGATGATATCCAGAATGAAGATCGACCTTTAAGAAGTATTGAGCTCCTCTTAACTGATCGAACAAGTCATCAATCCTTGGGAGAGGATACTTGTTCTTTATGTTGATCTTGTTGAGTTCCCGATAATCGATACACAGCCGCATGGTTCCATCCTTCTTCTTCACAAAGAGCACTGGCGCACCCCAAGGTGATGCACTAGGGCGTATGAACCCTTTGTCCAGATGCTCTTGTAGCTGCTTCTTTTACTATTCCAATTCGATAGGAGCCATCCTATAGGGGCACTTCGAGATAGGAGTAGCTCCGGGTATGAGTTGAATTGAGAACTCTACCTCACGATCCGGGGGAATTCCGGGTAACTCTTCGGGAAATACATCGCCGTATTTCCTTACGATGGGCATTTCCTCAAGGTTGTAAATTTCCTTTGACTCAATCATTTGGGAGAGGTATGCTTCTTCATAGGGAATCATCACCCACACCATTGAAGGATTTCTCAAAGGAGATTCATGATCTTCCTTGCATTTTTAGTGGAGAATGGGATGGTTCGGAATACGAAAATATATTTCCATTTCCCGACAGTTGATATGGGCTCTATATAACGAGAGCCAATCCATTCCCATTATAGCGTCGAATTCCACCAAGGGAAGTATTACGAGATTTGCTGGAAGAATCTTCCCACATATATCAATAGGAGAAGAATCAAACACATGGGTTGCAATGATTGCACCACTTGGTGTTTTTACAGATATCTCTACTTCAAGGTTTTGGGGCTTCGATTCTATAGTTCTAGAAAACTTTCATGATATAAAGGAATGCGTAGAACCAGAATCAAATAATACTTTTGCCATTCTTGAGTGAATAGGAAGTGTACCTTGTACGACTTCATTATCATGTTCCACCTCCGCAGTAGTGATGCCATAAGTCTTCCCTTGTTCCTTTGGCTTTGGTGGTTGTTGGCGCAGATTACCCTCGAAAGCTCAAGGTTTAGTGCACTGGTTTGAATAGTGCCCTAGCTTCTTACAGTTGTAGCATTGAACCACGAGTGGTTCTCTCCTTTCATCGGCTACATTATCCTTCCTTTTCATGTCTCTTCGACACTCATGAGCTAGGTGTCCTTCTTTCCCACACTTGAAGCATTTCCCCGTCCCTTTGAGGCAGTTCCCATTGTGCAACTTCCCACATTTTTGGCAAGTGGGTCGTTGTGTTTTCTTCCCATCTTTATCACTAGATCCACCAGCTTGAAACTCCATCTTTCTTTTCTTATCACCATAGCCATGGGACCATTCTCCAAACTCCATCTCCACTTTGAGAGCACACCATACAACTTCTTCATAACTCCCAAAGTCTCGAATTGCAAGAGATTTTCGAAGGTGTGGTTTTAATCCACTAAAGAATCTATCAATTTTTCTATCATTGTTGATAACAAAACCCGAAGCATACCTTGTGAGCCTTGTGAAATTTGCTTCATAGGTTGTGACAGATTCTCCTTCTTTTTTCTTGAGCTCTATGAATTCTCTCTCCATCTTCGTGCGAAGAGTTCGTGGGAAGTACTTATTAAGAAACATTATCTTAAAGTCTTCCCATTCCATCTCTTCTATTTCATCCCTTGGCTTGGTGTTCTTAATCAAAGCCCACCATTGATCAGATTCTCCATCTAGACGATAAACGGCTAGAGTCACCTTCTCTGTCTCGGAACAGTGAAGAATAGAAAAGATCTTCTCCATGGAGTTGACCCACTGTTCCGCAACTAGTGGATCGGAAGATCCATAAAACGTCGGTGGTCGTTGCCGCATAAAACTTTCGATAGCTAGCTGCTCCCTCTTTGGTGAAGGAGGACGTTCCCCATTATTATGGTTATTATTAATAACCTGGGATAATTGGGTAAGAATCGTCATGAAGTTTTCAACTCCACCTCCAAAATCATTGGGGATGTCGTTCGGGCAATCGTTGCATTGGCCTTCGCAAGAGTTGTTGGCCTGATTTCTCCTGGTTCCCACCATTTTCTAAAATAGAAAAGGTTAGAACAAAACATAAGTAAACAAGTCATGAATAACTTATCCTTTTAAACAATTACACAAAAAACATAACATATGGGATCCCTAGGTAAATATCCTTGTGTGCATATTTGTACTTAGTCTCATGCTAGAGGTTTTCTTTAGGGTCCACTAATCCTGATTCCCAAATTAACTAAACCTTTCCTCTGATACCAACTATAGCGACCCGGCCTTTTCTTACATTACTATTACATCATTTATGAGATAAAAAAACATAATAGTATTACATATGTAGGATAGATAGGTTTAGTGTCTTGGGAAAACTAGTACTACACATAACAAGTACAACATCAAGCATAAAAAAATTCATTTAATTTATTCTTGTATAGCTTCTTAGTAGCACTTGTCCTCTCCTTAGTACATGTAGCCACCTGAGGATATACATCAAAAGGGGTGAGATAAACGCCCAGTAAGAGGATAGATAAGAACAATATAGCATGGGGTGAACATAATCATGACATAGGAAGAAATCTTGAACATGAGAGTAGCATAAGCAATAAACTTGAAATGTGGAAAATCATAAAAATGAAACATCATGTCTTAGTGGTTAACTACCACACATAATTGTGAACAAAGCTAGAATCATGTTCACGCATAATTTCACATTTACTCATGAGATTCATCACTTTACCCAATGCATTGGAGCGCTATATAATTCCGGGCGCACCCGTCACATTTAAACATTCATATTGCGCTATATAATTTCGGGCGCACCCGTCACATCATAACATTATCATTATCATGCTTGCCACATAGAACACATATCAAACATGTACAAAAATAACCCATGGAAAGGAATGGGTTTCATCTCATAATAACACATTCATAAGCTTTGGGTTCCCAAAAAAAAGAGGGAACAACATACTTGATATAAGAACCATCAACCTTGAATGAGAGGCAAAATGTGAGATCTTGAAAGAAGAGTTCTTTTGGAAAAAATTTTAATGGACATAAAAACCAGTGACAAACATGTATATCCCAGAAAAGTAAAGAAAATGATGAACAAAAGACCTTTGAGGAGTAACCATATCAAAAAATGGAGTGAAAGAGGGAGAACCCGAAGGAAGAAAATTGGGTTTGAGATTTCCCCTTACATTGTACTCGAATGACTCCTTCCCTTTAATGTCCTGTATAATGACATTATATTCATTAATTAGAAATTACAGAAACTTTTATACATTAATAGGGTTCATTCTGGTTTTATTATTTCATATTATGTTCCTTTGGATGACTTATAGAGTTTGAAAACATTGATCGGGGATGTTCTTTTTCATGGTTTTCTTGAGTGGTCCACTTGTATTCTTAATTTTATGTTTGGGTAGATCATGGTTAAACATCCAGAACTGATATGACATGTAATTAATGATATTACAGATGCTTGGATGATTTTATAATGAGTTATATTAGATCCATGTGGCCGAATTATTAGATAAGAATTAAATGAAGATTATTTGGGCTAATTTGAGCGGTTTTTGGATCACAACCAACTCATTTTTACTTTTCACTTAGTAGTATGGCCATAGGTTATTTCCAGAACTTAAAATAGAACATAATACATATAAAACATTATGTTTAAACCATAAAAATGGTTTCATGACCAGATTGAAGGTATAAATGGAAGAAGAGAGCATGTTGTTTTTGAAGGTGATAAATTATCACCACATGAACAACGTTCTCTTTAATAAAATAAAAGGAAGGGGGAAAGGGTGAGGGGTGATATAATATAACATTAGAATCATAATATTACAGTATATATATAATACTGGATTTACAGAACAGTTTGGATGAAGATATATAGAGGGAGATCAAGAAAGGAACTTGAACTTGAAAGGAAATTAAAGGAGAAGAGGGAGAGAAATTACCTTTAGAATCCTCCTCTTGAGTTCCTCTTTAAGGAATCTAGGCTTGGTATTTTGATGATACCAGAAGATTTTGGACGTGGGGGATGAGCTAGGGAAGGTGTTTGGGCAGAATTTAGAGAAGGCTTGGAGCTTGAGAGGTGTGAGGAAAAGAGGGAGTGAAGGGTGGCTTTTATAGTGGAGGGGAGAGGGGTTTTCTTAAAATTAAATTGATTAGTTTATTAATTCCACCAAGGACAAGGAATATTGAGTCTTGGATGACCAAGAATAGTAAATTTGACTTGTGAATTCTGGATTTGGGTGCTTACATCACTTGTGATGTCAGGAATAGTGGGTTTTAATTAAAATGCATTTATATGATAAATTAATGTATTATACTATTCATCAAAAATTCAAGTACCTCAGAAAAATCACAAAATTTTACCCCAACCATTTTTCGACGTGTAGAATCCAAAAATGAAGTCCATTTTTCAAAAATAATTTTCTAAATATTATTAATTTAATATTTAATTAAAATCATAATTTACTTTAAAAAAACAGTTTTTAAAATTAAAACTGATTTTGCAATTCTTTCAAAAATTACTTAGGGTCTTATAAAATTATCTAAAAACTATTAGACATTGATTAAATAATTTATGAATATATTTCAGGAAAATAAATATTCTTTTAAATTAATTAATTAATTATAATTAATCATTTATGATTTATAAAATACCAAAAATGTTTACTAAGGTCAAATTATCACTTTCTATGATGACTAAATTTAATTTTATTATTCATAGGTAATGTTACTCTTATTTACTATTCATAAGGTTCATATTACTATTCATAAGGGTAGGTTACTATTCATAAGGGTAGGTTACTATTCACCAAAAATTATTTTTGTTTCATTAGACTCCAAAAACTATCTTGAGCACAACCGTGTATGCCAGATTTTTAAAATTCCAAACATAGGGGTGACAAAATTATGTTTAAAGGTCACTTATCACTTAGTAGTTCATTATTTTGTGTTTTTATGACATAGATATAAGAAGGGAATTTTCTATTAAAAACTTTGGGTCGTTACAGTGAGGAACAAGGGGTAATCACCATGCTATTCCATCTCAACATAATGTGTCAACAACGCTTCGGGTATCCGGGGTTTAAGTAACCAATACAGACCTTCTGGGAAGCCATGGGAGAGGCCCGATTGGAGGATTCGGACCTCAGAACAATCGATGAGCCATTCTTCTAATGTGCTCTGGTGCACGAGAGGGGTAACGCCAGGGGCGTTTGGATTAGTTCGAACATAGGAATGTGTAAGGTGAGAATGATGAAACCCAAAATTCTGAACCCTATTGGGGGGTGGTGTGACAATAAAGGATAACTATTGACCATGTTTGAAACATATTATCCTTGTTGCGTTAGCCTGAAATGGGGATAACAAATGAGGGCCACCTGATGACCATGTTTGAAACAGGGGGCCTAACTCAAAACTTTACCCATTAGTCTTCCGAAACGTTGGCCCAGTACAATAGGCGGGCCATGGGCCGAGCATCCATACTATTAGGGGGTTACTCTAAACATGAAAGAGGATGAGGGTCCGAATAAGTGGGGAATGCAAAGCATGGAATGTGGAGTGAGGGTTTGTTTAAACAGAATCCAACACTCTTGAAATTATGCCACCGTGGCAGAAGCACACTGGATGGATGCATCGGTTTGATCATGGATCATTCCTTCTTTTAGACAGGGCCTCTCTAGCGAGGGGGGTTGTCGCTTCCCAACATCATCTTGGGGCATCCTGAAATTGTTTGGGGAAAAAGTGCAGTTTCATGGTTCCCCACGAAGGGTCAGGCCACATGCTAGAAATGGGGAGGAATGGGACTTTATAATTCCTGTGGTTGGACCCTGGGCGAAATACCAGGGTGTCTATATGTATCCCATAAGGATGAGAATCAAGCTGTACGTAGTTCTTAAGGCACAGTTTAATGTCATGGAGGACGATGAGAAGAATGTTTGTGCCAGTACCCATCCTACAAATACTACTAATCCCATGTGAGTCATGCTCAATGTTGAAACAAGATGTAGTGGTGGGACATTCCCGACATAGTAAGGGACATGGTGGGGAAAAGGGACGATCAGTGAATATCGGCCCAATGATGCAAACCCATCTATGTAGCACACCTAGACATGAGAATAGAAAATGCCGAGTATGTTGTAATTCCACTTAAACATTAGGGTGTGGAAATGGGTGAATCATGACGCTCAAAATTTGGATCACAATGATGGCGGCGTGACGATGGAGGATAAATGTTGATTATGGCGGAAACACACCATCCATATCGCATTAGCCTGTAATGGGGACATGAAAATGAGGGTCAACCATTGACCATGTTCGAAACACGGGACATGTCGCAGATGTCGTCTAAGATCCTTTGGGACGTTGGAACGAAACGGTTGGAGAGCCCTTGGGCCTAGCATCCATAGAGAGCCCTTAAGCCTAGAATCCATGTCGTCTGAGGGTTATTTGGGATGTGGAAGAGGATGAGGATCCAAATGGTGAGCTCACGAAGCTTGGTCATGGAACGAGGGGAATGTCTCCATCAAAACTCCACACTTTGGGTTCATTGTCAAAAAGCATCTCAATACATTAATGAGAAGTATTAGATAGAGGGAGTCGAGTCCCTTCCAATAGGGAGATCTTAGTTTAGGGTCCTAGAGTTCGTACCATGGATTGGATGAAATATAGGAGGCATGTGGTGGGGTAACTCAAATATCCGATGTGAATTGGAACCAGGGTTCTGACCACCATGTGTTCCCGGGGAGAGGTTTTAGGTCTAGGCACCAAAAAAGAGAGTCGAGCTGGGCCCGAAGCAAAGTGCAAAGGCATTATTACATACCCCATGGGGATGGGGATCATGCTGTACGTAGTTCTTGAAAGGGAATTTGTTTATGGTCTTAGAACTCAGACCATGAATGGGTAAGGAGAGAAGGAGACACGTGGTAAGGTGGTTACAAAACCCGACGTGAATGAGGACAGAATCCCTACTTACCATGTGTTCTCTGGGGAAATTATAGAGTCGAGGGACTGAACACGAAAGTTAGGATGGGCCAACGATGATGTGCCCGGGCGGTCCTACATATCTCATGAGGATGAAAATCAAGCCACACGTAGTTCTTGAAGGTGGAACGACATGATAAGCAACCAGTGCAAAGGATGAATGGGGCGTGTGGGTCTAGCCCTCTCACCTAGTGAAGCGATAATTGATAAATATTGTTTTTCATTTAAGGTTAGTGGTTTGGTTTTTTTTTGTGAAGCGACGGGCCTAGGGTAGCAAGCCTGGGCGTCACCACAAGAATCAAGCCATAGTAGGCGTTGAAAAATGGCATGGCATATGACCAATACCCAACGTGACGTCCTCTATGATGAGGTTATCACAATGCAGTGCCGTTTTTCATCGTGCAGATAGGACGATAATGTCACAGTTTGGGGTCATGTGATAGAACCCAGCATTCATTTTAACATCATGCAGTGCAGACGTAGTAGAGACGATGCTAGGTGGGGGATGTGTACGGTTCAATGAAACATAACCGAGGTGAATGGGGACATTATCCACCATCACAACATATGTAATTCCAAGAGGGAGACCTCAGGCAAACGGGACTTCATAGAGGTAAGAGGTAAAGAGGAGGAGATACTAGTTCCCAAATGAGCTGGACCCAAAAACGAGACATTTGGTCGGTCCTACGTATCCCATAATAGTGGTAATAAAGCCATACATACTTATAGGGTTTCCATTTAACGTCATTCGAGACAAAATATAGTTTAATGTCATGCGGGACAAGAAAAAAGAGGGCTAATTTTTTAGAACGGGGTGCGCATGGTGCGGCTCTTGCAAACCCATTGTCAATGAGGACATAATCCCACACCCCACCATGCTGTCCCATAGTCAAAGTCCCAAAGGCGGGATAGAAAAGCAAAATTAGATGAACATAAGATGGACCCATAAACAAGGGGTCTGGGCGTTCTTACGTATCCCAACAGGATGGGAATCAAGCTATACGTAGTTTTGGGGAGATCTTAGTTTATGGTCTTAGAGCTCGGACCATGGAGGGATAAAAACATTCCAAGTAAGCGGAGACCATGACCCAATCCCTAAGCCCACGTGAGTGAACTTTAGTGTGGGAAATAATGGAGGAAGATATTTATTGCAATACTTGGAATTTCCATCAAAGGGAAATTGTTGCAGAGCACCGAAGGACACACTTGTCGCGACTTTGTTCCCATGACGTGCATAAGCGCATAAGGAATAGAATCCAGAGTGTTGAAGATCTACTTGGACATTAGAAGGTCGGGAAGGATGGGAATCATATAACCGACACTTTGGGATTAATGGGGTTGGTGTGGAGTTGGAGGATAACTATTAACTATGTCAGAAATACAGTATCTCTATCATGTTCACCTGAAGTGGGAACAACAAAAGAACATCAACCGCTGACCATATTTGCAACAAGGGATTTGTATCAATTGTTTGTCTGAAACCCTCAGGGGCGTTGGCCCGTAATGGTAGGAGAGCCCTTAGGCGTGGTATCCAGGCCGTTCATGGTGGTCCCTTCGGGTATGAAAGGTGATGAATTCCCTGATTAAGGGGAACACGAAGCCTGAAAAGCGGGTGAAAACATGTCCAAGTAGAACACATAATTCCATGTACTAAAGCAGAGTACCCTTGGGCACATTGGCGAACCACCAAAAAGTGTCAACGGGGTGGCTCAGGAGGGGGAGGTACATGGTGTGGTTGTTACAAGCCCGACGCGGGTGAGGAAATAATCCCATACCATTCCATATATTCCCCTCTCTGAGGAAGGGTAGGCCAAGGGGCCAAGGTGAAATGGACATTTCTGGGAGGTGGGGCTGGACCCGAAGCCTTGACATTTGGGTGGTCCTACGTATCCTATAAGGATGGGAATCAAGCCACACATAGTTCTAAAAATGTAGTTTAACATCATGCCGGATTAGGAGGGGAGTAGGATACCCCCAAACAAGGGAGGTGTATGGTACGGTGAAAAAACCGACGTGAATGAGGACATAATCCCGCATGACATTATACACTTCCATAAGAGAGGACCTAGGTTGGGGGCCCGAAAAGGCCAAGCGGCCTGACAGTTGGGCATTGGTTAGGAAGGCATAAATGACCTGCAGTTTAACGTCTTACAATGAGGACGAGGGTTGGGGGCCCGAAATGTTCAGGTAATAGGATTCCCTAGACAAGGGAGGTGTACGACACTACAAGTAACACGACGTGAATGAGGACATAATCCCACACCACACCATACACTCCAGGTATGAACTTGGGCTAGGGCCCGATAGGGCCAAGGGAACTGAGGCAAGGTTTTGATCAGGAAGGCCTGACCGGCTTTCAGTTTAATGTCTTGCAGTGAGGACAAGGGTTGGGTGCCTGAAAAGGCCGAGGGGCCTGAGGCTGGGCCTCGGTCAGGGAGGCCTGGCCGACTTTTAGTTTAACATCATACAATGAGGACTAGGGAAAAGTGGAAGGTCTCATCCGACGATATGTAAAACACAACGAGTAACTCGACGTGAATGAGTACATAATCCCACACCATGTTGTACAATCCTATCAGAGAGAACCTGCGTCGGGGGCCCAAAAGGCCAAGAGTCCTGATAACTGCCTTTGCCCAGGAAGGCCTGACCTACTTGTAGATTAATGTCTTGCAGTGAGGAAGAGGTTTGGATAAGGTGTGTCATCCGGGGATGTGTACAACATGGAAAGTAACCCAACATGAATGCAGATGTAATCCCACACCACACCGCACAATCCCATCTTAGAGAACCAGGGCCAGGGGCCCGACAGTTGGCACCACCCGAAAAGAGTGTGTCGCTTGGGGATGGGGTAGAATGAATCACTACACTTGATGTTTGGGACATCTTGGGGTGGCCCTAAGGATTCAGGACAACTGCTGACCATGTTCGAAACATAGTGTCCCTATAGTGACCATATGGGAGCAACAAATGAACATTGAACGCTGACCACATTCGAAACGCAGGACATGTATCGATTTGTTGTTCTACATCCTCAAGGGCGTTGTCGAAAAGTGGTAAGAGGTCCCTTAGGCCTAGCATCAATACCATTCAGGGGCCCTTTCAGATAGGGAAGGTGATGGAATCCCATTCAAGGAGTGGGTGAAGCATAGATGTACCCATCTACGAAAGAGTCAAACATCTCTAGGAAGGTAAAAGTACAACCAGATCGAGGCTAGCTCGACGTGAATTGGGGAAAAAGTATGCACCCTTCCACATATCTCGACCTGAGGGGAAGATTCTGGATTTTGGGCTAGGCCAACAGACAAAATGTCCAGGAATTCCTACATATCCCATGAGGATGGGAATCAAGCCATATGTAGTTCTTGAAGGACATGTTGTTTAACGTCGTGCGGAGAAGACATGGGAGGATAGAAGAACGAGATTGGGAATATATTGCGACCATTATGAATCTCGTTTGAGTGGGGCTAAGGAAGCCAACTCCGCATCATGCGAGGACCCTCCAAGGAAGCTATACCCAAGGGGGAAAGTCAAAGAGATGAGTTTTGGGCTAGGCTAAAAACGAAGCGTCTGAGCATTCCTATGTATCCCATAAGGATGGAAATCAATCCATATGTAGTTCGTCAAATGTCATTTAATGTCATACATGATGATGTGCAGTTTAAATTCATGTAGGACCATCCAGTTTAAGGTCATGCAGGGCCATACAGTTTAAGGTCAAGAAGGACCATACATTTTATGGTCATGCAGGACCATCTAGTTTAAGGTCATGCAGGACCATACAGTTTAAGGTCATGTTGGACCATACAGTTTAACGTCATGCAGGACTGTCTAGTTTAAGGTCATGTAGGACCCTACAGTTTAAGGTCAAGAAGGACCATACAGTTTAAGGTCATGTAGGCCTGTCCAGATTAAGGTCATTCAGGACCTAGGGGATCAGGAAAAGTATTTCTTGAGGAATTTGGCATTTGTGGGAGGATTTATGCGCTCACCATCCATTGTCACCAAGGAGTATGCTCCATTTGGGTAAACCATATGAATGATGTATGGTCCTTTCCATTTGGGCTCCAACATGGGTTGTTTCATACCAGGGATCATTGACGCTCGGAGGGCCAACACCAGGTCACCTTATAGAAAATATTGGAGGCCAACCATATTGTTGAAGGATCTAGCTATCTTATTTTGATGCTTTTCTAGATTGTGCAGTGCATAGAGCTTACTCCCTTCAAGTGCTTCTAATTCAGCTAGACGGATTTCAGCCACCTTATCTAGTGCATGCTGGTCATAGACTGCAGTGCGTAATGATGGCAGCAGTATCTCATTAGGAGTGATGGCCTCAGCCCCATACACCAGGGAATATGGAGTTACCTGGGTAGAATTGTAAGTTGTTGTCTTATAATCCCAAAAAGAGTTGGGGAGCTTGTCCGACCAACTCTTCTTCTTATGACCAACCATTTTCTAGAAATTGTTAGAGAGGGTTTTGTTGAAGGCCTCGATCTGTCCATTTGCATGTGCGTGATAACGAGAGGTATGGTTCAAACAGATATTGTACTTAGCGTACAATTTCTTCAGCTCATCTGCTCGAAAGATTGTACTGTTATCGGTGAGCATGGCATGAGGGACTCCAAATCGGTAGATGATGTTGGAGCTCAGAAAATTGACAATGGATCGAGCCTTGACTTCCTTGAGTGGGACTTCCACTTCCCATTTGGAGAAGAAATCCGTAGCGGTCACGATGAACTTGCACTGGCGAGCTGTCGTCGGTGGGTATGACCCCACAACGTCTAACCCCCATAACGCGAAGGGCCAAGAGTAATTGGTGGAGTGGAGAGGTTTTGGAGGCCAATGTAGTAAATTAGCATGAACTTGGAACATGTGACATCTCTTGGAGAACTCGATTCAATCGTGGATCATAGAGGGCCATAAGTACCCCAGTCTCCAGATCGGATGGGATAGCTTTGGCCTATACTGGTGGGCTCCGCAGGAACCGACATGAACCTCTTGCATGGCAAGAGAAATTTTGACTCCTTCAATGCAGTAGAGTAGAAAACCATAGAAACCATGCTTATAGAGTGTCTTCTCACGATTGGGACCACTCTAGAGGGTAAACTACAGTTCGCGGTGTCGGATTCGCTCACGCTCGGCCAGATCATCTGGGAGGTAGCCATTTTGGAGATACTCGACAAAAGGTACTCTTCAGTCGGGATTCGCCTCAACCACTTCATCTAAATAACGTGGGGTTCCTGACGTGGAGGATCTGGTGGTAAGATGGCTTACCTGCTCGCCGTCGTCATCCTCTGAGACGACGGGGGCAATGACTCTCCGTTGTGCCACATGTATAATCAGATCATCCTTCTCGGGTTCTTCAAGTGATGTAGCTAAATTGGCCAAAGCATCCGCTCGAAAATTCTGTGACCAAGGGACATGGGTAACCTTTGTTCGAGAAGGGAACAAGGCCATTAGATGGATGGTGCACTCCAACAATGGCATGAGCTTTGGATTCCGGAAAATATAGTTTCCATTGACCTTCTAGTTGACTAGTTCTGAATCCTCTTTCACGTGAAATGGGTCACATCGATCTCAAGGGCCAGATCGAGGCCAGTGATGAGAGTTTGATACTATGCCTCTTTTTTCGGTGCATCCTTCTGATAATAGGAATGAGTACGGCTGAACGGCTTGCGCCGGAGTGATGAAGATGATACCCAGACCCACTCTGTTGAGCCTAGGATCATTGAGCCTCATACCAGTGGGGATTTGGGAGGCACCATATAATTTCATCTTCCAACATGAGCAAACATGATTGAATGAGAGGATTGCCTCATCATGAAAATCAAGATCCAGGGATTGGTCCACGGAGGTTGGATGGGCAGCTAGGAAGTCTGCCAATGCCTGCACCTTGATAGCCTTATGAGGCACAAACCTGATGTTAAACTACTGGGGAATTACCGCCCACCGCGCTAGCCGGCCATTCATCATGGGGAGGTTCAGGATGTACATTAGTGGGTCTACCCGAGAGACCAAATATAACTCACGGTGCTGCAGGTAATGTCGCAATTTCTGTACGGAAAACACGAGTGCAAGGAAACTTTTTTCAATGGGGGGTATCTGGTCTCCGTATTGAGGAGCATGTGGCTGAGGTAGTTGAGGTTGTTCTCTATCCCCTCATTGTTCTTTTGGGTGAGCAGGGCACTGAGATACCATTCCAAGGTGGTCACATAACAGACCAGCATCTTTCCTGTGATGGGTGGAATCAACACCAGAGGCTGGAGTAGATACTGCTTGATTTCCTCGAAAGTGGTCTGGAACTCTTCGTCCCATTCATAGGCAGATCCTTTCTTCAAGATCTGGGAAAAGGGATTACACTTGCCAGCTAGATTCACGATGAATCGGAGTATATAGGATATGTGTCGTTAAAGACCTCGAAGATCCCGAATATTACTCAGGGGAGGCATCTGGCTAATGGATTTGATCTTCTCTAGGTCGATCTCGATGCCCCGATATCTGACAATGAAGTCGAGAAACTTCTCGGAGGTGACCCCAAAGGCACACTACAACGGGTTCATCTTCAAGTTTCAGGAATGGAGGAAGCCGAATAATTTCTCATGGTCTTTGATATAGTCCTGGAAATGGTGAGATTTTACCACCAGATCGTCCACATAGCACATCACCAATGTTCCGAGAATTGTCTTGAATATGCTTTGCGTTGCCCTCTGATGGGTGGAACCTACATTTTTCAGGCCAAAGGGCATAACCTGGTAACATAAAGTACATTGGGGGGCCTAAAAGTGAACTCCTCATCTTTAGGGTCCATCTGGATCTGGTTGTACCCAGAATACCCATTCAGGAAGGAGAGGGCCTGGAACCCCACTGTAGCATCAATCAACAACTCTATCACTAGGAGGGGAAAATCATTCTTCGTACAGTGATGGTTGAGATCGCGGAAGTCGATATATACTCAGATCTGCGTGTTCTTCTTCCTGACTGTCAAAATTTTGTCTAGCCACTTGGGGTACTAGACTTCCTTGATGAAGTTGGCTCTGATGATCCTTTCAACTTCGGCCTCAACCATGGCACCGTGAGAAGGGTGCACCTTTCTGGGAGGCTGCTTGAACCCACGATGGTTTTTTGAGAGGCCAAGGCAGTGGATGGAGACCTGGGGATCTAGTCCTGGCATCTTTCTATAACTCCAGATGAATACATCACAGTGATGCTTAAGGATGTTCACGTATCACCGGTGCTCCTTGAGGGACATGGGAGAAATGATCAATGTGGGCCTGAAATCTTCCTCGCTACCAAGTCTCACATGTACCAGTTCATCGACTGTGGTAGAGACCCCTTCTTAAAAGGGAGAGGGAGGATCCTTTAGATCCTCTTCTTCACTTGTGGAGGGATCTTCTGCATGGGGGATTTGTCTCTGACCCACCAGACTCCGATGGGAGGCTGGTGCCGGCTTGAGCGGTAGTGGTCATCATACCAAGAAATTCAATCACCACTGAGACCATAGCGATGAAGGCAGTTGATCCAATCCCATGTGGTCTTTAGCCTATGGGGCCACGCATGATAAAATAAATGCATTAGTGGTGTGTCGACCTCATCTAGTAAATTCCAGCCTGGTGAAACAGACACTTATGACGTACCGTCATTTCCATGAGCCTGACGTCCTGATACCGTATAGGGGTAGGAGGTTTCGGGATCACACGAGCCTGGTTGGTGTAGGAGTACGAGGTGATTTTTTCCATCACTTGGACTTGGGAATATGGATTCCTATCACACCCAAAACGACAAAGTATTTACCCATGTCGGGGGCTATGGCCTCAAACCGATGGATCAGGAAGATGTACGAATCATCCTGACCTTCCCAGGGATCAGTTGTGACCGTGGCGGGTTCAACCTCAGTTGCCAAAATTTGCTTATCCTTGGTCTTGTAATAGTCAACATCCAGATAGAGGGCTTCACAAGGGGAAAAAGGAGACGCATCTCCTTGGATCACACCTACTTGACCATTGAAGGAGTATTTGAGGCATTGGTGATACGATGAAGGGATCATCGCATGTAGGTGGATCCATGGCCTACCCATCAATTCATTGTACGCGGTGTCCTGGGAGACAACCATGAATTTGGTACTGGAAACTAGGCCACTGAATTGGGTCTTCAAATAGATCTTATTGATTAGGGTCTACTCGGTCCTGTTGTATCCCTGGATTCTGAGGTCGGAGGGAGTTAAATCATCCTTAGACAAACTCAGCTTCCGCAGTGTCCGAGTCAAGATAAGTTTAATCCCAGCACCCATGTCAACAAGACATCGGTGGGCTTCCACGCCATTGAAATGACCAATGATGTATAGTGGACAAATGTGCCTCTGTATGGGAGGGTCTTCATCTTCACCAGAGAATGAGATAACTTCCTGGAATTCGGCGTTCTCAATTGCCTCAGCGTGGAAGGCTTCTACAGTTTCTACCATTGTCTCAAACTTGAGGGGGCTCTTTAGAGCCTTGACGAGTACCTCACTCATGTCTGATGATATTATAAGAGCCTCGAGGATAGAAATCCTTGTTGGGATGCTGGAAAGGTGCTTCAGAACATCATACTTTCGTGCCATGTGCAAACTCCAGCTTATGGGAGGCCGCTCTATGATTGGAGGCATGACGGGCTGCGCCAGCTGGACCGGTGGCTGGCTAGTGCTAGGTATGCCCCGTTGCTCACTAGTCGAGGCCTAAAGAGTATCTTCCGGATGAGGACTGGAAAAATGAGATCGACTTGTTGTGGGGAGAGACTAGTCGTGATACGGACTAGGTAGCTCTGCCTGATCTAGTAGCATGAATAGCTGCTGAGGAAGATCTAAGGACACCAGATGAGGAGGTTGTGTGTGTTGAGATCTGCACTAGCCCTGATATCTGGTCATAGTTTCATGTACGACTTAGTTGAAAGCGCCATATGATGTGCCTTGATGGCCCATGTAGCCACGATTCCGCCGAAGTTGACATCGGCTAGGGACATTGGGGTGGTTTTCCTGGCGTTCCCCATCATCGGGAGTCATATAGGGATTTACCAACTCAATGGTATTAACCGAAGTGTACCCCTAACTGTCACTTGATGAATCATACACCACTGTGCAGATTGTGGGAGGGATCCTCAAATCATGGGGAATGAATTCACCGAGAGTGCGTGATGGCGATGACATTGGTGGACTGTGTTGCTTCTTCTTGCACCGCTAAAGCATTCTCTTCTGGGAAGAGGTTGACTGGGATGATGACGTAGAGGCGCTTGCTGCATCCTCTGAAGGATCTGGCTAATTCAGGCATGCTCGAATAATACCATGGGTGCGTGATACTATTTTACGATGCATCCAGTCATTGTACTTATGGGATCCGCGGCTGGGAACCTGCTGCCACTCACCTTCGTCGTCGCTACCGCATTCTAACCTCACAAAGTCACACGCCACTTGTGTCGGGGCCGGGCCCAGCCTGACTATGTTGTTATAGACCTGGTATTGGATCCAATTTTTAAACACATTGCACTTCTTGTGGCTGTTCCCCAGAATCCAATGATAGGGGAAGTGGTTGGGGCGATCAGTGAGACTCACCTCTTACGACCTTCTGCACTCAGTTAGGCGCACAATACCCAATTCTAGGGCACTACGGAAGTAACGAGGGACCCGATCCTCTCTGAACGAGTAAGTCTGGTTCCTTTTTTATGGATAGGGGGATCTAGGAGCCTGGCCCTAACAAGGGGCCGATGGAACCTGCCGAGGAGGCGGAGCCTGATTATCCCGCCTAGGCGGCGGTGGAACGTTGCGTGGGGGAACCTGCTGATTCGGAGGCGGTCTCTATTCGGCAGGAGGCTGTGCCTGCGGTGGTGGGCCTCTGTGAGGTTGCAGAGCCGGTGCTACTGGTAGAATCACTAGCTTTCTGGGGGATTCTATTTGGGCCACCGTGGCGGGCTCAGCTCTTGCATCCCTCCTTGCTGGGATCACAAGGGGCAGCGGATGCGCCTGACTAGCCTTTTGCAGAGCTTCCTCGAGGTGTTGGGCCTTATCTGAGAAGTCTTGGAACCCTTTATGGTAGTTCTGAGTGATCAAGGAAGGAACTAGTTCTATTTTTACATTACCTATGCATATCGTTAGTAATTTATCATGAGTTAGTGGCATGTCGGGAGAGTATGTGAGCCCCTTCCACCAGGCGATGAATTTTGTGACTCTCTCATAAGGACTTTGATTTCACTTGAAGAGGTCAGAAATGCTGGTCTTTCACATGGTTGAACTGAACTGATATGTGAATTTCTAGTGAAGATCCTCCCAGCTGGTCACCGATCAAATGGGGAGCTGGTTGTACCAGAAATATGCAAGGCCTTCCAATGTCTGCACAAAACATCGGAGCTTGGAGGCTTCATGTTGTGCTGGGGTCCCCAACATGGGGCCACACCTTGAGGAAACCTGGGCCATGTGCTTCGGCGGATCTCCAGTCCTGTTAAATGGCGAGAAGGTGGGATTTCGAAATCCCGGGGGTGCAGGAATATCATCCACCCACGCGGGATATGGCTTTTCATCTGGTGGGACTGCCACCATCCGCGTTTCCAACGCCTCGAGGAAGGCGATGAGTGATTCTATAGGATCATCTGGGAGAGAGTCCCTGTCTTGGTGGGGATCCCTAACCACGAGTGCATTTTCAGGCTCTTCGACACGGTACATGCGTTCAGCGGCTCATGGAGCGACTGGACGAGCGGCCTGCGGAGCAGCTGGGGGAACCAGGGCTAGATTCCTCGGATTGTCACGCCGTTCGAGAGGGTTTGGTGAGATATATCATTCCCTCTTATCGTGAGTTCTGACTTTAACCCTGTCCGCCGGAGCGGTATGATCAGGGTTGCCCAGAGGCATCTCACAAGGGAGGAGTTATTCCTGCCCCTACTGCCCCAGCCTAGGATCACCATAGTTGGGTCACCGCTCTAGAGCGTGCTCGACCAAGAGTTCGTCGACCAGCCACTTTTTCTCAGCAAGTTTCTGGTGCAACGCGACCTTCTCAGGGTCTTCCTCCATATTCTGCACTGAGGTGGATGGGTCGGAGTGCTTGAATGCTGGGACATGCTCTTTATCCTTACCGGCATTCCGACTGAGTACCAATGACTCGGTGGGCACAGGAAGACCCTAGAGGTTCCTCTGCTGACGAGTAATCCTCCCTAATGGGTCCAACAATGGTGGCGCACCCTCAGTGGTGAAGTCTCCATCATGAAATTCTGGCTCTTCCTCCTTGTCCATGACATCGTCCATGTGGACTATGACCCTTCCCGGGGGCATGTCCTCAATATCGCATATCGAGTCGGGATGTCTTCAGATAGGGATGAAGAGGTGGGCAGCGTACTTCCCCCAGCCACGGACTTGCACGTGGGGGGTAGCCTCATTGATGATTTTGTGGAGTACCTTGAAACTCTGAACATATTTTTGTTGGTTGGTGTTTTGGAGACCTGGTGACTTAGGGCGCTGGGCCACAGGGAGTGCGGCCAAATCGACCAGACAGCATTGCTCGCTAATTTCATCAAAGTGCACCTTGCTGCTAGGGTACACCGCCTGATGATAAAGAAGACGGAAGTGCATCACCCATAGGGTTTGATAGAAGCCCTCAACTTCCTCTGGGGTGAGTGATTCTGGCGCATAGAAGTTTGACGCCGCCACCAGCCTGAACTTCTCTAAGAAGTTATCTTCCGCATGAATGTTCCATAAGCTCCGGGTCTCGTATTCAGGGTCTGGCCCTATATTTCCCCACTTGTCAACTAAAGGCGACTGAGGAACTGGTAGCGGTACTGAGGTGGACCGCTGAGACAGTAGACTAGGCGACAGAGAATACAACGAACATTCAGACATGCCACCGAATTCTGGGTCATCCTCCGAGGAGTGAGGAGACCTGACCACAATTCCACAATACGTTGGACTAATAGCCACAACTTCTGGTGCAGGGATCGTGGTTACCGGTGAAGGGTCACACTATTTCTCAACCGCCATCGGTCCCCAAAATAGCACTACGTGATCTCTGGTCAAGGTAGAGGGCACTTTTAGTGACAAAAGTGGTGATTGCATGGTCAGAACCAGTGGGACTACAAATATTTTCTCCACCTGTATGTACCTGCAATGAGAGGTGGGAATCTGGCAGACATCACACTCCGGAAGGATTAGACTGATACAACTTGTTCCTACCCCAGTACTTGACACATTAGACTAATGGGAGGGTTCAACTGCTGAGTCTTTCTCTACATCAAAAACCGAGAAACAGACCGATTTGATCTCAATCAGATGCTTTTCAATAATCTTCTTGCGACAGGGACAACCTTTCTTCCTTACACGAGAAAGCTCTTTAGGGAAGGGAAAATTCCCTGCACGAGGAGGTCCTTCGGTAATAATAGTGTTGTGGCAGAGAGTGCTTCCGCCTAAGTGGGTCGGGGTGCGAGGAGAACTGGGGCAGATGTAAAAGGTGACACGGGGAGATCCTTTGTGCTGGATGCTGGTGCGGGTAGGACCCCCGTTGGAACTGAAGGGAGAATGGGTAGGTCCTCCATGACTAGTTCTCTTGGTAACGTCAGTGAAAGGCAGGTTCCCATATTGATCGGACAGAACACTGGTAGAACCTCTGTGTTGGGTGTTGGTGAAGTGAAATTGATCTCCACCCCTCGGGTTGATAGGAAGAATAGGACCTTTTTCGGCTGCTACAAGGATGTGAGGAAGGTCCTCACATCGTAGAGTGACTGGATGTACAACGTCCCTACACAGGCGGTCTATGGTAGGAGGATGGCTCCATACCAAGTTTAATGAGCACGGGAGAGGCTCCCAAATGAGGTGTTTCTACCAAGGGGAAGGCCCTCATTTGGGTCGAAGGTGGAACGAGGCATACCTCCGAGCCTGGCCTAGGAGCGGGAAAGGCCAGCATCCCCCATGGTGGTTGCAGGGGGAGGGTCTCCGTATTGGGTGGAACTACTGCGGGTTTGTCCGCGGTGGCCATCGTCTATGCCTACGACTAGGAGAGTCAACCAAGCCTGCCCTTGGGGTGGTTGGGGCCTCGATTCGGGTCGGGAACGTAGCTTCCCCTGCTCGGCGTATGCAATGGGTTGATGATGCACGTCGGCGGTGTCTTGGGCCATAGTAACTACTAACGTCTACACCCCTTGATGAGCGCCCACCACGGCATGTGCCCGACATTGGCGTCGGGTCAGCCGGGCCGATGCGACTGGTGCAGGTTGGTAGTCTACATGCTCTTCAGCTCGGGGAACTGGGTGGCGGCGCTGGTGCAACCTGGTGGGGGCCCTCGCTCGGAACCCCTAGGACGGAACTCTGGTCGGGCGGGCCCGAACATCCCCTACCTCATTGGCGTAGGGTACTAAGTCATCGAGGCATTCTGGGGAGAGGCTCCTGAAACCGTTGAAGGTCAAAGTGGGGAGCAATGGCTCCCTGTGTGGCCCTTGGGGGCAGCGTTGATGGTGGGTCCTGGACGCCTCCAAGTCCAGATGGGCCATATCTCGTGTTGGGATTATTTTCTCCTCCTTTGACGACATACGAGGTCGTTAATCACCCTTATTTGGATGAATTTCGATGGGGAGATGGGGCATGGGCTCCGCACGTTCACGGACGTAGTTGATGTTGCGGTAGAAGTGGAGCCACACAATGTGGATGTGATGGCGTTTCCCCTTCCCCTACATAGGTGGGTGGGCAATGATCGTGTTCTGGTGGTAGCAAACTGATTCCTGAGAAGTATGGAGATTAACTCATCAGCACTGCAAGGAAAAGAAATCGACACCCAGTGCCCCAGTGTCATTCCGTCTTTCGTGGTCGGTAAGAGGGATCCACGCTGAAAACTTCACCGAATGGGATGCCCAACGTTCTACTGCCCCTACTTCTGGAGAGTTTCACACCAGGCCCGCTATTTGCATGGCGGGACCCAACACCGAATATCTGGATCTGGTGACACGTCACTCTACTGAGGTCTTGAGAACTACTAATCACCACATTGAGGAGAATAAATTCACATCGGGTTCACCATTTCTATTTATGATACTTTTTTCGGGGCGCACGCATCCGTCATGTTCGATGGACGTCGACACGGCTCTGTTGCCCCGCATTCCCGCTTTCCAAAGCTGGGCGACATTTACTCCTTATTCAGGGACTTATGCCCCATGATTGAAATGGGATTATGGGATTTCGGATCTTCGTTCCATGGATTCCTCCTCGAAACTCGTCACCATGTCCAAGTCTCCCTTATAGATTTAATACGTTGTTCATGAATCTCTTCCCATTACCATGTTTCCATGGAAGATGGTTAATTACACTACTTCTCTCAGGACATTCCAAGGGGTCTGGTCAGGGCAGCAACCTTCAGTTGGGGGAGTAGTCATGTCGAGGCATTAGTGGCATGTCTGGGAGCTGGGGAATTGGCGTGTCTATCTTTTGTTCCTTATTATAGGGCTTCTCGAGGGCGCGAAAGCCCGAGGTATCCCACATTGAGCGTGGGGAATCATATTCCATAAGCATGTATCTGAGGATTTCCTCAGCTTCCCATGTTTAACATAGTGTATGCCACATGTTTAATGTCCATCGGTGATGGATCAGACTGATCATAACACTAGCTAGAGTGGATCAAATTGGAGGACCGCCTTGAGGGATCACCGATATCGGGGCCAACACGTGGGAAATTTCCCGAATGCTGTGGAGGGGAATGGGGTGGCATGATTTCACCAGGATGTGGCAGCCCGGGTAAGAATCAGGATGGATGATGTTGAGTTGAATGGAGTAGAGGAGGAATGAGACATGACTGTCATGAAGATGAATTTAGTGATGGTCTTGAGCCTCAAAGAGACCTCCCACATATCCCTGTGGTGGGTAATCAAAGTCCACATAGTTCGGTTGGTAAGAACTGACGTGAAGGGGGGTCGGAGTGACCAACATGTGGTGGGTTTGAACCTCAGGGAGGCTTCCTATGTACCATTCCTTGATTTGGATCAAAGTACAAGTAGTTCAGAATGGATGTGTGGGGCTTACATTCTAGGTTGCCCAAGGTGGTGGGTGAACTGACGTGGATGCGGTCGGAAGGACCAGGTGGTGGGCGTGAACCTTTTTAGGCATCCTACGTACCATGTCTTTACTTGGATCAAATTCCTCTTAGTTTGGGGTGGCATTTCAACAAACCAATGTGAAGATGGACCTTGGTCCGATGGATGATGGGCTTGAACCTCGTGAGGCTTCCTACATACAATGCCTTGGCACAGATCAAAGTCTGCGTAGTTCAGGTTGGAAAGGGGTTGTTGAACTGACAAGAAGGGGTGTTGGAACAAATGGATGGTGGGGTCACAACGGCTTACCAATGGATTGGGATGCAGTTTAACATCATGCGAGACTGGGGCGTGTTGGTGAACCGACGTGAATAAGCACCTTAGACCAGGTGGATGGTGGGGTCACAACAGATTACCACTAGGTTGGGATGCAGTTTAACATCATGTGGGACGGGGGCGTGTCGAAGAACTGACGTGAATATGGACCTTGGTCCAGGTGGATGGTGGGCTTGAACCTCGTCGAGGCTTCTTACGTACCATTCCTTGATATGGATCAAAGTCCACGTAGTTCGGGTTGGTAAGGGGCTATTGAATTTACATGAAGGGGTGTTGGAACAACTGGATGGTGGGGTCACAACGACTTACCGCTGGATTGGTATGCAGTTTGATATCATGCGGGACGAGGGAGTGTCAGAGAACCAATGTGAAGATGGACCTTGGTCCAGGTGGATGGTGGGCTTGAACCTCATGGAGGCTTCTTACGTAGCATGCCTTGGAACGGATCAAAGTCAGCGTAGTTTGGGATGGTGCCGGAAAACAGACGTGAAGATGGACCGGAGTCCGATGGGTATTAGGCTTGACCTCAAGGGAGGCTTCCTACTTACCATTCCTTGACATGGATCAAAGTCCCCATAGTTTGGTTATACAGTTTAACGTTATGCAGGATGTGGGAATTTTGGGATTACGCTCTGAGGCAGCCCAGGGTGTATCATGGTTGGTTCTTACTCTAATCTCATGGGATTCATACTCGGTGTGAGAAACAAAAGGTTGTAGGGACCTGATGATCACGTCGCAAAGGTTGCGTCTGTGGGAAACGAAGAGGGGCTTATGTGTTGGGCAGACCATGGTGTTGGGGCATACTTCAGGACGGAGGCCCAAGGGCGACAATGCATAGAGGGAGAGGGGAAGTATGGAGGTTCATGGGTTCTACCTCCTGCAAGAAATTCTAGGGGATTACACCAAGGAGGATGCCATTCCCCACATACAAACGCCCCTCCCAAAAGGAGGATATCATCCCCTATGGAGACCAGGGGGTGTGGAGAATGTCCAAGGTGGGGGAACCCCACGTGAGAGGCATGGGGTTATGTCACAGTTTAACATCATGTGTTGAGGACGAGGGTGATTGGCAGTTTAACGTCTTGCAGCTTGGATGAGGTGGGTTTACTCTGCACCCTTAGGACTTACATGACTGGTACCCTCTGCTCTTTGTGGGAGGGAAGGTACGGGAAATGACATGCTGATGGGGGATCGTAGAGGAAAGCATTGTAGGGTCCACATTAGCGTGGCTATGCGATGAAGTAATAGTAATTAGCGTGCCTCTCCAAAAACAATTAGGCGAAGCAACGCCACTGGAAGTATCGTCCAGGGCACTTTGAAATCAGATCATGCGAACCTAGAAGGTCGCACAAGAAAAGGAATTACCAAACAAAGGGGTCCATAGGCGGGGGGACTTGGGGAGTTCGGTCGCTCTGCGTGGTTTAAGTCACTTACAAAGGGGTGTGCTTCTTGAATTGGGGTACCTTAGCATTAGAATGGGGCGGAGGTGCAAGTGGGAGGTGTTATGCGAAGTTGAAGAGAATTCATGGAGCACTACCTCATAGAGCATCGGTGCCTCACGAAACATACTGTCTTGAAGCAATGTGCTTCACGAAGTACAGTGACCATGCCTTGGCTTGTGGATCGCGTGTACATGAAGTGTGTTTCGCGAAGCATAAACGCTCTGTGACTACCCGGGTCCCCTTGGGGATCCCTTTCCTTCGCGAATGCCCTTAGGCTTCGTGAAGGGTATCCCTCTCGAAAGAGGGGATCAAAACGAGACAATATGGAGGCACCTCACGAAGCAAAAATACCTCACATAGCTCATGATTCGTAGAGCAAAGGGTGCTTCGTGATTTGGGAGCGAGGAAGGAAAAAGGTCGTATTGTCCATCCGTTGGGCTCAAGGGGAGTTCGGTATTTATAGGCAAGAGCCGCCATAGAGTAGAGATGACACGACATGAAGAGGGATTTGGTTTCTTCGTGGCGGGTCGCGAACTTCAAGGGCCTTAACAGAGCAAACCGACTCCGTTGCTTCGCGGTGGGCTCATAAATGTCATGGGAGTTCGCAGAGCGTACCACATCATTTTCTTTGCAGCGGGCTTGCTAACTTCAGGGGATGTCACGGAGCGTATCTAATTCTTTGCTTCGCGGCAGCCACGTTTCTTGGGGGGCTCTATGTCATGGCTTCGCAAGGCAGGTCCTTGGGCCTCTTTCCCTTTGTTCTTTTCATCCAAAATTTTGGTGCCAACAACCACCTTGAATGTATCAAGATTATTTTGAAATATCTTATTCATCAAATCCATAATGATTATAGAATCATTGGTTAGAATAGATGGCATGAAAATATACTTGTAATGGATGTACCTACTATAAAAGGTGGTTTTTTAAAGGTCTTATTCCTTTATTATTAACTAGTGATAACCAGATAGAAGATCAATCTTCTAGAACCACCTTTCCCCATTCAACTGGTCAAAAAAGTCACAATATTTGGAAAATGATAATTATTCTTTAGCGTAACTCAGTTGATCTTCTAGTAATCAACTCAAAGGTGAAGTGCTCCATCATCTTTCTTTGTAATGAGAACATGCTCCATCCAAGGTGACACACTTAGGTGTATAAAGTCTTTCTATAATAGATCATCAAACTAATTCTGAATCTCTTTCATTTCAACTGGTTCCATACACTAATAAGGAATAGATATTCATTGAGTATCAAGCACTAAATTAATCGAAAACTATACATCCATTATCAGTGGGAAACTAGAGAATTCAGAAGAAAAAACATCAGGAAACTTGATGAAAACTGGAGGGATATAAATATTCAAGTATTCCTACTCCAGATCAAAAGAAAACACTGATATTACTTTCCCCAAATCATGATAGGATGGTCTTAATCTACTCAACCTCAGATCCCATTCTCCCTAAAAGATACTGAACATCCCATAGGGTTCCATAAAGGATAAATTTCAAAGATAACAATCAATTCATAATTTATTATCAATGATCCAATCCATCCTGAAAAATTAATCAAGAGGTTTCATGTCAAGAACCAGAAAATCCTAGGTAAACTTGATATCTGATAATGGGAAAAAAGCAGGACAATAAATACCCTTCTCTATATTTATTTTGAGGGGTGTAGTAATATCCAACACATTAGGTAAAATCTCTATAGGTAGAATTGAAAAATTCACAATACGAGTCAAAATGAACAAGTAAGATGTTTAAGTATCAAATAAAAAAGTCACTAGACATGACGCTTTAGTGATGGTACCTCTCACATTTGTGGGACTTATATATTATTCCTTTGGAGACCCTTCCACTATGTGGAGAAGCTTCATTTTATAATCATGTAGCTATGACCCCTTAGATCTTGAAGTAACTGATTTCACCATTGTACTTTTTGGTTTTGATGATCCCATTTCACTATTTGGTACAGAGAAGATATAACTGAACTTTTAAAATTATCATGAATGACCATAAGAATCACATATCATGTGTACCTTAGTGAAAACCCACATTTAATATTCAGGCTTTCCACACTGGCAAGGGAATATGATAGGTACTGTAGGAGGTCTAGAATAACCTTTCTTTTAAGATCCACTATGAGACTCGTCGTGATTTATCTTTAAGTTATGTGAAGGCACATAACATTCACTAGGAGAAAAAGTAACTCCCATAAAACCTGACTTGCCAGCTAGATCAAGTTAAACCATTAACACCTTGTTGAGAACATTAGCATAGGAAGAGATATTCACCATGAAATCTTGAGAAAAAAATATTAGATTGAATTCTAATCTCAATCCTTTGAGTCTTAATCTTATCATTTGATACAATCTTTGGTTTGAACTAAGCATTCTCATTTAATTGATTCATATATTTTTTATGGTCCTGTTAGCTTGCTCAAGATTGAAAAAATCTATATTCTTAGCCTGAACCATAGATTTTGGATAAAACTAGCCAGTGAATAGAACCTTAAAGTCCTTCCACTCTAATCGTTTGTGCTTCTTCAACGTGACCATTGATTCCTACCACCTCCTTCTAGGTCCCTCAAGTGTAAAGGTAGCACACTTTACCTTAATATATTCTAGAAGTTTCTGAGAATTCAAATAGAATATATATCTTTCTTAGCTAGTCCTCAACCTCTTGAGTATCGTTATATCCATGTAAATTAGGTGGTTTATCATAAAAAACTCTTGATCATAATTCTAGGATTTTTTCCTCTAAGTTTCTACAACTGGATCCTTAGAGGTTATAGGTGCAGGTGCCTATCTTGTAGCTTGGAAAACATTGACAACGACCTCAACTAGATTTTAGTCCATGGGAGTATTTTCCTATTATGGTTCACCATAAGCTTCCTCTGATATTCTATTCACACATATTCTTATATGCATGATTTGACACAAAATCAACAAACAATATTGAAGACATTATAATATTACTCAGATCAACAATCAAACAAGAGAAATAGGGGAAATTAATCCCATAAGAATGATAGAAACGATTTAGATTTCAACATATCTAAATAAAAATCATTGGAAATAATAAAACTAATCCTCAATATGTCTTTCACAAACCACCCCTAGTGACTTAAGGCTCATTACGATGAGAGATGGCTATGAAATCACTCACAACTACCTCCTAAATCCCAAAAATATCTCTCCATTGTATACTGACATCAATAAACGATTCTTAACTTGAACCTTTGATACAAATTTTTCAAAAACCAACCCAAGATACCCCGATACCCTGATAACTGAGATGAAACTTATATCTCTCAATGGGAGTTCCCAATCCCCATGATTTGGTGACTATCACTTGGCATCATGAAACATAAATGTAGGAATGAATTTTCCTCAAACACAATTGAAGAAATATATATATATATATATCAATATGATCAAAAACTCCTAAGGGAGATAGTACATGAAATAAATTACATATATAAAAAACCCAAACATTACATCATAAATGTACCAAAATGTAATACAAGAAAAGCTCTATGTCCCAAAGGACACGTTACTCTAAGCCCCAAGGGATTAAGAACATCAACCTCTTACACGAGATACCTTCCCTTTTCTTGGACCTGGTAAGATAGAATATAAAAAAACATGAAGTCAAAGGTAAGGTGTGAGATAAAAACCCAATAGATTCTGAAAAATTGTTCCATAATGTGATTCCAAAACATTAAACTAAATCATTATTTCAATTGTAATAAAAACAGGCATGTCAAAACATTTTTATTTTTTTTAAAAAAAACATGATTTTCATTTAAAATGATGGAAAACATTTCAAACATGGATTAATAAAACAATTTATATAAAATGGTTTATATAAATAATTAGGCATGAGTAAAATAGTTTCTCAATCAATAGAATATATATCAAAGTAATCAAAACAAGCAACATGGTCATCCAACCTATAGTAAAATAATTCCAAGTTATGGGATCCCCTCACATATCTTATTAGTGATCATGGAAAGTATGTGTACACACATCCCTTAGGCTCATGTTGAATAGGAAACTTCAATATCCCATCAGGGGTAAGATATATCAAACTAATTTTTTGTTAGAGTTTTAAATCATCAATACATTGTTAGAGTAGTATCATCCTAGCATGTTTTCCCCAAATAAATTTTTAACCACCTAGGATATCATGTTCTTAATCTATCAATATAAAAAGAAAAAATAATTTCATTTCAAAATACTTCACAATCCCCCACTTTTCCTTTTCAAAATTCAAATTCACATTCAAAACCAAAACTTTGGTTTTCGATCATTTCATGCCCTTTCATTCCAAAACCAATCATAAGTTTTTATAAAATCAATTTAACCCATTTTGAAAAATCAATTGAAAAATTATCTTACAAACTCCATAAATTTCAAATTACACCCCAAATTCCAATTCCATCGACATTGGGGGGTTTTCCAAAAAAAATCCATTCCATGTAAATTCCAAGTTCAAATTCACATCAAATTGGTTTTTCACAAATCAGTTGAAAGAAATTTAAAAAATAAGAAATTAAAGTTTTAATATATTAAAAAATATTAAATGGAACCACCGACCTCTCTCATAGAACAAAATACCTGCAATGGGACTCTCCAATGAAGAACGAATGCACGACATATCTGACAACTCCACCTAGAATCAATATTCAGCAACACGTAGTTTAGATCCATCAATCCCAAGATTAGCTATTAAAATCCATGAGGAAAAGAGAGAGATGTATGATAAGGGAGACCACTTACCTAGAGTTATGTACTGTAACTAACATTGAGATCAATCATAGAACGAATGATCTATAGTGATTGGGGATCACAATAATTTCCTAGGAATGGGTCTAGGTTGAGAGGGAAGGACACAAGGAGGAATGAAATAATGCTTTCATCTAAGAAGCCTGTTTAAAACATAAACTTATGATTTTACTTGTTGTGTAACCCCATTAAGCATCATGTAATTGTTGATTCCAAGAGATGCTAAAAACCCCTATCACCTTTTATTAAAACCAATTTTTATATTTACATGGTGTATAAGTTGTACATTATATGTATCCTTTCACGTTTTGTACCCATTTCATGGAATCATCCATGCGATGATTATATGTCATGTAATTCCATTACACAGTGGTTAAATCCCTAGAAAACTATATAAAATACATGTTTTACACTAAAAATTACAAAAAGTACCTAACTTCAACATTACAAGTATCCCCCCAATTCCTTCTCAACCTTAATAAACCAACGAAAAAGGAATACCAATGTAAAGGTCAAAACATACGTGATAGAAGGGTAACAGGGTGTTATAGTTTTTGATTGAATTGGATACCAAATGACCCTCAAGATAGATGGACCTAGTTAACCACTATGTTGTATTAGGAAAATATAAATTATATTTTGTACCACCTTGTGACAAGTGTGTCAGTCACTCATGGTTAACTCCCTGATAGATGTATCAATTCATTTTTTATAAAACCCATGATATCTACATATTTATAATCTATTAAAAAATAAAATTATATTGATTTAGTCAATGTGATTACCATGATTTAAATTTACAAGTACTATTCTTATTATAATTATAATTTCATAAAATCATTTTGAAGAAAAATAAGATAACGTATATCACTAAAAATTATGTAAATTCTAAAACTATTAATAGTAGTTTCGTTTAAGAATTTTATCAAGCACCTATATGAAAGATAATAAACCACACCATAAAATGATATTTTATGAATCAAAAATATTCCATAAAACAATCCTTGGGTTAGGAAATAAAAAAACATCTGACACATATAAAATATAATTCAAAGAATTTAGGAAAATAAATCCAATATGAAACAATATATTTTTGATAATTAATAGTCAATGCAGAATATTTAAATATAAGAAATATAACATAACGTATTTTTCTCAATACATACATGGGTCTCTCTCAATATTATTGTGGATATATCTAGGGATCCATAGGGTTTCTCCCACCCATTAGTGAATGTTTCAATGTGGTGTCTCTTTTATTAAAAAATTTATTCCTTTTTCTTATTTGGATTTTGGTATGAAGGTGGATTAGAGGATGACTATTGTTTGAGTTTTCTAGTGGCTACATAAGGATATGAAAATAAAATTTATTATCTCATCAGTGTTTCCTAATACTAGGGAGATAGAATGAAAATGGTATTGGGATTTGAATATGTCATGACATATCATGTATAATAGTTTTTTTATTTTATTAATGGGTATTACTACTAGAGAAAGTACTTACTACCTTTTTACACAACTATATGCCTAAAAACTATGTCCATATATTTTTTCCATAATTTTCCTGATTGAGGCCCAAACCATTGTTTGGGTAGGGGTAAAACCATGGTTGTAGATTACCTATATTCATAGTTCTAACTATGTATTTTGGATGATATGACCATAGTTTTTACTATGGGTATATGTCTACACTGAATAGTGAAAATATACTTTCCATTTTTTATAAATTTTCTAATTTTTTGGCCAAAATATAAATAAAATACAACATATATAAAACTTCCATTTTATATTCAATTAAAATAAAAAAGTGATAAACATATCAACACATATACTATCAGAAATGTTTCTCATCGTCAATATATTATGAAACCTCATCCATGAAGTCATCATCAATGGTAATATATATAGTTTCCCCATCATCCTAGACATGATCGCCGCCAACATCACCCTTATCACTACTAATATCCTCATTATCATCATAATCCTCCACACTGAAATCATGAAATGAAATTTCAAAATTATTTCCATCCTCATAAATCTTGAACATATTTGATAAACCACAATCATCCATTGTTGTACTCATTGGTGAATTTGAATAACATATAACTGGTATCAATTTCATCAATTATTTGTTTTTTTCTTCTTATGTTGATACACCCATAAATAATTTTTCTTTGAAATATCAATAGTGAAATTTAATTATACTTATGTAACCATACTGGCATTGTTGTTAAAAGATTTAGTACTCAAAGAATAATATCTAGATGACGTGATTTTATTTCCAAATCTACAAAAAACTCTACCATCATGCTCCTCACCTAATACCTAATGTAAATGATTGTTTCGTACTAATATATCTACTTATTTATTAGATATAGATTCTATATAATCATATAAAAATAGAGTTTTTATTTAATTATATAAAAAGATAAATAATATAAAACATGAATGTCACTTAGAAAATATAAAAAACTAAAAATATAAAAGAAGTGATTTAATTTTCTGAGGTGTTTCCTAATTCACTACACTTCTATTAATCATTTTTGTACTGGTACAAAACAAAGTTGAATGAGGAACACACCCATCAATATTCAATGCCTATTTTTGTATGAAAAATCAAAATAAATAAATAAAAAATATATATATATTCAAAGTTAAATTATATATTACCTGATACTATTCATGTTCTAGCATTGAAGTTCACACCAATATATGAATATATATCATGGCACTCTTAATTTTGATGTTCCTTTTAAATGAATCCTATTACTAAATAAAAATATATAAGCATGCTAACAAGTCACAATATATGAAATATCACAATTTCAACATAAAAATTTAATGATTTATAGTCAAATAAAAATGTTTAACAAATTTACAAAAACTAAATACACTCATAAGAACTAAATTTGAATTCAATTTACAAACCAATTAATTAATTTCAACCTTCTATGAAACTACTTTCTCAGATTCTAATCAATTAAAAAAATCACCACATCCCAATGGTGAAATGTATAAGAAAACTCTTTTTTTACCATCATTAAATATTACTCTAACAGATTTAAGAAATCAATTTTAAAAAGGAACTGTGAATAAGGAAAATATATTTATATACATTCAAGATGATTCAATTCAATTTAATATATTTATACTTTTTTGGTTTTCTTCAGTTCTTATTTTTTTGGATTGTTTTCATTTTAATTAATTCTATTATATTAGAGTTTTATTGGTTTTAGACCCCAATTTAGGGTTAATTGGGTATTATTTATTTGGATATTTCTTCTTATTAGTGGTTAGCATAAAAATAGTGGATATTGACCCCATCCACATTGAAGTTATCATATTTTATAATTATTGGTTAAGAATGTTTTTATTTCTTTTGGATTCTACGGTTGTTGAATACTCAATGTCTATCATCCTCAGATTTGTTATGGGTTTTATTTGACTTTTAATATTTTTTAGTGTTTATATTGTTTATCCATGTATATTATTATTTATTTAATGAATTATAAAGGTTTTAAGTTCATTTTGTTTTTGGATACCATTTTGTAGGAAATATTACAATTGTTTTGGATTCCCATAGGAATTGGAGAGGTGAAGTCTCTCAAGTTCCTAATGATCATCCAGGTGACAATTTATGAGGGATTGGATATTTAGATTGGGAATGTTTTCCATTTTGTTGTGCATGTTACTTTTTTTGTTGTAATTAACAAGATTTATATATAGTTTTTACCATGAATGGGGTTATATTAAAACAATGTGCACTCGATTTATTGTATGTATGTGTGTTTATGTTTTTGGGTATTTTTTCCACAGGGTTATTATAAGATTCCATCCCTCCTTAGTGGTATTTTCCATTTTTTATTGTTGTCTAAATATGTTTATTACTCAAACATATAGACATTTATGGGAATATGAGAAATATCAAGGGTGTTTAGGGGTAAGGGGGTAGGGATTCTAGAAAAGGATTGATCCTACATCATAATATGTGGTAGGAGGTCCATTGGTCAGAAGATGAGGGGTCTCTAGCTAGTCAGTAGGCTAGCCCATAGGCCAAGTTCCTTCATAGGGACACTAGCCATTTATTGGGCCAACAACTCAGCGGTGGCCTCATGTACAGTTTTTAGATAGCGTTCCCCTAATAATTTCACCCAAGAACATCCATTATGAACCTAACTCGGTATTTTTCTCCCTATTTCAACTAGTAGTAGCCCTTTTTCACTCATATCTTTCTCCATTAGGTTTTTCTAGTTCTTTTTAATCTTTAGGTTGTTTCATATTTTGTTTGAATCATTAGAGATTTAGAGTTAAAACTATGACTTTATCTTCCTCGATTCCTCCTTTATCGTGGTATTAAGAAATCTCTCCCCTTTTATATCTAATATTCCCTATTTTTAGGGATTTTTTTGGATTATTTAATTTCATATATTTTATCTAAAATAAAATATTGATATTGGGAGATAGGCATCCTAAGAGGATAAGGTAAGTTGTCCCTATATTTTCCATACAGACTTATCTTATTTATAACTGTATGCATTTTTCAGTCATTCCAACCTAACATGCGGTGACCTTGAAATGAATTAAGAAGTTTGAATATGTGTATACATTAATTTCCTATCCCATTTTAATGTGTTATTGACCTTACATTGAGGGTGATCCTATGCTCAAGTTATAATTTTACCATGTAACTAACAAAATGTTTTACCTATTCTATTACCTTGTTATATGCCTTATTATTTATGATTTAAGAATATAAATGAAGGGTGAATCCAAGGTGATTCTCTAGTTTGGAGATGGAAATTTAAATTTCCTATGCCTCGTGGTTAACTAGAATGAACTTATGAAATGAAGAATGAAACTTAAAAATTATATTGATGATAAATTGGTAATCAATGATTTATAAATGTTAAATGGTTTGTGTGATGTGATATGTTTTTTACGAACTATAGTGTCCTTTTAAATTGAAATGGAAAATCATTATGTGTTATTAGTTGTATAAAACATGAAATAGTTAAATATTAATACTTTTTAGACCATGATACATTAATATATTAAACAATCATGATGTGGTCTTTATCTAGTAAAAATGTAAACAGTCATAGAGATGTCATGTAAATTATCATGGAGTGGTCATGTAAACTCTCCTATATAAATATTGATATAATTAATTAGAAGAATCCCTTGAAGTGGTTATGATATAAATGAGTGGATCCCCTATTCAGAGACATCTAGCACCAGCCGAATCTAGTATGCTATTAGGTTCTAGTTTCAGGGTAGGAATTGGTTCCCCTATGTGGTTTCTTGTGATTGGAATGATTCTTCAATATGCTTAGAGACATATGGAACTAGCTGAAGTAGTTATGATTAGCCTTAGGTCTCACTATAGATCTCAGGAATCAGTGTTATTAAATAATTAGTTTTCTTATGTAATTAAGCTATTTAATTATAGAACTTTTTCATGTACTTTTATTCAGACTATTTATATTTAGGGATGTCGATGGTGGTAGTTTACTAAGTTTTACTCACACCCTTATTAGGCCACCTTAGTTACCTGAGAAAACTATTTGGTTATAGAATAAGATAAGTTCAAGGTCCTGATGTTGGATGGCTGATTTGGATTGCTAGGATGGGGTATAGATGATGGAATTAGGCTGAAATCAGGACTATATTGGGAATTATGATTCTGGTTTTTGTTATTTTTGGCCTTTTTTATCTTTTTCATATGGTCCACCCATGGGTGGTCACTTGACTTGTATTAAATAATTTTTTTATAGAATATTATGTTGTGATTACTTTATGGTTCTTTATTTGTCTTATTTTTTGTGTATATTTGGGTTTGTTATATGTGATTGGACGTATTCCAGCTATTATTACAACTCTAATGAGAGGCTATAATCTCTAAATAGTATCCTCATATACCCTTTCCACTAGTTGGAATCCAATAGAATATGAGGAGGCACGCTTGACGTTTTGTCATCCTCTATCTTGGTTATTGTTTATATTATACCAGTTTGTGGATGTGACAAAGTGTTATCAGGGAAAATATTTTCTTTTGTCCTTTTATTTAGGAAATGTTTACAAGATATAGGTAATCATCAGATCTTGGTTCAAACCTTATATGAGGGAGTAGCTAACCCACATGTGAGGGAAGACCAAGTTACCAAGGTGGGATTGCTGTTTTGGTTTTTATCGTTGATAGTTATTCTAAATTCACCTATAATGATCCAAATTGTTTTGATTATGATTTGTGGGATTTGATCACTTTGTCAGTGTATCAAGAGATTGTGTGTTCATGTATTATGCTAGTCATGTAGGATTTCTATGTCACCTGTATATTGCCTATGATTGATATATATATATATACCTCGATATGGGTTTTGTTTATTTAATGTGACAGTAGCGATTTATATGGAATCCTCCCATATAAATATATGGTGACATCTTACATGACCAACTCCCTGAGTGACTTCTTATTAATCTTTCTAATTTAATAGAATTGTAAAATGATGATTTTGGTTAAATAAAGTTCTAGTAAAGAAGTTATAACGTGTCTTTATTTATAACTTTTGAATGAAATTTTATTTAAACAATCCTGAGAGTGTGATATACTAATAAATAACGGGAAGATTAAAATGTAAATCCTATAGAAGTAATGATGTTTTTCCTTGAGTAAAGAATGCATATTATGAGACTTCCTGGTTATGATTCCATATGGGGGGAGGGGGTTGAGCATGTAGGGTAGATGGATGTTAGACCTATTCTCACTTATTAATATTTTATGGTTTTTTTATATTTTCTAAGTTGTGAATGTTTGGAATTATAAATATATCCTTCCATAGAGACTATTGGTGCCACGCTAGGAGGATGAGGATGAGCATGCCCCATCGGCATGTGGGATATAGCCTCTTATAGTATCAATTACATTTCTAGATGACCAAATTTATGAAAGAATATTATGATTGATTTATTATATGGAGAGGGAGACTCATTATGCCACACTTTTTATGTATGACCTTACTCGTAAGTTTCAACTGCATTACACACAATTGTTTATAGGTGAGTGTGGTCCTCTGGTAGCTGAGTTATGGATAAAACATATCCAAATTTTTTTTATTCTAGAGGATCCTTGGGATAATAGAGTGAATTTAGTAATTTATATGTTACAAGGACCAATATACTACTTGTGGGATATTCTTTTTCTGGATGATCAGCATATCGGGTTGTCCAGGAATAATTTATAGACCTGATTCTTCAGGTATTTCTTTCCTAAGACATTGATATCTTCTAGATACTGAGAATTTATAAATCTAACTCATAATGGTATGTCTGTAATGGAATATTTTGGTCTATTTATATATTTGTAACATTTTTCTTTGGCTTTAGATAGTGATGAGTTTGCGAGAGGGAAGCAGTTTAATGAGGGATTGTATTATGATATACGGTTGTAGATGAATGTGTTCTACCTAAGGTATTTTTCAAATATTTTGAACATGGAACTTATCATATAGAGGAATCATATAGAGGTTCTTGGTGAAGGATGGTATTTTTCTATGGGAGGTGGTGGTGGTGATTATTTCACATACAAGAAGCACCAGTCAGATGATACATGCTATGGTGGTGGGGGTCAGTCTAGTATAACCATTGATTCTTCCCTTCATCCACTAGGGAGAATCTTCATTGAGCGTTATCAATGAATTGGATAATGGAATACTAAATCATGATATATCTGACCTTTGAGGGAGTGACATTATTATGGGAAGATAGGTCATTTTCACCATTTTTTATAGGAGTTCTTTTTAGGCTGCTTTAGGAAATGGATTTTGTAACACCCCAATATTTTAAGAGGAACATCATGTTTGACAGTGTATATAACATGAAACACCAAGTTTAGATGATAATGTAACACCTAAATACTTTTCAAAATATTTATTTTTTAAATAGATTCAATCTCTTTGACATTTTGCGAAGCATTCAATGCTAAGGTTAAACAAAACATGATACTCTACTAAAATTATAGTATTTAAAAATAAGCATTATAAAATAGCTGTAAAATTGGTGGGTATGAATTAGACTAAATTAAATATAAAACTTTTATTTTAATATAACATCCCATTATCAGTTTTTAGGTACTTTCCTTACATGTGCTTGTTTAACTCTTTAATTGGGTGCGTCTTGGGACTCCCATGGATGGAGGAAATTTTCTGATAAAAAAGACCAAAATTTCAAGGATGGATATTTTTTTTGAATTAATGGAATCCAGTTATAATCATTTATGAATTTTTGGGGTTCTCCCTGAGTTTAGAGAACACCCAGTTTGGTTTGTGTTATTATGTAAAAACATGCAGTTTTTATAGTTGGTGGGAGAAATAAATATCTTGTAATGGGCGTAAATGACATGGAAGTTCTACTGGGTGGATTACATGAACCTGGTACACAGTATGAATGGATTACACATCAAGTAAATATTACTTTTTGTGTAATTTTAAAAGCTAATTTTTTTTATAAAAAGGCTATGGGTTTTTTTTGTATCTGGGTCCCAAGGATTATACGACATGTAAAGGGATTACACACCATGTAAATGTCATGGTGTTGGATTTTAAGGTGACACAGAGTTTAAATTTTCATTCATTAATCAATATACCCCTCGGATATAGACCTATATCTCTTCTCTAGTAGTTTTTTGAGTCTCTGTTTGATCCAGATTGATTCGTTTAATGTTGGATCATCAGGGTTGTTTTGTTACATCTCTTCGAGTAAGAGATCCTTTCTGCTTCATCATTTCCATTGATCGAAATAGCTATGTTGCATTACGCTATTATTTTTTTAGTGTATGGTGATGTTTCTTCTTGTTTCTCTCTAGATCCATTTTGTGATCTTGTTATGGGGGTCGTTTCCTTTGTTCATTGTGGTGTGGTGAGTGTACATTATTGAGGTATGTGTCATTTCATCTTCTACTCTAACCCTTTTGTTTAATTAGAATAAATATAAGAAGTTTAGATTTATTCAAGGGCTTCTATTTTCACTGTTGTTTCCTCCTTGTTGGTGGATCCATTTTGGGTGTGTCTAACCAAAATTTTTGAGGTAGGTGGTTTCATCTCTAGCCTATTTTTGTGAACTGCATTTTTCCTATTTTTGATAAATTGTTTTATTAAATTAAATTTAATGATATGATTGATTTTTTTTGTGTTTGGAACTGATTTTTTTTATAAAATATGGATTTACCATAATTTTGTTAAATGGAAAATGTATTTTCAAATAATTTTTGAAATAGTTCTATGAAGTTATATTAAAAGGTATCTCTAACTATTAACAGGTTTTCTCATAGGGATTTTCTCTACTCCCTATGCCTTTTTTTCGAAGTACTTGTTAGAACTATTGTGGGGTTAACATGATGGGGTGTTCCTACACTCTTTAGACCTGATTCATATATATAGTTTCGTGATGCATATATGATTTAATATTTTAGGTATGAGTGTCCTAGATATCCTGACCTAGTGTGATCCTAGGAATGATGTTTCCTATGCTTCTTCTTTTGGATTGTACTAATTTTTTGTACTTTCATAAATTTGATATGATATAAGATTCATGATTGGTTTTGAAAAGATACATCTTCTAAGATATATGGTTATTAAATTCTTTAAAACTGATTTACTTTTTTTTGGAAATATGGAAAAATGGTGAAATTAAATTTTATTTTCATTATTTTGATACAATAATTATTAAAAGATATCATGCCTTATTTTATTTAAATTTGAACATGATTGGATTATTGTTCAGTTACTTGATATGAAACATCTGGGTGGCACCCTACTGAGCATGTTAAGATACATTCTGTGTACCCCTTCAGTGGTGTGTAGACCTAGTTATGAATGTCAATGCAGGGAAAGGAAAGGCACTATAGTGAGGAAACAAGGTTTTTTGTCAGATGATTTGGGTAGCTGGTGGTGAAATGGGGGGAGCCTACCCATACTATCACATGGATTATTTGTTTTTTCTTTTTTTGGTAGTCCTTTGTGGTTGTAATTATACTTTGAGATTGTTTCTAATATTGGGTTGTTAGGTTTCTGCTATTGTTTTTCTATTTTGGAATATATTTATCTTTTACATTATTTTATATGTTGTATATATGTCCCATGTTATTGCTTCAGGTAGGGTGAAATTATTATCTCTATTTTTTTGACGCATAGGTGCTATTTTACAGCCCGTGGGGACCGGGAACCCCTTTAGGTGTGTCATGGGTCAGGTAGGGTTACAGTTAGAGAGGGTATTTAGGTCGGTTCGTTACAAAATAGTATCGTAATCCCACAGGTTTTTGTGTTTTTCCATATCATGAGATATTTATATACTAGATATAGGATTTTCAGGACATGAGAGGTATATTTCAGTGAGTTCATGACCATATATTACCGTTATGAGACTCAAGTTACCATGGGATGTTGGTATGTTTGTCTCATTTTTGAGTTATTGATGTTGATATCAGTTTTTGTTTATGGTTTTTCTAGTCTGAAATGAGATTGTTAAATTATATGATCATTTATTTTTTTCTTCATGAAGGATTATTCCTAGGAGATGAGTTTTTTGAGTTACTCAAGAGGGTGATGTTGATGCTCCTCTTGGGAAATCTCTGATGGATCATAATTTCATCAAGGCTATCATGCGAGTAGTTTTTTTGTTAACCAGAATGTGCCACAAGTTCTGAACGTAGTTGTTGAGGTATATTAATGAGATATAGAAGAATGATATTGATCACATGAATTATTTTATAAGAATACATTATCCTTTAAAGGTACCGATGAACCCCAAGAGGTGGATGATTGGCTTGATAAGATTGATCAGATATTCAAATTCCTAGATATACCTACGAGTATCAAGGTGAAGTGTGTTGCATTCATACTTAAGGTTCCTTGAAATAATTGGTTTGCTTCCATGGTATGGGAGAATAGGCACATGGGCTTGGACTAGAAGGGTTTTAGGACCCTCTTCTTCTAGCATTTTTTACTAGAGTCACTGATGGTAAAAAATTCCCTAAATTTTCTCTCTTTGTAGCAAGGAGAGCATTCTGTGTTGGCATACAACAATTGGTTTACTGATATAATTCATTTTTCACTAAAGAAAGTGAATAATGATCATTTAAAAGATCAAAAGTATCAGCATAGATTGTGATTGGATATTAGATCACATGTCTTTATGCTGAATCTTTTGAACTATGTGAAGACAATGGGCATGGCTATGATGGTAGGATATGGCAGGAAATGTTGGATATTCTATCACTTCTCTTACACCTAGTTGAAGCTTTAGTGGTTCTATAGGGAAAAGGAGGAATTAGTAAGATAATTACAAGATCAGTGGAGGTTTTTCTCAGTATCAGGCATCTTTGGTACGTCCAGGTTTATCTTGTGGTGTGCCTCTGACTTGCTATCAGTGCAGTAAGGTTAGACACACATGAATTTATTTTACTTCACTAGAAATATGTATAATAGTTTTAGATATTGTGGTAATATATGGAATTTATATTAGGATATGTCCAAACCTTGATATGGTCAAGGATCATCATCTCTAAAGGCTACAACATTGCAATAATATGATTCAAAGACTACAGGCCTCTAGAAACTGGCCTCGAGAGTGAAGCACCATCATGTAGTAGATGAGTTTTCCTCATAGGTAAACGCAGGTCCAGTAATAGTGATAGGTACTATCTTTATTGTATACTCATTAGTGATTACATTATTTGATATTGGTTCTTACCGATCATTTATATCTATCTTTTTTTATATTCTTAACCTTACAACATAACTCATATCCTTTTTATGGAGTTGACAACACCTCTTGGGAAGAGGAAGGATCAGGGTTTTTGATGTCCTTCTTATGTACTGTCGATTGATGATGCAGAGTTAGTCTAGGATTCTCTTACTCTATATCTATATCTATTTGATGTTATCATCAGGATAGATTGGATTGTTTCTCATCATGATGAGATTGATTGTTCTCATCAGTGTGTCTCATTTTTTGTGGATGATGAGATCTTTCCGGTGTTTCGGAGATAGTGGGATCTAAGGTCTCATCATGCAGAACCTTCCTAACCAGATATTAGTAATTCTTTACAATATTATTAATTTTTTACGATGAACTCTATTCTTTTTTGGATCTTCCCACTTTTATTCAGTACTTTCAGGATTGTTTCCCATGCGATTTATCTAGGATTACTCCAGAGAGGGAGGTAGAGTTTTAAAATGAAATAGTTCCAAGTACGTATCCTACATCGATACTTTTTTATCATATGAAATCACCAGAGCCAAAAGAGATCAATATTCAGTTGTATGATCTGGTGGGAAAGGGGTTTTTCACCCTGGTGTTTCTCATTTGGTATCCATAGTACCATTTTCCAAGAATGTAGTCAATTCATTCCAATTTTTCATAGAATACCATAAGTTAAACCAAGTATTAGTTTAGAACATGTATCTTTTCCCTAATGTGGATGATTATTTTGATAAATTATAGGGTGACTGGTTTTCAAATATTGATCTTTGGGGAGAATATCATTAGCTCATATTTCAGAAGTGTGATATACCAAAACTAGCTTTTAAGAGTAACTGTGGACATTAAAAATATATGTTGAAGTTTTTTAGTCTAACTAATGATCCTATAGTTTTTATGTTTTTTATGAATAGGATATTCCATTAGTATCTAAACACTTTTTTATTTGTTTTCATAGATGAAATTTTGGTTTTCCCAATATTTGATAATGAGCACAAGTACTATCTGGTTTTGGTTTTGGAAATCCTGAGGGGTCAATATTTTTATGAAAATCATTCAAAATTCAATTTTGGGATATAATAAGTAAAATTGTTAGCAAATTTGATTTATAATCATCTCTTATCAGTTGATCCTAAGAAATTAAAGGTTGTTTTTTCAGGGGAAGAACCACATAACGTCTTTGAAATTTAGAGCCTCCTTAGTCTTGTTGGATACTACCGATGGTTCATTAAATATTTCTTAAAGCTTGTTTCACCATTGATTTATATTACTAGTGAAGGGGTTCAATTAATATGGAATGAAAATTTTCAGTATTATTTCCATTATCTAAAACAACATCTGACATTAGTTTCTATTTTAATCTTACATAACCCTGGTAAGAGGTATGTTCATTTTTATGATGTTTTTGGTGCTGGTTTGGGTTGTGTGCTCATAAAAAATGATCATGTGGTATCATATGGTTCTCTTTATCTTATAATTCATGACAAAATTTACCCTAATAATTATTTAGTTCTTATTATAATTTTGCATTCCCATTTGTTTTGGTGGCATTATTTTTTGGGGGGGAGGTTTACAGTATTTTCTAACCATAAGTGTTTGAGATATATCTTTTCTCAAAAGAACTTGAATCTTAGACAGAGGTGGTGGGTGGAATACCTTCAAACATTGGACTTCAATATCACCTATACCATGGGGAATGGAAATTCCATTATAGATGTTCTTAGCAGGAACATTCCATCACAAGTTATTTTTGAATCGAATGAAGAGTGGAACCTCATGGGTATTTTTGCTCGGTTTCATCTGGATGATCAAGAGGATGTCTCATACATGGTTTTAACCAGTTTTTAGTTATCATTATATCTCATTGAGTCTATTATATACATTTAGAAGTAGGGTGATGATTTTAGATGAATTTAAGAAAACCTATATGGTGGGAAGACTGTTTCTGGTTGGTCTCTCTCTTCAGATGATATTCTCAGTTTTGGGGATTGGTTTTTAATCCTAACATATATGAGAAGATTGATATAATTTTATTTACATAGTTATTCATGTTTCATTCACTTAGTAACTACATGTATGTATGATGAAATGAGATAAAAATTCTGGTGGTCAGGTATGAAGTGTGTCATTACTGATTATGTGTCTGGATGTTACACCTACTAATAGATTAAGGAAGAGCATCTAAAACCATCTGATTTTCTCTAGCATCTTCCAATGCCAGTTTAGAAGTGGGACAAGGTATCCAGGGATTTCTTTGTTGGATTAACATGGATGCCTCAATGAAATAATTCTATCTGGTGGTGATTTATCATTTGAAAAAGTCAAATCATTTTATTCTGATAAAATACACTAACAAAGTTAAAAATCATGGTAAGTTGTATATGTATAAAGTTGTGAGGTCACAAGGGGTTCCTTCTACCTTTGTCTCAAATAGGGATCCTATATTTACTTCATGATTCAAGAGAAGTATCCAAGAGGTGATGGGGACTCAGGTAAGACCGAGTATAGTTTATTATCCATAAACAGATGGTCAAACGAAGCATTCTATTTTGATTTTGGCAGATATGCATTGTGCCTATGTCTTATACTTTGGTGGATAGTGGTATATCCATCTAGGACTAGTTGAGTTTTCTTAAAAAAATAGTTATCATTCTTCTATCAGAATGGATCTTTTTAAGGATTTTTATATTCGCTTATACAGATCACCTCTTTTTTAGGCATAGGTTGGAAAATAAAATTTCGTGGGACTCATTTTGGTTTAGGAGACATCATTGAGAATTTAGGATATACATCATCTTTTGTTTACAACATGAAGTTGACCGGAATATTATGAAAATCAATAGAATTATTATTTATAGTTTTCCACAGGTATTTGGGTTTTCTTGAAAGTTTCTCCTTGGTTAGGTCACCATCATCGTAGAAAACCTAGAAAGTTGGCTCTAAGATATTTTGAACTGTTTGAGGTTATTGAGCAGCTAGAAAAATTTTCTTATCGGTTAGCATTTTCATCTCAGTTGACATGAATTCATAATTTTTTCCACATATCACAGCTCAGGAAATACCATCCTAATTCATCTCGTGGCCTGATTTGGGAATATATTGAGTTAGCTTTAGGTGTTTCAGTTATTGATCATTGAGTTTAGATCATTGAGTTTTATGTGAAAGGTGTGTGTGGGTAGTCTATTCCATTGGTAAAAGTGTTATAGAAGCACAGATCAGATTCTTATTAGACTTGGGAATGCAATTTGTTGATGAGGAATTAGTGTTCTCACCTCTTTATTGGACTTCATTCTTATACATGACTTACCAAGGAAGTAAATTCTTATGGTGGGGAGTTTTTAATATCTTATTACCAACTTTCAAGTATTTTCCTTCCCTTTGGTTCTTTTTCTCATTAATTGGGTGCATCTTAGAACTCCTGAGGAAAGAGAATTTTTTTTGAGAAAAATGTCCTAATGTTTGCGGATATATGATTTTTTTAATTAATGTAATCGAGGTATAAACATGTAATGGATTTTAGGGTTCTCCCCAACTTTAGAGAATTCCCAAGTTAGTTTGTGTTTTTTTGTAAGAACATGTAGTCATTGTTGTCTGTAGGAGAAATACACATCATATAATTGGATTATATTATGTTTAAGTTATTCATGGTGTATTTTTTGAACCTTGTACATAATGTTAATAGATTACACACCATTTAATATTAAAAGGTTAGTTTTAATTAAAAAGGTAATGAATTTTTGTAGCATATCTAGGTCTTGGGGATTACATAATGTATAAAGGGATTACACACCATGTAAATATCATGATGTTGTCTTTTTGGGTTCCTCCTGGTTGAAATTTTCATTTATTCATATACAACTCCCTTATATATCAACCTATATCCCTTCTCCAGTTATTTATTAGAGTCATTGTTCAATCCAAGTTGATTCGTTCAGTGTTAGATCATTAGGGTGGTTACATTTCATCTATTTGGGTAAGATATACTTTTTTATTCTTTGTTTCCTTTAATTTTGGTAGCACCATTGTGTTGTGATATTGTTTTTATTAGTCTTTGGTGATGTTTCTTATTATATCTATCTAGATATAGTGTGTGGTCTTGTTCTAGGGGACATTTAATTTGTTGGTTGTTGTGCGGTGGGTGTGCATTCTTGAGGTATGTTTCATTTCCTCTTCTCTGCCAACACTTTTTTTAATTGGAAAAATTATAAAAAGTTTATATTGATTCTAGGTCCTTAGTTTTTGTTTTTGTGTCCTTCTTTTTGGTGGATCTTTTCTGGGTGTCTGCGACCCTCAGTTTTGGGATAGGTGGTTCCATCTCAAGTCTGTGTTGTTGAACTACATTACTACAATTTTTCATAAAGTACTTTCTTAAAGTAAATGGCAAGATATGATTGATTTTATTTGAGTGTATAGAACTTTTTTTTTATAAAAGATCATTTTCCACTGGTTTTGGAAAAAGGAAAAAGGGTTTTCAAAGCATTTTGAAATGGTTTTGTGAAATGGTTTTCAAAGAATGGTTTTATGGAAATGGTTTGATGAAGTGATTTGGAAAATAGATCACATGGGAAGCCTTGGGTACATAAGTGGAAGGTATAATAATAGGTCTTTTCCAATATAAGGGGATTTTTCCATGGATAATTCCTCTTCTCCCCATTTGTTTTTGTTCAAGGGACTTATTAGACCTATTGGTGGGTTCACTTGTTTGGGTGTTCTTAATCTCTCTATAATCGATGCATTTGTCTAGTGTAATAATGCGTACATGATTATCTATGTCCGTCAAGAGTTTCCTAGCTATCCTGGCAGAGTGTGATCCCTGGTTTGATGTTACTTGTGCTTCTACCTTTTTATTTTACTATTTTGTTGTAATTCCATAGATTTGATATGATTTTTAATGTATGCTTTATTTTGACATGATATATCTTCTGAGAAATATGGTGATTAAATTCTTTGAAACTGATCTTTTATTTGGAAATGTGGAAAAAAGGGAAAATTAAATTGGTTTACCAGGATTTTAATATAAAAACTATTAAACTATATCATTCCTTGTTTTCTTTAAAGTTGATAATTCTTGGATTATTTTTTAGAGACTTGATATAGAACACTTGGGTGGGACCCTACTGAGCCTATAATCACACACCCTACATACCCCTTCAACAATGCATGGATCTAATTATGTATTTTTTGTAGGGAATGGAAGGGTTCTTTAATGAGTGGTGAGATTTTCTATCAGCTGATTTGGGTAGCTAGTGGTGAGATAGTGGGATTCTATCCACACTATCACATGGAGTAGTTATCTTTTCCTATTTTGGTAGTCCTTTGTGATTATACTAGTATTTCTAGATTAATCCTAATCTTGAGTTTTTCAGTTTCCATTTTTAATTTTCTATTATGGAATATATCTATCTTTTCCATTATTGTCTATATTTTATATATGCTTCATGTTATCGCTTTTGGTTGGGTGAAATCGTTCCCTCTGTTTTTGGTTCGATGCTTGGGTGTTAGTCGTTAGCTCGTGGGGATCGAGAATTCCATTTGGGTATGTGGTGGGTCAGGTTGGATACTAGTTTGAGAGGGTCTTTAGATCAGTCTATTACATTTATTCACATATATTATAAATTCAACGTTTATTTTTTGATTATAAATAAAATAAGAACCATTTTAAATAGAAAGAAATGTTTTCTGAAAAATGAAATTTTTCTGAAAGGAGGATTAGTTTCAATTTGTCAACATAATATAAAATTAATTTTTAAAAATTTTAGAAAATTTATTTGAAAAAACAATATTTATTTAAATTTATATGTAAAATTTATCTTTGGTTTAATTTTTGAGAATTTCCTAAAAAGATTTATATTTTGATGATTAGTGAAAAATACTAATTTTTTATTGAATGATTATTTTTCATTTAAATTATTTAAAAAGGTAAATTATATTTTAAATTGTTTTTAAAGTTAAAATAGTTAAATCATATTATAATTTCACTAATTTATTTCATTTAAAACAATTTCATATTGAATTATGGTACAAAAACTTTTTAATCATTTGAAAGTTTTTCTTTGTAAAAAAACCAATTTTTGACACGTATGCGAGTTTAATTTTAAATCAAAATATGAAAATTATATGAGTTTGATTTTAAAAAATATATATTCAATAATTTAATTATAATAATTTTTATTACTTAATAATTCCAAATTAAGTTTTTAGAATAATGAATAATGAAAATAGTAAAAATTATTTATCATGGTTAAGGTAAAAACAGGTTTATCGAGGGGTTAAATAGAAAAGATAAACGTTAATAATTCCCAAAATATTTTCTAAATACAATTTTATAGTAATATTTAGACCATATATATTATAAGGTTAGAAAAAGTTTCATTTATTATCCTTTTAGAATGATAAACATGTGGGTGGAAATCTTTATTTTAAAAAATCCAAGTATATCCTCCCCCCCTCTTATAAAAGGCCACCCCCTCTACTCTCCATACCACACTTCCAAAACACATAAGTTAATGAAATACCTAAAAAATCACTTCCTTAATTCAATTACCTCATCCTGTAATCCTTTCTTTGATAAAAAATCCAACCTAGGAAGGCTTTTGGTGCAAACCAAAATAATTTGTTTAAAGAAGAGGTAACATCCTTAACAAAGCATTTTATATTATTTATTCTTATACCTCATTAAAATATTATTAAAACAAGATATGATAAAGTCAGTATATTACATATAATGAGATGTTTTTATGTTATGTTAATGACCAAAAACTATCTCCTCCTACCTCAAATGGGAAACAGAATGGTTGATCATGTGTATGGTGGACTACCACCTCATGAATTGATGTAATTCGTTTTCCATCACCACTTCTCATAGATGAATATAATTATTAATTAAATTTATATATATTATATTTATGATATAATTATATTTATGTAATTATAATATCATATATAACTTCATACTTTCCATTTCATGGAGAATATGATAACGTCATTCATGTGTACAGTGGACTACTGCCTCATGAAACGATGTGATTCATTTTGACATATGATTTTCAAGAAAGATAATAAGGATTAATTTTATATTGATATATTATATTCATGAAAAATTATTAATTATTAAAAATAAATATATCATATACATTATTACTGTACCATCCATTTGATAAATTAGAATATCACTCGTGTGTACAGCGGACTACCGCCTCACGGAGTGATGTGATTCATTTTTCACTTACACATTTCATGGATGGTAATAAAAGACAAATTTAATGAATATATGTGATATATAAGACATGTTATTTATTCTGTAAAATTAATATATCATTCAATTCCTTACCATTTCACCCATTGAGGAAATGATAGCATCACTCATATCTACGCATGGCCAACTATCTCCATGAAGCGTTGTGATTCATTCTTCATGTACAAAATTAAATAATGAATATAAAGAATAATATAATAAAAAAAATTATATTTATAACATTAATATAATTTTTTGAGATGATGTAACTATATCTTATGTTCATGTTTTGAAACTTTCATGTCAAAAAAAGTATAAGAAAACGTGGAAATTAACACTCAAAATAATAGTGATAATGAATGATTATTAACGAATGGGTAATAATATGTTTTAAAAGGAACATATATGATATTATAAATATTGATATAGTTTTTTAGAAGGTAATAACGTGTGTCAAACCACTATATATGAGGTTAAATATCACTCAACTGAATGGAAGTGTGAGGTAAGAGGTTTTTTAACTCAGTTTCCATTCATTGGGTTATACATTTACTTTTTTGATTATATTATTTCAATATTATGTGTAAAATGACTTTTTATTACTTTATGTTGTATTTAAGATTTATTTTTTTTGGATTTATATTTGTTATACATAATTACTCCCATTGGTAAACTCTCACGTCAATGATATGAAATTTGTATGGGTTTCCATATCAAAACATTTTTCTTTGAGACACAAGTTTTTAATACTCCTGACTTATTTTTAATGTAGTAAATACTACCCACTTACATATTATGTAATGGATAATTCATAAATTATGATATATTTAGTTATAATTCATTTACTTTAATCATTGTAGTTAATATTCAAATGATTCCAAAGTAGTAATGGTTTCTCATCTCACTTTTACTTTCATGAGAAATACCATATTCACCACATATTCCTTTGTGTGGTATATATACTTTCAATTTTTCTATAATATATCATGAATAATTTTATATTAATTTTATTTAAATTTAAATTTTAAGTTATCACTTTCACATGTTTCTTGGCATGGACTTCCCTCATTTTTTCAGTTTCACTCGTATTGATAGAGCCAAGGAACTTAGAGTCCCTCATCAATTGAATGTAGTTGCTGTCAACTAAGAGCCATGATTCATATCCATGATTGTGGGAGTTGATGCATTGGTTAGATTTTGTAGATCTATAACCTCATCTTCGGTTGGGGCAGTAGTAAATGGAGGTGTGATCTCCGATGGTACTACAATTTTCAAGGTTGGTGTCTGTGCACCTTGATCTACAGTGGATGGACCTTTTGACACCAGATCTAGCTCCATGATGGCAGACGAGGTTGTAGCTAGAAGATCTGAGAGATATGTGTTTGTCGACCCTGATATGGTGGCTATGTGAGGTGTTGGTACCGCTGATGGCCCTCAATTATCTATTGTTAGAATTTACGGGCCTTGGGCTGGTTTGAGATCTACTTCAATGAAATTCATTCATTGTGATGTGAGGATGGTTGCAGGTAATGGTATTTATGGGTCTTGAAGTGTTGAGATTGGGTTTTTGGGGAATATTGAGAGGGTATATTCAATGATTGATAATAGAGATTCTAGAAGAAGGCACTTCACACATCTCAAGGATGATATTCTAGATCAGATTGTGAAGAGGGGTGATACTACTCATGTGATTGCTAACGAAGAGGTGATTCATGATAGATTTATGATTTTCATGTTTTCCATCATTGATAGGATGGTTCTCCCTATAGGTGGAAAATCATGTAATGTGGATGAATTTGTTCAAAATATTTCTTCTGTTTGGAACTCTTTTGATTGAAAATGCATACCCATGGGTAAGGGATTCTTCCATATAATTTTTCAATCGAAGGAGACGAATTGTAGGGATTGGGGGATCAGATCAATTTCTATGAAACTAGGTACGATCTTCATTAAATAATGAGACATCCAGTTTAATCCATTTACATTAAAAAAATATGTGATCCCAAGTTTGGATTAAAATTATTCGTTTCAACTGGATTGTATAGCATCCCAAGATTCTTTTTGATATTTCTTCTATTATGGGTATTCCAATTAAAATCGATAGAGGAACTGAGGTGGACAAGTTTGGTAATGTTTCTCAAGTACTTGTGGAAGTTTAATTAAGAATGTTCTTAATTAATCATAGAGATCTTTCATCATTGGATGATGATATCCCTCTTAAGGTTGAGTATGAAAGACTTCCTCATTTTTATGTGTATTGTCAAGCAATTGGGAATTTCAAATAGACATTTCCTAGAAATGTTTTTTGCTCATTTTATTAATTATAGGGCATCATGATACATCTTTCAGTAAAAAATTTAAGGTGTAGAATAAGGTATATAATGGTGTAGATAGATCACCTACCATCGGTGCTCGAAATAATGAGACAGTCTCTATCCCTGTATTGGTTGAGAAAGTTCAGGTGGTTGTAGCTACAGATATTGTTCAGGATTCCATGGATCATTCACTGAACATCCCTGAACAGTATCATTTAGAGAAAGTATTCATGCATTTAGTGGATTACAATCCTCCAACCATGCAGGATGATGAATTCAATCAAGTTGATGCTCAGAAAAATATTGATTGTCACCAGGAAATTCATAAATTTTTTGCTTCTTCTAGGATTTTTAAGAAGTGGGGAAATGCCTCTGCTAATTAACGGTCTGATCAGTTCCCCATGAAGGTATTAGGTAGTGTTGGTCATACCACTTTTAAAAATGGATTTTTATATGGAAGGGTAAAGGTGACTGATGGTGAGGGTTTCACTCCAGCATCATCAAATAGAAGGTCAGGGAGGGACTATTCTGGCCAACCACAGACTGTGTCTACCAGATCTTCCAGTAAGGTGTCAAGTGAATATATCCTCAATATTTTCAATCAAGGTAAATATTAATTTTAATTGTAAACTAATGATGATTCCAATTATGGTAATGATATGTCTTATTAATATCTGTATTTTTTTGGATGAGGGAAAATCCCTTTGTTTGACCCTGAAGTGCATTGTGTTTCATTTGTTGTCAATGAGGCATGAAGTTGTCCTGGAATGAATGGATGTCAAGGAGTCAAAATGTGAATGTCAAAGGATGTGATGGTGATGGTGATGAAGGAGAATGGCCATGGTACTAAGAGGCATGTCACTTAGGAGATTCACTAAGTGGCATAGGAGATGTGGTTGAAACATTCTCTAGTAACATCAGACGATTGTAGAGTTGTTCTTTAAGTTCAAAGAACTTGTATCATGATGATACAAAGTCACAACATGATTAGAAGACCATGCATTGTAGTGACAATGCATGAGGAGTTGAAAGGAGTTCCATCCACAACTACTAAGTGGATGATGTGCATTAATGAAGTCCATGCACTATCACTTAGTGCATGTGAATTTGAAGTTGATCCAATTGATCTCTGATTAGATCAATGAAGCACATTGAAGAATTTAAGTGATTTAGGAGCTCAGTTGAAGATGAAAACCCTTCGTGAATTCCATTACAAAGTGATGAATAAATGTTGAAGAAGAATGGAGGAATTCTAATGAAGAAGAAATAATTGATCAAGTAGCTCGGTTGATGAAGATCCTTGAGAATTCTCTCCTAAGTTGAAAATGAGATGGTGAAGAAGAATTATAAATTGAGGAGTTGTTTTTAATCAAGAAGATTAATGTTTGAATTCTCAAGAAGAAGAAGAGAGGAAAAGAAATGAAGAAGGGAGAAGTGGCTTGGCATTTTGGCATTTTGAATTGGTATTTTATATGGAGGACTTTGTTTTTTACAAAGTCTTAGCCAAAAAAATATGGCCAGCCTGTGAGCACCTTGTGGGTTCAACCCCAAGGCTCATGTGGGCCTAAGGCGCCACGCCCAAGGGGGAACCCGTGGGGCGAGCTCAGGGCGGCAGGGGCGCACCCGCAGACACCGCATGGGCGCCTGGGGCACGCCCGGAGGAGCGCAGGGGGCCGTGTATAAGCCCCCGAGGGCACGCGGTGGTGAAATCCGCGCACCGGAGGAGCATTGTGGGCGCTAGGAGCGCGCCCGCAGGGAGCATAGTGGGCGCAGAGCGCGCCCGCAGAGAGAACCCGGTGCGGGGCGGCACCGGGAGGGAGGAAGTTCAATTGTGGGGTAGCGGAGAGCGGCAGGGTTATAAACCACGGAAATTCCGTGAGAGAATTCGATGTGGGACGCGGGATTTTCACCGGGAACAAATCCCAGCCGCACGATTCATCGCGCGCTCGATCTGGACCGATCATCTAATCCGCCGCGCCCCCGATCTGATCCAAGCCGTCGAAGCCTTTTTGATCACCGCATCCGACGGCCGAGAGCTCGTCTCCTTCGTCGAGCTCAGCCAAAGGCCACCCGAAGCCTCCCGCGAGCCTCCGCAGAACCAGAGCCCTCCGACGACTTGTTTTGAAGCTCCCGGCCTCTGTTGAACAAGCCGAAGACACCAATGAGTTCGTCCGACCCTACTGAACACAACCATGCTTAAAAGGAGTCGTGCATGCAGTCAATTGAAGATTTCGGTTGAGGCCGAGGCAAGAGAATCTGCCGAGGCCACGTGGTTGGTGTTTTTGCATGGGATGAACCTAAACCGAAGGCCGTGCATGCGTTATGAGTCGCATGCACGTAGAGAAAAATTAAATGAGATCCCGCGGTGAAACAGAGGAGCAAATCAAGATTCACAGAATCTTGAAAACCCGAAAATCTCGGGAGTTTGAAGTTATATCACGCGGATGGGCCGAGGCTCTCCTCGCCTATATAAAGAGAGGCCGAGACCTCTGAGCTTTTGCTGAAGTTTTCTTGAAAATATGAAGTCCCGTGAGCGCATCTCTCTGCCTCGCGAAGGTTTGAAGCCCCGCGCACACTTGCGCGTTGAAGTCCCCTGCGCGCTAATCCTTTGCGCGGAAGGAAGAGCTCGTGGCCACAGCATTCTTGCGCGCCCGAGGTTGTCACCCTCTCTGTTCGCGAATTTGCGCGACAGGAGGAAGAGCTCGCGGTGTTGCACCTGCGCGTCCGCGGCTGGTTGCACTTGTGCGCCCCTTGGCCAGTGCAACTTGCGCGCCTTGTGCTCCAAGCACTTGCGCGATGCCTAGCATCCAAGGCTTTTCACGGCTGCCCCTTTCACCCTGACATCTTGTGGGACAGTGTGTGTGCAAAGAGGGAGAACCCGAGGCCCTAGTGTTTTGTGTGCTAAGTGAACAAAGAAAGGCCGAGCCCTTGCACCCTTTGAGTGCCAAGTGGAGAAGAAGAACCTACGGGTTGAGTGTGTGCAAAAGAGTTGAGGCCAAGCATACCACACTTTGTGTGTGTGAGAGGTGTAGAAGTAAGGCCGAGGCCTTAGTGCCTTTGTGTGAAAAATGAACAAGAGTTGGCCGTAGCCTTGTGTGTGTGCAAGAAAAGAAGGAAGGCCGTGGCCCTTGTGTGTGCAAGGAGAACCCGATTCCACACCTCTTGTGTGTGTGAAGTGAAGAAGTGAAGGTCGTGGATGTGTGTGCATAAGGAGGAAGACCACACTATTTGTGTGTGTGCAATTCCAGTGGAGGCCGAGACTTGCAAGCCTTGTGTGCATAGTGAAGATAAGACCCTATGGTTTTGGTGTGTGCAAGGAGAACCCAAGGCTTGAAACCTTGTGTATGCAAATTGAAGAACATGCCTTGAGTGTGTGTGTGTGCAAACAAGAAGAAGTAGGCCGAACCTAAGTGTGCACTAAAAGTAAACACACTTAGAAGAAGTTGAAAGGAGGACATCCACACTAAAGTAGAACACACTCTAAGTGTGTAAACAAATTGAACAAAGTGTGAAGTTCAAGTGAGAAGGTGTGTGCAATAATTGATTACACCCTTTGTGGGTCTACTGCACCAAGAAGAGGAAAGGAGAAGTGCATGCATGCATGCATGCACGTGCACACGTGAACAGTGCTAAATCAGTGGTGTGAAACTGAGACTGGACCAGACCGAAGATAAAGATATTATTTTTCTGAGAATTCAGTAATTGGAGAGAAGCCGGGGCATCCTTAGAAGAAGGTGATAAAGCCCGAGCAAGATGAGAAGACCTGTTCAACACAAGTGATCAGAAGAAGAGCAAGGCCAGCAGCCTTTATCCCAGGTTGCTGAGGATACTTGAAGAAACTTAAAGTGAAGAAGAGCTACTCGTGTGACTCGAGGAGCCAGAAGAAGACCCTGTGGGACTCAGGGAGAAGAAGTCTTCAGTGGGATTCTGGAGCAGGCCAGTGGGACTCTGGTAACACTGTGGGACGCAGTATAAAGACCCTCTTGTGGGACTCAGGAGAGATACGGTGGGAAGCTGTATCGACCATTGTAATACTAACAGATTATAATGGGAGAATCCATGCTTGGAGAGCATGGCAAGTATGTAGGCCTTTGGTGCCGAACCTTGTAAATCCTTGTGTCCTGTGCCTTTTCATTACTGCATTATCCGGGAAAGGTTGAGAGATACAAGAAGAGTGGATCGAGGCTTTAACCAGCCATAGAGGTTTAATTGATAAGGAATCAATTAGTAAAAAGTTTTAAGGGATCACTGATTCACCCCCTCCCCCTCTCAGTGATTCACACTGATCTGGGCACTTCAATTGGTATCAGAGCGAGGTTACCTCTAAAAGATCCAAGAGAGTCTATATGAAGTGCAGATTTGAGGAAATGAGCAACCAGCCTCAAATGGAGATATCTGCCAAGACTCAGAAAAATAGAAAGAAGAAACAGGCCAAGAAGATGAAGAAAGCCTGTCCTAGCTGTGATGAATTTGAAACAATGAATGATCTTCAGAGTGCACTCAAATATCTTCAGAAGACAGTTCCCATGGAAGTGGCAAAGTGTATAGCTACAGGCATCCATGATCTTCATGAAGAAAAATCACAGTTAGAAGAAGAAGCCAATGCTATGGAAGATCAGCTGGCTAAAAGGGTTGGCATAACCAACACTCTCAGAAAGCTGGTAAATGCCAAAGATGAAACAGTTTCTCTTTGCAATGACAGATATGAAGACACTGCTGAAGAATTGTAGAGAAGCCTTTCTGAGAAAGAAATATTTAAAGTAATTATCAAAGAAGTTTTCCATGCACTGGAAAAGAGGCACAAAGTGTCAATGGATGTCAAAGATGCTCAACTAGAAGACAAAGTCAAATGGGTGAAGGAGCTGGACAATTCATTGCAAGAAATGAAGCAGATGCATGAAGACCAGATAAAACAGCTGGAAGAGAAATGGGAAGGAAGGCTAAGAACAGTTGAGGATGAGAAGAACTCCCTCAACATGAAGTGTTTAGAATTAAAGGTGATATTGAAAAATCAGCCATCACCCAAAGCCAAAGCCTCCCAGTCAACTGAAAGGAGAAATGTTGCTACTCAAGTATGCTTTTAGAAGGATGATTCTAAGAGAAGGACATCCTCTAGTAAAAGTGCAACATCTTCTAAGAAGAAGGTACCATCCATACCATCTTGTACTGATGCTTCTAATAGTGTTTCTACTAAAAGTGCAGGATGGAAAAATAATTCCAAACAAGTATGGATGAAGAAAATGAAGAAGCAAAGCTCTCCTGAAGCAGCACAACAATTCAAGAAAAGTACCCTACAATCAGAGGGACTGAAGAGGTCAAGATTCGTGGGTCAGTGTTGGTGTTGTAACAAGTATGGGCATTGTGCAAAGGATTGTTGGTACAATCCACTGAATGCCAAAGCACAGAGAACGCCCATGCCTAGGGGGAGCAAGCCAGAAGAAAAGAAGCAGCATCCACAGGTCCAGAGACATCTGTTTACTGCTAACAGATTTGGATTGCTTGACAACATCTGGGATGTTTGCAAAAGTGGTCAAAAAGATACATGTCAATCTCCAACTGTATCCAGAGCTCAAAAGAAGAAAAGATCACTGAACCTGGCTCAAAAAGATTCCTTGGGAAGCAAGCAGAAGAAAGTGGAAGATGCTCTCAAGAATATTTTGAGAAATGAAGAGAAGTCCTTGGAGTCTGAATCCAAGAAGGGTGATGCATCAAGAAGAGCCACCAAGAAGACATGCTTCTACTGTGGGAAGAAAGGACATGTCATGGATGTTTGTAAAGAAGCCATGAAAATAAATAGAAGCAGACTGAACTCCAAAAGACAATCAATCCAGAACAAGAAGGGATTGATTGAAAATAAGTTGCCTAAGAGAGGTAGCTTAGCAGCATCCAAAGAACCATGTGGAACTTCCAAAACTGAGGTCACTCTTCCAAATGATTTACTTGTTATATGGCCACATCAGTTGCAACTTGCCAGAGAACTACAAAGAGTTGAAGATGAAGTTCTGGCAATTGCTAAGGCAAGAGGGAAGAAGAATATTTCACATGAAGATGTATTGAGATCCACACCAGCACAAACATCATTGAAGATCAAATGTGCAAGTGTGAAGACTGGTGAAAATGGGACATATCGGTTGAGAGAATCTTCTCAACCTTGTTATTCACGTTGATGAACCAAGGAGGTTCCATCTTATTCCCTTATCTATTGGTATTTACATGTACTGACATTGCAGGGAATTGAAGATGATGATCATTCTCAGCTGGAGGATGGTTTGGATTGAATGGAGTGCACCCCTTGAGGGGGAGCCAATCTGAAGAAGATGGCATTCTTAGATTAATACCATCTTGAGAAAAGTGAAGGTATTCCAATCATACGTTCATCCCTTGTTTCTTAATTGAGTTTATCTTGTCAATTAAGGGGGAGTATGGATTGAAGACAAATGGATGAAAGGGGGAGCTTTATCTTTGCACCTAAACTTTCTAATGAGTTTTGTGAAGTTGTGCAGGATTTAGCAAATCCATTGATATATCTGAAAAATTTCAAACCCCTGAAGCATGATCTCACATGTGTAGAGAATTGTGGACAGCATTGAGTTCCTTGGTTACATCACTCTTGTTTTCTACACTGGGTTATCCCAAGTAGACTTAGAGTTGATTTACTAAAGGTTCTTTGCTAAAGAAGAACATGTGGCATCATCCCTCTCTTAGTGATTTTCAAGAAGATTCTATTCAAAGGGAGGAAGATATTTTTGAAAGAGAACCACACCACACCTTTGCATTTGATTGCCAATAAGGGGGAGAAATATTGGCACACATATTGACCCATTCATATGTGCTGAAGGAGTGTATTGACAACAAATACAAAGGGGGAGATTGAAGTGCATTGTGTTGCATTTGTTGTCAATGAGCCATGAAGTTGTCCTGGAATGAATGGATGTCAAGGAGTCAAAATGTGAATGTCAAAGGATGTGATGGTGATGGTGATGAAGGAGAATGGCCATGGTACTAAGAGGCATGTCACTTAGGAGATTCACTAAGTGGCATAGGAGATGTGGTTGAAACATTCTCTAGTAACATCAGACGATTGTAGAGCTGTTTTTTAAGTTCAAAGAACTTGTATCATGACGATACAAAGTCACAACATGATTAGAAGACCATGAATTGTAGTGACAATGCATGAGGAGTTGAAAGGAGTTCCATCCACAACTACTAAGTGGATGATGTGCATTAATGAAGTCCATGCACTATCACTTAGTGCATGTGAATTTGAAGTTGATCCAATTGATCTCTGATTAGATCAATGAAGCACATTGAAGAATTTAAGTGATTTAGGAGCTCAGTTGAAGATGAAGACCCTTCGTGAATTCCATTACAAAGTGATGAATAAATGTTGAAGAAGAATGGAGGAATTCTAATGAAGAAGAAATAATTGATCAAGTAGCTCGGTTGATGAAGATCCTTGAGAATTCTCTCCTAAGTTGAAAATGAGATGGTGAAGAAGAATTATAAATTGAGGAGTTGTTTTTAATCAAGAAGATTAATGTTTGAATTCTCAAGAAGAAGAAGAGAGGAGAAGAAATGAAGAAGGGAGAAGTGGCTTGGCATTTTGGCATTTTGAATTGGTATTTTATATGGAGGACTTTGTTTTTTACAAAGTCTTAGCCAAAAAAATATGGCCAGCCCGTGAGCACCTTGTGGGTTCAACCCCAAGGCTCATGTGGGCCTAAGGCGCCACGCCCAAGGGGGAACCCGTGGGGCGAGCTCAGGGCGGCAGGGGCGCACCCGCAGACACCGCATGGGCGCCTGGGGCACGCCCGGAGGAGCGCAGGGGGCCGTGTATAAGCCCCCGAGGGCACGCGGTGGTGAAATCCGCGCACCGGAGGAGCATTGTGGGCGCTAGGAGCGCGCCCGCAGGGAGCATAGTGGGCGCAGAGCGCGCCCGCAGAGAGAACCCGGTGCGGGGCGGCACCGGGAGGGAGGAAGTTCAATTGTGGGGTAGCGGAGAGCGGCAGGGTTATAAACCGCGGAAATTCCGCGAGAGAATTCGATGTGGGACGCGGGATTTTCACCGGGAACAAATCCCAGCCGCACGATTCATCGCGCACTCGATCTGGACCGATCATCTAATCCGCCGCGCCCCCGATCTGATCCAAGCCGTCGAAGCCTTTTTGATCACCGCATCCGACGGCCGAGAGCTCGTCTCCTTCGTCGAGCTCAGCCGAAGGCCACCCGAAGCCTCCCGCGAGCCTCCGCAGAACCAGAGCCCTCCGACGCCTTGTTTTGAAGCTCCCGGCCTCTGTTGAACAAGCCTAAGACACCAATGAGTTCGTCCGACCCTACTGAACACAACCATGCTTAAAAGGAGTCGTGCATGCAGTCAATTGAAGATTTCGGTTGAGGCCGAGGCAAGAGAAGCTGCCGAGGCCACGTGGTTGGTGTTTTTGCATGGGATGAGCCTAAACCGAAGGCCGTGCATGCGTTATGAGTCGCATGCACGTAGAGAAAAATTAAATGAGATCCCGCGGTGAAACAGAGGAGCAAATCAAGATTCACAGAATCTTGAAAACCCGAAAATCTCGGGAGTTTGAAGTTATATCACGCGGATGGGCCGAGGCTCTCCTCGCCTATATAAAGAGAGGCCGAGACCTCTGAGCTTTTTCTGAAGTTTTCTTGAAAATCTGAAGTCCCGTGAGCGCATCTCTCTGCCTCGCGAAGGTTTGAAGCCCCGCGCACACTTGCGCGTTGAAGTCCCCTGCGCGCTAATCCTTTGCGCGGCAGGAAGAGCTCGTGGCCGCAGCATTCTTGCGCGCCCGAGGTTATCACCCTCTCTGTTCGCGAATTTGCGTGACAGGAGGAAGAGCTCGCGGTGTTGCACCTGCGCGCCCGCGGCTGGTTGCACTTGTGCGCCCCTTGGCCAGTGAAACTTGCGCGCCTTGTGCTCCAAGCACTTGCGCGATGCCTAGAATCCAAGGCTTTTCACGGCTGCCCCTTTCACCCTGACATCTTGTGGGACAGTGTGTGTGCAAAGAGGGCGAACCCGAGGCCCTAGTGTTTTGTGTGCTAAGTGAACAAAGAAAGGCCGAGCCCTTGCACCCTTTGAGTGCCAAGTGGAGAAGAAGAACCTACGGGTTGAGTGTGTGCAAAAGAGTTGAGGCCAAGCATACCACACTTTGTGTGTGTGAGAGGTGTAGAAGTAAGGCCGAGGCCTTAGTGCCTTTGTGTGCAAAATGAACAAGAGTTGGCCGTAGCCTTGTGTGTGTGCAAGAAAAGAAGGAAGGCCGTGGCCCTTGTGTGTGCAAGGAGAACCCGATTCCACACCTCTTGTGTGTGTGAAGTGAAGAAGTGAAGGCCGTGGATGTGTGTGCATAAGGAGGAAGACCACACTATTTGTGTGTGTGCAATTCAAGTGGAGGCCGAGACTTGCAAGCCTTGTGTGCATAGTGAAGATAAGACCCTATGGTTTTGGTGTGTGCAAGGAGAACCCAAGGCTTGAAACCTTGTGTATGCAAATTGAAGAACATGCCTTGAGTGTGTGTGTGTGCAAACAAGAAGAAGTAGGCCGAACCTAAGTGTGCACTAAAAGTAAACACACTTAGAAGAAGTTGAAAGGAGGACATCCACACTAAAGTAGAACACACTCTAAGTGTGTAAACAAATTGAACAAAGTGTGAAGTTCAAGTGAGAAGGTGTGTGCAATAATTGATTACACCCTTTGTGGGTCTACTGCACCAAGAAGAGGAAAGGAGAAGTGCATGCATGCATGCATGCACGTGCACACGTGAACAGTGCTAAATCAGTGGTGTGCAACTGAGACTGGACCAGACCGAAGATAAAGATATTATTTGTCTGAGCATTCAGTAATTGGAGAGAAGCCGGGGCATCCTTAGAAGAAGGTGATAAAGCCCGAGCAAGATGAGAAGACCTGTTCACCACAAGTGATCAGAAGAAGAGCAAGGCCAGCAGCCTTTATCCCAGGTTGCTGAGGATACTTGAAGAAACTTAAAGTGAAGAAGAGCTACTCGTGTGACTCGAGGAGCCAGAAGAAGACCCTGTGGGACTCAGGGAGAAGAAGTCTTCAGTGGGATTCTGGAGCAGGCCAGTGGGACTCTGGTAACACTGTGGGACGCAGTATAAAGACCCTCCTGTGGGACTCAGGAGAGATACGGTGGGAAGCTGTATCGACCATTGTAATACTAACAGATTATAATGGGAGAATCCATGCTTGGAGAGCATGGCAAGGATGTAGGCCTTTGGTGCCGAACCTTGTAAATCCTTGTGTCCTGTGCCTTTTCATTACTGCATTATCCGGGAAAGGTTGAGAGATACAAGAAGAGTGGATCGAGGCTTTAACCAGCCATAGAGGTTTAATTGATAAGGAATCAATTAGTAAAAAGTTTTAAGGGATCACTGATTCACCCCCTCCCCCTCTCAGTGATTCACACTGATCTGGGCACTTCAGACCCTACCCATCTCTTTCATGTACATTCTTTTTCCTTTTTTAATAAATGGTCAGAAGCTTCACTTCTGGACGGACTTTTCTGGTAAGCCTCCCTTGGGGTAATTATTTGATATTTCTTAAAAAAAATATATTTTATTATTCATTGTTTTTTAATGAAATTTTTCAAGTAATAATACCATTTTCCTCTCTTTTGTTCTTAAAATGATTAATAAAATGTTTTTAAAAAAATATGACTTTATTTATCTCTTCGATGGAAAATCCCTTTTTATTCCAAATCAATATTTTCTAAAACTATTTTAAAAAATTGTTTTAATATTATATTAATTATTTATTAAATACATTTTTACCCATGTTTGAATTTTTATAAAATAAATTGAATGGATTATTCATGTTGTTTCCAATAACAAGGTATGTTTGGTTGTTACCGAAAATGTGAAATGAATCTTTATTTTAACGTGTACGACATGTATAGAATTTCCACCATCTTGAAAACATAACGGTTGAAAGATTAATTTAAATTTTTAAAAGGTTATTTTCAAATAAAATTATTTTTAAAATATTTTCTGAACATTTACTTTTAAAAAATCAAATTTAAAAAAATATTATTTTTCCTTTAGAAATTTTTAATGACATTTTTTTGGTATTTCTATTCATTGATGACATAAGCCCTTTATTTTTTTTATGATGCATTAGGGATATGTTTTAATTACACCATCCTTATTATTTATCTTTATGTTTTTTGATCAGTTTTATTAGGGATATACCGGTTAGATACTTTTAAAACTACATTGGATGGTTTATGACTATGTTTATTGATTGGGGTAACGGTTAACATTTAATATTCTAGTTCTTCAATAAAAATATTTGTTTTTATTATGTTTCACCCCTTTCATATGATGAAATAATTGGACTTAATAATTGATACTCAAGGACTGTTATAGAACCTCAATACATCAGTAGGTATCGTGAGACAGACTAGCTTGGGATTTTAGCTAAGGAATTACCCATTTATATAATATATATTGGCATGAGGCCTTGAAAATATAGTTATGATATCTAGTATTATGTATTCTCTCATTATTATATTATTTAGTGATGTTACATGTGATTATTTGATTAGTTATAATATCTATGGTTATGTTTCAAGCTCATGTGGTTATTTATATAGAATTATTTGTTCATCATTTATTCCTATCATATTATGATCATGTAATTTATTAAATGTAATTTGTTTCAGTTATTTACCTTGACATATTGATTTTTATTATTTATTCATGATATCTTCTAGTGTACACATACGCTTACTGAATATATGAGATCACCCCAATCGTATGTTATATTTTCCCTAGGATACTAGGAAGTGTTTTAAGAATGATATGTAGGGATATGATAAGGGGAAATATGACATTCTCAATTAAAACACTTTGTGTAATTTATGTTATCAATTGTAATGTGAATTACAAGTATGCATACAGTTTACCAAAACTAATAAACTATTCAGTCCTTCAGGGTGTGATTACTTGTATCTTATATGAAAGTAATAAAGTAACTATCAAATCTAGACTGCTAGGGTTGGGGTATTAATAGTTGGTATTAGATAAAGTTTATTATAAAATATAGGAACTAGATTTAAGAAAACAAAAATTTGGTAACATAATCCTATGATATACTTTCAGGATAATTATAGAAGAGTATCCTTAATATTTTTATAATGTAGTGATTATTAGGGTTTTTATAGAAATAAATATCTGTATGAATACTACAAGTGGACTTGGTTTTGGAACAGATGTACCTAGGGGTAATAACTACAAAAAGGTGCATCAGTCTTAACTCAAGAACTACCTATTAAGTGGTAATGATCCTTACTGTGCACCTTGATTAACACTCTTGTGGGCTATTCTATGGTTAATTCACATTTTCCTTATAAACGATTTTAAAGGATTTGAATGATATCAAGGGATTACCTAGGTTAATCCTAAGTTGAATTAGATTTAAAATAATGTGTCATAATTTAGACATCCTATAGATGATTTCTATTTTCCCACTATTATTTTATTTCTCATACTATTCTTTTTGGTTTTATTAAATGGTTGGAACAAGAAGGAATATTGTTAATAATGAATTTTATTGATAATGTGGTGATTATGAGAAACCAAATGGGATGATGATTGGAGTGAAGTATATCATGATTTTACCTAATCAATTATCTCGAAACTTTATTATTCAACTATAACTTAACTACCCCTCAGACTCACTAAATAGGTGAAGGGTGGGGTTTTCTAAGAGATCAAATGTTGGAGACCATAGAAGAAAGAAGGGTTTATTTCTTTCATATCATAAATGTGGAAAGAGATAACAATTAAAGTGCATCAACGGAACAAGAAAATGTTTTATGTGTGGAAAAGAACGTCATAAATCATTGAATTTCTAAGGAAAATTGAAGAGTATAATGGAAGTGAATGAAGTTCATCCAAGGGATCCATTTATAGTTCATTGTCTCAAATGTGGGGAACCTGGGAATTATTTTATAAAATTCCCTCTTATGAAGGTTAAAACTTAAACTATGTAATGACCCATGTTGATGTAATAGGGTTCAAGTATTTATGTATTAGGATTCATGAATTAAATTGTAGAATCATTTTTATCAGGGATATTTTTGTTATAATAATCATGAAATATCTATGTTTTTTGTTAATTTTGGAAGCATATATATCTTTATATAATATTAGCTTAAGGTTTAAAAATTCCATAATGGGTTTATTAGTTTAAGGATAATCATGAGTTCAATACTATAAACATCCCTTTTCAGGATTTATGTGATAGGAATTTAACAATACTAAGGATATTTTGTGATAAATTTATGGAAATACAACAAATTTTTTTAGTACATGTTTTATAGAAAACGTTGTTTAAGGATGGATACATTAACATTTTGTGGTCATAAGTTTAAAGGTATGGGTATCCTTTAGGGTTTATCGTATCTTTTCTGTTAATGTGATTATGGGTTTTTACAATTTAGTAATGTTATGGGAATTATATTAATATATTTTTATAAAAAGGACAACCGGTGTTTTGGGTGACAACCCATCACATATGGTGAGGCTGTTGGGATTAAATTAATACCATAAGGGAAATAAAGGTCTAACACCAACCACTCAACTACATCATATCCTGGTTAATATGGATTTTTTTCTCATATGATTTAAAGTGTAAATATTATGTTAATAAAATATTTTTAAAATGATTAATGATATTTCAGGAAAATGTTTTATTAGGTTCAATTACCTATAACCATTATGTTTAATGTAAGTGATTATTTGGGGATAACTATATTACATTTTTGGATAATTATGCTAAATTTTTTTAAGGATAGACACTTATGGAATGGATTAAGTTGAACTTTTTCAGTTACTATTGTAGTATTAAAGATTAATGTATTATATTTTAAAACTCATTCTAACCATTTTGTTTTTAGTAAATATATGAGGAATAGATTTTTATTATTTTTTGGATTATGTGATCCATTAATAGTTAATTTTAGTGCTTCATGAATGAAAAATTCTTCTTAAATACTCATAATTTGGGGGAAAAAGAGATTGAGGTGGAAATTTATTAAAGGATAAAATTTTAGTTATCAATTAAGTATATTTACTTATTTTTTTTAGTTTATATACTAATGTAATTTCTCAAATCTAGTAAAAGGATCTTGAAACAAAAAATATTAACCTAGTAGCTTCATTTTTTATGAATTGATGGTGTTTTTCACAATTATCAGTTTAAGGTTTTGAGGTCCTTAACTTTATATTGATCATTCACTTCATTGTGATAAATGACCTCTATCACTCTCAATAATTATTTACTCTTATCATTAATGTCCATATCTTCACTTGATACCAATGTTCTCCTATTTGGAAATAAAGTATGCCATGTTCCATATAAACACCAAACATCACATTATATCTTATAAATGGGAAGTTTAATTAATAATTTTAATGTTTTGGTTTTCTAATAAATTTATTTTTAAATTTCAAACCCCTGATTATCGAGATCAAGATTAAATTATAAAGAAGAAATTTATTTAATGTGGTAAAATGTACCACCATGAGATTTTCAACGAGAAACATCAAGTTGAATAGTGTATATGACATGAAACAATAATATTATAAGAGAATGTAACTCCCTAAGATGTTATGATAAATTTATTTCTAAATAAATTCAATCTAATTGATAGATTTTGATTCACGCAACACCGGGTTTAAATGAAACATTAATACTCTATTAAAATATTATTATTTAAACATTATCATTATAACCTGGCCATTAAATAGGTGGGTATGAATAGGAATAACTAAATTATGAAACATATTTTTTAATCATGTATAAAATAAATTCAGTATCTATTTATTGATTATAAATAAACTAAGAACCATTTGAAAGATAAATAAATATTTTCTGAAAAAACTGTATTTTTCTAAAAGGTGGATTAGTCGCGCTTTGCACACATAATTTAAAATTAATTTGTATCAATGATAGAAAATTTATTTTAAAAAATAACATTCATTTTTTGAAATCTATATTTTAAAATTATCTTTGAGTGAATTTTTGATAATTTTATGAAAATATTTATTTTTTTGATGAATATTAGAAAATACTGATTTTTAATAAAAATTGCTTTTTTAAATTTATTTTAAAAGGTAAATTCTAATTTAAATTAATTATAAAGTAAAATTAGTATAACTATATTATAATTTAACTAATTTAGGTCATTAAAATAAATTTCACAATGAATTATAATATAAAAACATTTAAACTTTTGAATGTTTTTCTTTGGAAAAAACCATTTTTCGACAAGTATGCGAGTATAATTCTAAATTAAATTATGCGACTTCTATGAGTTGAATTTTTAAAACTGGATTCGATTTTTTGAATAATAATAATTTATAATATCTAATAATTTCATGTTAATTTTTAACCATAAAGAATAGTGAAATGGTAAAAATTATTTACCATGATTAAGGTAAAAACATGTTTACCAGGTGTTAAACAAAAATGATAAGTGTTAAAATTACATTAACCTTCTCTAATTATAATTTTATGGTGCTATTTAGACCTTATATATTATAAGGTTTAAAAATTGTCCATTTTGGATCCTTTTTCATGAGAAAATCCTAGATGGACTTATTTATTTTAAAAAATTCCATGTTTTTCCTCTCCCCCACATATAAAAGGTCACCCCATATCCTCTTATTTACACACTTAAAAACCAATTGGTTCAACCAATACCTATAAAAATAACTTCCTTAATTACCAAACCTAATCCTATAATAATTTTTTTGATCATAAATCCAACCTATGATTGCTTTTGGTGCAAACTGAAAGAAGTTTCTTGAAGAAGAGGTAATGTACTAAACCGAATGTTTTATTTTATTTATTCATAAACCTCATTCAAATATTATTAAAACGTTATTATATAATAACATTGGATTATTAAATACACTAATATGTTTTTATTTTATGTTCGTGACCTAAAACCATCTCCTCCTCCCTCAAATTAGAAATTAAATCCTGGATCGTGTGTGCAGTGGACTATATCCTTGCGAACCGACATAATTCATTTTCCACTACTACTTCTCAAAAATTAATATAATGATGTATATAGTGTTTTTATATGATATATATTATATAATTATAATTTTTTAATTATAATATCATATATACCTTTTTAATTTCTGTTTTTTAGAGCGTGTGATAATGATGTTCATGTTTAAGGAGGACTATCCTCTTGCGAAACGATGTGATTCATTTTTCAATTACGCTTTACATGGAAGGTAATAAGGATTAATTTTAGGCTGATATATTATATTATTTAATAATTAATTTTTTTTTAAAATAAATATATCATAAATTTTTTTCCTTTACATCCATTGAATAAATGATAGCGTCGCTCGTGTGTATGGTGGACTACCGCCTCGCAAAGCGATGTGATTCGTTTTTCACTTATGCTTTAAATGGAAGGTAATAAAGGATAAATTTAATTAATATATGTGATATATATGAAATTATATTGATTCTTTAAAATAAATATATTATCCAATTACTTTCCCTTTCAACCATTAAGGAAATGATAACATTGTTTGTGAGTACATACGGCCTACCGTCTCCATGAAGCGATGTGATTCATTCTCCATGTTAAAAATTCAATAATAATATTACAAATAATATAATTAATATAAATATATATATATATATATATATAATATAACTCTATAGATGATGTAACTATATCCTTTGTTCAGGATTCGAAACATTCAGGAAAAAAATGCATGTGAAAACAAGGAAATTAACACTCAAAACAAGGGCGATAATGACATATTATTAATGAATGGGTAATAAGATGTTATAAAAGGATCATATAATATATTATAAATATTATTATTATTATTTTAGAAGTTAATAACATGTTTAAAATCACTATACATGACGATAAAGAGCACTCAACTAAAGTGATGCGTGAGGTAATGGGTTTCTTAACTCAATTTCCATTCAATGGGTTATACATCGACATTATTGATTATATTATGAAAATATTATTTTTGAAATGAATATTATTAATTTATATTGTATTTAAAATTAAATTTCTATGTATATGAATTTTTAAACATAATTACTTCACTTATTATCTCTTACCTCAATGAGACAAACATTGTAAGGGTTTCCATCTGAAAACTTTCTTCTTTAAAAACAACTTCTTTTTTACAAGTAACTTATTTGTAATAGTTTGTATACTTTAACATTATATATTATGTCATGAATCTTTCACAATTCATTATATTTTATGTTAAAGTTTATTTAATTCAGTCTTGGTAGTTATGATTCAAATGATACCAAAGTGGTAAGGGTTTCTCATCTCACTTTTAAATTCGTGAGACATATTCCACATTCACCACTTATTCCTTTATGGTGTGTATATATTAAAAATTTTAATATTTTATATCATGAATAAAATTATATTAATTGTATTTAAATTTTTATTTTAATTTATTACTTTTAATTGGCCTATGATTCAAACGTTACCAAAATGGTAATGGTGTATCTCGTAATCCCATCATTATTCGGGATTTCATATGTTAATGTATCCCTTGGGTGAATTATTTGATATTTACTAAAATAAATATATTTTATTATCATCTGGTTATTCATAAAAAAATTCAATTAATAGTACCCTTTTTTCACTCTTTGGTACTTAAAATGATTGATAAAATGTTTTTAATAAAATCCATCTTTATTTCTCCCTTTAGTCAAAAAGTTTTTTTTCTTCTAGAACAATGTCTTTTAAAAATATTTTAAAAAATGTTTTTAACATTATCCAAGTTATTTAATGAATAAATTTTTACCTATATTATAGTTTTTTAAAATTAAAATAATCTTCATGTTGTTTTCCAAACAAGGCCCATTTTGCTTTTTCCAAAAATGTAAAAGGAATATATGTTTTTACGTGTATGGAAAGTATGGAATTTCGTCCATAAAACTCAATGTTTTCGAGCTTCCATTATAAGTTTAAATTTTTTATGTCAAATAAAATTATTTTAAAAATATTTTTTAACTTTTAATTTTAAAAATATTTTCAATGTAAAAAAGTTTATTTTTTTAAGAATATTTTTAATGGCATTTTTATGGAATGTCTATTTATTATGGACATCAAACCTTTATTATAATTATTTTTCACTGGTTATATGACGTAATGATTCCATTCTTATTATTTATTTTGATTTTTTTATGATCAATTTTACTGGGGATGTACTAGTTTGATATCATTCAGCTTACTCTAGATGGTTTGTGAATATGTTTATTGATTGGGGTAATTGTTAATATTTCATATGATAGGTTTTCAATTAGATTATTTATATTTATTTTGCTTCACCCCTTTCATATGAGTAATGCATTAGACATAATAAGGGATGAGAGGGGCCCTCTATATCCACTCGATGAATTAGTAGGACTCATGAGATAAACTAGCTTGCGTTTTTGGTAGAGACCTTCCCATTTATATAAGAAGTCTTGGCATGAGGCCATAAAAGTATGATTATAATTTTTGACATTACGCATTATATCATTATGAGTTATGTTATTGATATTCCATGTGATTACTTGATTTGTTAGAATATGCATAGTTATGTTTCAAGATCATGTGATTATATATATGGCATTATTTTATCATCATTTATTCCTTCTATATTATACTCAAGTAACTGATTGAACGGAATGTGGTTTAGTTATTTACCTTTCCTTTTTTATTATGATTATTTATTATTGATATCTTCCATTTTATGTATACCCTTATTAAGTATCTGATATCAGCCATTTCTTTTGTTTTATTTTTCCTAGGATGCTGGGAAGTGTTTTATGAATGATATGTCTGGATATTCTAAGGTGAAATATAACATTATCAAATAAAATACACTGTTTTTTATTTTTAAAATGTAATTTTAATTGAAAGTATGTATCTAGTTTACTAATACCACTAAACCATTCAGTTCTGCTATATGTGATTACTTATATCTTTTTCTGATGTAATAAATTAGCCACCGACTTTAGGATATTAGTATTAGGTTCTTTATAGATCTGGATTAGCACAAGATTCAAGAGATGGATTTGATGTACCACAATAGGCTGCTAGTTGAAGTTCCACCATCCATTCAGGTCATAGTGGAGGACGTAATGTCTTATTTTAGAGATAGTAGAGACTATAGGTGATAGGATTTAGGGTAGTTAGTTCAGGATGCATAGTTTTGGTTTGGGCTAGTTGCATATTGTCAATCCTAGTATAACAGATTTAAATTCAGAGTCATATATGCTTTGAGGTATTATTTTAGAAGCTTGGACCCTTACATCCAATTTAGTCGATATCTAATCCTCATATTCTTTTATCTCTGTTAAATTTATTAGATGCTTGGGTTTGGCCATGTAATATCTTTATTGAGTGGTATTGATTGACAATCCTTTAGGTATGTGATTGGAGGGGATTCAAAGGTGTGTGGATTGTGCCTTAGTTTTTAGAAGTTATCATTTCCTATGGTATTTATTTATGTTAGAGATGGATAGTTTTGACAAAACCTAAAGTATGGATTAGATCAATTGGTATATATATCATATTGAATGTTATAGCCAGTGAGTATCATTTTTGCCTCAAAATAGTGATGTGTTTTATTATATCACTGTATGGGATGTATAAGTGATTCTTACAAGACATAATCATCAGAAACTATGTGGGGTCAAAGTCTAGGAAACTTATCTCGTTTTGGATGAGGGGGAGATTCACCAAGTGATATTTCTTATCATCATCAACAAGTTTGAGGATATATTCCTGAGTAATTTTCAATATTACCATTTGAGTGTGGAATCGAGTTTATAATTGATCATATGTCAATTGAATAGCCTATTTATATTCCTCCCTACCAGATGGATCCAACAAAGATTCAAGAGCTAAAGAATCTGCTAGAGGAATTGGATGAAATGGGCTTTATCTACCTATGTAGGTCCCTTTGGGGTTCTCTAGTAATTTTCACCAAGAAGGAAGATAGTTCTTTGAGGTTGGGAATGGATTATCACAAATTTAACTAGTAGATGATTAAGAACCGATATTTTATTCCTTATATCAAAGATCTCTCCAACTAGATTAAGGGTAATTGAGTTTTAAATAAGATTGATTTTTGTTCAGGGTATCTTCAGTTGAATTTGTGACCTTATAAAATTCCTTCTATAGTATTTATGAGTAGTTATGGTCCTTATAAGTACATTTTAATGTAATTCAGGTTGATGAACTTGCCAGTGGTGGTTAAGGATTTTGTGAACTGGGGTTTTCACCCTTATTTGGATTCCTTTGTTGTCGAGTTCATCAATGATATTTTAGTATACTCCATGTCAATAGAAGATCATGCACAATATTTTGAGGTAGTTTTTATCACACATTGAGGGATATATTAGTACGTAAAATTCTCAAAGTGTTAGTTTTGGCTTGATCAAGTACACTTACCAGGGCACATGATATCTAAGGAAAGAGTTTAAATTGGTCTAGAGAAGGTATAGATGGTAGTTTATTAAGAGTGACCTAGGAATGTATTTGAGGTTTGCAGCTTATTGGGTTTGGCTGGTTAATATCATAGATTCATTTTGGACTTCTCCAGAGTGGCAGTGCCAAGAATAGTCCAAACCAAGAAGGGGGTGAAGTTTTAATGGTCTAATTCATATGAAAAATATTTTACGTAATTAAAAAGGAGGTTAAATTATATTATTATTTTTACATTACTCAAGAGAGACATGGAATACACTCTATATTTTTATGTGTCAAGTGTTACTTTGGGATCATTACTAATTAAGGATGGCTAAGTAGTTTTCTATGGGTGAAGGAATCTGATTTCACATGAGTATAAATAACTAAATCATCATTTTAAATTATCTATGGTAGTTCATGACTTGAGGTGTTTATGGAACTATTCTGAGATAATGGTTTCTGATATATACATATCATAAGACCCAAAAATAATTTTTCTCTTAACATTATATGATCCTTCAGTAGAGGATATGGATGGAGTACCTATAATATTTCAATTTTGAGTTAGCATACACTCCTAGAAAGGGTAACATTATTATGGATTTATTGAATAGGAAGACTTCGGCCTAGGTGGTTTGGGAGTTCAACAGTGAGTGGCGTAATATGACCCTTTTTACTGAAATGTGTTTGATTTTTTGGGAGTATCAAGGTCAGGAAACTCTTACTTCCTTATTGATTGATTCATTACATCTTGATAGGGCTAAAGATAATTGTCTTTATAGATTGGATTTCTTGGTGATGATTGGAATTATATTTGTTGGGGATCCACTGCTAGATTAGACTCTTGAATATAATGAGATTTTTTATGTTTGAGGACTTTTGGTAATTCTCATGAGCATATGAGATGAGCTAATGGGGGGGTGCTTCAGTTCCTTTAAATGGGAGAACATCTAGGTTAGGTCAAGATGTACTATGATGTGTGTTGATAGTATTGGTGTCCTAGTGTGAAGACAGACATAGTGGGTTTCATTACAAGTTACTCCACCTATGAACAATTTTAAGATGAGTATAAGTGTCCCTTTGGTATTATGTAGGTGTTACCCATTCCTAAATGGAAGTGGGATGATGTGGTGATGAATTTAATAATGGTGTATTGAATTACACCATGAGGTCATGATGCAGTTTGGGTTATTGTGGATTGGCTAAAAAAGGTATCTCATTTCATACTGATAAAATATGTTTCTTATATTGATTAGTTATGTAATTTATATATTCGTGAGTTAGTTCACTCGCATGGGGTTCCAAATAGTATAATCTCAGATAGGGATTCCTATTTTACTATGAGATTCTATTAAGGGTTATATAAGTAACTGGGTACATAGGTATACTTGAGTACATCTTATCACCTTTAGACATATAGGAAGACTGATCATACGATTCAAGTTATGGAGGACATGTTCCAAGCATGTATCCTTGATTTTGGGGGTTATAGGAAAATTAATCTAGTACTAGTGATGTTTCCAAATAATAATATCTATTAGTCTTTGATTAATATGGATTATTTTGAGACTTTTTATAGGAGGTCATTTTGGTCTCTCCTGTGTTGGTTGGAATCTAGAGAGTCATCTATGCTTTAACCAAGTCATGTGTAGGATACGTCGGGGTAGATTTAGTTGATTAAGAAGTATCTGAAACCACTCAGAGTCGGTAGGGATCATATACTGACTAGAGATGTCATCCCTTAGATTTTGAGGTGGATGACTGAGTCTTCTTATGAGTTTCAATGAGTCTTGGGGAACATTTAATTTGGTGATAAGGGAAGTTGACATTGTGGTATGTGGGACTATTTGAGGTGATGGTGAGAATCAATACTATGAAATATTGATTGGATCTCCCACTAATATATGTTGTTATAATCTATTTTATGTCTCTTATCTTTAATATTATCAACTAAACCCATCTTGTGTGATCGATATTGATGATGTTGGGATAGAGGATAATGTATCATTTTAGGATAACCTAGTTTGTATCATAGATAATAGTTATAATAAAATTTATAGAAAGATTTTTCCCTTGGTACGGGTATTTCATCAGCATAGACGCATTTAAGGTGAGAAATGGGAATGAGAATCTAATGTGTGATCTTAGTGGTTGGAGTTATTCACTAGAGCATTTTAATGATGATTAGGAGTACAACATAAGTACAAGATGTTATAATTACTGAAGGTTGTAAGATTTCATCCCTTATTTAAGGAATTTTTCCCTTTAAATTTTATTCTAGCCTTGTGTATTACTCATTATTATGTATTTTAATGGGAATAAGAGAGGTATCAGGGGTGTTTTGGGGATATAGGATTGGAGATTCTAGAAAATTACTGAGCCTGTAGAAAAATATGTCAGAGGAGATCCATGAATTCTTAGTGAGGGGCCACCATCTAGATAAAGGGACACCTTCTCTACAATTTTATATTTAATATACCCTATTTTCAATGATTTTTTATCCTTCTTTAATTTCATCTATTTTATCTCGAATCAAAAGGTGATATTTTATGAGTGATATCCAAATGGGATAAGTTAGTTGGTCCCTATATTTTACCTATATTTTATCCTTATTTCTAAGTGCATGTGGTGTGCTTTCACGAGGACCTTCTATATTGTGACCTTGAAATTAATTAAGTGGTTTGAATATGTGTATATCTTAATCTCATAACCTATTTAATTATGTTATGGATCCTACATGGAGGGTGATACCATGAAAAAATCCATAGTTATAGTTTGACCTTGAAATTAACCAAATGTGATCACTATATTATTTCCTTATCTAATGCATTTTTATTTTTGATTTAAAAATCTATATGAAGGGTGATTCCAAGGGGATACCCTAGGTTGGAGATGGGACATAAGAATGCCTATGTGGTATGGTAAAATATAATTCCTTTATGAAATAAATAATCAAACTTAGAAATGTTATTGATTATAAATTGTTAATTAATTATTTATAAATAGTAAATGGGTTGTGTAATGTGATATATTGTTTGTGAACTAAATTATCCCTATAAATTTAAATATTAAATCATGATGTGTGGTTGGTTGGGTAAAATTTGAAATGGTAAAATATGACAATACCCTAATGATGTGGTTAATAGTGTAAGATTTATTCTTAGATATGGTAAACTCCCATGAGGTGGTCTTTATCTAGTGAAAATGTAAAATCTTGTGGAGAAGTCTTTTAAATGATCTTAGAGTGGGCTTTATGATGTGAAATGAAAACACATATAGAGTGGTCATGTAAACTCTCTTAGAGTGCTCTTGATATAATTAATTGGTAAAAACTGTTGAGGTAGTTGTGATAAAAATTATTGGTTCCACTATTTAATGAAATATAGAACTAAAGGAAATAGGTTTTCTATTGGGTTATAGTTCCATAGTGAGACTTAGTTCCCATGTTTGGTTTATTGTGGCTGGTATAATCCCACTAAGTGCTCAAGGACATATAGAACTTGATGAAGCAAGAATGACCAACCACAAGTGTCATAAAAAATCCTAGAAATTAGTGTTGTTAATACTTTATATTTCTTATGTATTTAAGTTGTTTAATTATATCACTTCTACATACACTTTTATTCAAACTGTTAATATTTAAGGACACCATTTATGATGGTATAGAAAGTTATAATCACACCCCGCTTAGTCTTCCTGTGATACTTGAGAAGAATATTTGGTTACATGATAGGATGGGGGAAGGGCTCTATGTTTGGTGTTTGATTTTGATAGCTAGGATGGGTATAGATGATGGAATCGAGCTGGAAATAAGATCAGATTGGGAATTCTTCTTTTGGATTTGGCTTTTATCCTTTTGCATCTTTTTTATATGGTATATCCATAGGGTATCCGTTGAATTGTATGTCATATACTAGTTTGTTATAGAAAATGATGTTGTGATTACTTATTATCACTTCCCATGTCTTGTTTGTGGTGTTTATTTGGGTTGGTTATATAGGATTAACCTTATTTCAGCTACTATTACAACTATAGTGAGAGGGTATAGTCTCCCGATGGCATCCTCAAAGACCCTATCCACAATTAGTTAGACTCTAGAGGATAGTGAGGATCACCTTAGTTCATATTGACCTCAAATTTGATTACTATTTAGATTAAGCTGGGCTAGGGATGTGACAAAGTAGTATCAGTGCAAGACTTTTCTTTTTTATTGTTATTAGGGTAAGGTAGATATGATATAGGGTATCGTTAAGACTTGGTTTGGACCTTATTTTTAGGAGTGGTTAACCCATGTATAGGGGAATCCCAAGTTACGAGGGTGGGTTTTTTTTGTTTCAATGTTTTTAGTTGATCTAAATTCACTTACAGTGATGCACATTGTGTTTATTAGGATTTGTGGGACTTTATCTCTTGGATAGTACGGAAAGAGATTGTGTGTTCATGCATCATTCTAAGCATGTAAGATTCATATTTCATATATATGATTATTATAGGTTGATATATATATATATAGATAATTTGTTGTTTATTTGAACTGTGAGTAGCGATTTATATGGAATTTTACCATATAAGTATATGGTTTCATCTTACATATCCAACCCCCTAAGTGGATTCTTGTTAATAATGGTAATATAAATGAATTTTCAAATTATGATTTTGGTTAAATAAAGTGCTAGTATGAATCATATAGGGTTTTTTAATTTTTAAATTTTGATTGAAATTTTATTTAACCAAGCCTAGTAATGTGATATGTTACACCCTGAGATTTTAAAATAAGAACATTGTATTCTAGAGTGTATGTGACATGCAACACCAAGATTAGAAGAAGAAAAATATAACACCCAAATACTTCACGTTATATTAATTTTTAAATAACCTCAATCTCTTCAATATACCACATTAAAATCAACAATGGTTTTATCTTGCATTACATGAAACACTATGTTTATCTTGTATTACACACAACACTGAGTTTAGATTGCATCACATGCAACACCAAGTTTAAATGAAATGTAAAATATTATTAAAATATTATTATTTAATATAATAGTTATGAACTAGATGTTGGAATTATGTTCATGAAAACTAATAACTAAAATATCATTATGTTAATTTATTGATTATAAATGAAATAAGAATGATTTTAAGGAGAAAAGAAATATTTTCCGAAAAATTGTAATTTTTTAAAAGACCGTTTAGTCACATTTTGTGCATAAAATTTAAAATTAACATTTACGAAATTTATAATGTTTATATGAAAAAATTATATTTATTTTTGAAATTGGATTATAAAAATTATCTTAGGTTTAACTTTGATGATTTTTTAAAATTTTTTATTTTTTGATGAATATTTAAAAATACTGAATTTTAATTGAAAAGTTCCTTTCCATTTAAATAATTAATAATGTTAAATTATATTTTTAATTTCTATAAAATTAAATTTAGTTCAATTTAATATAAATTAATCCAATTGGGAAATTTTAATCATTTTCATATTGAATTTAGATAGAAAAAACATTGTAAACTTATAAACATTTTCACTTTAAAAATATGCTTTCTCGTCACGCCTATTGGGTTAATTTTAAATTAATTTTTTTCAATTATATGAATTGAATTTGGAAAATGGATTAAATATTTTTAATCATCGTAATTTATAATTTATAATAATTTCAACTTAATTTTTGACCAAAATAAATATTGAATCCTGTAAAAATTAATTACCGCGGTTAAGGAAAAATGGGATTACTGTGGGGGCTTAACTAAAAATATAATAGTAAAATTGACATATAAACTTGACTAAAAACTATTTTATAGAAATATTTCAACCATTAAACCTATAATTTAAAATAATGGTCCATTTTTTACCATTTTGAAATATGAAAAATATGGGATCACTCAATTATTTTCAAAAATACCTAGTGTGTCCTCTCCCCTAGTTATAAAAGGCCACCCTATCCTCTCTTATTGACACATTAAAACTAATTTTGTTCAAACAATACCTGATAAATAACTTTACAAAATCCCTAAATTATTCACATAACTCTTATTTTGGGTATAAATGAATCCTTTGAAGGATTTAGTGCAAACCTAAGGAGGATACCCAAAGAAGAGGTAATGTTTTTCAACGAGTGTCTCTATTTTAATTATTTCTACACCTTCTTAAATTGTTATAAAACCATGTTGATATAAAAACCATAGATTACTATATATTATGTGATGTTTTTATAATAATTTCATGACCTAAACCCATCTCCACTTCCATCAAATGGGTTTCAAAATCATCATTTGTGTGTACGGTGGACTACCGCCTCGCGAACTGATATCGTTCATTTTTCCATTTCCACCTCACTAGGTTGGGTATGATGATGGATATAAAGTATATATTTGATATTTATAATATAATTATACCTATTTTTTAATTATATCATATATATATATATATATATACCTTTCATTCCATTGAATATATGATAGCATTGCTCGTGTGTACGGCGGACTACCGCTTATCGAAATGATGTGCTTATTCATTCCCCAATGCTTCACATAGAAGGTGATAAAGATGAATATAATGATTATATGTGATATAAATAATACAATTATTATATTCATGACATATTTATCATTCCATAAAGATAAAATTCATTATTTTTTAATCATGTAAATATGATAACATCATCTGTGTATGTGTGGACTACTGCCTTCACCAAGTGATGTGGCTCTCTTTTCACCACCACACAAAATGGATGATATATATGAGTATATAATATGTAATTAATGATATTTTTATCATTATGTAAAGATAAAATATTACCTACCTCTTTTCCATAATGATCGGTGAAAAAGGAAACATTACTCATGCGTACGTACGACCTTTCATCTCTCTGATAATAACATACTTCATTATTCATTATCATAATTTATGATTGGTATTAAAAGTAAAATTTATGTTAAAACACTAAAATTATTTAATTATTATTATTATGTAAATTATTGAACTATATAAAATTCACAAGAACCAAAACATTTATGAAAAAAGAATAAATGAGAAAACTAGGCAATTACAACCAAAAACAGTGAAAATAATGAAATATTATTGACGAATAGGTAATAAGATTTCATAAAAGAATCATATATGATATCATAAATATTAATATGGTTATTTAGTAAGTTAATAAAATGTTTAAAACCACTATACTTGAGGCCAAAGCATGTTCAACCAAAAGGAAACATGAGGTAAGGGATTTCTTAACACAATTTTCACTCATTAGGTTAAACTTATACTTCGTTGATTATGTCATTCTAACATTATGTGTGTAATGATATTTTATTAAATTATGCTTTATTTACAATATTGTTATGTATATTTAAATTTCATATGAATAATCTATTCATTTATTAATTCTTACATCAATGTTATGATAATTTTAAGGGTTTATTTCACAATTTCATTCTAATTGAGATTATTTATTATTGAATATCAATTGAAGTAAATAACTTGATAATTTCATAATAAATCCATTTAATTATATTATAATCTGGTTATTTTTGATATTTTCATGTAATAGTACCATTTTCCACTCTTTGGTACTTAAATGATTTAGAATTTGTCTTTATAAAACCCGATTTCATTTTTCTGTTCGATCAAAAATCTATTTTCTTCCAAAACCATTTTTTTCTAAAAAAGTTTTCAAAAAGTTTTTTGACGTTTCCAAAATTATTTATTAAAAATATTTTTACACATTTTCACTTTTTACAAAACAAATTCTAGAGTTTTTAAAACCTATTCAAAATTATTTAGCAAAGGAATTTTCTCATATTTTACTCATTAGAAAAAAAATTCAAATGAATATTATGTCATTTTAAAAATAATGCCTGTTTGGATTTTATCAAAAATGTGGAAGGAATATTCTTGTCATTTTATAAACAAGGAACTTTATAAACCTTTTTACATTTCAAAAGTAATGTTCCTTTAACTTTTACATCTTGTAGAGAATTACTCGTTGTCTTGACGGTCATTTATTTAAATCTTACATGGAAAGTTTGTGAGGATCCTTTTAAATAAAATGTAGAAGTGATTTTCAAATAAACGGATTTTTAAAATATTTTTCAAAATGAAAAGTATATTTTCTTCAATAATTATTTAAAATATATTTTTATGTTATTTCTATTCCTTAATGAAAACAACCCTTTATTCTTAACCTAATGGGTATATTTTGATACTATCCTTATTATTCATATAGATGGTTTATGATTATTTTGACCATGGATTGTGTTGACCTTCACTTCCTTATTTCATTTTGTCGTCATTAACTTCTCCTTGAAATATTAACTTCCCTATGATCATTAGATACTAAATTTTCCATAAATATCCATATTATTTATCATGGATATGCTTATTGCTTAAACTGTATCCCATTTCTATATTCGGTGTTTTACCTTGTAAGTTATTTGATTGGTTGTGGAAATATTGATAAATCTATATTATTTATATGATACAAATATTTAATGATAATTCACATTTTTCCTTAATTAAATCATATATTCAATATATGAGGACTGATTTGTACTTGTAGTGAAGGGTGGTACCCAATATAATATAACTTATCGATGCATCAGTAGGTCTCATGAGACAAAACAGTTAATCTAGCATTAAATAGCTATTTACTTATAGTTTAAATCATCTTATAAAATGTATTGATGGTATATGTATCATGATGCCTAAGAATATTTCATCCAATAACTAATAATTATCTGTATTAATATTTCAGTTATTATTATCTAGAATATTTTCACAATGATACTATATCTGGATGTATTTAATTATCATTTTATTGATTAAATGGTATTTTTTTAGTTATTTACCTTTCAATATTGATTATGAGTTATCCATATATTTAAATAGATTGTGTTCTTAGTTATTTACCTTGACATTTTCATTAAGATTTTTGAATCATGATTGTTTATGATGTACTTAATCCTTAATGAGCATTTAATCTCTCCATTATTTTGTTTCCTTTATCAAGAATTCATATATGAATGATATGAAAGGATATTATAGATAGAATAATGATGTTTTTTACAAAATTATTTTCTAATCTGTGTATTCAAATTTAATATGGGAATCATATATGTATCTAGTTTACCAATACTACTAAACTATTCCGTATTTCAGGATGTGATTCCTTGTCACTGATGCCAATTTATTGAAGCATACACCTACTTCAGGCTACAAGGAATAGGATCACTACATTTGGTATCAAAGGGAGGTTTATTAGAAACCTTGAGAACTTGATTTTTTAAAACATAGATTATGAAACATAAATTTATGATGTTATTTTAGGATAACTGTAGGTGAACATCCTAATGTTTTGTTAAGTTATAGATTCTGTTGTTTTTACATCCAATACATCCCTGACTGGATACTAGATGTGTTTGTGGTTCAAGAAAAGTTATACATCAGGGTAATAACTATAAAAATATCACATTAGTCTTGACCCTATTGTCACTCAGTGCTGAAAACAGGCCTTACTGTGCACCTAGTTTGATACTCTTGGGGGATATTCTTTGGATAATTCACATTTTCCTTACAAACCATTATGAAGTATATTAATAGATGATGATAATGAATTAACTATTTTAAACATAAGGTGTATTATATTGGAAATAATGTGTCTGAAAGGAAAGTTAAAATGTTTTATGTGGGGAAAATAATGTCATAATGCAATGAATTTCTATGGAAAAATGAAGAGTGTGATGGAAGGAAATAAATTTTATCATAGGGACCCATTTATAGTATGTTTTCTGAAATGTGTGGAACCTAGTAATTATCTGAGTCGATTCCATCTTCTAAAGGTTAAACCCTAGTGAAAGGAAGGAACTATGTGGAAATAAAATAATTGAAGTGTGTATTGGGATTCAAGAATTATATTATAGAATTATTTTTACCAATGGTATTTTGGTTATCTGAATCCTAAAACATATAAGGATTGTGTTAATTTTAGAATCATATATGAATTCATTAACTTAAGAGTTATGGATACCATCATGGGAAAATATTTTAATTTTGATCATAAGTTAAAAGTATTAAACACCCATTTTTAGGTTCTATGTGGTGAGAGTCTACAAATATTAATGAAATTTTGGAGAAATTTATTTCAAGTATATGTTTTTGTGGAAATATTATTTAAGTAATAATGACATTACATTTTATAGACATAAGATTAATTGTATTTATAACCTTTATGGTTGATATGATCATTAATAAAATTATAATAATCATTAAATAAGATTATTAGACTTTATTCAAAACAAGTTGTACTAAAAACCTCTGTCAAAAGGTTATTCAATGGTTAATTTTATTTCAAGGATTTCAATCATATATTTTTTGTTAAAGTTATAGGAATTAATTTGATATAGTTTAGAAAAAATAAAACTTGAATGCTGGGTGGAAATCCATCACATCTGGATATGTTGTGGGTATTGAACCAATAACTGAAGGATGATAAGGGTTTATCACCTACCATTGGTCTACATGATGTCCTAGTTAATATGTTATTTTATTTAGGTAAACTAATTGAAAAATATATATTAATGAAGATCCATTGGTGTTACATTTGAGGTTTAGAGATTAATTATTATATTTGTTAACTTATTCTAACCATATTGGTTTTATAAAATAGTTAGATATAGAAGTAAATACTTTTCACTATTTATGTATCTTACGATCAATGGAAAGTAAATGGTAGTGCTTCGGGCAGAAAAAATTTATTTTTGGATATTCATTTCTTGGGGTAAGTGATGAATTAGAAATTGATATAAGCACAACCCAAGTTTGAAATTGTTCATGTGAGATACAAATGAATCAAGTAATTATATTTCCAAATATTCAAAAGCAATTAATTAATTCCTCAACTTTAGGAAAAGGATCTTGAAGAAAAAATAATTATCTTATCACCTTCGAAAATGATGAGTCATATAGCCTTTTAAATCATCAAAGATTTATGATTTTATGCCCCTAAACTTTCCATTGATCATTCATTTGTTTATGATCAATGGCCTCAATCACTATCTATAATTATTTATGTTTTCCCTCTATGTTCATATCTTTACATTCAACCAATGTTCTCATACTTGGAAACCTAGTTATGTTTTATTCCATGTGATCTTTGCACACCCCTTCCTCTCTTATGAATAGGATATTTTATTAAATATTTATATGTTGTTTGTTTTAAAAAAATATTTTTCAAATATAAAACTATTTATTACCAAGATAAAGTTTAAATTTTCAGGATTCAATTTATTTAAGGTGGGTAGAATGTAAGACCTTATGATTTTAAAATAAGAACATTGTATTCGATAGCGTATGTGATACACAATACTAACCGTAGAAGAATATATAACACCCTGATAATTTAGGATATATTCATTTTTCAAAAAATAAATACCTTAAATAGATTTAATTACATGAAACACTAATCTTATCTTTCATTATACACAACATTATTTTTAAATTGAGTTACATTCAACACTAAGTTTATCTTTCATTACACACGACAACAAGTTTAAAAGAAATATCAAATTTTATTAAAATGTTATCATTTCATATAATAGTTATCACCTTGATGTTGTAATGGCGATTATAAATGTTAATAAATAAATTATGAAAATTATTGTAAAATATTAAATATAATAAAATGAGAATCATTTAAAAGAAAAAATAAATGTTTTCTGAAAAACTATACTTTTCTAAAAGTCACATTAATTGTGCTTTGAACTCGTAATTTAAAATTAATTTTTATCTATTTTATAAAATTTATATCTAAAAATAATCTTCATTTAATAAATTGGAATATTTAAATTATCTTATGGTGAATTTTGGGTATTTTTCTAAAAAATCATATTTTATGAATAGAGAAAAATACAAAATTTTAATTGAGCACTACCTTTTTATTTAAAACATTTATAATATTAAATTTTATTTATAATTGATTTTAAAGTCATATTAGTAAAATTCTATATCAATTAATCTAATTTAGGTCATTTTAATCATTTCTATATTTAATTTGGATATAAAAACTTTGTAAACTTATGATATTTTCACTTTAAAAACTCACTTTGTCATCACGTATACGGGATTAATTAAAAATTAAATTTAACAAATTATTAAAATTTAATTTGGAAGAATGGATTACATATTTGGAATCATAATAACTTATAATATTTAATAATTTCAACTTAATTGTCTACCAAAATGAATAGTGAATACAGTAAAAATTAATTACCGCAGTTAAGGTAAAAATGGGATTACCAGGGGGGTAGACTAAAACGATAAGGGTAAAAATAACATATAAACTTGTATAAAAACTATTTTATGGCTATATTTAAACCATTAAACAAATAAAGTTCTGTAATGGTTCATTTATTACCCTTTTTACATATGAAAAACATGGAATCGCTCAATTCTTTTCAAAAATTCCAAGTGTGTCCACTCCGCAACTAATAAAAGGCCACCCCTCTCCTCTCATATTCACATAATAAAACCACTTTGGTTCATACAAGGCCAAAAAATTAATTATAAAATTACCTCCCCTAATTCTAGAAGATTTATTGGGCATAAATTCAACCTTTGATGTTTTTAGTACAAACCTAATAAGGATTCCCGAAGAAGTAGTAATGTTATTCAATGAGCGTCTTTATATTACTTATTTATACAACTAATTTTCATTAAACCATGATGATATAATAAACTTTTCATATTAAATATATTTTTATTTTTTATAATAATTTCATGTCCTAAGACCATCACCACTTTAATCAAATGGGTTATGAAATCATCATTCGTGTGTATAGCGAACTACCACTTCACGAATTGGTGTCATTTGTTTTTTCATTTCCGACTCTCAAGGTTGGGTATGATGATGAATATAAATTAAATATATATTATATTTATAACATAATTATACCTCTAAAGTCGCTATATAATATATATATATTTACCTTTCATTCTTTAGTAGATACGATAACGTCGCTTGTGTGTACAACGGACTACCGCCTCACAAGGTAATATTATTAGTCTTTCATTAACACTTAAAATGGAAGGTGATAAAGATAAATATAATTATTATATGTGATAAAAAATTAATATTTATGATATTAATTACATATTCATCATTTTTTAAATATAATATATATCATTTTATTTCTTTCCTTTTCAGTCATGTAAAGATGATAGCATTGTTTGTGTACATGTGGAAATGGATGATATATATAAGTATATAATATGATATTAATTATATTATAATAATTATTTAAAGTTAATATATTACTTACCTCATTTCTATAATGATCTTTGAATAATGGAAATGTTACTCATGTGTGCGTACTGCCTACCATCTCCAGGATCATAACGTACTTCATTCTTCATAACCATATTTAATTATTGGTTTTAAAAGTAAAATTAATATAAAAATATGATAATTATGTCATGATTATTATTATGGATATTAAATAAATATATATCATTCTTAAGAACAATAAATTTCATGACAAATAACAAATTAAAAAATAAGGCAATTGACACCCAAAACAATGAAAATAATGAAAGATTATTAAATAATGGGTAATAATATGTTATAAAAGAATCATATATGATATCATAAATATTAATATAGTTATGTAATAATTTAATAAAATTTTTAAATTAAAAATTCAATAGGTTAAATAACATTCAATCAAAATGAAACATGGTGTAAGGGATTTATTAACTCATTTTCCAATCATTGGGTTAAACATCTACTTCATTGACTATTTCATGATAAAATTATGTGTATAATTACTTTTGATTACCTTTATGTTTTATTCAAACTTGTTTTATTTATATTTTTATTTTACATTAATAATTTATTCATTTATTGATTCTCACTTCAACTTTGTGATCATTTTAAGGGTTTATTTCACAATCTCATTCTAATCGAGATTCATTATTCTTGAATATCAGTTAAAGGAAATTACTTGACTATTTCCTAATAAATACATTTAATTTTATTATACTCTTTTTATTCATGATATTTTTATATGATAGTACCATTTCTCCACTCTTGGGTACTTAAATATTTTTAGAAAATGTTTATAAGAAAATCCGACTTCATTTTTATCTTCGGCCAAAAATCTGTTTTCTTCCAAAACCATGCTTTATAAAAACAATTTCAAATATGTTTTTGGCCTTTTTATAATTATTTACTAAATAAAGTTTTACCCATTTTCAGTTTTTAAAAAAATTGAATTTTTTTAACCTTTTCAAAATGATTCACAAAGGAATTTTCAGCCATTTTTAATCATTACAAAAAAATTCAAAGGAATCTTATATTGTTTTCAAAACAATACCTATTTTTATTTTATGAAAAATATGAAAGGAATATTATTATCATTTTCTAAAAAAGATATTTTCCTAACATTTTTACATTGAAAAATGGATGTTATTTTTAAATTTTATATCATGTACTGAATTACTCATCATACTGACCTTCATTTATTCGAATATTACTTTGATATTTTTCAAGTATCATTTTCAAGAAAATGTTTTAAAATGTAATTTTCAAAGAAAATGAATTTAAAAATGTTTTTCAAAATGAAAAGGATATTCTCCTTAAGAAATTTTTTAAATATCTTTTTTTGTTGTTTCTATTTATCAATGACAACAGCCCTTCATTATTATTCCAATGGGTATATGTTAATACCACCCTTATTATTCCTGTAGATGTTTATGATTATTTTGACCAAGGATAGTATTCAAATTCACTTTCTTGTTTCATTTTGTATTCATTAACCTTGCCTTGAAATATTCACTTCCATATGATAATTATACATTAACTTTTCCCGAAATATAAATATTATTTATCATGGATATGCTTATTTTAAAATCCTATATCATTTCAACCTATGGTGTTTTACTTTTAATGTTATTTAATTTACTTTTAAAATATGGATAAATCATTATTATTTACTGAATACATATATTTCATGATAAGGAAAAAAATTTATTAATTAAATCTATTATTCGATATATGAGGAATGATTTGGACCTACAGTGATGGTTGGGGACCTGTATAATATAATGTAACACCCGAGATTTTTATGAGTAATATTTTGTTTTTATATCATCAAAGGAATCTTTCACTACACACTTTATTGGCTTACTTTACACGCAATCACGACCTTCCTCGATAGCTTGTGTCGTACGTAATACTGAGTTTCACTAAACAACGATATGTTATTAAAATATTATTAAAACTAGCCGTTATGAATAGTAATAACCAATTTTTGAAATTTTATAAATTTTATTTTTCAAAATGGACTTCATTTTTGGATTCGGAATACCGAAATTAGCCTAGGGTGAAATTTTGGTATTTTTCTGAAAACTTTCAATTTTTGATGAATAGTGAAACCACTAAGTGGTAGGTTAAAAACTGAATTTTGCATAAAACATAATTTTACCGCTTCTGTGAATGGAATTTCAAAAATCCGAGAGGCACGGTTAATATCAAGGACTAAAATGTGGTTCAATGAGACAAAAATAATTTTTTGGTGAATAGTAACTTTTTACTATTTTTACCACGGTTAAAAGTAAATAGGGTAATTAAGGGTAAAAATGATATTATTATTACCCTAACACATGTCCTAATTCTATTGGACAAGTGTAATTCGACCAAAAACAAACTTAGGAATAACATATGACCATTTAGGCCCACTTGGATTAGATTAGGACATTTATTATTAATTTATTTAAAGAAGGGTTAAAATAGTTAAAATCAAAGTTTAATAAGTAAATCATTTTTAATATGGGGTTATACATACGATAAATTAGACTATAAATATTCATTAGAAATATAAAAAGATTTTCTACATAATGGTATTTTATTTGTAATTTTTAGACATTAAATAATTTTATTTATTTATGACACAATGATGATGCAGTAATTATCTTATTAATGAAATATTGACATAATTGATGTTATAAACACCAAAATAAATGTAATTTGAAACTTTTTATGAATTCCACTAATTTTATAGGTTACTATGATATATTAGTGTTGATTTAATCAACTTGGTTCGAACATATAATTCTGTTATGACTTTCACAAAAATCATATATCAAATAGTGTCAAAATTGACACAAACTAGTTTTTAAATCAAATATTATATTATTAATTGTTATTTTATTCCTAAAAATCTAAGGTTCGGCCAAATGACTTAGATAAGGATATATATATTAATAATAAACAATATGGGGTTCGTTTGGCATGTTATAGTAAGTGTATTAACCATATAGTGAAAGAAAACAAAAAGACATGGTAAAAGTTAAATTATTTAACTTAGAGTTAAATCTAATTGATAAGGTTAAAATAATACCCTAAACTTGTCTAAATCCTATTGGTTGATAGGATTTCGAACCATCCCCACTTTAGCTTCGAAATAAAACCCTTTGGAGCCATTATAAACAGATTTTTACTTTAATATAAAATAATATTTTGAGGTATTCCTAAGGTGCCCCTCTCCTCCCTTATAAAAGGGAACCTCCTCCCCCTCCTCCTCACACCAATTTGAGCACTCAATCTCAGACAACCCCTGCCATTTTCTCCTCTCCACTTCCCTAGAATAATCCTAGAGGTCCTGGTCTTCTTCAAAGACCAATCTTAGTTCCCTAAGTGGAGGATTCAAAGAGGCGTTCCAAAGAAGAGGAGCTTCGGACACGTACAAAGAAAATCAGACCTAAGGTAAGGGAAATATCACAATCTCATTTTTATCCGAGATTGTTTATACATTAGTATTTACTGGTGTGTATTTTATCATCCACATCCATGTTTCATCAATATGTAATATTATTTCCATCCACCTACAATTGTTAAAATCCATTTTTACCCTTAGGTGAGTTTTTAGAAATATGTATGAAAGGAATCTTTTGTCGTTTTTCATACGAGGTACTTTTTGACTTTTCTGACAAAAGTACGAAGAATGTTTTTTTTAACTTATACGGCATGAATGGACTTTTAAAACCTTAATTCCAAGAAACTTCCTTTACAAGTTTTCAAGTTTATTTTTAATCAACTTCTTTTATTTTAAAGTCGTATGATATGTTATGAAAGGAAAAATGTTTTTGAAGTAGAAAGGATATTTTCCTCAAGAATGGAGTTCAAGTATTTTATCAAAATTATTTTCCATCTAAGATAATAAAAGGGTTCTGTTTTTATCCCTATGATTACATTGGTTTGATTATGTTGTGATGGAATTATTTTTATGAATTCCTTTATCTTATATGAATTGTTTTATGATGTCATGATGTTTAAGATTCCCATTTGTATTACATGGGTTATGTAATGATGTATGATTTATGATTATGTGGCACACATAAGAAAGGATTCATTATAAGATGGGTGGGACCTATATCTCCCTCCAATGCATTGGGTAAAGATTTTATATCTCATGAGATGGACATGGCTGGAACGGTAGGTTATACCGGTTCAGTGAAACAGGACTGGAACGAGGGTGACTCGGTTCAGAAAGGAACTTTGTCCACTAAGATAGTCTTGGAAATTAGTCATGGCTAACAAGAAATGATTTTCCATGATTATGTGTGCATGCCACAAAGTTTCAAGTTTCATTTTATGATTACGGGGATCTCATTTTCACTTCTATGATTTATTCCATGTTAAGATATTATGATCTCTTTTGCAGGTTATGATTTTCAAAAAGATATGATATGTTTTTTATTTTTATTTGCCCTTGCTGAGCATTTGAGCTCACCCTTTTATGTTTTCTTTTCCCCAGGTCAAGAAGATGGATATTAAGTAGAATATGCTAAAAGGAAGCCTAGATATGATGAAATAAATGGGAGACACTGTAGAAGATTTATGAACCAGTTGTTTATGTTTCCCAGTTTCTAAAGACACTATACCTATACGGTCCTTTCTGGTTTTGTCATATGTTGTAATAAGTGTGCTTCAATTTTTAAGTATTAACAATGTATGTAAAGTATGGGTCGTTATAGTTGGTATCAGAGGAAAGGTACAGTCAACCTTTGGAAACTAGGATTTGAAAGCCTTAGTAAGAACCCTAAGGATAAGTCTAAGCATAGAACACAATCTTAGTGTTTTAGAAATGGCCATGAATACCCTAGGATAAGACCTTAAGTGTGAAATTTTATTCTTGATTATGTGGTTTTCATATTATAATTAGTGTTGCTCACACTATTCTTCTTGGTTTTAGTCAATGGCTAGAACCCGAAGGAACCGTGTTAATGCGGAATGCGATGGGAAATGCAATGATTGTCCCCCTGAGCAACCAAACGATATGGGAGCTGGAATGCAAAATCTTGTAGCCATGCTCACACAACTTTCTCAAGCTATGAATCATGCAGGACTTCCAAATGAGCAAAGGAAGGAGCAACATTCTGTTGAATCCTTCATGAGATAGCATCTGCCTTCTTTCAGTGGGTCTACTGATCCATTAGTTGCTGAATAATGGATTAGTACTACTGAAAAGATATTTTCAGTTCTTCAATGTTCTGAACAAGATAAAGTCATCCTAGCAGTGTATCGTTTGGAAGAAGATGCTGATCAATGGTGTAATCTTATTAAGAATATGAGGCAAAGGGATGAAATTGAGTCTATGGAATGGGACGAGTTCAAGAACTTATTTTTCAATAAGTACTTCCCTCGTATTCTCCGAACAAAGATGGAGAAAGAGTTTCTTGAACTGAAGCAGAGGGATGATGAATCTGTTGGTACCTATGAAGAAAATTTTACAAGACTTTCAAGGTACGCTTCTGGTATTATTATCCAACCTGAGAGTAAGATCGATCGATTCTTTAGTGGCTTAAAACCAAGTCTTCGAAGGGCGTTAGCCATAAGGGACTTAAATAGCTACGAGGAAATCGTTCGATGTGCTCTCAAAGTCGAGATAGAGATTGGAGTAACCCATCAGTCACATGGGTTTGATAAGAAGAGGAAGATGGAATTCAAAGGAAAATCTAAAGAGCACACTGAAAAGAAGATGAGCATTCCCTTATGCTCAAAGTGTGGAAAGAAACATGGAGGTAGTTGTCTTAAAGGGACAAGTAAATGTTTTAAATGTGGAAAGGAAGGTCATAGGGCATTTGAATGCCGCGATAATGGGAAGAATATGCCTAATGATGCAAACAAAGGAAGGGATACACAGAATGAACCTTCTACACTTCAATGTTTCAAGTGCAAGGAGATGGGGCATTATGCCAATCAATGCCCAAATCCAAGGGTTGATGATGATGGTCGACGTCAACAAAATCTTAAGGCTAAAGACAAAGTAAAGTCACATTCAATTTCTATCAGCGATGTGGAATACGATAACGAAGTGGTGAAAGGTAAACTTACCATCCACTCTAAAGTAGCAAATGTTTTATTTGATTATGGATCCACCCACTCTTTTATTTCTGAAAAATTTTCTAAGGGTATCACAGTATTACCTCAACAATTAGATGTTGAGTTAGCTGTGACAACACCTAATGGCACAACAGTCGCATCAAAAGTTTATAATTCTTCTCCGATCGAAGTTTGTGGGAAAGTGCTTCCTGCAAATCTTGTGATCCTTCCTTTAGTGGAATTTGATGTGATTCTTGGCATGGATTGTCTTTCTCTACATGGATCTCACATCAATTTCCAAAGAAGGGAAGTCACATTTCATATTCCAGATCAATCTACGATCGTCTATCGATGCAAGGATGAATATAACCTTCCAGTGGAAATTTCTTCCATCTTATGGGTCTTGATTCCACTAAATGAAGGTTATTTATCTCAAATGGTTGGTGAGAAACTCACGATTAAGAATATTCCCATTGTATGGGAGTTTGATGATGTCTTTCCAGAGGAATTACCTAGTCTTCCACCAAATCGTGAAGTTGAGTTTTCAATAGAACACGTACCGGGTGCTTTGCCTATTTCAAAGACACCTTATAGAATGGCCCCAATTGAGTTGCAGGAATTGAAGAAGCAACTCCAAGAGAATCATGATAAGGGATTCATACGCCCTAGTGCATCACCTTGGGGAGCACCTGTTCTATTTGTTAAGAAGAAAGATGGATCAATGAGACTCTGCATTGATTATCGAGAACTTAACAAGATCACTATCAAGAACAAATATCATCTCCCACGCATTGATGACTTATTTGACCAACTACGCGGAGCTCAATACTTTTCCAAGATTGATCTTCGTTCAGGGTATCGTCAATTAAGGGTCAAAAGGGAGGATATACCAAAGAAAGCTTTCCGTACAAGGTAAGAACACTATGAATTTATAGTGATGCCATTTGGTCTTACTAATGCCCCTGCTATCTTCATGGATCTAATGAATAGAGTCTTTAGAGACTATCTTGATCAATTTGTGGTAGTCTTTATAGATGATATTCTTGTCTATTCAAAGAGCAAGGAAGAGCATGAAGATCACTTGAGAATTATATTGAAGACCCTGAGAAAGGAGAAGCTTTATGCCAAATTTACCAAGTGTGAATTTTGGCTTCAAAAAGTTGCATTTTTGGGTCACATAATCTCAAAAGAGGGGATATCTGTGGATCCAGCAAAAACAGAGGTTATCGAAAGATGGTCAAGACCAACAACAGTAACTGAGATCCATAGTTTTCTTGGTTTGGCTGGATATTATCGACGTTTTGTAAAGGATTTTTCACGATTATCTAATCCACTCACTAAGTTGACTCGGAAAGGAGTTAAGTTTGTCTGGACGGAAGAATGTGAAGAGAATTTCAAGGAGTTGAAAAGAAGGTTATCCAGTGCACCTGTGCTCACACTACCTTGTAGTAGAGAAAGGTTTGTGATATACAGTGATGCATCCAAGAAGGGATTGGGGTGTGTTCTTATGCAAAATGATATGGTGATAGCTTATGCCTCACGAAAGTTGAAAATCCATGAGCAAAATTACCCAACACATGATTTGGAGTTGGCTGCGGTAATCTTTGCATTAAAGATTTGAAGGCATTACCATTATGGTGAAAGGTGTGATATTTATACTGATCATAAAAGTTTAAAGTATATTTTCACACAAAAGGAGCTGAATATGCGTCAAAGAAGATGGTTGGAGCTGATTAAGGATTATGACAGCTCAATCCATTACCACCCTGGAAAAGCAAACAAGGTGGCAGATGCATTAAGTCGAAAAGAGCATGTTAGTTTATCCATGATAAGGATCACAAAAGATCCAATATTTATGGATTTACAAAGGATGGATCTTGGAATTATAATGGAAGGGGAAAAATCTTATCTTTGTCAAATGAATGTTCAACCATCTATACATGTGATGATTAAAGAGGCACAGAAAGAAGATGTCGAGTTACAAAAGAAGGTGAGAAATGTTCCTGAATTCAACCTTGATTGTGATGGGATAATAAAGTTCAAGAATCGGGTTTGTGTTCCTCCCATCCCCGAATTAAAGAAGGAGCTGCTGGATGAGGCTCATAGTTCATCATTCTCTATTCATCCTGGAAGCACGAAGATGTATAGGGACCTGAAAGAGTAATTCTGGTGGGATGGCATGAAAAGAGATGTTGCTGAATATGTCTCTCGATGCTTGGTTTGTCATCAAGTTAAAGCTGAGAGACAAAAGTCTAAGGGGATGTTACAACCATTACCCATTCCCGAATGGAAATGGGAAAACATCACTATGGACTTTGTCATAGGACTTCCTAAAACATCCAAAGGCAATAATGCTATTTGGGTCATAGTTGATCGTCTTACAAAGTCTGCACACTTCATTGCTATTAGAGAGGATTTCTCTCTAGATCAGCTTGCCAGGATATATGTAAAGGAAGTGGTAAGATTGCATGGAGTACCACTTTCTATTATATCTGATCGGGATCCGAGATTTACCTCGATGTTCTGGCGAAGTCTTCAGCATACTCTGGATACAGAGTTGAGTTTCAGCACTGCTTATCATCCTCAGACAGACGGTCAGTTTGAGAGAACAATTCAAACCCCAGAAGATATGTTGAGAGCTTGCTCTATGGATTTCAATGGAGGTTGGGATCAACACCTACCTTTGGTGGAATTGTCTTATAATAATAGCTTTCACTCCAGTATTCAGATGGATCCTTATGAAGCTCTCTATGGAATGAAATGCAGGACTCCAACTTGCTGGGATGAAGTTGGGGAAAGAAAGCTATTAGGACCAGATCTCGTTGATGAAATGGAAGAAAAGGTCAGATCTATTAAACAACACATAAGAGCAGCTCAGAGTCGAAAGAAAAGTTATGCCGACAACCAAAGAAAATACCTAGAGTTTGAAGTGGGTGATAAAGTGTTCTTACGAATATCTCCCTGGAAGAGGGTTATGAGATTTGGAAAGAAGGGGAAGTTGAGCCCTAGATATATCAGTCCTTTCAAAATACTGGATCGTGTTGGAAAGGTAGCTTACCGATTGGCGCTTCCACTGAATCTCTCTCAAGTTCAAGATGTGTTCCATGTATCTCTCCTGAGAAAGTACATACCAGATCCTCCACATGTACTCAGCTCAGAAGTTGTACCGCTGGAGCAAGATCTTTCTTATGAAGAATAGCCGATAGAGATTCTGGATCGTAGCGAAAAAAGTCCTAAGAAACAAGACCACTTGTTTGGTGAAAGTTTTATGGAGGAACCACCAACTTGAAGAAGATACGTGGGAGCTTGAGGATATGATGAGGGAGAAGTATCCTCATCTGTTTGTTACAAAGTTATGAATTTCGAGGGCGAAATTCTTTTTCAGGGGGGTAGAATGTAACACCCGAGAGTTTTATGAGTAATATTTTGTTTTTATATCATCAAAGGAATCTTTCACTACACACTTTCTTGGCTTACTTTACATGCAATCACGACCTTCCTCGATAGCTTGCGTCGTACGCAATACTGAGTTTCACTAAACAACGATATGCTATTAAAATATTATTAAAACTAGCCGTTATGAATAGTAATAACCACTTTGTGAAATTTTATAAATTTTATTTTTCAAAATGGACTTCATTTTTGGATTCGGAATACCAAAATTAGCCTTGGGTGAAATTTTGGTATTTTTCTGAAAACTTTCAATTTTTGATGAATAGTGAAACCACTATGTGGTAGGTTAAAAACTGAATTTTGCATAAAACTTAATTTTACCGCTTCTGTGAATGGAATTTCGAAAATCCGAGAGACACAGTTAATATCAAGGACTAAAATGTGGTTCAATGAGATGAAAATAATTTTTTGGTGAATAGTAACTTTTTACTATTTTTACCACGGTTAAAAGTAAATAGGGTAATTAAGGGTAAAAATGATATTATTATTACCCTAAAACATGTCCTAATTCTATTGGACAGGTTTAATTCGACCAAAAACAAACTTAGGAATAAAATATGACCATTTAGGCCCACTTGGGTTAGATTAGGACATTTATTATTAATTTATTTAAAGAAGGGTTAAAATAGTTAAAATCAAAGTTTAATAAGTAAATCATTTTTAATATGGGGTTATACATAAGATAAATTCTACTATAAATATTCATTAGAAATCTAAATAGATTTCCTACATAATGGTATTTTATTTGTAATTTTTAGACATTAAATAATTTAATTTATTTATGACACAATGATGATGCAGTAATTATCTTATTAATGAAATATTGAGATAATTAATGTTATAAACACCAAAATAAATGTAATTTGAGACTTTTTATGAATTACACTAATTTTATAGGTTACTATGATATATTAGTGTTGATTTAATCAACTTGGTTCGAACATATAATTCTGTTATGACTTTCACAAAAATCATATATCAAATAGTGTCAAAATTGACACAAACTAGTTTTTAAATCAAATATTATATTATTAATTGTTATTTTATTCCTAAAAATCTAAGGTTCGGCCAAATGACTTAGATAAGGATATATATATTAATAATAAACAATATGGAGTTCGTTTGGCATGTTATAGTAAGTGTATTAACCATATAGTGAAAGAAAACAAAAAGACACGGTAAAAGTTAAATTATTTAACTTAGAGTTAAATCTAATTGATAAGGTTAACATAATACCCTAAACTTGTCTAAATCCTATTGGTTGATAGGATTTCGACCCATACCCACTTTAGCTTCGAAATAAAACCCTTTGGAACCATTATAAACCGATTTTGACTTTAATATAAAATAATATTTTGAGATATTCCTAAGGTGCCCCTCTCCTCCCTTATAAAAGGGCACCTCCTCCCCCTCCTCCTCACACCAATTTGAGCACTCAAGTTCGGCCAACCCCTGCCATTTTCTCCTCTCCACTTCCCTAGAATAATCCTAGAGTTCCTGGTCTTCTTCAAAGACCAATCTTAGTTCCCTATGTGGAGGATTCAAAGAGGCGTTCCAAAGAAGAAGAGCTTCGGACACGTACAAAGCAAATCAGACCTAAGGTAAGGGAAATATCACAATCTCATTTTTATCTGAGATTGTTTATACTTTAGTATATACTGGGGTGTATTTTATCATCCACATCCAGGTTTCATCAATATGTAATATTATTTCCATCCACCTACAATTGTTTAAATCCATTTTTACCCTTAGGTGAGTTTTTAGTAATATGTATGAAAGGGATCTTTTGTCGTTTTTCGTACGAGGTAATTTTTGACTTTTCCGACAAAAGTACGAAGAATGTTTTTTTTAACTTATATGGCATGAATGGATTTTTAAAACATTATTTCCAAGAAACTTCCTTTACAAGTTTTCAAGTTTATTTTTAATCAACTTCTTTTATTTTAAAGTCGTATGATATGTTATGAAAGGAAAAATGTTTTTGAAGTAGAAAGGATATTTTCCTTGAGAATGGAGTTCAAGTATTTTATCAAAATTATTTTCCATCTATGATAATAAAAGGGTTCTATTTTTATACCTATGATTACATTGGTTTAATTATATTGTGATGGAATTATTTTTATGAATTTCTTTATCTTATATGAATTGTTTTATGATGTCATGATGTTTAAGATTCCCATTTGTATTACATGGGTTATGTAATGATGTATGATTTATGATTATTTGGCATACATAAGAAAGGATTCATTATAATATGGGTGGGACCTATATCTCCCTCCAATGCATTGGGTAAAGATTTTATATCTCATGAGATGGACATGGCTGGAACGGTAGGTTATACCAGTTCAGTGAAACAGGACTGGAACGAGGGTGACTCGGTTCAGAAAGGGACTTTGTCCACTAAGATAGTCTTGGCAATGAGTCATGACTAACAAGAAATGATTTTCCATGATTATGTGTGCATGCCACAAAGTTTCAAGTTTCATTTTATGATTATGGGGATCTCATTTTCACTTCTATGATTTATTCCATGTTAAGATATTATGATCTCTTTTGCAGGTTATGATTTTCAAAAAGATATGATATGATTTTTATTTTTATTTGCCCTTGCTGAGAATTTGTGCTCACCCTTTTATGTTTTCTTTTCCCCAGGTCAGGAAGATGGATATTAAGTAGAATATGATAAAAGGAACCCTAGATATGATGAAATAAATGGGAGACACTGTAGAAGATTTAAGAACCAGTTGTTTATGTTTCCCAGTTTCTAAAGACACTATACCTATACGGTCCTTTCTGGTTTTGTCATATGTTGTAATAAGTGTGCTTCAATTTTTAAGTATTAACAATGTATGTAAAGTATGGGTCGTTATATATAACATCTCGATTCATTAGTAGGTCTTATGAGATTAATAAGTTAATCTAAAATTAAATTTGTTTTTACCTATAGTTTAAACCATATTGTGAAAGGTCTGGACGGTAATGGTATCATGATTCATGAAATCATGGCATCCAATAATTAAGCGTTTCCTATATTAAGATTTCAATTATTATTATCTAGGAGATTTTCGTAATGATATTATCTATGGATATATTTCATTCTTATTTTATTGATTAAATGGAATGTATTTTCAGTTATTTACCTTTCCATAGTGATTATTCCTTATCTGGTTATTTAATATTCATGTGTAATTAGTTATTTACATTGGTATTTTGATTGTTCTTATTGATTCATGATAGCTTCTATTGTACTTAGACCTTACTGAGTATTCAATTTCACCATTATTTTGTTTCCTTTTTTAGAAATTCATGATGTGTACAGTGAATAATAGTTAAGGATACTATAGAAGGAATAATGATATTATAAAAAAACATGTTGTAGTCTTTGTTTTCAAATGTAAAATTGAAATCATTTATGTATCTAGATTACTAAGTCTAATAAACTATTCAGTCCTCTTAGATGTGATTCCTTGTATCTTATTCCAATGTAATAAAGCAAACACCAGCTTCGGGCTACTGGGGTCTGGGTTTCTACATGATATCCTAATGTATAATGGGAATATTAAAATGTGAATCTTATATAAATAATGATGTTTGAATATAATTAATGAACAATAAATATGAGAGCACTTGGTTATGAGATCTTGGGGGTGAGCATACGAGGTAGAGGGATGTTGTTCTTGGTTTTCCTTATTGAGCTATGATGATTTCGTTTTTATATAATTTTGTGATGGGTATGTTTTTAATTTTAGATACATTCCACTACAGAGACCCTTGGTTCCAAACCAGGAGGGAGAGGGTGAGAATGCCCCATCGATGGGTGGGCTAGAGCCTCCTATAGTACTAGGTCTAGTTTTGGATGACCAGCTTCATAAAAATCTATTATTAGTGGTGAAATATATAGAGAGGGATACTCCTCGGGATATATTGTATATGTCTGGCCTTACTCATGATTTTTAGCTTCATAATCCACTTTTTTATATAGATAATGGTAGTTTATATGTAGTTGAGTTATAGTTAGAATCCATCCAGACCATTTTTGATCATCTAGAGACTCCTTAGGGGAATTGATTGAAAATAGTTTTTTATATGTTATAAGGACTATCATAAAGCTAGTTGGATGCTCCAATTCTTGTTTATTAGTATAACATTTTTACCTTTTTTGGAATTCTATACTTGCTTCTTAAGGTATTTCTTTTATGAGACTTGGAGATCTGATAGTGCTCGAAAGTTTATGTATATGACTTAGAAGTTGATGTCTATTATATAATATTCTACTTTTTAAAATATATGAAACATCTTTCTTTCTTATAGATGTAATCAAGGTCATGAGAGATAAAACATTTGAGGAGGGAATATTTTATGAGATCCGGGTGCATGTGAATGTGTTCTGCCTAATGCGTTTTTCTGATATTATAAACTAGGACTTTATCATAGCGAGGAATATTAGTGAGGTTCATAGTGATATATAGTATTATTCCATAGGATGTGGTTATGGTGATTCTTCTTGTAGGAGGAATCAACATTCAAACAAGACACACCAGGGTGGTGGTGGTTGGTATAGGTCAACTAGTGATTATTCATTTCCACATACAGGGAACAACTTGATTGAGATATATTAGTTTGGTAGTTGGGGACTAATAATACGAAATTTACTTGACCTCTTATGGAGTTAAATTATTATGGGAAGATGTGGAATCTACACCATTTTTTCAAGATTTCTTGATAGGCAGTTATTGGAAGGAGATCTAGATCAATGCAGGGTTGGGGAGATGAATCTGTTGTGCCTTATAAGTCTATTAGTTGGAGTTCCAATAGATTTTGGGGTCATGGTGGAGGATGTAGAATCCATGGCTGGATACAATGAATATGAAAAGAGGATATTACTTGAGGGAGTTAGGCTGGGGTGTAGGATCATGTTTCAAGCTTTTTATATACTTCGAGATTACTCCAACCAATTGAAATATGGGGTCATTTTTTGAGGTATTATTTTAGTGGCATAAACACTATGATCTACATTATTTGATACTATATTATCACATTATTTTATCTCTACTAATTTTCATGGAGAGTTAGGTTTTTTCATGGAATATCTTCATGGAGTTTTATCGATTGACACGCCCTTAGGAATGCAATTATAAGGGATTCATAGGTGTGGGATTATCTCATGGACACTAGAAATTATTGTTTCATCTAAGATTTATTCATGGTATATATGGGTGTTTTTGATGTAATCCTAGGGATATAATTGATCATTTGATATCAATATTATGTTTATTTTTATCTCTGGAGAGTATCGTTTATTCCACCTAAGTGTGATAGTTTTGATTATGATGGTAAATGGGATATGAAAGCGGGCCATACTAGAACTAATCATCAACAACTGGGTGGGGTCACAACTCATGTTTATAATCTCATTTTGGATGTGGTGGGACTATGATTAATGATATTTCCTCTCATCATTGACCAGTTTCAGGATGTATTCCCTCAGGAATGTTTAGGATTACCACCCAACCAAGGGATCAAGCTTATAATTTAGCTTAGGTTGGGTATGAAGTATATTTCTATTCCTCCTTACTGGATGTCTCATAGGAAGCTTCAAGAGTTTAAGACTCATTTAGAGTACTTAGATGGAACAAGGTTTATCTTTCTAAGTATATCCACTGGGTAGGCTCTAGTCCTATTCACCAAGGAGGTGGATGGTTCTTTGAGGTTGTGTGAGTAATATCGAAAACTAAACCAAGGGATGATCAAGAACTGATATTTAATTTCTCCTATCATATATTTATTTGAGTGTTTTAATGGTACTTTTGTTTTCTCTGATATATGTTTTTTGGGGGTACCATCAGTTGTGGGTTCAACCTTCTAACATTCCTCATACACTTTTCAAGAGAAATTATAGTCTTTATGAGTGACTTATGTTGTTTATTAGGTTGAGGAATATTATATTGATCTTTGTGGATCTAATGAATTGGGTTTTTCACCCTAATTTTAATTCCTTTATTGGAATGTTTGTTGACAATATTTTGGTGTACTTCAAGTCAAGGGAAGAGTATTCTCAATATTTGGATGTAGTTTTGAGGATATTTTAAGTCAATATCTGTATCTAAAACTCAAAAAGATTAAATTTTGTATATATTAGGTTCACTTCTTGAGACATGTGATATTTTAGGTAGGAGTATCAATGTATCTATAGAAGTTATAGGTTGTGGTTTCTTAGGAGATACCCCATAATTTATTTGATGTTTGTAGCTTATTAGGGTTGGTTGGTTACTGTAAAAGTTTAAATTAGGAATTCTCCCACCTAGAATGTTTTTTGATTATCCTAACCAAGAATGTGGTGAATTTTTAATGGTATGATTCTTGTGAAAATATTTTATAGAACTGAAGGGTAGGTTGAATTCTGAAAAAAAAATTGACGTTACCCATGCTCGGTAAGGATTACACTCTACATTATGATGCATCAGTTATTAAATTGGGATAAGTGCTGATTTAGGATGGTCTAGTAGTCACTTATGGGTCTAGGAAGTTGAGGCATCATGATAATAACTACCTAAATCAAGATTTGGAATTAGTCTTGGTAGTGAATTCCTTGAGGTGTTGGGGCACTATCTTCTAGGTGAAAGGTTTATCATATATAAAGATCATAAGATACTAAAATATCATTTCTATTAGAATGATATTAACTTTAAATAGATGAAATGGGTGGAATACCTATAGTATTTTTATTTTGATTTGGTGTAAACTCCTAGAAATAGTTACATCACTATGGATTCATTGAGCAGGTTGACTCAGACCTAGGTAGTTTGGTAGTTCAAAAGTGATTAGTAGATGATCACAATTTTTTCCAAGATAAATCTTGGTGTTTAAGAGTATCAAGTCTGGGAAAATATTTCTTATTTATTTATTGATTCTTCACTTCGCGGTAGGGTGAAGAAGAGCCATCTTTTAGACTCATCTTACATGGTGATGAGGGACAATATATATGATTGGGAGCTAGTGTTATCCTGGACTCTTGATACTAATGAGATTTTATATGTTCGAGGATGTGTGGTAGTTACCATGAGAATATGGGAGGAGTTTATGAGGAACATCAATGACTCAAATTGGGTGGTACAATCAGGTCTAACCAAGATGTATCAGGATGTTCCCCAGTAGTATAGATTTCCTTTTATGAAGATAGAAATATGGGGGTTTGTTACACGATTCTCTTCTTATCAGCAGGTGAAGGCCAAATATTAGGGACCTGATGGTATTCAACAAATATTATCCATTCCTGAATGGAAGTAAGATGTTCTGTAAAAAGATTTTGTAACATATTTTCTAAGGATTATCCAAGGCCCTGATGTAGTTTGGGATGTCGTTGATTAGAAGAAAAAAGTATCTTAAATATTAAAAATAAAATAGGAACCTTATATTGATGAGTTAGGTATGTTATATGTATGTTAGGTGGTGTTCCTACATGTGGTTCCATAGAGAATTGACTTGAATATGAATTCATGTTTTTCCTTGAGATTCTAGAAAGTTTTACATAAGGTACTGGGTATGTAGGTACAACTAAGTACATCTTATCACTTATAGACAAGTAGGTCGTCTAAGAATATGATTCAAGTGATGGAAAATATGCTCTAGGCATGTGTCCTTTACTTTGGGGGTTTTGGGGGAATTCATCTAGAACTTGGAGATTTTACCTTAATAATAGATTCTAGTCTTTGATTCAGATGGATCCTTTTGACGATTTCTATAAGTTGTCACATCAATCGCCCATGTGTTATCTAGAAGTCAGAGATTCGGTTATGATTGGACTGAGTCTCATGTAGGAGACCTGAGAGAAGATTCAATTGATTAATAATTTGTTGGAGGTCACTCAAAATAATCATATATCATACGATAACAAGAGACATTATCTGTTATAGTTTGAGGTTGGTGTTCGAATATTCTTGTGAGTGTGACTGAGGCTTGGGAAATGTAAGATTTTGAGATAAGGGAAGTTAGCTTCGAGCTTTGTGGAACTATTTTATGTGACAGGAAGGATTGATAATGTAGTATACTAATTGGATCTTCCAATGAGGTATAGTTTTATGCATGATGTGATTCATTTCTCCTGGATTCAACAGTACCATATATACCAATATCATGTTCTCAATATCGATGATGTTGAGTTGGAGGTTGATGTATCTTTTTAAGAGAATTCAGTTTGTATCATGGGTCATGGTGATAATACTCTTTATAGAAAGTCCATTACTCTATTATAAGTGTTGTGGTATCATGGATTTGTTCAAGGTGATACCGGGGAACGAGAGTATGATGTTAAAGATTAGTGGCTCGAGTTATTCACCGGAGTGTAATAGTTATGCTCGGGAGTATAGCTTAGTTATGAGATGTTATATGGTGGGGAGGTTATAATATTTCATCCCTTATTTGAGGTATGATTCCTATCAAATATTTGGATTACCTTATTTATTACTCAAACTTATGTACGTTTATGGGAATATGAAATGTTTCATGGATGTTTTGGCAGTCCAAGGAAAGGGATTCTGGAAAAGGATCAAGCCCGAAGAATAGTATGTAACATGAGGTTCACTAGTTCACCAGTGAGAGACCACTATCCAGCCATTGGCCTACTATATTGTTTTTAAATGAGTGAATCCAAGTAATTTCACCCAGGTCCACCCTTTATTACCCTAAGTAGGGATGTTTATCCACATTTCATCCATTAGTATTCACTACATAATCCTATCCATCTCTTTGAAGTTTTAGTGGATTCCATCATCCTTGGGTCATTTTATCTTTAGTTTGAGGAATTGGATATATAAAGTTAAGGATATAAATCTATATTCCTATATTCTTCCTTTATCTCACTATAAATTGAGATCTTTCCATTTATATCAAATATTCCCTATTTATGGGGATTTTGTCTACTTATTCAATTTCCTTTGATTTAACTCGAATTGATGGTTGATATTGGGTTATTGGGATCATAAGAGGCTAAGGTAATTGGTCCCTATATTTTCCCTATAGTCTCATATTATTTCTAAGTGTATGTGTTGTGTGCTCATTACAACCTATTGTGTTGTGAAATACAAATTAATTAAGTTGTTTGAATATGTGTATGACTTAATCTCATGCTCTATTTAAATTTGTTGTGGAACCAACATGAAGGTTGATCCCAAGGGGAATTTTCTAGTTATAATTTGGCCTTTGAATTGACTAAATGTTCTAACTATGTCATTTCCTTATCCAGTTCCTTATTCCTTCTGATTTATGTATATACATAATGGGTAATTCCAAGGAGACACCCTCGGATGGATATGGAACTTAAAACTAACTATGCAGCATGGTAAACTATACTAGACTTATGAATAAATAACGACACTTAGAAATTCTATTGATGATAAATTGGTAATAAAATATTTATAAATGGAAAATTAGTTATGTGATGTAATATGCTGTTTTTGAACTAAATTGGCCATGTAAATTAGCATGGTAAATCATGATATATGATTAGTTGGGTAAAACATTAAATAGTAAATAATTAAAAAGTTGTTAAACCTGGATGATATTGTTAAAGGTGGAGGCTTTATGCTTCAATATGGAAACCTCCCTTGAGGCGGTCTTTGTCCATTTAAAATATCAACACTTATGAAGTAATCATTCAAATGATATTGGAGTAGTATTGATGATATGTAATGAAAATTATTGTGAATAATTCGTGTAAATGATCTTGGAGTCGTCCTGATACAATTAATTGGTAAAATATCTTGAAGTGGTTGTCATACAAATGAGTGGATCCTTTATTTAGGGACATATGACACTAGCTAAAGAAGATATGCAGTTGGGATCTGGTTCCAGGGTGAGACTCGGCTCCCCTATGTGGTTTCTTGTGGTAATATTTATCTCTCTATATTCTAAGAGACAATTGTAATTGGTCAAAGTATGAATGAACAACATCAAGTGTCTCTATAGAGCCTGATCATTTATGTTGTTAATTATTTATTTTCCTTATATAATGAACTTGTTTAATTATAAAACGTATACATTAATTTTTATAGACTGGTTATATTTAGGGACTTTATTAGTGGCAGAATATTAAGTTTTACCCACACCCTATTTGGTACACCTTGGGTACCCAATTAGATTATTTTGCTTTGGTATAAGATAAGGGAAAGGGCCGGATGTTGGATGGTTTATTTGGCTTCCTAGGATGGAGTATGTATGATGGAATTTGAAAACATTTCGGGCCATTTTGAGAATTTTGCTTCTGGTTTTCGTTATTTTGGACTTCATGTATATTTTTATATGTTTCACCAATTGGGGTCCCTTGAATTATATAGAATACTCTATTTTTTTATTGCATATGATATTCTGATTACTTATTAGAACTTTCCTTTCTTAGTTTGAGATGTTTATTTTGGTTATTTATATGTGATTGGCCTTATTTAAAATATTATTACAACTTTTATGAGAGAGTATAGTCTTCCTACAGTATCCTCATAGATTTTATCCACTATTCAGTCACCTCTTGCTTATGGGGTGGTGCACTGGAAGTCATGTCACCCTCTGGTTTGGTTATTGTTCAAAGTGAGTTGGGTCAAGGACGAGATAGTTTTTCTATGTTACTTGTTCACTGATCCATCGTCTATGATTTTGTGTTCCTTTAAAGGTGGTTATTGATGACCATCATTATTGTCATCAACTTCCTCTAGGTTGGGTGGTTATTGTTTCCTTCTAGTTTTACTTTTGTTTTTCTATGGTTTCTCATGATATTTCTTCATAATGGATCTCTAAAATCAATTCTCATTATCAGTGTGGACATTAGATTTATTATTATTGGTTCTATTTTATATCATAGTTATTATTTGTAGTGTTTCTCAACAGTAGTTCAGGTGTGGTACTGCATTGGTCACAATGATTATTGGTTTCAATGATAAGGGTATGATGACAGCAAAGGATGCCTTGGACCCGAGGATGTAAATTCTATGATTTTCACTATAATAATAGAATTATAAGGTAGAAACATGTGTTTCTTCCTTGGTATTATTGTTGGATCATGTGTGTTTATAGGTTGATATTTCATTAGATTCCACTATTTAGGTGTAATTTTTGGGCTAACATTTTGAAATGTTTATTTTTTCTAGTTATGGGTATGGTGTATGGGTTTATATATTGTTCTAGTGTTGATTTTTTTCAATGTGTCGGCATTAATATGCATTTTATGAAAATTTCTTTGAGAAACCTAACTTGGTATGCTCTAGAAAATCAATTTTGATAAAAATTTAATATGATATTCCATATTACTTCTATAAAAAAAATACATATGAGTGAGGAAGGATCATATTTATAGTATAGGGGAAGTCCAAGACTTATTATTAATTTCAAACACTAACTTTTATCACATTGTTTTCCCTAGGGAGTCCCTATATTTATATTCAATGTTATAAAATTTTATTTCCTTATGTGTTACAAGTTTTAAATATCTATGATATTTTTGATTTTGAGTTCTTAAGATAAATATCATACTATTTTTATTAAACTATATGTTACTACTTTAGAAAATATCATTTTTCCCATGGCCTGCGTGTGAAAAAAAAAATTATTCTATAAAAAGAAAAATTATAAAATATTAATAATCCAAAATGTTGTTTCACTTAAGTTTAGATTTATGAAAAAAATATATTGTTACTTTAGACATTTACATTTTGATATATATCAAAAATCTTGATTTTTCGCCAAATTATGGATGAATTGGGGCTTTATATTCCATGATTGGTATGATACATAAATGTTAAATTGGGAGATAATAATTTAACAAATACTTGACCACCATGTTAAAATATTATCTAGAATGTCATGGATTTTGTCCCATGGAGTTAGGAAATGTATAAAACTCCAAGAAAAGTATAGTCCATTTGATTAAATCAAAGAGTTTTCTTGTAATATCTATATAGATAAATTAATATCTAAATTATAAGTAGATAGAGTTATAAATTTTTTAAGGAATGATCTATTTAATCCTAAAAATTAAGGATTATACAAATAAAAATAATATCATGTATCATGAACATATAATATTCTTTAAAAAGTCTAAATTTTCTTTTTTGCCAATAATTCTAAATTTTTAAATATGGGAATTTTTTAACAATTATGAGTTTCTTATTAGAAAATAAATATTTATAATAATATAAAAATCACGAAAAATATAACTATTCATATATAATAGTAATTTATGAATTATTTTTCAGTTTCTATAGTCTAAATTAATATTCAAATTTCCCAATTATAATTAAATAAACATCAACCGACTACTAGATCAAGAAATTGATTACTTTTGACAATATTAAGATAATATTAATTTTATATTAGAAAATATCTACATATATGAACTATATATAACCTTTTAACTACCTATTATACATCACTCATAAAATTATTTCTTGTGATCAAGATATTCAATAATTTCATCTTCAAATTTACTTCCTTACATTGAGGGGGTTTTGGTCATAAGAAATCCTAAATCATCATATCTTGATATGAAACAAGTAATGGTTTGGTTTTGAAGAAGTGGTGAGTAGTCTTGTGGTTATCATCATGGCATGTCAGAATAACATTTTTAATCCAACTCTTCTATACTAATGAAGTATAACGATGATAGGCTAAACCATATAGACAAAGATCAGGCTGACCCATATTGTTTACTTTATTAAATGGTAGTGTATGAAAAATAATTTGTGTTCTGTGTTAAGTACTATGAGATAATTGGGAAATATTGGTTTAATCAATTACTAGATAGAAGGAAATAGTAATAATGGTGGGAACATTATGGTAGTAACACTTGGTTATAGGTTATATATGAATTTGATTAACTAACTTCACATATTAACAAATTATGCATAATTTTTAAGTAGTTTCGAAGTCACTCCTTCATGTAATGTGGTTCTACTACCACAATACACTTTTAGTAATCTTTTTTTTATGGTTAGAAAATCATATATATATGATAATTTTTTATAATGTTATATATTTACCATTGATTCATAATAATACATTACTGAATTCAATAGAATATTGTTATGAGATATTTATTTTTATAAAAGGATTACAAATTCTAAAATATTTCCTCCAAAGTGAGGCTCTTAATAACTATATGTGGGTACATGAAACATTATAATTTTATATTTATTACATGTTTAGACTAATAAGGGTTGTCAAGAAAAGAAAATATGATGGAATAGTGTTTTGGAAATCTACATGATTACATCTAAATAAATTATATATTAGAAAAGTATATAGAATATTAAATATTACCAATCTAACCAATTTTATAAAATTTAAATGACTATAAAATCAAAACATAATATGGGTAATTAATATTTTAAATTATATAAGTGTATAAGTAGAAATATATGGTGAATAATTATTTAATCACATCACCACACTTTAAATATTTCATTTATAAGAAAATTGACCCAAAATAGAGATTGAAATAATAGAACTAGTTAGAGTTTTTATTTAACAAAATAAAACTAAATAGTATTAAAAAACGTATATTTCATAATCAAATGTTAATAAAAAAATTAAATTCATATGATTGGTTATACAGAAACTATATTTACAATAGAAAAAACATCTTAAATTTCAATAACAAGTAATTAACCCTAATAAAAAACACTAAATTAAATGTATAATTCAATAAAATATTCTATAATGTAATTAGGTCTATGAATTGTGTAACTAGACATTCATTAAGAATCGGTATATTCTCAACATTGGTACCTCTTTGTATTTTATATTTAATGTACAATTCATACTTGAAGGCCTACCACATCTCTTCCAATACCATTAACCTAGTTGTCTTTGCTTTCTATATTTCTTTGAAGTTGTATCAAAGCTACATATTTAAAAAAAAATATCAATAATACATTATAATTAAATTGAAAATGAAAGTTTTAAAATATATTACCCATATTTCATCCCAATAACTGTCTTTTATCTATTTTCAAACTTTTCCTAAATGGATTTCCTGAGCTGGAATGATGTTAATATGTTTAATGACTGTTCTGATGAAACTTTAAAATTCTTTACTAATTTTTCTAATTATTTTCATACCTTCATTATATCCAATAATTATTTTTGTATTCTTATTACACACTTCATTAATTTTAGTAAGACCACATCCTTTACTGGAATATTCCCATGAATGGAGAAAAAAATATTTTGTATGCATATATATCTACAATTTATAAAAAAATATTTACTTCATTGTTTTTTAACATTTACTAGAATCAATTTTTATGCCATTGAATCATGTTCACTATGTTGTAAGATAACAACTAGAGTTGTATCATATGCAGTATATTGTGGATTTTGGAGTTGGGTAGGAAGGTATATGTATACATAGGGCATAAATGGTGGTGTAATACCCTATATATATAATGGCAAAGAGGAATAAAAAGGGTGGTGGGTAGAAAGAGTGGGACTACCCTACATTGATGTATGAGGACATGGATATAAAGGAGAATCTCTCATGTATGGTTATGTTATATAAATTCAATCCATGAGGGGAGGTGCGACATCCTGGTGATTGTAGGTCCATGGGCTATGAGAGGACTTGAGAAGTAGAGGCACTATATGTAGGGCTTGTCCTATACTCTGAACTATAAGAACTATCTTATATGAATGGAAGTTTACTCTGTGATGATGTCTGTCAATTAAAAATCTTATTTTTTAAAATTTAATACATATTCAATAAATAAATAATAAATTCATTGGAATAATAATATTTGTAATCCCTTCTTCTCTTAATCAGTGATAATTTTTCTCTATTCGCATTTTACAAACTTCTTTATAGGACATAATAACCTAAAAATGAAAAAAGTGATGCGAAAATCGTGAAAATGTAAAAAAACATTAAATAACTATAAAAACTATGATAAAATGTATATGGAAAAAATTTACATTGAAACAGAAAGAACACTGGAGAGATTTTGATTTACCTTTATATTTTTAAACTTATTTACAAATTGTTATCACATACAACAAAGGGAAAAAATTTCTTTATTCACTCCAAATATGAATATATAATTCTCTAAATACACTATATTGAAAATACATAAAATTAATTAAGTACCATGTAAAGGGTTTCCCAATTTATTATGATCTATTTCCATAAAAAAAATGAAAATTTATAAAATATTTTTGATGAGCGGATTTGTCAACATAAAAACATTAAATTATTCAAAATTTTATATTTCAGTTACTAATGTGACAATTCCTCTCAGTATGATTTTTTATTTAAAAAGTAAATATTTTTTAATTAAATAAAGAAATCTATATGATATACTTAAAAAAAATTAATTATGTTCCATGTATAAAATTTTAAAAAGCACATTGTGTAACAATATTATAATTTAAATACTTCAAAATGTTTCAATACTATGGTTTGTTATAATTTTCTGTTAATGATTTTTTTTTAACAATTGAATCATCTATGTCATTGAATATACTTATTGAGTGAATATCAACAGGTACATCCAAAAAAATCACTATTATCCATGACTTCATAAAAAAAATATTTCTTCGAATGACATCAATAACAACATAAATAACATATATGTCTTTTGGTGCAAGAATGTAAGGCATATCGGTACAAATCTAGATATTCATAGCAATCACACAAAATTCATAAATATTTATATGTATGCCTTGTCATGTCATTGAATCAAACCACTTGAATTTAATCATTACAACATGTCAATGTGTACAGAAATATAATAAAATTATTCTCTCAAAAACCCCATAATATGATATATTTTCTGATCAAGGGTGTGTGTCTAATGCACTAGTATAGTAAACCATTTATGTTCTTTTCATAACATCATCATGCTATCTTTTTTTTTCACAACAATTTATAATGAAATTAAATCCATTAATAACCATTTCTGTACATTCATGTTCAATTTTGTTCAAACCAAATGAAAATGACCTTATTTCATCATATATATCATCCATTATAAATATTTTTACATAAAATTTTTTAGCATATAATATAAAATATGTACCTAAAATTATGTCTTGTAAAACAAAAAAGTATGTTACCTCTAAATTAAAAAAAAGTAGGAAATTATTTTTCGTGAAATTGATCCCTCCACATAGTAGATAAATAATTATGGTTATTTTTATAATTTCCATATGTTCTCTGCAAATATAAAAATTGCATGAGGCTAGAAGATATAAATAAATTACACAAAAAAATATTTATTAGTTTATTTACTTTATGTAATCATAGAGCATACCATATTTGAATAATATTGTATGATCATCCATGCCTCACTCATCCCTTCTCAAAGTACCAAGTGAGTATGATCTATATATTCCATCTATTTGGGATAATGAAAAAAATGTAGGCTAAATGGGATAATATTTATCATCATTAGTTATCATTGGCTGATTAGATATCATAGTAAAATCAATGCATTCCTGCACTAAATAACCTTCCACAATCAATAATTCAAGATAAATCATATTCCTTGGATAATATATCAATGTAAACATTCCCATTTCTATGGTATGCATCCATCGACACAAAATAGGACCACCAAAAATATCTTTAATTGGATGATGCAGAATCTTATGTAACATACATATTAAAAAAATATGAAGGGACTTTTTTCCCGAGCCATAATGAATGATTTGTAAATCTTTATTTAGTTTCATAAGAACACTTGTAATCATCCTTTTAACATAAAGGTCTTGATAAATGTGACATAACATAATTATAGTGACCCTAAGATTATGTGATAGTTAATACTGAATAACAATCAGAACCAACTCATGCATTAAGACATGGTAGTAATGGTTTTTAAGGTATTTTAGTTTCAAATAACATATATTCACCCATTTCAAAATGTTACTTGAATAACCATTTAGAACCTTTAATTTTTACAAGACTTGAAGTCCTGGTTTTATACCCCAATCCATTAAATCAAGATATGAGCACAAATTTTCGCTTTCTTTTCCTTTTTCATTTATAATAATTATGAGTAACATTTCATAGAAGTTTTTCTCTATATTCCTTCAATATATGAAATGACAGAATAAATGTGATGAATAATATGACAATTAAAATAATATAAATTTTTTTCTCTAATTGTTATTGTAATTTGAAGAAACATTCATTTGCTTTCTATAATTTGATTGACTATTTCCAAGAACATAATTCAAATCATCAAGTTGTTTAAGGATCTCATCCATCGAAATTCATCGGGGTGCCCCATCTGTCTCTATAACATTATTAAATTGCCTCTAATTTTTTCTTATATGGATTATCCATTGGTAGAAATCATTGATTCTCTATGAAGTAGAATTTTTTCTGAAACATTAATTACCCAAAACATGTATTTTTCATACAAATAGGGCAGGATAATTTCCCCTTTGTACTCTACTAGACATAATTCTATCAGTAGGGAAATCATTTATCTTTAATAATAATTTTTCACAAAATATAATGTACTCCTTTGTAAATGTATTATACGCATACACAAAGATGGTACAATGCTCATTAATCTCATATAATAATGGTTTCAAGTATATTTAAATATCAGTTCTAGGATCATTGGGTCTAGATATCAAAATACTTGTGATATTAAATGGATTATGTATACATATCCATGATGGAAAATTATAAATTTTAATGAAAATAGGCCTAGTACTATGGTCAGTATACACATAGTGAATTGTGTTGCAACCATCAAATGATAATCTCAATCTAACATTATATGGGTCATCTACAAAATTAAGATATAAACTATCAAATTTCTTCCATGATAACTCATTTATTGGGTACACCATTTCATTATTGTCCTTATTTATTTCATCTTCATGTCATCTCATATTCCTTACCATTTGTACCAATATAAAAAACTATTGAACTCTAAGAATCACAAGACTATTCCTTATCACTTTATCTAATACCTGATATTGATTCAAATCATTATTTTCCTTCCATATTAATATACCACATTGTTTTCACTCGTTAAACTTTTCATTTTACTTCTACAATATACAATAATATTTGGAGCATGTGTAGTTCTTATTTGATGAAAATCCAAAGTTTTCAACCAACTTTGATGTAATGTAACCATTTTCTAGAATACATTTAATATTATCTATTAAGTCCTTAAAAATATAAGTATATAGTCAATTAAAGTATTAATAAATCCATACATTTTTTTAACATTATATAATCGAATTAAAATTCATGTTTGGTTATTTTCCCACACGACTCGTATATTGGAGTATTCACATCTTCCATAAAATTTATCACACACTCAACACTAGTTTTCTAATTAAAAATATAACATTGTGTTCCTGAATTCATTTCCTATTACACTAGTCTATATGATGTTTTGGACTGAGAAACAAATGGAAACTGATCAGAAATAAAATTTTCTATATCGATCTTTTTAGTTGAATCAATTTTATTTTCCACTTTATATTTTTCTTTGTTATGATACCACACATGCAGTTTTTTCTGAAACCGTTTTAATGATATGGTAACTCTTCCTCATGATTTAACCATGGTCTTCCAATGCATTCAAAACATGGGCATCAAATTGGTATTCCATCTGAATCATTATTGAATTTTAAATCCAAAAAATACTGAAACTCTTTTTGAAACTCATCGATGATCTGATCAATGTTGTACATCTAATTTCTGTCCATTATAATATGAATAAATAGCTTTTTATTAAAATTAATGATTTTAAATAACAACATTATAACACATTCATTATTAAGATGAGTACTATATAGACTCATGGATTTATTATTCTAATTATTAATGAATTCAGAAGTATGAAACATTTTTTATATAATAGATAATGTATTTTCATTTCTTATTTTATACTAGTTATATTTTTTTATGGTAAAATATAAAGAAACACACACAAACACACCCACATGTTGGAAGGATAAGTCATATCTCCACTCAGTGATAACCCATCCAACTCTCTACTTTATTACATTTTTATTTTAGCCCAAAGTCCTTGTTGGAATGAAACCCATTACATGTCCCAAAGTCTCATTTATTATCCCAAAGGACCATTGCAACATCATGTCTCCATCATCCTCTCTGTGTCACCAATCATACATCATGTGTCATGCCTCTTCCACCACCTACCTACATATTCATTTGTGCCTCTAGAAATATAGAACTGTAATAGTACTAATTCCAATCAGTTTTTTAACCTCATTTACTATTTTAGCAATTTAAAATTCTTATGATTGATTAAAATATTAGAACAAGGCCTATAAATACAAAATTCAGTTCAATCAGTTACAAAGAACAACTATAATACTTTTCTCTAAGAATAATTTAAAATCATTCCATATAAATGGAATATTTGACACCCTGATATTTAAAATGAAAAATATTTTTGATAGCATATAAAATATCTAACACCAAGCTTATACGAATTATGAAACATTGTTATTTAATATAATTGTTATAAAAAAGTTGTTGAATTGAAGGGTATGAATTGGATTAGCCATATTATGAAATATATATATATATATATATATATATATATAAAGGACCAACTCAATACATATTTATTGATTAATACTTAGTAAATAAGAACTCAATTTTAGGTAAAGATGTTTTATTCTTCAATATATGTTTTCTTTAAAAATGATTTTATTAATTTTTGTGAGATAATAATTTAATTAATTTATAGATAATTTAGAAATTATATTTGATAAAAATGATATCATTTTTTAATAATAATTTCAAAAGTATCTTAGAGTGAATTTTTGGGATTTTTCTAAAAGGATTTATTTTCCAGTGAATAGTGAAAAGTACTATTTGTTATTGAAAATTGTATTTTTATTTCAATCATTGGAAAGTTATAGTTTTTTAAAATAGTTTCGAAGTAAAATTAGTTCACAGTTATTATGAAAAATTAAATTAAATTAATTGGAATCAATTTTAAAGTTTAATTTGGTACAAAAACATTTTTATACTTAAAAAGGCATTTTTCTAAAAAACTGTTTTTCGTTACATTTTGGGTTTTTATCCTTAATTAATTTCTTCCAATTATAGAAATTGAATCTTGAAAATTTGATTCCATATTTTAAATCATGAGGTCTAAAAAATTTAATAGTTCCATTTTATTTTTTTCATTATGAACAGTAACAATGGTAAATTATTGTCACCTCAGTAAGGGTAAAATGGGTAAAATATGGTAAAAACCATGAGATAAGGTATTAAAATCACCCCAAAATTTTCATTTATCCTATTTTGTCAGTTTATTTTGGAATTTTATATCCAATTATCTAATATAAGTCCACTTGGTTCCATATTTCTTTAATTATCACCTTTATATTAATATAGGAAAATAATAAATACAAAATGTCACTCCCATGACTTTAATAACTCTAAAATTTTATTATTAAGATAAAAATAGGGAAATTTAATTTATAAATTTTTTATTTAAATATAAAATAAATTTTTTTATCATTTAATTTATTTATAATTTTTAATGAAAAAATTTTCATCTTGATTGCTTATACAACATCAATATAGTATTTATTCAATTGACAGAAAAATAAAATATAATTTTTAAAAAACTCTAAAAGTAATATTTTTTGAGTTAGATATAGTGAAAAATGAATTTTCTAGAAATATATGACATATTATATATTTTTATAATTATATATTCTAATTACATATTTTTATTTAGGAATTTAAAGTCAAATTAAATAAATAGTGTTGAAAATGACATTTTTGATATTTTATGAAAAATAATGTTTTATTAAATTATTTAAAAACGTAAAAATATTTAAATAGTAAAATTATGAATATATATGTTCTTAAATGTCATAAATGTTCCTCTTGTGGGTAAATTGTCACATTATAAGTAAAATTATAACCCTTTAAGAGTGAAAATGGCGTTATCACAATTAAGGTTAAAATATGTTAACTAAGAGGTTAAACCATAAATAAGGCTTAAAATATGACATAAACCAATCCAAATTTTATTATTTGAAGGAATTTAAACCATATCCTATATTATCTTCAAAATTACGGCCACATTTTTTCCCTTTCACATGAAAATAAATTTATTATATTTAAAATCTTTTTATTAATTCCATGTGTGTCTTTTTGTTAACTATAAAAGGAAACCACCTAACCTCTCTTTTATAGACCACATATAACCTAATATATTGATAAAAACATAAAAATTATTATAAAAATATTTATACAGGTTCTTGAGGTTCTATTTATCCTAAAATATTAAACCTATGTCCCTTAAAAGAAGATCTAATAGAGCTCTATCGAAGAATAGATAATCATCATTACTTACTCTTTTAAATTTATTTATTCTTCAACATCAAATAATTTTTTTAAATATAATAAAATAATAATTCCAGTATAATAAATATAAGTATATTTTATTATTATTATGCTAAAACCATTTTTCATCTCTTTCCCATCCTATGAAAAGGGAAAACATCGTGTGTGCATATGTACGGTTTATTGTCCCCATATAGCAGTGTAATTCATTTTTCATCACCACATTACTTGGATGGTAATAAATACAGAATTAATATATATGATATTTATGAAATAAATATTATTATATAATTATAATATCATATATAACTTCTTACCTTCCAATCCATTATGAAATGATAACATCGCTCATGCGTGCGTGTAGACTACCACATCCGTGAAGAGTTGTGGTAATTTTTCATTTAAAATTTACATGGATTGTAATAAGGGTCAATTTAATGAATATATATTATATTTATATCATGATTATAATTTTTAAGATGATGGAACCATGATCAAATTACAATGATAAAAACAATTGAACTAAAACATTCATGAAAAATGAAGACTGGCTGAATGGCCCGAAGGCCTTCTTTGTTTTATTGATTTCCTGATAACCCCCTTTAAAGGGATGAGGGAGAACCCATACAAGGCCCTTAGGCTTATTGAATTATATTACTCATAAGCTTGGAGACATTACATGACCAGTAAGTCTTAAGGAAATCATACAGATTATGACTACTTTGAACTACTCCTCCCAGCATCTGTATCGTGATCAGCTCTCCACATTTGCATTACTATTCGACTAGCATGTCCATGTGTAGCTGTGCACAAGCGTGGTACCAATGGAAAATTCCATACCCTCTCATTCTCCCAATGTCTATTTTTCCATGCTTTAGTGGATGTGCCCTGCTCTTTCCTCTTCTGGAGTGGTTCCTTGTAGAATCTGTCTGTGCAACTAAAAATCAGGTGGCCCAAAGGGCCTTGAGGTGTCCTGAAAGCCTTACTGACCCGACGGACTTGGGTGGCCCAAAGGCCTTAAGGACTCCAAGCCCAAACTGGTGGCCCAAGGTGAATAGTTCCGACTGCAACAGTACTGAACAGTAACTGCTACAGTACCCCCAAAATTATGCATCTTCCTGGTACAGTAACTGGTATAGTAACTGCTACAGTACTGCTACAGTATCTACTATAGTGCCTGCTGCAGTAATGCTACAGTACTGCTACAAATAATGTGAAATAGTGATTTTAATAAATAATTGTTAATAAATTGGTGATAAATGGTTATAAATAAATCATATATTTTATGATATATATGATTATTGTTGTTGAATATATTTGTAAAAAATAAATATTTATTATATTCTATATTTGAACACATATAAAGAAAGTCATACTTGAGATAATGGTTTATTTCATAACCTCATCATTATTTGGGCTTGTTTATGTTAAGGTCTATAATAAGAGAATTATTTGATATTTCTATATTAAATCCAATTTATTTTATTATACAATAATTATTTCTAGAAATTAAAAAAAAAATCATTTCGTTTTCCACTCTTTAAGTACTCAGGATGTCGAAATAATGTTTTTAAATACAATCAACTTTGTTTTTCTACTCGATCGAGTATCTTTTTCTTCCATATCCATATTTTACTTAAATATTCTAATTAATATTTTTTCTATATTATAATTATTTTTTTAATATATTATTCCTATTTTTTAATTTTACAAAAAAATTAAAAAAACATTCCTTTCAATCCTTTGTAAGAAAAAGGGTTATTTTCAACAAGTAATTTTACCGTGATATTTTTAAAATATTTTCATTTATGGCAACATAACTTGTTGAATATTTTATTTTACTGAGGATATAATCCAAAGATACCATCCATTGTATTTTTATGGATGGTTTATGTTTATCTTTGTTGGGGAAAGTATTGAAATTCCATATGCAAGATATTCCATTGCAGACAGTTATTGATTTTTACGACATGTTGATTTGTTGTATTATTTATTTATATAATGGGTAAATTGGACTTATTAAGTGATGGGTGGGGCTCAAAATCACATATACCCTCGATGAATCAGTAGTTATTATGAGACAAAATAGTTGGATGGCCTTATTAAATGGTTTGTTTGTGTATACTTATCCATAATTTAAACTATCATGGAACTCACTGGTTTATTTTGGATGTCTAGAATTATGAATTCCATCATTATGAAATCAGTTATTGATATTTATGTTATTATTTTGAATAATATTCATGGATAATTTTCAAGATCATTTGATAATTTATATTTCATCATTTGATCATCATTTACTCCTTCATATTATTCTTCATACTAAATTTATTGATTAAATTGCATGTGTTTTTAGTTACTTAACATTCCATATTAATTATTCCTTATTTACTCATGATATATCCTATTGTATGTAACCCTTACTGATCATCTAATCTCATTCTTATTTTGTTTCCTTTCCTCAAGATATGAGGAATGAATCTTTGAATGAGTTCAAGGATGCAGACTATTTACTTTCATTATGTTTTTTATTTTATATTTTCAAATATAATGTGAGATTCAGGTATGTATCTAGTTTATCAAGAGTGATAAAATATTTAGTCCTTCAACATGTGATTAATTATATTTTTTTTCCAATGTAATAGTGTAACCATCATCTTTGGGATACTCAAGGCAACGTATTTATATTTGGAATAGGGGGAATTTTAGTAGAAACCTTGGGAACTATATTTAAGAAAATGTCGATTACGGAACAAAACCCTATGAATAAATTTCAGGATAAGTCTAAGTATAGGATAAAATCCTAATTTTTTTGTAAGGTAGAGTTTATATGGTTTTTCTAGCAATACATCCAGGTTTAGATACTACAAGTGGATGTGGTTTCGGCACAGATTCATCTAAGTGTAATAACCCTAACAATTTTTGGTTGAGTATATTCTGGTCATCATTTTAGTGAAAGGTAAGTGTTCCCTTAATACGCACCTACTTTCACACTCCTAAGGGATATTATTGGGTTAATTCACATTTTACTTACAAACCATTATGAAATATTTGAAAGTATTTTTATTTGAAAACATTCCAAAAAAACCAAACTTATGATTCTGAGATTAGCTATGAAAAAATAATTTAATTTATGTTAATTGTTTCACTGGTTTCCATATTATACATTGTGACTCATAATGTTTTGATATAATCTAGTTTATTTAAGTGTTTATAAATAGTTCCTAGTGTAAGGAATAGAAATTTTACCAATACGCATGATCTATGTAGGGATTTCCCTTTAGGGTGTAAGAACCCGGTTCTTATTTTTGAGGTACGGCTTTCTCCTATTTCATTTTCCTTAAGTGTTTTTGAAAAAATATGGAACATGGGAAAAAAATCCTAAATTTTGGAACTACACGTTGTGTACTTTTCCACACGTCGTGTACTTTTGGCCTTGTGGAATGGGTACACGGGGTGTGTAGCCTTGTCGGTGATGAGGGGTGTAGGAACCGACTACACGGCGTGTAGTGGTACCTTGCACGCCGTGTAGTCAGTCGGCAGGCCTAAACATTAAGGCAGTGGAGTAGCCGACAGCTAGGTGATAGTACATGCCGTGTACTTTAGAGTACATGTCTTTTACTCATGTCGACGGTTGAACAGTGTGGCGGTGCCACCAAATGAATAGTTAAATGAAAGAAGTGCATGTCGTGTACTCATAATTACACACTGTGTAATTTGTTTTTTCAGATTAAAACTGGCAGTAGCCTCCTCATTTGGTAGAGGAGACACTTGAGCCGATTTGGAGACAAAGGAGGAGGCCGGACTTGGAAGATCCACCGGGTGTTCGTCTAGAATCGGTTTCCACCTCGGATGATTCCGTTGGAACCGCATGAGCAAGGGATTCCACCTCCTTGGCTGCTTCTTACCAATTCTTTCCCTAACATAAGTTATTTTCGTTTGAATGTTTTTTGTTATTCGTCAGATTTACGTTGTTCTTGGGTGTTTTTATAGTCGATGTTCGGGTATAACGTTCGTTGGCCTATAAGGTAGGTCGCTTGGTGTAAATTTCCAACTTTCGTGCTTTTTTTGTGTTCTCGTGCCACGAACCCATGTTGTCATGTCATGTGGCTGAGGTCGTTGCTATATTTAATGCCTATAATTTCATAGGTGATTAAATTGTGATAATAAAATGCTGGTTGGGATCATTGCTTGGATCCGGAACCACCACAGGGGTGTGTTTCACTATTTAGCCGTTTGGCCAAGATACCTGACGGTATGCCTTAATGTAGTAATTATAGAACTTCCTTGAGAGTAATTGCTTTTTTACTGCATTTTGATATGTTGGTCATGGCCCGGTTACTTGTTTAGCATGAGGTCGTTGTTGTGATTAGCTTGTGGGCACTACACTGTTTATCCTGAGGGATGTAGTTATTTCGGCCAGAGGGAAACTTCTTCCGTGCCTGTGGGCAGCTGACTCTGTGCCTTTGGGCGACACTACCTACACCTGAGGGAATACTCTGTTATGCCTGAGGGCAGATTCTTGTGTTGGATACTCGTTACCTTAGGGTAAGAGTTTACGTGTCTGAGGACACTAGTTGTTTACTTGAAATGCACTATGGTGATTTCTTATATTAAATGGATTAAATGAATATTAAAAATGGAAATATAACTGGTAGTTAGTTACTTTTGAGTACTGCTTACTTTATTGCATTTTACCTCTTCACACTATTGTTGCATGTTAGCACGCAGTTGGGCACGTGCCTTTGGTGGGTGCCTACAGAGATATATTTCTCACGCCCAGTTTGGGTCACACATTTTAGCCCAAACAGATTACGTTTCTGCAGGTGTAGATAGGGGCAAGGGTCCCTATAAAGGTACTTGATTGTTGTCGTAGAGTAGGAGGGCATGGGACCGAGCCTAAGCTCACGATGTCGCTGCCAGCTATTTTTCCTTCTTTTGCTATACTCTGCTCTTGTTGTACTGTATTTATGTATAACATGTTTTGGCTATTTTCACAGAACTTGAGACATGTTGCATCATTTTATATATATATATGGTTATATCAACTTCAATTGTTATTTTAGTTGTGTATGGTTTACTTCTTCCGCTGTCATTGTATGTTTTATTTAAATTCCACTGCGCTACACTTTGACAGATGAGGGTATAGTTTCCCATCTATCAGACCTGGGCCCTCTCTTCTAGTCTGCATCCTCTGGCATTTTGGGAAATGTGCTTGAGGTCATGTGGCGAACCGGCTTCGGGGCACCCGTTGAGTGGCACCCGGGACCGGGACGTTATAAAGTGGTATCTGAGGCATTTCTTTTCGTTGACATACTATTTTGAGCCGTAGGCAGGGATATGACGGAATAGTAGTTGTTAATATGTTGTGCCCGGGTGTAGCTAACCCGTGTACATGGAAAATCCAGTCTACCTCATATTTTGCATTCTTTTTATTTTGAAAATTTTACGGTTGATATGTTTTCACTGTTGGGTGATGCACTTTGAGATTGTGCAGTTTATATTTTATCTATGGGTTCTATTTTGTTTTAACCCGATGATATGAGGGTATGCCATCTCATGTATCATATAGGCACATGCTAGATATCACATGCCATGCATAGTTCCATGCCATGTAGGTGCATTATAATTTTCTTGTTGTTGTGATAGTTGTTGTGCTAATAAAGCATGCTGTTGTGATAGCTGCTTGATAAATACCTGCCTTGTGATATGGTATGTTTGTTTGATCTTATTTATAGAATGGACGCCAAAAATTGGTTTTTGGGGAGTATGGGCCCCCATTGACTGTAAATTGGTGGATAATTGACTGTTTGTTGGTTATAACACATATAAGATGTCAAACATTGATTTGTGGGGAGTATGGGCCCCCACGGGTCAGAATTTGACATTCAGGTGTTGTTTTACAGTCTGTTCTGGGTTCCAGGGATGTTTCTGAGGCATACTGTCTGGAAACCCAGTATACACGTTGTGTAGTATTTTTATACGTGCCGTGTATGCTCTTCTTTTCAGGAAGAAAAATGAACTTTTTGAGTATACTCCATGTAAACTAAGTACACGCTGTGTAGTCTCTTCCTGTGTCACAAACCGTGTGGGTGGCAACATGGGGTAGGGAAAGGATTGGGTAAAACACGCCGTGTAGCTTGAGTACACGCCCTGTAGTGTTGACCCAGATTCCGGCCGTGTAACTAACAACATGGGTCAGTGAACTCCTTGATTGAACACACCATTTCAATTATAGAAACACCGTGTAGTGTGACCTGGGGACTCGTTCGTGTAACAAATAACACAGGCTGGTGTCACCTTTCCCTGAACACGTCGTGTACCTGTGGGAAACGCCGTGTAGTCTTGCCCGAGGATAGACCGTGTGGAGTCAGCCGTGTGGCTAGGAAACAGGATGGTGTACATGCCATGTGTGGGTGTAATACATCATGTAGTTGCAAGCCGAGTAGTCGGCCGTGTCACAGATGACACGGGCAGTTGGAAAATAACATCGTATATGCCTTCTAGATATTATACACGCCATGTAGTTTTTGTTCTATGAGATCCATGTGGCTTAGCCATGTAGAAGGACCCCGGCAGAGGAAGAGAAGTCAAGTACACACCATGTAGTCAGTGTACATGCCGTGTAGTCTTTTTTTGCAAAATTTTGAAATGCCTTCTTCCTCTTGTTCCCTTTGTGGTTACTTCACTTCAGTATTAATAATCTTGAATCTGAGGCATGCTTTTGGCCATGTAGTGTCATGTCGTCTAGAAGACCGTGAGTTTTTTGACAGGAGAGCGGCGACGATTATACTCTGGAGATGGTGGGCCATGTGCTACCAGATGATCCTCTAGTAGAGCTAGATGTGGCGCCAGCTGCTATACTGGACACAGGCGCGGAGGCGCAGTTCCGTGAAGGCTTTATGCAGTTCATGCAGACATTTCAGGGAGCACCGCAGGCTGCTACATCTATGGATGAGCTGACACTAATCTTACAGCAGTAGCATCCGCATATGTTTTCAGGGGATGGAGGACCACAGGATGTGGAGTCTTGGCTAGGATCAATGCCGACTATTTTCGAGCATCTTGAGATGCCTCCAGGGCGGAAGGTCAAGATCACGATGTATATTCTACGTGATTCGGCCAAGAGGTGGTTGGATGTTACCACCCAAACAGAGCATCACAGGGACATGGCGTGTAATGATTTTCAAGCAGTAATCTATGACTTATACTTTCCCGAGATGCTGAGGGAAGATAGAGCACGAGAGTTCATGAATCTGCAGCATGGTGCTATGTCAATGATGGACTATTCTGCTCATTTTACAGAGCATCAGCATTTTACACCTGTGCTGGTGGGTAATGAGACGTTGAGAGCCATACATTTTGAGGATGTTCTTCGGTATGACATCCAAGCACCTGTGAATGTTTTCATGTTGCCTTTAGTACACACTATTGTGATCCAGGGGTTGATTACAGAGAAGAACATAAGGGAATCGAGATGTGTGGTATAGGGAGGTTCATCACTAGTTACTGGTGTTATTTGTGCTGGCAAGAGGAAGAGATAGATAGACTTCTCTTAGGGAGGCAGTACCAGTTAGAATAATGCTTCAGGTGGCCAGTTTATGTGTTACTAGTGTGGTAGAGAGGGGAAAAAGAGGCCATAGTGTCCACGAGACCTATTGGAGTGTCGAGATTGTCGCAAGTTGGGTCATCTACAGCGCTTTTGCAGGGCGATACCACCAGCTAGTGAGAGGGGTTTTGTGTAGACTCCGCGTGTGCGAGTAGGACCAGTGGCTTCTTACCAGTTGGGAAAATGGAATTCGTCAGGGTGTGCAAGAAGAGATGGTGGTCGTGGCCGAGGTATCTAGACACCAGGATCTTAGAGGCAGTTGGGCGGGACAACTCAGGGTAGCCAGGCTGTGTCGCAGGGCCGCAGGACTGGGCAGGCATATGCAGTGCAATTGACCCAGCAGGAGTAGGATCCCGGACCTTCGACAGTCAGAGGAACTATTTTAGTAGCTTCTACCTTATCTTCAGTACGTTTCGATACATTTTCTACACATAGTTTCGTATCTGTACCCATTGTGGAGAGCCTTGGGCTCTTTGTTTCTTCTTCTTCTGATATCATGACGCTAGACACTCCGTTGGGGAACAGAACGTCTGTTTTGCGTCAGTGTATGGAGTGCTCCCTTGACATTGGTGGGTGTCACTTTTTTGGGATCTCTATGTCGTGGAGATGGAGAGCTATGATGTCATTCTTGGGATGGATTGGTTGGTTCCCTTTCGAGCCTTTGTAGATTTCTATCGTCGTAGGGTGCGTTTCACATCACCAGAGGATAGAGAGTTTCTCTACAAGGGCGAATGGGATGTTCAGGTGAGTTGAGCTGGACCAGAGCATCCTGAGAGAGGTGGATTCACAGCCCAGATTGAGAGTTTGTATCTGGATGATCAGGGGACTTGTCAGACGGATTTCCCTCCAGTTTTTGATCATTTTAGGGAAGTATTTCTGGATTACTTTTCAGGTCTACCACCGGTGCGTGAGGGGTATTTCCCTATCGAGCTTGTTCCAGGAGAATCAACGGTGTCCATTCCTCCTTATAGGATGGCCACGACTGAGTTTCAGGAGCCCAAGAGGCTGTTAGAGGAGCTACAGGCGAAGGGTTTCATCCGACCCAATACTTCTCCTTGGGGTTCTCTAGTCCTTTTTGTGAAGAAGGCAGAAACTACCCTTAGACATTGTGTGGATTATCGGAAGCTAAACCAATTAATGGTTAAGAACCAATATCCTTTACCGATGATAGATGATCTGTTTGATCAGCTTCGTGGGGCACGATTGTTCTCAAAGATTGACTTGAGATCCAGATGTCATCAGCTGCATGTGAGACCATCGGATATACGGCTTACGGATTTTTAGAGCAGATATGGTTTGTATGAGTACTTGGTTATGCTGTTCGGGCTCACGAACACACCAGCGGTTTTCATGGCTCTGATGAATCGTGTGTTCCATCTGTATCTTGATTATTTTTTTGTGGTATTTGTGGATGACATCTTGGTGTACTATCACACTCGACATGACCATGTAACCCACATGGAGATCGTATTGAGTTCACTGAGAGAGAATCGGCTATATGATAAGCTCTCGAAGTTCCACTTTTGGATGGACCAGATTCACTTCCTGGGTCATATAATCTCAGTGGTAGGAGTTGCAGTAGAACCAGATAATTTGAGGGAAGTAGTTTCATTGGAGCAGCCTAAGAACATGATTGAGATAATGAGTTTCTTAGGGATGGCTGTTGCTACATATGCTTTATACAGGACTTCTCCCGTTTAGCATCACTATTGAAAGGTCTGACTAAGAAGGGTGTGAATTTCGTTTAGTCAAAATCTTGCAAGACAGCTTTTCAGGACCTGAAGGAAAGGTTGACTTTAGCACCGATCCTAATACTCCCAGAGCAGGGGAAGAGCTATATAGTTTACTGTGATGCATCAGGGATTGGGCTAGGAGCAGTATTGATGCAAGGATACTGAGTTGTTGTGTACGAGTCTCGGCAGTTGAGGCCACATGAGTGGAATTACCCGACACATGATCTCGAGTTGGCTGCAGTTGTTCGTGCGTTGCACTATTGGAGACACTATCTGTTGGGAGAGAATTTTTTGGTTTTCACTGACCACAAAATCCTCAAGTATATCTTTACTCAGTGTGACATGAATCTAAGGCAATGAATGTGGGTTGAGTACCTAGAGTCTTTCGATTTTGAGCTTGCTTAAACACCTGGTAAGGGTAATGTAGTAGCTGATGCACTGAGCAGGAAGACTCAGATACAGGCAGTGCAGGAGGCTAGTGATGAGTGGTAGCTCATAGACTTGTTCTCTGAGATGCATCTGGAGGTTCATGACAGTCAAGTACTGACATATCTTACCTCATTAGCTGTGACTTCTACCCTCCTGAACAGAATGAAGATGAGGTAACTATCTGATTTGGAAGGCCTAGTTCTACGGAATTCGGTGGCAAGTGAGGACCCTCCTCCCAGGTGGACAATAGAAGATGATGAGGTTTTGCGTTTCCATGGATGTGTGTGGGTTCCAGGGGATATATGAGAAGAGATAATGCAGGAGTTTCATGCTTCATCTTGGGAAGTTCATCCCGGGGTTACCAAGATGTACCGAGACTTGAGACGTCAGTTCTGGTGGTTGGGTATGAAGAGAGAGATAGAAGGTTTTGTTACACGGTGTTCCACCTGTCAGCAGGTGAAGGCGGAGCACCAGAGGCCATCTGGCCTGTTACTGCAGTTACCCATTCCAGTGTGGAAATGGGATGATGTCGCGATGGATTCCGTGATGGGGTTTCCGAGGTCACCTCGAGGCAATGATGACATGTGGGTTGTTGTGGACAGACTCACGAAGATAGCCCACTTCTTGCCGATCAAGGAGACCTTCGGTGTGGACGATATTGGAAGGGTGTATATATGAGAGATCGTACGCCTTCATGGGGTCCCTCATTCTATCATTTCTGATAGGGACGCCCGCTTTACATCTTGTTTCTAGCAGAGTTTTCAAAGGGAATTGGGTATACAGGTGCTTCTGAGCACAGCATACCACCCTTAGACCGATGGTCAGTCAGAGAGTACGATATAGGTGCTAGAGGAAATGTTGTGTTCATGCATCCTAGACTTCGTGGGATCTTGTTATAAGCATATACTCTTAGTGGAGTTTTCTTATAAAAATAGTTTTCAGATGACTGTTGAGTTGGCACCTTACGTGGCTTTATATGGTAGGCCATGCCGATCACCTTTGTGAAAGTTAGAGGCAGGTGAGTTAGCTCTACTGGGGCCATAGCTCGTGCAGGAGACATCTTAGTAGGTCCAGTTGAATCCGAAGTAGATTGCTATAGCGTAGTCTTGTCAAAAGTCTTATGTTGATCACAGTAGACGACCTTTGGATTTTTTGGTCAGGGATCAGGTTTTCTTGCGTGTTTCACCGAGGTTGGGACACAAGAAGATCAAGAGACAGTGTAACCTTTCACCAAGGTATGTGGGACCATTCGAGATTCTGGAGAGAGTCGGGCTGGTTGCCTATCGGTTGCAGTTACCACAGTGGTACCGAGCGATGAACAACGTATTCCACATGTCTCAGTTGTGTCGCTATCATTCAGACCCGTCTCACGTTTTTCAGCCTGAGGAGGTTGAGTTGGAAGCAGATGCGTCCTTTGAGGAGCATCTGATTCTTATCGTTGACATGAGCACGAAGGTTCTTTGAGGCCAATAAGTTCCTCTCGTATGGGTGCTATGGAAGTATGGCTGAGTTCAGGACAAGACCTGGGAGCGGGAGGCCGACGTACGTGCTCAGTGGGCAGAGATATTCTGAGCTTTATCTTCGCCACCCTTCGAAGGGAAATTCAGGGACGCATTTCTATAAGGGGGGAAGTTTTTAATAACCCGGTTCTTATTTTTGAGGTACATGTTTCTCCATTTTCCTTTTCTTTATGTGTTTTTGAGAAAATATGGAAAATGGGGAAAAATCCTAAATTTTGGAACTACATGCCGTGTACTTTTCCACATGTCATGTACTTTTGGCCCTGTAGAATGGGTACACAGGGCATGTAGCCTTGTCGGTGACGAGGGGTGTAGGAACCGACTACATGCCATGTAGTGGTACCTTACACGCCATGTAGTCAGTCGGCAGGCCTAAACAGTAAGGCAGTGGAGAAGCCGACAGGTGGACGACATTACACGGCTTGTACTTTAGAGTACATGTCGTGTACTCATGTCGACGGTTGAACAGTGTGGCGGTGCCACAAAATGAATAGTTAAAGAAAGAAGTACACACTGTGTACTCAGAAGTACACATCCTTTACTTTGTTTTATCGACATAAAAAAGCAGTAGCCTCCTCATTTGGCAGAGGAGACACTTGAGCCAATTTGGAGCCAAAGGAGGAGGCCGGACCTTTGAAGATCCACTGGGTGTTCATCTAGAATCAGTTTCCACCTAGAACGATTCTGTTAGAACCACACGGTTAAGGGATTCCACCTCCTTGGTTGGTTCATACCAATTATTTCCCTAAATTATGTTATTTATGTTTGAATGGTTTTTGTTCTTCGTCATATTTATGTCATTCTTGGTCATTTCTAGAGTCGGCGTTCAGGTATAACATTCGTTGGCGTATAAGGTAGGTGGATTGGTGTAAATTTCCAACATTAATGGTTTTTTGTGCGTTTTCGTGCCAAAAACCCATGTTGGGTTTTTGTGTGGCTGAGGTCATTGCTATATTTAATTCCTAGAATTTCATATGTGATTAAATTGTGATAATAAAATGCTGGTTGGGATCGTTGCTTGGATCTGGAACCACCCCGGGGGTGTGTTTCACTGTTTAGCCGTTTGGCCAAGATACCCAAGGGTATGCCTTAATGTAGTAATTGTAGAATTTCCTTAAGAGGAATTGCTTGTTTACTGCATTTTGATATGTTGGGAATGGCATGGTTATATGTTTAGTCTGAGGGCATTGTTGTGATTAGCCTCTGGGCACTGTACTATTTAGCCTGAGGGCGGTAGTTATTTCGGCCTGAGGGAAACTTCTTCCGTGCCTGTGGGCAGCTGACTCTGTGCCTGTGGGCGACACTACCTATGCCCGAGGGAAAACTCTGTTATGCCTGAGGGAAGATTCTTGTGTTGGATATTCGTTACCCGAGGGTAAGAGTTTACGTGTCTGAGGACACTAGTTGTTTACTAGAAATGCACTGTGGTGATTTCTTATATTTAATGGATTAAATGAATATTATAAATGTCAATATAACTTGTAGTTAGTTACTTTTGAGATCTGCTTACTTTATTTCATTTTACCTCTACACACTATTGTTGCATGTTAGCACGCAGTTGGGCATGGGCCTTTGGTGGGTGCCTACTGAGATATATTTCTCACACCCTGTTTGGGTCACACTTTTCAGCCCAAAAAGATTATGTTTCTGAAGGTGTAGATAGGGGAAAGAGTCCCTATATAGGTATTTGACTGTTGTCGTGGAGTAGGAGGGAATGGGACCAAGCCAAGGTTCGCGATGTCGCTGCCAGCTATTTTTCTTTGTTTTGCTGTACTCTGCTCTTATTTTACTGTATTGATGTATAACATGTTTTGGCTGTTTTCATAGAACTTGAGACATGTTGCATCATTTTCTATATACTTTTTGTTATATCCACTGCTGTTGTTATTTCAGTTTTGTATGGTTTACTGCTTCTGCTGTCGTTGTATGTTTTATTTAAATTCCACTGTGCTAAAATTTGACAAATGAGGGAATAGTTTTCCCACTATCAGACCTAGGCCCTCACTACTAGTCGGCAGCCTCTGGTGTTTGGGGAAATGTTCTTGAGGTCTTATGGTGAACCGACTTCGGGTAACCCATTGAGTGGCACCCAGGACAGGGACGTTACATAGGGAAAGATAATAAAGATGGAGTTGGATTTGTAACAGTGAAAATTATAACAATATTTGGGAAGATGACTCAGGTTATGTCCAATATATAGGTTTCAAGAACAATAGAAGCATCATTTGATGGTATGAACAAATTTTATTTTAGTCAAAACATTTATGTAATAATTGTCTCATGTGATCAAAATTTCTTATCCCATGATAACCATAGATTAATTGACTAGATTAAAATTCTAGAACCACTATTAGAGGATCTACACATATAATTTATAATTAATTTATGAGTAGGTATAGAATTTCCACAGCTTTTAATTTTGATTCCATTGATGATCTGGTTATCTAGATCCTATTGTACAATTATTGTTCTATAGAATCCGAGTAAAGAATCTCCGTAGTGGTGATCCATATGTTTACAACAATATCTGAATGATTTTATAGAATCGCCGAGTAGTAGCATGGTCAATCCTGATCACTTATGTGGTTTGTGGTAGATCACAACAGAATTCTTCTATAAGGAGGAAAAAATAATATTATTCTCTCAAAGGATTGAGAGAGGATGAAGAGATAATTCACTCTATGGCTTGATAAAGTATCTCTCTATCTTTTCTACACACCAAAAGTAATTTAGAAAATATTTATAATTAGATATTTATTATGGTATCTTTGGGATATGAAAATCTCAAAAAAACCCCTAACCATATATAATATTCTTAGCTAACCTAGTGTAAATTATAATTTTATTATTAATCAATTTAGATGTGAAATTATTTAACAATACAAATAAATATAAAATATACCATTTTAGTCATACTGTTAATCTTGGTCTGCATTTCTTTATCTACATTTATCAATCCTTGAATAATGAATGTTTAAGAAATAAATGCCATTGCATTATTCTATGATAAATGTAATAAATAATATAATTTCTAAACATGTAAATAAATATTTATTATTATTTTTAACTCGATTATTATTTCAAATAAATTTTGATTAAATTATGGTGATCAACAAAACTGAATAAATCTCATTTATTCTAACTTGTTAAATTCAACACTTAAATTTAACTAAGATTGTGAATACACTAAGTGCGTAAACCTCTTGGCCTATTTTTCAATGGCATTAGGAATAACCACCTAAAGTATATGTTTAGAATCTTGCAACACACTGAGTCTCCCATAAAGAAATACTTTAATGTCGTAATGGAATCCAACCTCCTATGAATTCTTACCATGTAATACAATCCCTTTATAGTAATATCTCAATTAAGCATGTTTCATGTTGGTGACATCAACCTATATGCTCAATTTGTCTTTCTTTTACTATCTAGAAATGAACTCACCCACTTAACACCATGGAAATACAATTATGTAATAGTTTCATTTCTATCATAGGGCTTGAGATATAAACTTTTTAAGGCACAAAAGGGATAAATCCTTTCTCACATTATCTATTAATGTAATATCACACATGACGCACTCAATGTATCCAAACTCTATAAGAGTATATGTCATCGTGGTTTTTGTCAATACATTAAAATATATGAGTCATGATATCTATTAATGATAATATTAATGTGTAAGGATCAAAAAACACATCTGCATATAGGAACATCCAATGACACATGGAAATATGGTTTTCTTATTGATGATCATGTTCTCATACTCTCTTATCTTAGAGATCACCAATGGAGAACACCATGATAAGGAGTATCAATGTATTCTGATCCTCCTACCCTAATAGAATATATCATTTGTGTCCCATAAAAAATATCTACTGTCCATAGAAGAAGGATCAAGATAATATCGTGGAACCTTTGGGTTCTCATCATAGTGGGGAACTTTTAAGAAATTTCAAAGTGAAATATATTCTTAGGATATAATCATATAAAAATTTCATGCATAGGAATAATAATAATATGATAATAAAACAACATTAATAATTAAAACATGTAATCAATTAATAAACAAGTTGGTTCTTGGGCACCAAGTCCAATGGAATCACACTTACACTAAAATCAACTGACAATAACTTTCAGTCCAATAAATATCACATTAAACTCATGACTCTTTTGAGATAAATCCTTGGTCAATGGGTGTTCCACATTTTCCATTTTAGATACTCTACTCATTTCAACTTCTTCTCATTTAGAAAAATCCCCCATGAGGTTAAACTTATATTTTATTTACTTTTGTCCTTTGGTGTAACCTCAGCTCTTTGGAGAGATCCACCACTACAGTGTTATCATAGTAAACTAGGATAGGGTATCTATTTCTAGGAACCAAATAAAAATCTTGGACAAATATTAGAATCCAAACTACTTCCTTTAATATATCATAAGATATAATATAGTCATACTCAGTTGTATAATCAATGAAAACTGACTGCTTAGAAAGTTTTTAGCTCACAACTCCTCCATTGAGATAAAAGATATATCCATACTATAGCTTCAGATCATTTTGATTTTTCTAAAAGAAAGAATTTGTATAAACCATGATTAATAGCTCTTCATCTCCTCTATATACTAGAAAAATATCCTTAGTCCACCTTATATATTTAGGGATAGTTTTAAGATCATTCCAATACTATTCACCTAGATCTTCTTGATATTTTCCTACCACACTCAAAGTATAGGAAACATCAATCCTCATACAATCATGGTATACTTGATGGATCCTATTGAATAAGTATATAAGATCTTACTTATTCTATATATTTCATCTTATGTCTCTGAATAAATTTTCTTAGAAATATATATACCATGTGACACAAGAACCAATCCCCTCTTGGAATGGTCTATACTAAACCTTTTCAATATATGGTCAATGTATGTACCTTGACTTAGTCCAAGTATCCTCTTGGATCTATGATGAATGATATTGATCCCAGAAATGTAGGCTGCTTTACATAAGTCTTTCATGGAGAAGCACCAGTTAAACAATTCCTTAACCTCTTGTAAGGATGGCATATCATTTCTAATTATTAATATTTCATAAAAATATATTACTATGAAAACAACTATACTCTCACTAAATCATTTGTAAACATGTGTGTCATATTAATTATTAAAGAAATAAAATACATTTATGACTTTATAAAAACGAATATTCCATGACATGGATGCTTTTTTTAATCGATAAATGGATCTATACAACTTGCATACATTTTTGGAGTTTCCCGAAGTCACAAACCCTTTTGGTTACATCATATACACATCCTCTTGAAGGTTCCCATTAAGGAATGCATTTTGGACATCCATCTTCCAGATCTCATATTCATAGTAAGATTCTATTGAAAATAAAATTCTAAGGGATTTAAACATGGTAACTGGAGAAATTTTTTTTTCATAGTTCATGCCTTGACATTTTCTAAATCTTTTTTCTATTAACCATGTTGTATTGGTATTTACTTTAGCTTATATTTCCATCCATCTCTTTAATACCCATTTACACCCAATAGGATTTACATCATTTTCCTAATTGATCAAAATCAAAACTTGGTTCTGATACGTGGAATCCATCTTAGAATTCATTTTTTACCTTACATCTTTTGAGCTCTCTACTGCCTCCTTTTAGGAGAGATGATCATAATTTTTAACCAATAATGAGTCCATATATATTAGTGGAAAGAAAAACATATATCTATAGTTATCTCACCTCTCCTTCACTCATATATATAAATTTTGTTTTTGGTTCAAATTCTTCCACTCGGACCTATAAGATTGGATATTTTACTAACTGTTATGTATTTTCATCATCAACATCATCAAATTCAGTCTTGTTCCTACAATCCTCTTTGTGGATATGACGCCTCTAAAGAAATAAGGAATTTCATACAATATTAACATTCTTACTCGAAGGGTTGTATAGATAGTATCCCCTTTTTCTTGGGGATACCCTATAAAGATACACTTCATGTCTCCAGCTTCTAGATTTATTCTTCATCTATCCTTAACAAACACCTCGCAACCTCATGCATAAATATGTGATAAAATAGGTCTATTTCCACTCTATAACTTGAATGGAATACCATTTTTCACTCTTGTTGGTCCTTGGCATAGTAAGTATAAATTGTTTCTCTAATTCATATCCCCAAAAGGATAATGGAAGGATTGAGTGAATCATCATCAACCATACCATATCTAATAATTAATGGTTCCACCTTTAACTAACACCATTTCGTTATGGTTTATAAAATGGAGTGCGGTGAGATAAAATCTCATACTCAGATAGAAATTCAATAAATTCTTGTTTATGATATTGACCACCTTAATCCAATCAAAGATTATTTATCTTCTTACCAAGCTAATTCTCAACCTTATTCTAGAACTATTTTAACTTCTCAAAAGATTCAAATTTGTACCTCATCATGTAAATATAACTTTACCTACTAAATCCATTTGTAAAAATAATAATGTATCAGAATCCACCTCTATCCTCCAATTAAAAAGGTCCATACACATAAGTGGGAACCAAATATATAATATTTTTGGACCTTTCACCTTGACCACCAAATGGTGGTCTTCTCATCTTACCTTGTAAAAAATAATAACATCTTTCAAGTGGCTTAAGCTCAAAAGAGACTGAGTAACCGACTTGATAGAGCTTTGTTAAGAACTTCTCATTTATGTGGCCAAGTCAGTGATTCCATAACTATGTGTTATATGAGTTGGGTATGTTTGTTTTGTTATAAAATGACAAATTTTGGTTTTCATAATTTAATACATAAAAATTATTATTCAAATGATCCATACCATAACATGTGATATCTTTATAAAATTAGAAACCTTTATTTTCAATTATTAAAATAAAAATTTCTATATCTAAATAAGAAATCGAAATAAGGTTCTTGGTAACACTAGGAACATAGTACCAATTCTTTAAAACCAAAATCAATCCCACCAGCAATGTGAGATGGTTGTCTCTAATGGATAGAAAAGCCATCCTCCCTCTATTTTCATCTCATAGATCCACCTCATCTCTAGTAATATTTAAAATTTTTTTTGATTCTTATATTTGGATACAAATGTGAGAACCATATGTTTATCTAATACAAAACTTGTAGAGAAATAATGATTATACTCAATAATTAATGCACCTGATGATTCCCCTTACTTGTTTGTCTAGGTGAAATTATTCTTCCAGTGGCCCTACATTCCACATAAAAAACACATAGAATATTTTTCCTTTCCTTATGTTTAGATCATCTTCTTCTTGAAAGGATAGTGCTTCAGAGAATTAGACTTATAATTATTCTTTGAACCTTTTACATGTTATTTTTCTTTTTATTCACCATAAGTACATTAGGTTTTTCACTTTATGTGTCTTTAATAATATAGTGAATAACTGTAATAAGTTCTGATAGTTTCTTCTCACTATTTCTCATATTATAAATCACAATAAAATGGATAATTTTTTAGGTAGTTAGGACAGAATAATATTTATGTGCAGATCATTACAGATTTTAGAACCCAATATGTCGAGGTTCTTAATGTATCCAATCATCTTGACCACATGTTCCCAAGATGGGGATGACTCTCTAAGCTTGCATGTGAACAGTGCATAAAATATTATATATCTCTCTAATGATTCCTTCTCGTGATATAGATCCTTAAGATGAGAGGTAATATTTATATGCATCCATATCCTCATATTTATTTAGAATCTCATTATATATGGAGGAAAACATTAAACATTGGACATATATAGAGTCATCCATATGTTTTTTATAGAGAGATAATTCTTCCTTATCAACCTCTTTTTCAAGAAACTTAAGAATTAGGATTTATAGCATGTATGATTTCCATTCATGGCGTAGTATAATGCACAAGTACCTATACCATTCCAAGAAATCCATGCCAGTGAGAAGGTTATCCTTCTCTAGTATGGATCACAGTGAAATATTCAAATTCGTTTGCTTTAAATTTTCTAAAAATTAATATAAGGTAATTATTACTTGTTTTGATTATAATAATATCTTAATAAATTTAAAATTAATCCAATTATTATTAATCTCACACAATTTTTCAGAACTCAATAGCCCTCACCATAAGATTTATAATATATCATTGCTTAGAAAATTTAGGGGAAAGGATCCATATTTCCATTATCATAACCCAAACATCATCCTCATAAGTTATTTGAATGGTTTTAGGTTGGTTTAAATTTCCAACTACATTAACTCGTATTTTATTGATATGTTAAGTGGATTCCTCAAACCTTTCCTCTTAGTTACACAAATTTCTACTTGTTCAGTCAACCCTTGATGAAAACTAATTTCATTCAACCCAAAACATCAATCTAAAAGTTAAATTATAATAAAAATCACCCCAACATTGGTTGGTAAAGCACATTGAACTATACGGTAATTTATAAATTAATTAGTGTAAGGATAAGCTGACTTAATATTTTAACTTGAGTTATATTTATCCTTATGCATAAATCCCAATTTATATATTTCACATGTATTGTTAATATTAATTGGATTTTACTAAAGTGATTACCCATGTGTGATAAAGAATTTATTCATAATCTAATTTTATTTTATTCCATCATATGTGCATATTAATTCATTTATTAGGTGATCATGTAGCATTCAAAAACATAAATAATAAACCATGTAGCTAATAGATATAAAATATAAGTTGTATGATCATGATATTATCTAGTTGTTATTTTATCTTGAGGATAAAAAATAACTCTCAACTCTATGGGAAAACACCTTGAATTGTCGCTTGGTTCATGTTGTAGTATTGCACCTTGGCTCCTATGTATTTCCTTGATTGTTTTTTAGTCAGATCCTTAGCTCGGAGCACCTCCACTCTCTTGGGCACTCTATCCTTACATAATATTTTACTCGCATGAAGTTGAAGGGATATAATTGATTAGATAAATGGGGTTTACATAAATGAAACCCATGGGAATGTATGACCTTACATAATAAGGATGAGGGGATGATGCATAATCCATTAATTGTAATGTCCCGATTCTGAGTGTCACCCAGAGGTGCCCTGTACCCGGTTGGTCACATGTCCTCAAGCGCATTTCCCCGAACACCAGAGGCTACCAACTAGTAGTGAGGGTCTTGGGTGTGATGGTGGGGAAAATGTGCCCTTATTGGCAGATTAATACAGAAGAAATAAATAGATAACAATAGTGGAATTAGTAATAATACCATACAATATTAAAAAGCGTAAAACAATGAGTAAATAAACCACTGGAGCTCATGATGTATGATACATATGTCTAGGAAATCAGTCAAACAAGACACAATGTAGGAATACAATACTAAAACAAAGTAGAAAAGGAAAAAAAAGTAAATAACTCCAATAGGATCGCAAGCCCCAGCTTGGTCTCATGCTCTCTAACTCCACAACAATCAAGTACCTTAAGTAGAAGGGCGCTTACCCTTATTTATACCTGCCACAATATAATCAGTTTGGGCCAAAAATCATGACTTAAATATGGTGTTATATGAATCCCAGTAGACAACCACCCAAATATCTATACCTAACTATCAGTGAATATATATGGTAGGCAATATAAAAAATGAAGTAATAAATAATGAACTACTAAAAAGTAAACACTCCTACAGTCTCTACTAAATTCACTTACATTTATTAATTACTCAACTAATCATTCACAAGTAACCCTCTAGGAAAGTTCCCATAGCCTAACCCCTCAGGTTCAACTTATCATTTAACAATGAATATATAATGACCCCATGAGATAACTCACAAAATATAACCCCTTTGGTCTCATGTAATTAAAGACACTCTAAGAAGAACTCACCTTCAATTACTCCTATAGTCTGTTAGGGATAAAAAAGACTCTCTGAGGAAGAAATCACTGCCAATTCCTCATATAGTCCCTAACTCAAGAAAACAATCATATCAGGGTTTAACAGGGTTAAAATCCCTAAACCTGCAATACTCAAATCTAGTGTATTGGACACTTTTGTGCATAATATTCAAAGACTAACTATAGAATGGCACAAACCACCTACCTCATTGATTTACGATCGATGTACTCTGGAGTTGGAATTTAAATCGGCCTAGAATGATGCAGATCTACAAAAACATCTATAAATTTCAACCAAGCATATCTCACGAAAGATGAGAAAACAATGAATGAAGCTCTAGAAGAAGAAATAACTCACTGTGGAGATTCCAACATAATCAATGACAGTTGATTTGGAGAACAGATGATCAATCGAGGGATTAGAGAAGAATCACACCCTACGGTCACTCCTGGATAAGAAAAGTCGAGAAGAACGTGTTTCTTCCAATTAGACCCAACTCTGGTTTGATTTAACAAATAAAAAAGAAAAGTACATGGTGTGTTCATTTAATGTACATGGCTTGTACATGCCTTAATTGGCCTCCGATTTAGTCAGTCTACAAGTCACCCCACATGGCCATGTACTCGGCCGTTACACAGCAAGTACACTGTCACATGCGGCAACCCGGTACACAACGTGTACTTCTATGTACACAGTGTGTAACCCTTAAATTTCCATAAACTCCTCTCTTTCTCAAAACAGAAGAAAAACAGGATCCATACCTAAAAAGAAGATTCGGGTTCTTACAAATTTCCCCGCTTAAAGAAATTTGTCCCTGAATTTCTCTATGAAGGTGGAGAAGATGAAGAATCCTTAAAAAGCTCTTGCCACTACGATCGTACATCGGCCTCCCTCTCCCGAGTCTCATGTTGTACTCACCCGTGCTCCCATTGAACTCATACCAGAGGAACAGATTGGCTATAGAGAACCTTTTCACCACGATCAATAATCTGTATAGGATTCTCCTCGAACGATGTGTCCACCTCCAACTTGAACTCCTCAGGTTGGAAACATGAGACGGGTATGAGAAGTAATGTTGTAGATGAGAAATTAGGAAGACTCTGTGTATATCCTGATACCTCTGAGGTAAATACAACCGATAGGAAACCGGACTGACTCTCTCTAAAACCTCAAATGGTCAAACATATCTTGGTGAAATCTTACCCTGTCTCATAATCCTCCTATGTACCAACCTCAATGGGACACGCAGGAAAACCTGGTCTCCAACCTTGAACTCTAGAGGTCATCTCTTTCTATCAGCATAAGACTTAGGTCATGACTGTGTAGTATCCATCCTATTCCTAATCAACTATATAAGCTCTGTGGTCTCCTCTACAACACGAGGTCCCAGTATAGCTTCCTCTCCTGCTTCCATCCAACATAGGGGTGATCAACATGGCCTACTGTACAAAGCCTCATAAGGTTCCATCTGAATAGTTTCTTAAAAAATATTATTGTAGGAAAACTCTACAAGAGGTATGTGCTTCTCCCAAGAACCTCCAAAATTGAGGATGCTTGCTCGAAGCATGTACTCTAGCACCTGAATGGTAAGCTCAGACTGGCCATCTGTCTGGGGATGGTATGTTATACTCAAAAGTACTTGTGTACCCAAATCCCTCTATAGTCCCTGCCAAACCCAATAAGTAAAACGGGCATCCCTGTTTTAAATAATGGAGTGCATACCTCCATGTAAACATACAATCGTCCTGATGTACAACCATCCCATCTCATATACACCAGAGATCTCCTTGATTGGAAATAAGTGAGAAACCTTTGTGAGTCTATCAATAACAACCCAAACTATATCTTTCTCTCGAGGGGACCTCAGTAATCCTATCATGAAGTCCACCATGACAGCATTCCACTTTCAGTTAGGTATTGGTAACTACTGCAAAATCCATACTAGTTGCCAATGCATCACCATCACCTACTAACAAGTTGAACATCTCATCACACAACTAGAAACATATCCCTTCATACCTATCCACCAATACTAATGGTGTAGATCTCGATACATCATGGTGACGCCAGGATGAACTACCCAAACATAGGAATGAAAATATTGCATCATCTCCTCATGTATGTCTTCCGATACCCATACGCACCCATGAAAACACAAGATCTCATCCATTCCTATTGTCTATATAGAAATAGTGTTCTATCCTGAAAACCTCTCTCATAGGTCTAGGCCTTCCGAATCTGATAGCTACATCATTCGCACTTGATCAAGTAGAGTATAGGTAACAACCATTTAAAAAATAAACATCTACCCTTGTCTGTTGTGCACCTCCAAATGCTTCTCATAGAATAGAGCCATATGATTCCTCTCACTACTGGCCTACTAAACATCCTCTATCTGAGTCCTTCTCAACACATCAGCTATTGTTTTTCCTTTCCCATGAATGTAGGCAAGCTCAAATTCAAAATACTAAAGGTACTCAACCAACCTTCACTATCTTAGATTCAGATCACGCTGAGTAAAAATATACTTGAGACTTTTGTGGTCGATGACAACCAAAAAATGATCTCCCAACACATAATGTCTTCAACTGCATCAAGCGTGAACAACTGGATCCAACTTGAGATTGTGCACCAGTTAATTCTTCTCATGTGGCCTCAACTGTCGAGACCCATACGCAATGACTCCTTCTCCCTACATAAGCACTACTCCCAACCCTATACCTGATGCATCATAGTAAACTATATAACTCTTTCCCGACTTTGGAAAATCTAGTATCGATTCAAAAGTAAATCTCTCCTTCACCTCTTGATAGGCTGACTCACAAGAATCTGACCACATGTACATTGCACCCTTCTTATCCAGGCCCGTCAATAGCGCTTCTAAGTGTGAAAAGTACTGTATGAAACGTTTATAGTATCCATCCATCCCTTGAAAAAATTGTACCTCATATAAGTTCTTCAGTTTATCCTAGGAAACTACTGTTGTCACTTTTTCTGGGTCTACGAATACTCCTGTCTATGAGATAAGATGACCCAAGAAGTGAATTTGGTCCATCCAAAAGTGGAATTTTGAGATCTTATCATATAACTGATACTCTATAAGTGTGCTCAAAATGATATCAAGATGTGTGGTATGGTCATTTCTATTGTGAGTGTACACCAAGATATCTTCAATGAAAACTTCAATGATATAATACCAAGTATGGATGGAATACTCGGTTCATCAGTGCCATGAAAACTATAGGCGCGTTCGTGAGACCGAACAGAATAAACATATACTTGTATAGATCATACCAACTTTGAAAGGTTGTAAGAAGAATATTTGATGCTCTAATGTGAAACTAATGATAACCAGATCTCAAGTCAATCTTCGAGAACACCCGCGCTCCTCGAAGTTGATCAAAGAGATCAGCAATCCTCGGCAAGGGATATTGATTCTTGACCATCAACTGATTCAACTATCGATAATCCACATAAAGTATGAAGGTACCATATGCCTTCTTCGTAAATAGGATAGGTGAAACCCAAGGATAGGTTTTGGGTTAGATGAAACCCTTCACCTGTAACTCCTCTAACTACTTCTTGAGCTCCTGAAACTATGGTGTAGCCATCATATTAGGAGGAATGGACAATGGTGTCTCTCTTGGAATAAGATCAATAGAAAATTATACCTCTCACTCTAGAGGAAAACCTGAAAAATTCTCAGGAAATATATCCCTGAAACGATCGACCGCTAGATGAAATTACAACTATGAAGTCCCCTAGTCATCCCTATATTGGCTAGTGATATGGGTTGTAACTCCTCCCAACTCGTGATGCTCGGGTCCTGCTCTACTCGCCTGGACATCCCATTCACCCTTATGTAAAATGGATCTTGTAGCGACTGGTGTTTTGGCCCTATCAGACTTCGGAATATTCCTATGAATAATTCAAGATCTAGGCATGATGATGGTGTGCAATTCCAAGGCCCGGTGTGCCCAGAATTTATTTTTATAAAAATAGTAAGTATTTTTATACTATGCGCGAGGCGATAATGAGTTATCTCTTAAAAAGTATCTTGGATCGGAAATCTGATGGCATGGTTGGGTCCGGAGCATGTCGTTTACCTTAGGTGGGGTGTAAATGTTGCGAGCGCGGGCCTGCTGTGAGAGATGTCAACCAGGGGAAAATCATCATTTTGAAATAATGACTTAGTGATTTTTATCACTGGAGTTATTTTCAAACAACTTTCTAATGAAGTCTCAAAATGGAAATCTAATACTTATGTTGAGTTCAAAATGGAGTGTTTTGCCTAGGTGGGCGTGGAGGTTTTAGAAATCAAGCCCATCGGTAGAGTCTCATAGAGTTTATAAATTCCACTTAAGTGTGGAATAAAGGGGAGAACCCATTTTACCTTTTATATATATATATATATATATCTTGAACATTATTTTTCATTCTTCAGTGTTCTTCTCCAGTTTGAGGAGCGAACTCCGACGGATCGATGCGGTATTGCAGCGGCGCGTCGCCAACGACGAATGGTCGGATCGAGGTAGGCTTTCTATTGATTTTCTGCTCCTTCGTCAATTTCATGAGTTTTTGTCAAATATATCATTTTAATTATATAATTTTAGAATTGGTATGATGGCCGAACAAACACAGCAACCATCCATGTCCAGTTCTAAATCTCGTGTTCAATGCGTTCTTGGTCGTTCTTCGACTTAATTATCAGATGCGCCAAAACTCTTTGGGATCGTTGATTAGGGTCAGGCGCTGTGAAGGCCTCATCCCGAGGATTCTGAATCCTCCTTTGGTTTTGAAATCAGGCCGTCGGAGCAGTTTTGGCGGCCGATGGAAGCCCCAGATCGGGTAATGGTGGTGGCCGAAGATTGGGGTGGCGTAGCGGTGGAGCCAGCCGGAGGTGGTCCCTGTGGCATGGTAGGATGAGGTGGAGCTTGGAGGGCCGATGTGCGGCGGCCGGTGAACGAGTGTAGGCCGGAGGGGTTTGGCCGTCGGGCAAAGAGGAAATGTAGGGTTTGGCTGGAGCAGCGAACTCAGGTGCGGCAAGGCGGAGGCGGCATCGACGTGTCATAGCAGGGGACCGGAGGAGCCGGGCTGGCCAGCGGCTGAGGCGAAGGTGTCGCGGCGGTGCGCCCGGCTGGTGGGAGCGGCAGGGGCGGGCGGTGCAGCATCGACCAGCTGGAGCAGCTATCGTGATCACCTGGCAAGAGGAACCTGAGGCGCTGACCTCGGGGGGGGGGGGGGGGGGCGTAAACAAAGACCTACGTGTTGCGGGTCCTGCACGTGTGGCGAGCGGACAAAGACCAGCTTCTTGGCTGGTCTGTTTGGATGAACCGAACCCGAAGGGTCCGATGGTGATCGAATGTACCGCTGCCATTGGGCCACAGTGTGCTGGACCAGACCCGCGGCGAGACCGCGGCCGGCGGTCTGGACCGGGCCGGCCGGGGTGGACCGGCCCGGTTGTGCCCCTTCTGTTCAAAGGGACACAACTCCTAAACAGCGCGTCCGTTTGACGCACCGTCTGTGGCTATGGGTTCGTATCTTCGAGACGAACTTTTGGAAATGGGTTCTCTGGTTTATAGGATATATGACTGAAGCCGAGTGACTCAAAATGATTTAATTTAATAATAAGAAATTATTATTAAAGCTTGCGACAAACGTGCCTCACGACCCGGACGTACGATTGATGTGCCATCGGCGGAAGCGTGATCCTAGTTCTCGTGCAGACTTTTTGGGATTCTCCTTTGAGTGTTCAGTTTTATGATAGGGTGCGCGCCCTACAGGGCCCGGTTTCCACATTTTATGATGAAATGTTTTTTTTCACCTGACATCCTTTTGGATTGACTGAACACTCGTTTATGTGTGTTTTTCTGATGGGATTTCAATGGTGTAATATGCCCGCATAAATTTTGGTTTGAGGCGTGAGCCCCACGAGGCGGCTATAAGGCATATGCTGCATTTTAATGACTTATGCTTTGTAAGCCCATTTGGGGAAAATGAATAGCCTACCTTGTGTGTTTTTTCATTTAGATCATGATGGTGGCCTCAGTATAGGCCTAGGAGGTGCGCAATGTGGCGATAATGTGGGTCGCTCAGGTTAGTGATATTTGGACCAGCAGTTGTTGAGTGTACTCCCTTGGTTAGTTCTTATGAGGATTTGTGTGACATTAACACCTCAGTATAGGTTTGTGATCCCCTCAATAGGATGAATTTTTGTTAAAGTTGTGGCATCCCTTCGGCGGGTTCAGAGCCAGATCCTCTAGCTTCGCTTCCATAGATTGGGTTCTTGGTATCGTTGTGACTTCCTATCCATGGGTGGAAATCCCTTATATAGCATGTTAATCCCATATGGTTTGAAGCATCATCGATAAGATGATCCCCTACATTGTGGGCCATACATAATATGGTTGTGGCGTTGTTGGTTATATGATCCCCTACTCAGCATGTGGTTTATAGTAGGTTTGGGGCATCGTGGGTTATACGATCCCCTAACTAGCTTATGGTTTTGGTAGGGTTGGTGAATCATCAGTTCGATCCCCTACATCATGAGTTATACCAGATAGGGTTATGGTATCGTTGTGAACACCTTCACACAGGCGACGAACCTTTATCTGAGTGACATGATTTTTGGAGCACCAGATAGGGTTGTGGTATCCCCCAGCGGATGCTGGGAGTGATCCCCTATTTGTGAGATCTACGAGTTACCGAAGTGGGTTTCTGTAACCCCAAGAGGACCCTAGGAGTGATCCCATATCCCAGGAGTTTGGTATTTCTGTTGTTTTAGTGGGAGTTTCTCCGTGACGATATTCGATGAGCATATGTCTCTCAGACGAGTGTCATTTGGGATGACAGAGCTCGTGGAGTGTGTTCTCAAAGTTATGTACCTCTCGCAGGTTACGAGGTCGGAACCTCATGAGGCTTGGTGTATGTTTGAGTATATCTGTATTTCTCATGGTATATGTATGGGCATATACCTGAGCGGATGTTCATGGAGTTTGTATGGGCATACACCTGAGATGAGATGACTAGTCGTGTTTAGCCGAGGATGGTCTCGAGATGGAGTTTCTCTCTCGTTTGGGTTCCCACTGGCTGGGTTGAGATTACTGTTGCCTTTCAGTTTCTCCCTTTTATTTTGTGGTTTTTGAGGTCCCTACTGGTTATTTTATATAATCACCCCTGCACGGTATTTTCAACCACATGTTTGTATCTTGTGCAGACCACATGCCTTTCGACGGAGTTCCAGGAGAACCTGGAGCAGGCAGAGGTTAGTGAGTGAGACTGACCCAGGTTTTTACTAGATCTATTCCAAGGAGCTTACCGGTGAGTGTTTTTGGCAGTTCTTTCCCTTCTTCTGATCTGGTTGGTCACTTTTGTAGTTTTCTTTTGGTGGGCCCTGGTTTTCCCATTTGTACTTTTGTTGCACTCTGGTTGTGGGTTAGATGTATGCATGCATTTATTTTCAGTTTTTATAAATATATCTACAATGTTTCATGGAGGTGAATGTGGGTGCGTTTGTACAGGTACCTTATGCTAATGCCTCCCATGTGTGTGATAGCCTACTCAACGTTAGTCGCCAGCCCCTGGCCTATTGGAGGTGGGTTTGTGGAGTCACGGCTTGAGCCCCATTATGTCAGGTCATGACATAGAGGTATCAGAGGAGGTTCCACCTTTAGGATATCAGAGCGTAGCTGGTCTAGAAATGAGTTTGGTTTGTTTTGCATAGGGTCAGTGTCAAGATGTTTTGAGTTCAGCTTTCAGGCCAGGGAATCCAGTGTTCGTGTGGTGGCCTATGTATCCATTCACTATGACTCTGATAACCTGCCTTTCGACTCGTGAAATTTGGACACTAGTCGCTGTGACATAATGGTACATGCATCATAAAGGACTAGGTTTTTAGGTTTCCTTTATTCTTCTTGAGTCACCTCTCTAGATATACTCTTTGACTATGGTGCATCTTGATTATATTTCAGGATGCCTCCATGATGACAGCCAGTGATGGTTCCGTAGTGGTATTGTGGTGATGATCTGCCCCGTGTAGAGGCTATAGACTAGGGCACATGTTTTGAGGTTGCACCTCTAGGTTGTCCACCAGTTGATCCACCACCTATCGAGCAGCTGGTTATTCTGGTCATGTAGGATGAGGTTGCGCGCAGGATGAGTGCGCTGAACAAGTTCTAGAGGTAGTGACCTCTAATGTTCTGGGGTGATCCAGACCCTCAGGCAGCTGATGACTGGCTCAAAGCTATCACTCGAGTATTCTACCTGGTGAGGGAACCCCCATATCCAATGGTGGTCCTAGAAGTGCGCCATCTGTATGGATCGGTCGGGCGATGGTGACGGTTGGTGACGTAGTCACACGATGAGGAGATGCTCACATGGACAGAGTTTGAGCAGCTCTTTAGGGAAGAGCTTTATCCGGTGATGCTGAGGTCAGTGCGTATTTAGGAGCTTTGGTAGGAGGGAATGACTATGTCAAAGTACTCGGTGAGGTTTATAGACATGTCGCGCTACTCCATGGATATGGATTGAGACCCGTTCATTAGGGCATAGAGCTTTGAGAAGGGCCTACAAAGAGACATCTGGGAAGGTATGGTTTCCTTGTGTCTTCCCACCTATGCTGGAGTACTGGAGCGAGCCTTGGTGGTGGAGAGCATTCTGGCTGAGCAGATTTAGGCCATCAGTGTTGGGTGCGTGGTAGTTGAGTCGTCGGCAACTGGTAGCTAGCAGCAAGCACAAGGGTCTGGACGAGGCCGACCTTTCAGGAGGTGACCCCAGGATGGAGGATCTGAAGCTCAGGGATCAAACAGCTCGTAGGACATTTTTGGTCAGCCATAGGAGAGGTGGTGTTACACTTGCAACAATTGGGGACATCTTGCTAGAGATTGTCCGACCCGTCGTGCTACAGAGAGGGAGTCGGTCGACAGGCCACCTTCGCAGCAGCAACCTCACGGGTTTGGAGGTTCGTAGGGCGCCGGACATGGTGATGGAGCTGGTGCAGTAGTGGGAGTTGGTAGGTGGTATCAGATTCCACCACCACCACCCCCAGGTGGTCCACGCCAAGCTTAGGGAGCTGTAGGGTGAGGGTGAGGACAGGTGCATGCCCGAGAGACTGTTGACCTAGAGGCTCTGCAGATGGATTTAGGTACACCTTGTGTCCTTTTTACTTTCTGCAGTATTTTTGATAGACACTGTTTATTGCTACTCTTCCCTCTCTATTTCTTTCTTGAGTTTTTTTCAGGGCATTGGTATGACGATGTGTGCGTGTTGTTCGGCGTGCTTCGAATGCGTGAGGAAGAGGGATCCTTCCCCCGTAAAAATGCATTTTTGTGACGTTATCAAAACCGTGAAGGGGAGTCGTTGTTTCCCAAGTGGATAGTGTTGAGGTGTGGTGGATGAGTCCCTTTGACTTATATGTTCAGGTAGGGGTGTTTTTTGCTGAACTCGCTGGCGTGGGAGACCCAGTTGAGAGTCCAGTATCTTTCCATGTGCTTATGGATTTTCAGGGATGAAATGGTCTAAGGTGGGGAGGATGTATCGACTCGGATTTTTTCCCTGTCCGAATTTGGAATATTCCTATGAATAATTCCAGAGCTAGGCGCGAAGACGGCGTGAGATTCCGAGGCCCGGTGTGCCCGAAATTAATTTTTATAAAACAATTAATTATTTTTATACTATGCGTGAGGCGAGAATGAGTTATCTCTTAAACGGTAGATCGGATCGGAAATCAGAGGGCATCGCTGCGTCTGGAATGTGTCTTTTACCTTAGGCGAGGTGTAAAAGTTTTGGGCACGGGCCTGCTGTGAGGGATTCCACCAAGGGGAAAAATAGTCATTTTGAAATAATGACATTGTGATTTTTATCACTGGCATTATTTTCCAATAACGTTTAAACGATGTCTCAGAATGGAAATTTTAGACTTCAGTTGAGTTCGAAATGGGGTGTTTTTCCTAGACGTGATGTAAAATAGGTTGGCCCGGAGGTTTCAGAATGTGTGCTCGTCGGCAGAGTCTCAGATAGTTTATAAATTCCACTTAAGTGTAGAATTAAGGGGAGAACCCATTTTCCCTTCTCTCTCTCTCTCTCAAAGGGTCTTCCACGTTTTTTGCCAGATTGAAGAGCGAACTCCAGCGGATCGAATTGGGATCGCAGTGGGCGGGTTGCCAATGACGAACGACTGGATCGAGGTAGGTGTTCTGTTGATTTTCTCTCCATTGTTGATTTCATGAGTTTTTTTATAATATTTCATTTTAATTCTATAATTTTTGAATCGGGACGATGTTCGAATGCACACGACCACAGTCCGAGTCCCGTTCTAAATCCCGTGTTCAATGTGTTCTTCGTCATTCTTCGACTGAATTCTCAGATGTGCCAAAACTATTTGGGATCATTGATCGGGGGCAGGAGCTGTGAATCCCTCATCCCGAGGATTCTGAATCCTCCTTCGGATTTTAAATCGGGCCACCGGAGTGGTTTTGGAGGCTGATGGAAGCCCCAGATCCCGCAAGGGTGGTGGCCGGAGATCGGGGCAGCGCAACGGTGGAGCCGGCCAGAGGGGTTCCTTGCGGCACGGTAGGCCGAGGCAGAGCTCGGAGGGCTGGTGTGCGAAAGCCGGTGGATGAGTGGAGGCCGAAGGTGTTCGGGTGTTGGGCATAGAGGCGGTGTCAGGTGTGGACGGAGTAGAGAGCTCGGGTGCGGCCGGGCAGAGGTGGTTGCGGCATGGCGTAGCAGGGGACTGGAGGAGCCGGGCTAGCCAGCGGCTAAGGTGGAGGTGTCGTAGTGGTGCGCCCTGCACGTGGGAAGAGTGAAATCGGGCGCTGCAACACCGACCATCCCGGGCGGCTGTCGTGCTCAGTCGGCAGGAGGAACCCGAGGCGCTGACCTCAGGGGGGAAACCACAGACAAGGACCCGCATGTTGTGGGTCCTGCTGGTGCGGCGCGCAGACAAAGACCAGTCGCATGGCCAGTCTATTTGGAGGAACCAGACCTGAGGGGTCCGGTGGTGTCCGGACAGGCTGCGGCCAATGGGCTGCGGCGAGCTAGAACAGATCAGTGATAGGACTGCTAGCCGATAGTTTGGACTGAGTCGGCCGGGGTGGACCGGCCAGGTTGGTCCCCTTGTGTTCAAAGGGACACAACTCCTAAATGGTGCCTCTGTTTGACGCGCCGTCTATGGATATGGGTTTTCCTCTTAGAGACGGACTTTTTGAAATGGTTTTTGGGGTTTTTGGGTTCTGCGCCTTAAGGCTGGTGATCTGAAACGCTTTAATTTAAGAATAAGAATTTATTATTAAAGCTTGAGATGGACGTGCCTCCCAAGACGGACGTCTGATTGACGCGCCGTCGGCGGTTGCGTGATCCTAGTTCTCATGTAGACTTTTTGGGATGCTCCCTTGAGTGTTCAGGTTTGAGACATGGTGCGGGCCCCACAGGGCTCGGTTTGCATGTTTTTCGATGAAATGTTTCTTTTTCACCTGAAATCCATTTGGAGTGATTGAACACTCATTTCTGCATGTTTTTATGAGGGGATTACAATGGTGCAATCTGCATGCATAAATTTGGGGTTGAGACTAGATCCAAACGAGGCAGCTAGTAGGTGTATTCTGCATTTTAACGACTTATAATTTGTATGTCTGTTCGGGGCAAATGAATATCCTACCTTGTGTGTTTTTCTGCATAGATCACGATGGTGGCCTCGGTATATGCCTACAAGATACGCAATGTGGCTATGATGCAGGTCGCTCGGGTTAGCGACGATTGGTCCAATAGTGGTTGAGTGTACTCCCTTGGTTCATTCCTATGGGGGTTTGTGTGGAATTACCTCCTCAGTATAGGTTTTTGATCCCCTCGATAGGATGGATTTCTATTAGAGTTGTGGCATCCCTCAAGCGGGTACGGAGTGGGATCCTCTAGCTTCGCTTCCCAAGATCGAGCTATTGGTATCGCTGTGACCGCTTATCCATGGGTGGTGATACACTATCTAGCAGGTTAATCTCATAGGATTTGATTCATCATTAGGAAGATGATCCCCTACATTGTGGGCCATGTATATTAGGGTTGTGTCATCGTTGGTTATATGATCCCCTACTCAGCATGGGTTCTATATTAGGGTTGTGGAATCATTGGTTATATGATCCCCTACTTAGATTATGGTTTCCGTAGGGTTGGTGCATTGTCGGTTCGATCTCCTACATCGCGAGTTATACCAGATAGGGTTCAGGTATCATCATGACCACCTTTTCATGGGTGATGATCCTCTATCCGAGTGACGTGATCTGTGGAGCACCAGATCAGGTTGTGGTATCCCCTAGAGGATCTTGGGAGTGATCCCCTATCTGTGAGATCTATGAGTTACCAGAGTGGGTTTTTGTATCCCCTAGTAGACCCTAGGCGTGATCCCCTATCCAAGGAGTTTGGTATTTCCATTGTATCAATGTGAGGTTTTTAGTGACGATATTCAATGAGCGTATATGTCTCAGACGAGTGTCATCTAGGACGATAGAGCTCGTGGAGTGTGTTCTCCTAGTTATGTACATGTCGCAGGTTACAAGGTTAGAACCTCATGAGGATTGGTGCGTGTTTGAGTATATATGGATTTCTCACGGTATATGAATGGGCATATACATGAGCGTATGTTCATGGTGTTTGTATGAGCATACACCTGAGCTGAGCTAAATAGTTGTGTTTAGCCAAGGATGGTCTCGAGATGGAGTTTCTCTCTCGTTTGGGTTCCCTCTGGCTGGGATGAGATGATTGTTTCCTTTCAGTTGCTCCCTTTTATTTTGGAGTTTTTGGGGTTCCAACAGGTTATTTTATATACTCACCCCTGCACATGATTTTCCCACATATGTTTGTGTCTTGTGTATACCACAGGCCTTTCGAAAGAGTTCCAGGTGGACCTATAGCAGGAGAAGCATAGTGAGCGAGACTAACCCGACCCGGGTGTTTACTGGAGCTGTGCTGAGGAGCTTACCGGGGGTGTTTTTGCCAGTGCCTTCCCTCCTTCTAAGAAAGTTGGTCACTTTTGTAGTTTTCTTTTGGTGGGCCCTGTTTTTACTTTTTCTACTTCTATTTCACTCTGATTGTGGGTTAGATGTATGCATGCATTACTTTTTAGTTTTTATATATATCTCTGCACTGTTTCATTGAGGTTTATGTGGGTGCGTGTGTACAGATACCTTAGGATAATGCCTCCCATGTGTGTGATAGCCTACTTGGAGCTAGTCTCCAGCCCCTGGCCTATTGGAGGCGGGCTTGGGATGTCATGCCTCAAGCCCCGTTGGGTCGGTTCGTGACATATCTGCCCTCTGGTGACGTAAAACTCACCCTACGGCGATAGCAATCAACAAAATCCTGGAAGGGAACTAACCAATATATCCCGAGAATGATATCATAGCCCGTCATCTCTAAGACATAAAGGTCCCATGGGAAGTGACACCCACCAACCTCAAGAGGTAACTCCTTTCACTGATGGACACTAGACGTTCTTCTCCCAAATGGACTTTCCAGCATCAAGATATCTACAGAGGTAAAGATACAGAACCCAAGGCTCTCCACAACAGCAACAAATATAAAACTATGGGAATCCCCTGTATTGAAATGTGTTGAAGATAATAATGAGGAAAATAAGATCATACCTCAAACTGTAGAGGGTCTAGAATCCTACTCTTGTTGGGTCTGCTCCACTAAAAAATTCTGGCCTATACCGTGGCCATGTGACCCTACCTGACCACTCCGAGCTGATCCACTATATTTTCAATGAAATCTTAGAGACTGGATACCAAGGCCGTGACCTCCACCTCATCTTGAACGGCCAGAAGAACTCTAGTTCTTAGACTAATGAGAAACTGGTGGTGCTGCTCCTGAACAAGTAGTCATAGAGGAACCCCTATCACCAACTGCCAGTGAGAAAAACTAATAAAAACACTGAATATGGACCATCTTTCTGAAAGATCGACACTCTACTGGGTCTCTCGGGCAAAGTGGCCTCGTATGCGAGCCCTTGCCACACTGGTAGTAAACAACCCCGATACCTGAAGGAGTATATTTCCAACTCATATCTCCATGTGTAGACTCCCTACGACACTTCCTACTATCATCCAGATAAGCACTAACTCTGGATGCTGAACCGCCCTGGCCCACAGCTTCAGAATCCCTCAGGTTGCGCTATGTGATTAGCGTCTGCTTGACTATGGAAGGTACGGTCGTCAACCTAAAGTTGGTCACCTGATATTGGATTTCATTCCTAAGACCATCCTCAAACATCCTCACCGGTAATAACTCATCACCCCTAGAATGGGTGTGAAGCAGTGTAGTTTTGTGAAGCGAGAAGAATACTTCATGACTGAAAGAGTACCCTTCCCCAGACTAATGAACTCTCGGGCTCGATCATCCCTCAAAGTCTATGAGTAGAAGTAGTCATAAAAGGTATGTTGAAACTCACCCAAAGCCCTAACCTGTTGGCACACTACCTGCAAGATCACATCCCTCTATCTCTTGGAGGAATCTCGAAACATATAAGTAATGAGCTTCACCCTCCTCTCTGGAGGAGTCTCCAGATGCTCGAATATAGATATCATGGATTCTGACCATGACTCGGCATCTTGAGGTCCTACATCCCCTAATAAAGTGGTAGGATGTTCTGCTAAAAGACCCATGTAAACTCTGTCATAGACGGGGCAGGATGCGGTGCTCCCTGGAATGTCTGAATAAAGCTCATTAAGCCTTCTCGGAACTATGCATCGGCACCTGTATTTGAAATGATGGTTGGTGCCAAGATAGGCATGAAGGAAGAATCTACTAATAATCCCTGATCATCCGTTTCTAGTGTCTGATCACTTCCCTGAATCTAGCATACAACCAGAAGACGTCTCAGTGGCATGACTCTATAAGGTCAAGAGAACACCTTAGTTCATGATTATCAAGGACTGAAACTTAAAAGTGCAAGAAAGGAATAGGATATGGATATCATTAAATTTTTTCAAAATAGGAAAACATGGCATGTATTACCCCTACAAGGTTTGTTCCTTTAAGCCTTCACATGGGTGTGTACTCCTCCCAACCCTAGTAATGCAACACCCCATACACATGGCGTGTTCTCCCAATACATGGACATGAATCATTTTCCCAAGCATGAGTTCTTCTACATGACTAACCCACATGGTTCTCCTAGAACGATACTACACTCCGTGTTCATGACAGAAACGGAATGTACTAGAAGGATTTCACCGACCCATTTTGTTAATCACATGATTAGATATATGGGTTACACTACACAGTGTATTCAATCTTGACACGGTGTGTATGACCTATGTTTCATCCATTTATGTCATTGGTCACACTGGTGGACACACGGTCCCTAAAACAAGGTGTTTACATCCGATACACGCTGTGTTCCTCCAAGGATTTTCCAACCCCATGTCTCTTCCCACATAGCCAATGACACGGTTAGAGACTACACGACGTGTACATACAGTACACGACATGTACTCAAGAAAATGAGTTCCTTCCTAAACAGTCGGATACATGGCGTGTATTCAGCAATACACGCGATGTATTCTGAATTTTTTTAAGATAGTAAGCCTCAGGAACTACTCTGGGACCCATAAAAACACTGAAACGAACATTAATGTTCCAAATTACGATTTGTGAGGGCCCATACTCCCTGCACATCATAGTTTGGAATCATTTAAATGTCATACACTATCATAATAGTGCAATTATCCACCAAATTCCAACCCATGAGGGCCCATAACACCTCAAGAACCAATGTTTGGTAGTCATTTAAATGAAACATTACAAAATCCAATAGCCTATCAAATAGTAGGTATTCTATCAATAATATATCACAACATCATGCATATCTATCACAATAACTATCACCACAACATGCAATCAATAATGCACCCTAAATGGCAGGGTAAGAATGCATGACACACAATATGAAGAAAGTTCCAATATGATGCATGAGATGGAATAACCTCATCTCATCTGGTTGAAATAGAAATATAACCTCAATAACAGTAGAAATAACAGAATAATACATGTGAATCATCCAATGGTGAAATCAGATCAACTGTAATAATTGCAAAACCAGAAAAATTACAATATATGAGGTAAATTAGATTTTCCCTATTCACAGGTTAGCTACTCTCAGGAACATCTTATTTCCAAGTACATATTCTTTCATATCCCTAGATATAAGCTCCCAATAGTAAGTCAAAGATGAAAATAATTCCTTTGATACCACTTTGTAATGTCCTAGTTCTGGGTGCCGCCCAATGGTGCCCTATACATGATTAGTCACATGGACTCAGGTAAATTTACCCAAATGCCAGATACTACTGACTAGAAGTGAGGGCCTTAGGTGTGATGGTGTAGAAACTATTCCCTCATTGAAGAGTAATGAAGTGGAAATAAACAGATAACAATAGTGGAAGCAGTAACAATACCATACAATAGTAAACAGCGGAAAACAACGAAACAACAAGTAAATAAACCACTAGAGCTCATGATGCCTGATATACATGTCTAGGAAATAATCCAAAATATCACAATGCTGGAATACAATACTAATACAATGTAAAAATGAAAAACAAGTGAACAACTCCAATAGTATCGCTATCCTCATCTTGGTCCCATGCTCTCTAGCTCAACAACAATCAAGTACCTGAATTAGAAGACTGTTTTCCCGTATCTATACCTGCAACAATATAATCTATTTGGGACCAAAATCATGACCCAAATAGGGTGTGAGACAAATCCTAGTAGGCAACCACCCAACGATCTGTGCCTAACTGTCAATGAATATATATGGGAAGCAATATAAAAAATGAAGTAATAAACAAGGAAGCACTCAAAAGTAAACATTCCTACAGTTTCAACTACATTCACTTATATTTATTAATTACTCAACCAATAATTCACAAGTAACCCTCTGGTAAAGTTATCATAGACTAATCCTTCTAGTTCAACTTATCATTTAACAATAAATATATAACGTCCCCATGAGATAGCTCACACAGTCTAACCCCTTTAGTATCATGCAATTAAAAACTCTCTGAGGAAGCACTCACCGTGAATTCCTCATATAGTCCCTTAAAGATAAACTACAGAATCTCATAGGAAGAACTCATTGTCAATTATTCTTGAGGTATCGTAACAATAATTATAGACACTCTGAGGGAGCACTCAATGTCAATCCCCCTTATTGTCTCACAACATGAAAAGTATAATAGACACTATGGGGAAGCCCTGAACATCAATTCCCCTTATGGTCTTACAACACTAGGATCCCACAACCCTATTTAAGAATTTGTACAAAAATGATATTCAATAACCAAATTAAACCTAACAGTAATAGTTGGATAAATAGCTACAAGTCATACCACAACATGAGATAATATCACTCCATCCTAACAATACTAGGCATGGAAAACAAGTAGCCTAAGAGAAAAAGCTAAACCAAACAGTCAAGATCAAATAAAACATGGGAAAACACCTCCATAGCATGGAAAAATAATCCTATTTACAAACAAGATCCCTAACTCAATCAAACCAGCATAGTAGGCATCAACAAGGTTAAAATCCCTAAACACTCAATACCCCAATAAAGGGTTTTGGTCACATTTTCACATAATATTCAAAGACTAACTATGGAAAGGCACAAACCACCTACCTCAGTATTGTACGATCGATATATTCTGGCGTATTCCCTTAAGTCATCATTGAATGAAATAGATCTACAAAAACATCTAAAATTTTCAACCAATGATATCTCATGAAAGAGGAGAAAACAAGGAACGAAGCTCTAGAAGAAGGAAGAACTCATCGTGGTGATTCCAACGTAATCGATGACAATTGATTCAGAGAATAGATAGTCGATCGAGGGCCCGGAGAAGAATCGCACCCTACGATCACTCCTGGAAGAGATGAGTCGATAATAAGGCATTTCTACCAATTAGACGCGACCCCGATATGATTTAACAAATAAAAAAACGTACACAGTGTGTTCATTTAATGTACATGGCGTGTACATGCCTTAACTAGCCTCCACATTAGGTGGTCTCCTGGTCACCCCACATGGCCATGTACTTGGTGTTTACATGGCCAGTACATAGTCACCCATGGAAATCGGGTACATGGCTATGCATTAATAAATTCATTTTTTCATGGCCATATTTTACTTCCACTTATTTTCAAAATTTGAAAACTCCATCAACACATTTTTAAATCATTTAAGATCACTTCAAACAATCATAAAATTTATTGTCCATGGGTAATTGTCCAAGTGTGACATCCAATTCCATTATATGAATCCATAATTATTATCCAGGCATCACCACTTCATCTAAACTCACCAAACACATATTGACACATCCTTGAAAGAAAATGAAACAATGGTCTTGAAAATGTCACCCATTTTTTCAATACCTCTTTAGCACACTTTTTAAGAGTCAATATGGTTCCTAAAACTTTTCTCCCCCTTATTGGAAATCAAATGAAAATATTAAGTATGGTATTCTCAGAAATGACTTCTCCTCCCTATAATGATTATTTCTTGAAAACTTCTGAGAGAGGGATGATATCACATGGTTTTTATTAATAAAGATACTTTAGTGAATCAAATCTAACTCTACATGAGCTAACCCAGTATAAAAAACAATAAATATATAACCAAGTATTTATAAGAAATCCATAAATAGCATGCATGTGAAATCATGATCATAATATCTCAATTCTCATTCAAGAGACTGTAAATAATCAAATTTATCAATCAAATGATAAATCCTACACATAAAACAAAAAACCATCAAAATATTTAGGTGAAAAATATATATCTCTCCCTTTTTGTTCAACCAAACACTCCCCCTTAATTTATAATAAAAGTCATATAAGATCAAGGGAAGAAAATGTGATTGGCATACCTTGACCTATAATATTGAATTTATCTCATGGTTTTTATATCATTATCAAGGTTTCTCCCCTTGTATGGATGCACACTTTTATTCTATTTCATGGATGTTAGTAAACATCATGAATTACAATATCATCATGTTTTCTAGAAGTTACAGCATCAAACATCCCATTTAATTCCATGCATTGTTAGTTCAAAACACATAAAATAATAGGAAATAAGGAGTGACCACTTGGTTTCTCAGAAGTAACATTCATAATAAGAAATTTTTCCCAATCTGGGATATTCATTTATACCAATATCAATATGGGAAGATTCCTTTGAAATATTTTTTTTATTTTGAGACTCACTCATTTGAGTATCTTTTTTCTTCACATATTCTTTATGAGGAATAATTTTTTCCGCCTCAGTACTCTATATTTTCAAGTTTCCACATGTGGATAAATTTTCATCAAATTTCACCTAATTTACTAAGATTTCTTACTTTTCATTAGATTTATAAAGTTTCTCAGCTTCCTATAATTTTTAGCTAGTTTCAACTGATGTGGAAAAATAACTAGACAATCTTTTCAATATCCTCAAAATCCTTACGTGACTTGTCATTGGATTTATTTTGGAACCTATATCCTTTCACAACATAGGTAACTTATCCTTTAAACATTTAAATTCATACCTCAGCTCTATGACCTTCCAAACTGCATCTAGCACAAGCTTCTTCCAAAATTTGAAATTTGTTTTGTTTATATATTCTTGGTCCAGATAAGTTCACAAGTTATTTTCCTTGAGATTTTTTACTTTGGTTCTCATTGAAACTCACTTGTGATTCATTCCTCATTCATGGATTTGTGACCATTCCTAGCATTACACCAAAAAAATCCTTGAAACTTTATTCTACCATATTGGTTCCAGATGAATTCAGATCTATGTTGATATTGTCTTTGCTTGGGGGGTTGTGGCCTTCTTGGAAAAACTTTCTCTTCCCCGTATGTCGAATATTTATTCTCATTATAATTGGACCTAATATTATTATATTTGAATTTCATACCTACAATATTAGAATTAAAATATCTATAAAAATGATTATGTGCACTTTTACCTTTCTTCTCTTCATCTTGAGAAGTTTCTCCCTTGATCATTATAGATTTACTGAAATATTCTCTATCAATATTCAATTCATGGTAAACTATGATACATATGGATTTCGTCTCAAATAACTCTTCTTATCTAGAAGTCAACTTTTATTCAAGATCATATATCAATTTACCTTGTTCAGAAATTTTTAATTTGAGAATCTTGATCTCATTGAATAAAGATACTTCTTTATTGATCAACTATTTCTTTTCATAACAGGAGTTGTTTCTTCCTTATTATTTTCATAAGTTAATTTATTGTTTTCATTCTCAAGATTATTAATTTATTTATTGAGATATTTGATATGTTCCATGTATAATTATAATTATTTTTTAAACTTCCACGAATGTACTATTCGTTTATCTTTATTATCACTACTACTTGATGAATCAGTTCTTCTCTTTGCTTAGGAAAAGAAATAATCTTCATTATCTGAAGAAAAAATTGACGATGAATCTTTATTATTATTGTTCATAAGATTTATCTTCTTGATACTATAGTGTTTATTATTCTTATTATCCCATTTGTTTTTATGGTATCATTCATCACCTAAATATAATTCTAATCTTGATACATCAACCTTATTATTTCAAAACTTCTTGAAAAAATGACTAGTGCTACAACAATTGAATAATTTAGGTGGTAATTTATTATTTCCCTTCCATTTCCCCTTTATAAACCCTTTTGATATAAGGTAAAAAATGTGATTGAATTCATCATCATCCTCATCAATGTCTGAACCTTCAAATTTTTATCCTTTTCTTCTCAGACTATTCCCTTTATCATGGCTTCAAAGACCATTGAAATTTTATCTTTCTTATTGAAAGTAAGAATTTTCCTCATCTCATTAGCTATGAGAATGATGTGAATTTAATCAAGAGATAAATAATCTATTTATTCCAAGACTAAGACCTTTGAAAAAAAATTATCCATATAATTTATCATCAATTTTTTGACAATGATAGATTCATCCTATTTCTCACAAAATACATGCATGTTGCTGACTATCTTATTTTCTCTAGTGAAATTGTCATCAATAATTTATTCATCATTCATTTTAATTTCCTAAAACTTACTCCTCCAAAATTTTTGTTTGGTTTACTTAACTTTGAAATTTCATTCATAGTTGATTCTAATTTTATCCCAGATCTCCTTAGAAATCTGTAGACCCATGATTATTTTGTAGAACCTTTCTGTTAAATGCATCAAGATGTAATTTTGACGCTTTTCATACAACACCATATTTATCTTACCATCTTGTTTTATGGAAGAATCATCATAAATGGGTGTAAAACCCACTGTTTCATCATCTCTTACTTCCAGTCTATGTGATAAGAGATAGAGTAGCATCATATTATTCCAAATATAATAATCATTCCCATCAAATGTTGGAACTCCTCAGTTATTGACATAATTAATATTCTCTATCTATCAGAATTATTCTTGGATATTTATAGGTAACCTAATTCTCTAATACCAATTGTAGTACTCCAGGCCAAATTTTATTAGTGAGAGGCGATGGGTGAATCGATGGTTTCTTTTTACAAACTAATTTTCTTTAAAATTAAAACTATTGAACTTGTTAAGGTTCTTGATCCACTAAATATTATCTCTCAATCTCACTTTATGTGTAGTGGGGGTAATAGAAATAGAAGCACACGTTGTTTAAAATGTTTTGTACAAATAATTACTCCTTACTAGGTTGTTCCCTTAACATGGATTCTTTACTATTAAAAAAGTGATTACAACACTCCAACTCCATCTAAGAAACTTTATTTTATTACAGATAAAACTAAAAGACATCTTAGCTAGATCCAACCAATAGAATCCTTATAATCATGGATCTAACTAGAAGACTTCAACTACTCTTGGAACTAACCAGATGACTTCACCTATGATGAAGGATTAATACACTATAGGATGATCTTCTGATCTTCCCCTATCAGATTCTAAGATCTGACTTGATCATTTACATATTCAAGTATCTTATACACCCTCTAGTTGGGTCTATTAGCCTTTCTCAATAATGTTTTAACACCTATAATGACTATTTTCCTCAATGTAACAATTCTCAAGAAATGATTCCTTCTATATAATGATTCATACATAATTGATGTGTGTAGGGTGTATACAAATCAAAGTAAAATTCTTGCACAAACTCAAATAACTTCTTCTTTAATTCTAAATTCAAACAAACTTCATGTATGGGTTTCATGGAATCTGAAAGTCTTGGTTTGGGTATCTCAAATAATTCTTTATTCATGCATGATCATGATTGAATTCATGCATGTGTTGTTTGTCTTATGAAACCGTAAACACAAATTTTTCCATTTTATTCTTCATGCACATATTTTGTGCACACACAATATTTATTTTTATATAGTTTAGGTTAAAATAATGTGTTTTATGCGTGTGTATTATACATCATGAAATTACTTCACACAAGGCTTCCTTCAAACACATGGCCTCATAACTTCAACTGAGTGTTTACTGTTTATTCTTAACAGTGGATGTATTACACTCATACAAATTATTCTATCAATTATTTAAGAAAACAATTTTTCTGGTTCTTTTATGAACAACCATCACGTAAGGGGTTTACACCTTCATGCAATCTAGGAAATAATGGGTTTTTTTACTTTTCGCAAACCAGGAGGAATACATGTGAGGGATCGTGATTCCCTGAATGCTTTGCAGAACTCTATTCTTCATGAAGCGCAATGAGTTTACTATGCACATGTCTTATGCCTGTGGATTCCTCCTTTGCAAAATAAAAATGTCTTGTGTATCCCCTCTTCCCTTTGCGAACAAGATAGGTTTTTGGATACTTTAGTTCTTCAAAAATGATAGATCTTGAATATTTTTATCAACTCTTTCAATTGATAGATTCTCCTTTTATAAGCGAGTAACCCCATTTTAGATCCAATTATTTAGACACATTGAGGACTCCATTAACGCCCTGTAAATACTATCGAGTTATGACTATTCAAATTCCTGAAGATCATGGGTAATTTGATTTTCACGCGACCCCAAAAAATGGCATATCATCGTTACAAGATTATGATGTTCTTTTATGGTGGTATCCTCATGTGCATGTGATGAGGATCGCATGTTCCTCATAATCTTGAAGCTCGAATGTGTCCATCAATGGTAGACGTATGAACAACTGACTGTATTATCTTTTGCATTCAGCAGCTCATATTCATTGATCTCTTAACATGCATGAAATTTTTGAGATTGAATGAATGAATTCAATTTGATCCAAATAAATAATCCCTTATTTATATTGATCAAATAATTACCATGATGATATTGGGTTTGATTGAAGGATGTTCGACTGTTTTCTGAAATATGGGAGATCATCGAGGAGGCATGAGGAGGAATATGACGTCCATGTCTTGATTGAATGTCTTAGATATAATGATTTAGAGGTACGTGTTTTGTATGAATTTTATGTGATAGAGAAACAGTATCTACTACCTCCATGTCAAACATCAGTTTCAACTTAGCACCCCACTTTAGTTAATCAATCAATCGGTGACTACTGCTCCCCGTGATGGCTACCAAGGATCAACATCGGTTACACCTTTCGAACACACCACCATGGTCGCACGCCTATATAGCCATTGGTACCCTACAGGTGCACTCATGTTCCCATCCTCTCTTGAGGGCCTTATACATGGTCCCTTTCTGGGCTTACACTTGGTCCTTCTGCCTTCGAGAAATCCATGGATGGGCTCCGATGGGTGTAATGATCCCTTTGGGTCCTTCAAGTGCCTTGGTGGATCCTGGATGTGAGTGGCCCTTCATTTGGACTCATTTTTTAAAGTAAACCCCATTGTATCCTTAGAAAATTCTAATTATTATATGAATGAAATTTAAATCCATCTTCAAAGATTCTAAACTCAACCCCTCTTCTCTTATTCTCATATTCATCATACAAAATATATATTTATAATATTGCATGGAAATCAATTAAACCATATGTAATTCTTCCTTACTTCATGAAATTTATTATTTAATGGTCTTAAAATTAATTCCTCATGCATTAATAAATTACTTTTTTCATTTCCATCTTTCACTTCTACTTGTTGTAGCAATGTAAAAACTCCTTCAATATATTTTTTAATCATTTATGATCACCTAAAACAATTTTCAAATTTATTTTCCAAGTAGAATTATCCTATGATGAAATCCAATTCCATTAGATGTATGTATAATAATTCTATATGAATCTCCACTTTATCCAAATTCACCAAACACATATTGTCATATCATTTACAACAAATGTAACATCAGGATCAACAAACCCTTTTTACGATGTAGGTTTTCAAAAAAGGTATTTTCAAATGTAAAACCCTTGATTACCAAGAATAAGTTGAAATTGAGAGGTCATAATTTATTAAGGGGTGGATAATTGTACAAATTTATATTTTATAATAACACTATTTTTTATATCATATAAAACATGCAACATTGATCTTAAACAAACCATTAAATATTATTATTTAAATATAATTATTATAACCTAATCATTGAATTAGAGAGTATGAATAATACTAAACATATTAAGATATAAGTATATATGTTTGTGTAAATGACCTAAAAATTAAAAATTTATTGGTTAATTATTAGGAAATAAGAAATCAACATTTATTAAAAACATTTTATTCATCAAAATAATTTTTTTTTCAAAAATGATTTTTATTGTTTTTTATAAGTGAATAATATAATTAATTTCAAGAAATTTTTAAAATTTTATTTTTAAAAAAGGATATAAATTTTTTAATCATATTGTAAAAATTATCTTAGAGTGAATTTTTCGGATTTTTCTGAAAAGAATGATTTTACAGTGAATAGTGAAAAATACTTTTTTTAAAATTGTACTTTTATTTCAATCATAAAAAATTAAGTTTTCTTTTAAAATAGTTTAAAAGTAAATTTAGTTCTCCTATATTATTAATGATCCAATTAATTTCATTTTAATCAATTTTATGGTTATATTTTGTGTAAAACATTTTTAAACGTGAAAATGCATTTTTCTGAAAAACTATTTTTCATTACATTTTGTATTTTTGTCTTAAATTAATTTCTCAAATTCTAGAAATTGAATTTTTAAAAATGGACTCTATTTTTCTAATTATGAGTAATAAATTTGTAAAATATTTTCCTTTTATTTTTTTCATTGTGAATAGTAACCTGGGTTAATTCTTGTCACCTTGAAATGAGTAAATGGGTAAAATATTATTAAAACCATGAGATATGGTCTTAAAATCAGCAAAAAACTAGGATTTATACTATTTTATGGGTTTATTTCAGAATTTTATATCCAAGTCTCAAATTTATGTCCACATTGGGCCATTTTATTTTTATTAGGACCTTTATATTAATTTAAGAAAAGAATAAATAGAAAATGTCGCTTTCTTAAATTTAATACCTCTAATTTTTTTACAGTGATAAAAATTGCTTATGTTAAGTTATAAATGTTAATTTTAAATATAAAATAATTTTTTCATCATGATAATTTATTTATAATTTGTAGTGATTAAATAATTACCTTAAATGATTACGCAACACTAATATAGTATTTTTCAATTAATAGAAAAATAAAATAAATCATTTTAAAAACTATAAAAGTAATATTTTTTAGTGATTTATATTGACCCACGAATTTTATAGATAAATATTACATATTATATATTTGTTGAAAGTATATATTTTAATATCATATTTGTTTTCATGTCTTTAAGGTCAAATTAAATGAATAGTGTCAAAACTAACATGATTTACATTTTATGAGAAATAATATTTTGTTAAATTATTTAAATATCATCAAAACATTTAAAGAGAACAATTATGATAATAAATGGTTGAAAATTTCATACCTTTTAAATTTATGGTCAAATTTATACCCTATAATAAAAATTATAATCCTTTAAGAGTGAAAAAGGACATTACTGCGATTAATGTTAAAATAGATTAACAAAGATGTTAAACCAAAAGATAAGGTTTAATATACCATGTATACCTATCAAAATTTTATTTTTTAAAGGTATTTCAAAATTATAATATATTGTTTTTTAAATTAAGGTCACATTTTGAAACTTTCACATGAAAATGATTTTATTATATTTAAATATTTTTATTAATTCCTTGTGTGTCTTTTCAATCACTATAAAAAGGAACCAACCTATCCTCTCTTTTATCCACCACATAGAGCCTATTATATTGAATAAACCCTAAAAAAATCTTATAAATATCCATATACAAGTTATTTATGTTATTTTATTTCTAAAATATAAACCCTATGTCCCTTAAGATAAGATCTAAATGGTCTCTTTCGAAGAAGAGGTAATTGACATTACTGACTCTTTTAAATTTATTTCTTCGTCAACTTCTTATAAATTTTTTGTAACCATAATAAAATAATAAATAAAGTATCATAAATTTACTAATATGGTATTATGGATATGGTATAACCATTTTCCATCTCATTCCTATCATTTGAAAAGTAAAAACATGGCTCGTGTGTACTTACGGGTTGCTATCTACACATAGTGATATAATTTATTTTTCATCGCCACTTTAATTGGATGGTTATAAATATGTAAATAATGAATATATATGATATGTATGAAATAAATATTATTTTTTAATTATAATATCATATATACCTTCTCACCATCCAATCCATTGGAAAATGAAAACATCGCTCATGTGTACGTATGGACTACCACCTCTATGAAGTGATGCGATTCATTTTTTATTCACGCTTTACATGGATGGTAATAAGGATAGATATAATTAATATATATTATATTTATATAATTATTAAAATTATATATATTATGGAATCATGATCAAAGTGTAAAGTCCAAAACTACCAAACCAAAACAAACATGATAAACAAAGTAGTTATCACCCTGAACAATGATTTTAGTAAAGAATTGTTAATAAATGGGTGATAAAAGCTCAAAATTTAATAATATATGGTATGATATATATTAATATGATTATATAACATATTTATAATAAATATATATAGATTATACATAAGTTTTAGACACATACGAATGAAATCAGATCTAAGGCAATGGTTTCTTTCACAATCTCATCATTATTCATAATTGTTTATATTAAAGTCTCTACTATGGGAATTATTGGATCTTTATATCATAAACCAAATATATTTTATTATCCTCTGTTTATTTCATGAAATTACAAGTTTTCATTTCATTTTTCACTATTTAATTACCCAAGATACCAAAATCATGCTTTAAGGAAAATCGACTTTGTTTTTCTACTCGATCGAGAATATTTTTCTTCTATATCCAAATTTTAATTAAAATATTTTAAATAATATTTTTACTATTATACAATTATTTATTGAATTAGTTTTTACCCATGTTTTAATTTTATAAAATGATTTAAAATTAATATTCTTTGCGTTTTTCGAATGAGTTGCTTTCTGACTTTTCTTAGAAAAGTGTGAAAGGGATGTTTTTTAACGTACACAGAATAAACATAATTTCATGTCATTATGACCACTCATTTTTTTAATATTACATTAATATTTTACATGTTAATTTAAAAAAAAATATTTTTCTTAATAATTGGGAATTTTTATATTTTAAATAATTGTTTCCAAAGTAAAAAAATTGGTATTTTCCTCAAGAAATTTTTCAGTGATATTTTTAAAGTATTTTCATCCATGTCAACATAATTTATTGAATTTTAGGATTTACTATGGATATAATCTAAATATATCATCCAATATATTTTTTTGGATGGTTTATGTTCAACTTTGTTGTGGGAAAGTATTGACATTCCATATGTTATTTCATCCATCATGGAGAGTTGTTGATTTTTAAAGAATATTGATTAAGTTATATTGTTTTGTCATATTATGAATTCATTTTAATTATTATGTTATGTATGGGGCCTAAAATTACATATCCCACTGATTTATATTTTGTTTTTATGAGAAAACCCAACTGGATAGACTAATTAAATTGGTTATAGTTTGTACCTACTAATATTTTAAACTATTTTTGCAAAAGGCCTCGACGGTATGTTTCCGATGTCTCTCATTATGAATTACATAATTATAAAATATATTAAATCTGAATGGAAAATATTAGGAAACAATAGGGAGTGAATCGTCTTCCATTAAATACTTGACAGATACAATAGTTCCCTCTAGAGTTTATAGCGATTATTTTCTTATCTCATAATGACAAGTGGGCAGTGACAAATAAATAAAGGAAAGAACAGTACACAGTAATATATAGTGGTTTAGGGTACATAAATCCCCCAATCCACTCCACTAACACCCAATCTATGATATGGGTGATTTTAACTAGCAGGTCCTCTTATCTGAAGACCTCTACAATTGAGTGAAGGCAGTTAAAACATTTAAAAAAAAGGATTTTATATATCCTTATGGTTCTTTTACAGGGAACCTAGATATCCAAAACAAAGAATGAAAAGTTTACACTCCACCAAGAATAAGTAAAATTAGTTTAAACTTAAATAAAAGATTATATATAGAATTTGAATACTAGTTCAGATCATAATTATAGAAGTAATTGAAAAATGTAGATGATCTTCGATAAATCACAATACTGGAAAAATACTCAATGTAAAACCAAATTCCTTTAAATAGTGGTATAGAAGACAAAGGTAGATAATAAAATATATGTTCCTCTAAAGTATAGTTCTGATAGATGATTTGATGATTTTTAGCAAAATATTAACAAATCAATATATTAGTAGCAATTGTAAGTAAGTCAAATAAATAATAATAATAAAATGTATGTCTCTAAAGTGCAGCTTTATAGATGACACAATAAAAATTTAAAAAACACATCATTACCTTTTTTAAGAAGAAGAAACTCTCAGTATTTAACAAGACACTTGAATTTCATCACCTCAGACATCTCCATAAATACCGCATGATAAATCGTGACTTTTTGAATTCAAAATGATCAAAGAAATTCATAACTTACCGTAGAAATATGGAAAATTTAATATATTGATAATAAAGTATTGAATTGGCCTTTGAATATCTTGAAAAGTGATATTTAATTTTGGTGATAGTGTTGAAAAAAACATAAAAATAATCCATAATTCAAAACTTAATAGTTTAATGAGTCAAACCTAGGTTTTCTTTATATAGCGATCAACGTCAAAAGTATAGTTGTCAATATACTGTTGATTATTAAAGTAGGTATAATAAATCATATATCTTTTCTTCAAGCGTAGGGTTTCTTCCAAAATATGGTTCTTGATCCATGAATTCAGTCCAAATTTAGGGTATGAGATTATGGTTCATTACCAAAAGTAGGGTTCACAAACCATACATTTTTCATAAACGTATGGTATAAATAGTGTTTCTATAATCTTTTATAAATGCATCTAGAACTCATAAGAAATAAAATACACTCTCATGGGATTTAAGTTCAAAATTGATTTCAGAATAAAATAATTATTCTAGTAATCATTATCCTAAAATCCACTTAAAGTAACTTCATTAGTAACATAGATGTTGGTATTTTTTAGCATATAAATAAAAGATAAACTAATGAAATTTTTGTATCATCACATTACAAACAATCTCCAACTTTTTGATGACAAAAAAACCCAAAAAATAAATATATACATAAATACCAAAAATATAGGTCTGAATTAAATAATTCATAACATAAAGATAAATATGATAGCTTTATCCCAAAATTATTTTTTATAAACATGAGAATGAATAATTATTTAAAAAAATTACAATGGTGTTTCTCACCGTAAATAAAAAGAAATTTTTCCCTCATATATTTTCTACCATTTTTAAAATAACTTTTTTCTATACAGTTCTCACATTTATTTATCAAAAAAATATTCCATTTTTACATCTCTCCCCATATGCCACACACATTTCTCCCCATTTTTTGAAATGAAAATAAATTAAGAAATATATTAAGGAAAATATTAAATAGTAAGATATATATATATAACTATATTAAAGTAGAAACATAAATAGAAAATAAAATAATAGAACATTTGATATTTTTAATCATAAATTATTTACAATGATATTTTGGTTTTTATTTTAGATAGGTTATAGTGGAGAAAAAGAAACGAGACATTTAGAAAGGTTAAACAGTTCATCATCACACTCCAAACTCTAAACTCTTTCACTCATAACATCTATAAATCTTGAAAAAAGATCTATTATTCTTTTAATATATACATATATTTGATCTATCAAGGAAGATGAGACTTATTTAGCTAAAAAGTCATTCATCTCAATAAGATCTGATTTAGAAATAGTTTCATGTTTGATCTGCTATATTCGATTTACCATTTATACTTTAAATTTTTCAAAATATTCTCTATAAATTAATCTTCCCTTCAGAAATTGATACTTCGTTTTCAGAGAAACAAAATTTACTTTTGAAAAAGAAGATTTTTCCAACACTTAATAATATTTTCTAGACCTTTTTAGATATTCATGTAGCTTTAATACTTCTCTTTTTAAAAGATTAAACTTATACACCAACTCTAAATAGGGAATCCCACCTTTAGCTATTTGAGAGGATTGAACTTTTTATTCTCTATAAAATATTTATCTTTTTCTAATAGGGTCATATCTATTGGTAAAAGTGCATTTTTTTAAATGTTTTTACCAACATATATGTCCATATTGATAAATTATCTGTAAAAACTCTATCGCTAAGTATTATTGTGACAGATAAAATAGTTCTATTAAAATTATTATAATACCAACAAATAATATATATATATGTTAAAATGTTTAACAATGTATTTATATGACATATTTATTAATTTCTAATATTATTTACAATATTTATCTTTTAATCAGCAATATTATTAACATTATTGATTCATCTATTATTATATGAAATATCAATAATTAATATCTATTTGTAAATTATATTTTAAAAAAATTTATATATGGGTATTACAATATTTTCTGCTAAAATATTATATTAAATTTATTAATATCATTATATATAATATATTTATCATAATTATCATAATTATTATATTATAATTACAAAATTTGTTTATATAAAACTCCAACAAACAGAGGCTTTATTTGAAAAAATACGTTCAAATATAATTTAAAAACATGTTCTAACTCTAATAAAATACATTAAAAACATGTTTAAACATGTTCAAACTCCAATAGACATAACATGAAAGTCAATAAAAATTCTTCTGTAATTTGTTTCTCACACATAAGTTGTCGGAAATGTCCATGCATGTAGTTCACCCACTCAGTCATGATAACACTATAATGGAGGTGATCATCTATAGTAGGATAATGTCAGTAGTATGAGGTAGGTCATCCAGAATTTTGGATATGAGTGGACGGAAGTAATTCCATGTAAATAAAATAGCATCAATCCCAGGTTTTAGTAGAAAAAATAACATATAATGCAACATATAACATAATATAACGGAGAAAAAATAGAATTAAACACATAAATTTACTCCCCTGATAAGTGAACCATTTTCCTCCTAGTTTATTCAAGGGAATCATCTACCTATATCTTGAAATATATGTCCCGGTTTCTTACTTCAATAAACATACACAATAAAGATAATGGAAAATATTAATTACATCATTAAAATTCAATAAAAATAATACATCTTTGGTTAAAATTTAAAGAGGGAAGTGAATAAAATAATCTCCAAACAAATCTCCCATATATATAAATTTGTCATAAAATCTAATACAATTTTCTAAACAAAAAAATTCTAAAACTCCTCTTGTAATAATTTGATACCTGTAAGTTCTAGAGGATGCCAATGAAATTTGTGAAGAGTCCGTCATCTCCAACAGTTTTTATCCAGTAGTAAAATTTATTTGTATGGGTCTTGAAGGAAGTCAAAGCATAATAATAATATCTTGTTCCTGTAATTATAAGGGTGTGCCTATATCTCAATCAAAGAACCAAATTTCATAATTACATGCTATGAATGTTATTTTTAAAAATGTATAAAAGAAAGTTTAGGAAGGGAATGTACCAACCTGAAGGTTGTGTGTATGTGCTTTCCCAGCAAGATCGGTCTATATTTTCATATATTTATTTTTTACGGGAAAAATGATCTCCTTCCAAGGTCCAATAAAAATCAAATAATATTGAATTTAGTCAAATTAAACATAAAAAATGATGTCCTAATAAGTTGATTATCCCCCCTCATGTAATTAAAACACTTACACTTGTGGATGGAAGTGGTTTATCCTCAATCTCACAATGGAAACAAAAAGAAAATGCATGTAAAATAAAATAATAATAGCATAGTATATGTATATATAATAAAATTGTAAAAAACATTAACAATTTTTTTCCATTTATTGAATTTTGAAAACAAGAAAACTATTTTTGAGAAAAACAACAAACACACAATAGAAACTTCATTTTAAAAATTAACATCCAAACATAAGGAAAGTTTCTTACTTGTGTTTTCTTTTCATTATTTGATGAAGTAGAATTGGTGATTTTTCAGTATGAAATAATTATCACAAAGAACAAAGATGCATAAAAATACTAATACATCAAGAACACATAGACAAACAAATTTCTCTAAAATACTAGCTAGAAGTTTCAGGAAAAATATAAACTACCTTGTACAATAATTGCCTCATTTCTTATATGGCCATTTTCCTCCGATAATCCTCCACCTCATATCAATATTGTTTCTAAATTATAAATATTTTTTCAATTTTTCATCTTTATAATTTTTTTGATCTGGTCATAAATCTCCTAACCCCCATTATCAACCAAATTTTACATAGAATGAATTATTTTTCAAGGAACAAAACAAAACCATTATCCCATTTACAACTCCTATAAAATATGATATGTCATTATAATCCCTAAAAATAATAAATTGTATCATTAAAATCAACACAAACTTAATTAAATAGGACACATTAATAGAACCATAAAATCATCCATATTTTGTACCTTCAAACAACCAATGTAAATTTCCTTCCCACACACTAAATATGATGCAAACTTTCAAATGTCACCATCAAAAAAAAAGTTCTGGAACATGGAAAAAAAGGAAAAACTATATGATCACAATTTATAACAGTATATTATCTAAATCATGATCTAATAAAATCATGTTCTTTTCTTATAAAGTTCAAGAATAAAAATTATAAATAATAATTTCAACCAATCATTTGAAACATGTAGAAATTATAAAACAAACTAGTTCTTTATTGTAATCAAATACCAAAAAATTCATTTATAATGTTGTAGAAGAAGATAATAAGTCATGAAACAAAAAAACAAAAAACATAATGGATGAACTATATTAGTTTCCAATAAATTAAAGCATCCACATAACATAGTATGGCAGTGCTCTCAGTAAGAAGCTCGACTATTATGGATCTCCTAACCCAGATGTGTAGCAACTAGATTGTGTCCATGATTTTTTGAGACACTCCCCATATAGATACTCTATTGTAATGTTTCCCATAACTAAACAAAAATACTTCACTCCCACTTCATTGAAATGTATCATACAAATAAGAATGAAGATGTAAAATATTTTAGATGGAAACAAAAATGGTTCTCTTAAACATATTTAAGTGTTCTCTGATCCCCCCCAACACCTAGCCCTAACATGAAAAGTTTTTATAGAACTTATATCTAGGTGTTTCTGATTTCCTATTGAAAAACTGTTTTCCTACCACTAATTCATGTGATTTGTTTAGTCTGTTTGTCATAAGTGAAAATTGTTATAATCACTATTTAATAATTGATTTCAAACACAAACTAAATGTTTTAAAAATTCAATAAATCATAAATAGACCCGATGATTAAATATATCATATATATATACATGATAATGTACATCCCCCATATTATTCTACATGATTTTTGATGATACGTATGCACTGATTGGTTATATGGTAAATGGAATCAACTCGAGTAACTGTTTCAGTCGATAGAGAACTTTCATTATATTCCACAAACCTTTCCTTTTCAAACTGTCACATAGTATTCCCAGAACCACTTATCTTATAGGCTATTTGATAGATAAATACAACAAGCAATTGTGTTTCTTGAATGGTATTATCTATATCTAATCTATAATCTTGGGTAAATTCTTTTAAATACTTCAATATATCATCTACAAAATGTATATTTACCATTAACATTAGCATAGGTTGGTGATGAAGAGTAATGTACAAACTGTAAATTCAATTGTTTTTCAATTCCAATTCCCTGTGAATGTTCATGTGCATGCGAAACGGGAAAGGATTATGCTTATACATAACAAGTTTTGTTAAGATAAAAAATCCTAAAAGATTTCATTTTCATGAGTCAAAGGCCACACAATGTACCACTAGTTCTATTATCAAAACTACATGTTAAAGAGTTTTTGTGATGACAATGTTTTTAGACCATATAAAGGCTATCCAATGAGAAGAATTATCAAACAGTGTAGGAGAATGTGTGGCTACAACATGCAATGTGAGATTTGACTTATGGAGAGAGGCATCACATGAAATTTTTAGGTTTTATTCACTAAGTAATGGGATGGGGTGTCCATACACTTGAGGAATTACCCAAAAGTAAATTTTCTTACGATTATATTGAAAAAAATTTACCAATTAATTTTACAAGTGACATTATCTACGAAGACGATCAATGCATACATACCATATCTCAATCAATGCATACTAGGGTATGTGTGAATTCTTAAAGTTCAAAAAGACACTTAGTTTGGATGCAATATAATATGGATATAAAAGGTGATTTTTGAACCAAATATGCATTGATACAAACATAATTCAATTTCTTGTTACAATTGAGACCCCAGTCGTCACTATCGTCATGTATCATTCTTCACCGCTAGAAATGTTGATGCTTTATAAGAGAAAACATGGGATTGTGGTATTGATTTTAGCGACCATGGTCATCCTATAAAGTCATTTAAATGGAATTTTGGAAGAACATTTTTTCATGACATTTTGAGGGACTCTGCATCAATCCTAAAAAACTCTATAATGAACAAATAATTATGTGCATATTAGGATTTTGTCAAGTTGTAAAATAATTCATGTTTATTACTTGTCTTGTGTGATGGTTTGATCTGTTGGCACTTGGATCATCAGTAGATTGGTTTTTTATGTTTGAATGTAATAAATTATGAGTAATTTATGTTATAAGTTCTAGGTAAGTGAAACCATATTTCTTATAAAAAATGATTTTTAGTCACTTAGTGATTTTCATCAAGAATTTAAGTGTGAATGTTTTCCATCAACAAAACAAACATTGTAAGTTTATTAAAACTACTAATTATAAGCTATAAATTTTTCAAATAACTCTTCCAAAATAATGAATCTCAAATTCTATTTATTAGTATGATACAATGATAAAAAAATAAATATAAACATTCAAATTCAGCTACTCCAATTTATAATGCAATTAATTTCACTTTACACTAATATGAAAATAAATTAGAAAACAAGTTCCATCTTTGGAAAATATTTCATCAAAATCTATACATTAACAAGTATGAAAATAAAAAGTGCCAATATAATTAACAATCAATATACCTTTATATGTTTATTTCTAATTTATAGTTACAAATTTTCATAAGTAGTTAAATGAAAAATATCCTTGGATGAAACATCCAAAAGCTTAACCAATCAACCTATAAGAGAGTCTATTAATTTTTATTTTTTATCCTAAAAAAACATGACTCATACTGACAATTATATAATGTGGATATGAAATTCATAATTCAAATGGTGGAATAATGTATGGTAGCAGGTCATATATCAAATTATATATCCACTTATATATATTTTTTGCATTAGTTGGACAATATAAATGAAATAGATCCTCCATAGTAAACTAAAAAAAGTAGAACATTCTAATATAAAATTTGATAAATTATTGTGTGGGATGAATCTAATGATATTCGTGCTTGAGTTCTATGTTTAAACACTATATTTTTGTGATGAGTGAATAAAATGGTAAATTATACAAGGAGAATTTATGTGTACAAGTATGGAGGTTTGACTCAAATAACTTGAGGGGATTAGGAGAATTAGGCAATTAGAAACCCAAAATCACTAGGAAAATAAATAAATAAAAAACTAGAAAACACATTTCATCGGAATTCCACTAAAACCCTAACTGTTATTCAATTCAAATTCTAGAAGCCCATAATTTCAAATTAATACTTGAAGAGAAAAAGTGTATACTTGATAAGAGGCTCAATCATTGACCTTTTGAATGAGAAATGGTTGATACCTAATATTTTTAGTTGAAAGTGGAAAAAATCAATTGAGTATCGGTAGAAATGAGTTATATGTGATGTTGAAGAATTGAGGGGGTGTGGTTGTGGGTGTGGGTAATGGTGATGAATTGTGTCAGTGAGTGCAGGTAGAAACCATTGGCTGGGGGGTGGGGCTGTAGGAAACAGTGATGTGGGGAGAGGGGAGGTGAGGGGTGAGTGTGAGGATGGCGTAGGGGATGTGTTTTTCATTTTATTTTGATGAACCTATTATAAAATTTCATTTATTTATTTATTTATTACATTATATTCTTTTGAAATTTTTTTAAAATATATGTTCAATTATATGTCAGATAAAACATATATTGGATCAAATTTGTAATTTATTCCAAAATATTCTCAATATTTCCTTGTTAATAAAAAAAAATTTGTGATTAAGTTATAAATTATTATTATAAGTATTTCTATTTTTGTTAATAATAATATTCTTTTTTAGTAAATTGTTAACTAATAGTTGCAAACATTTTTGTTGTTAAATAATTTGATTGTGTCGAATAAATAATAGCAACAAATTTGTATGTTGAAGATAATTATTTGTAATAATGATTAATAATTACATATTGATTTGTTGGTAAAATATTATTGGTATTAATATAATAATGTAAAATATTTATTTATTGGTAAAGTGTTTGTTGGTATTAAAAAATTAATACCAACATATATATGTGTTGGTAAAATAAATATTTTTATTTGAATTTAATAAAAAAACACTTAATATCCATTGGAATTGTTCATTTTTACAAACATATATGATATCTATCACTAAATTTATGTTGGTAAAAGTATTTTTTATAGTGGTTCTTCATACCCAAGAATTTTTATACCTTTACAAGAATATTTTTCTAAGTAATACTCAACAAAAAAACTAATTTTTCACCAAATATATCATCCATGACATTAGGAAAAAATTATCTTGCATACAGAATTATTTTAACTCTATCTTATCAATAAATTATGAAAAAAATAAAAATAAGAAAACAATCCAAACCTTGAATTCTTAGAATTTGATAAAAACAAATTTCTAAGATTGATGTCCTATGACTCTTCATGCCACTCAGATTAGAATAATCATATGTCCTTGATTTTGGAATTTTAAATAAAGAAGTAAAAATGTGTGAGAGGGTCCGACAAATAGTTAGGGTTCAGAACAAGGAGAAGAAAGGTTTTATTCTGATGGTTTTCCAGTGGCACTTCATATTCTCAAGCCAAAAAAAGTGTAATCATTTTAGATTTTATAGTATAAAAGACAGTTATACATAAGAAAATGATTTCATAAGAATAACTACAAACAATTGAATAATATTTCTAAGACAAAGAAAATTTCAAATCAAACGAGTTTTAAAAAATAAAATATTAATTAAGAACTTATTTTTTTATTTAAATTAAGTAATTCTATCATTATTTATGTGATTTAAATTATGACAAGAAATATTACATGTTCCCCAATAATTATAAATAATCCAATAAAACTATTTGTAAGAAGATATATAAAACTAATAATAAAATAATAAAGAATTTTCAAAGAATAGAAATTTTAAACGCATTAAAATATATTAAAATTTTTATGACACGTCTTAATACATAATTAAATTATGGGATTAATTATAAAATTTTTATATAGTTTTCATGATGTTATAAAAATAGTTCAATAGATTGATTAATCAAATAAAATAATATAGTGAGGAAAGATTTAACATATTATGAATAAAAATAAACACTTCCAGGATGTAAATATCTCCATCTTTAAGGATTTTTCTTTTAGATAACGAATTACTTTAGAGTTGATCCAAAATATAAGAAATATTCATTCTCGAAAATGGAACTCATAAATATTACAATGGATTTTATTGGAATATATCTATAAAATATCAAACATAGGTTCCTTTTGGTATTCACATGCTTTTGGGTTTGATAGTATTAGAAACTAAAGACTTAGGTAACCAAATTAGTTTGTTTTGAGCAGAGAATCCAACCTTAATGAAAGATAGTGCTTTTTAATAATAAACATGCTTGACACCAAAAAATTTAGGTTTTCTAAAATATAATTCATTAGCATAATTTACTCTCATTCGTTAATTTAAACATTTAATAGTAGATATTATCTTACTTTTTGAACGAGGAACAAAATAATTCTTATATAATTTGGGTTTTTCTCCATTACTTACAATCCAAAGAATATACTTTTTATTATCTTTTTTTACCAAGATTTTTATTTAAATCATTTTCTCCCTTAATAATCATTTTATAGGCTTGTTTTAAGGTATCATATTTAACTAATAGTTCCATAATTTTATTTTCATGAAAAGTACAATAACTTTTGAAATAATTAGATATTAAATTTGTACTATTTTTTGACAACCTTTATTAATCAATTAAAATAACATGATAAGATATTATAATTTTTCCATGATATCTCTTTAAAGATTAAGATTTTCGTGGAGAATAAAATAAAATTTATTTAATTAATCATAATAAAATTATTCATAATTAAAAATGTGAGAGTAATAATATTGCACCTCATCATTATGATCCATAAAAAATTGATTTACCATTTTATTTTCTTGTTCATCTTTGGATTTTGTTGTAGATTCATCAATTGAGTCATCAGAATAACTATAATTATCCTTCATGACATTCTTACCTTTTCTTTTCTAATTAGCTTTCCTTTGAGTTTTAATTGCAGAAAAGATATATTTTATGATACCATTATCCTTGTATTAACAACATATATTTACTTTATTCCCTTTTAATTTATTATTTATTTTGTTGTATATTTTTCTAAAAAAATAGAAATATCTAAAATCGCTATACTCGAATCCGAATAACATGAATCAGAATAATATTCCATACTAAATTGAGTGCAGTGTATTCCCTTTTTATAGATATGTGTTTTTCATCTTTTTCTTGCATCTCATATTTATTTATTATTAAGGTTCTTGATGAGCTCTTTCGTATTCAATTATTTAACTAGTGTAGATTGATCAGTATTATAATTCCATTCCAATTAGAAGGTAAAACTCTAAGTACCTTTAATGTATGATCTGGTTCTGGAATAGGATCTCTCAAAGATGCAATAATGTTGATAACTTCTATTAATCTTATATTAATCTGAGTGATTTTTTCATATTCATGCATCCAAAATGTATAAAATTTAAATTTTTCATTGTTGTTCTTTAGTTTTTAGACATTATCAATTCCTTATTAGGCAACGAGAATGTTCATCCACATCTCATATGTGGAATGACACTAAGAAAAACGATTAAAGTCATCATATCCTCATCCATAAACAATTGCAATCATAGCTCTCAAATTAAGATCATATTCTTTCTTTTGGGCATCGTTCCACTTCCCCAAATCTAATTTAGGAATTTCATATGGCTTGAATACTTTTAATTAAACTCTTATTTCAATATTTTCTAAATAAATAATCATGCATGATTTCTATCATCGATAATTATCACCATTAAAATAAGGTCCATGAATCATTAACATACCTTCTCTAAGATCATCCATTTGATATTTTTCCTCATCTGAATCATTAACTATGACTTTTTAGAGTCAAAATAAATATAACCACTTGAGTAAGACCTTTGAAAAAAAAAATTGTATCAAGAAGAAATGGAATAATCTTCAAGGATTTTCATAAAAATAAATATAAAAATATAGGCCTTCCTCTAATGATAGTTATTGAATCAGAATCGAAAAGATGAAGTCATAAGAGGGGGTGAAATTTGTTCCTTTAAATACTTTAAAGATACAATACATCGCTTTAATTTTAAATCAATTCTTTCCTTCGTTCTTAAATATGAGTGTGCAGTAGACAATAGATAAAGGAAAGAATAACACACAGTGATGTATAATGGTTTAGGTCATAGAAATACCCTATTCCACTCCACCAACACTCTCTCTATGAGTTAGAGGACTTTTACTATAAAATTCTCTTATCTAAAGACCTATACTGAGTGTAGGTAGCTGACACCTTTATAACAATGCTTTTATAGGACCTTCTGATTCTCTAATAGGGAACTCAGATATACATATCTTAGTATGAGAAGTTTATACTCAACCATGACTGAGTATAAGAAGTGGACACTTCAATAGAAAGTAGATTAGATGTAGAAGTTGAATATTGGCTCATCTCATAGATGCAGTAGTAACTTAAAAATGTAGATGGTCTTTAATAAAGCACAGTAGCATCTGAAAAAATCTTCAACATCAAATAAGATTCCTTTAAATAGAAGTAGAGAAATCATAAATCAGATGATCAAAGATGTATGTATCCAAATTATAGCTCTGATAGATGTTTTTTCAGACTCTATCAAAATATTAACAAATAAATATAGTACCAAAAACAGAAAGTTGATCAAATAGATAAGAATCAAAATATGTTTGTCTTCAAAGTGTATATTTAGAGATGATATAATAAAAATTTCAAATTCATAGCTATCTCATTTTTCAATAAGAATAAACTATCTATATTTAATAAGACTCTTGAATTCATCAAGTCAAACAATCGAGAAATATCATATGATAAATCATAATTATTTGATTCAAAACATTCAAAGAATGTCGTAACTTCTCTTAAAATAAGAGAAATTAAATCTATTAAACATGATCCATTGAATCAGTCTTTAAATAGCATTAAAATTGATATTTAATTATGAAATAAGTGTTATAAAAATGCAGATTTAATCCAAAACTAAAAAACTTCTTAGTTGGCTGAGTCAAACGTAGGGTTACTCTATGTAGAGATCAACTTCATAAGTACTGTTGACATTGTAAAATTGATTACTAAAGTAGGTATGATGAACCATATGTTTGTTCTTCAAATGTAGGGTTTCATCCAATGTAGGGTTCCTGATCAATAAAGTTCACTCAAAATTTAGTGTATGAAAGTATGCTTCCTTACCAAAATTAGGGTTCACAAACTATACATTCCCCTTAAAATGTAGGGTATAAATAGTGTTTCCAAAATATTTTATAAACATGTCATAAACTCTTAATAAATCAAATAAACTCACATGGTATTAAAGTATGACAATTGTTTCAAAATAAAATAATTATTACAGTAATAATTATCTCGAAATCCACATAATGTAACTTTATTAGTAAAAAAATGAGGTTAATTTTTAGCAATAAAATAAAAAAATTGAAATTATTAGATCAACAGATGCCTAAAAATATTACTCTTTTTATGATCACAAAAACCATAAATACAATATAAACATAATGACAAAAAAATAAAGGTCTAAATTAAATAATCAATAACATAGAGATAAAAATGATAGTTCTATCCCAAATTTAAAAAATAATAAATTAAATATTATAAAAAAGGGAATGAATAAATATTTTAAAAAATTAAAAAGTTATTTCCCCCCATAAAGAAAAATAAATTTCTACCACATATATTTCCTTCCATTTTTAATATATCTATTTCCTTAAATTTCTTGTTTTTATTTCTAAAAAAATTATAACAATTTTACATTTCTCACCATACACCCCAAACATTTATCCCCTTCTGTGAAATCAAAAATAATTCATAGTAAGGTGTATAAAGAATGGGATTAAATAGAAAAAATAAATATAAAATAAAATAATAGAACATTTTTTATAATTGTAAAATTTCATTATTTACAAAAATGTTTTGGATTTTATTTTTGATGGGATATGGTAGAGGAAAATAATCAATACTTTTGGAAATGTTAAATAGTACATCTTCACACTCCAAACTCTAAACCATTTTACTCATAGTAGCTAGACCCATCGACATTAGTTCTATTATTTTTTGAATATCTTCAGATATTTGATTTATCAATGAATATGAGAACTGTTTAACTAATAACTACTTCAGATCAATACTATCTGATTCAGAAACAACATCACATCTAATCTTCTCCATTTTATTTCCCATTTACACTTTAAAATCATCAAAATATTCTCTAAAATATAATAATTTTCTAGATCTTCATAATATTTTAAAGACATTTTTTTATCTTGATGAAGCTTCACTAATTGTACGTCAAGAAGACTAAACTTATACACCAAATCTATAGAGGTAATTACACCTTTATCTATTTGAGAATATTGAACTTATAGTTCTTCATAACCAAGGATTTTTGTACTGATGCTATAAGATTTTTCTATGAAATCCTCAACAAAAGAAACTGAATGTTCTCCAAACAGATCATCCATAGAATCAGGAAAATAATTATCTTTCTTATAGAATTATTTTAACTCTATCTTATCAATATATTCTGAACAAATAAAAATGAACAAACGATGCAAACCTTGAATGCTTATTATTTGAGAAAAACATTTTTTAGTGCTTGAATTCCTAGGTCTCTTCGTGCCGTATAGATTGTCTTCATCAGAAGTATTTGAGTTTGGAATTTCAAATAAGGAAAAACATATGAGAGTTTTTGAGATAGAGGTAGGGTTTGAAAGAGGAAGAATAAATGTTTCATTCTAATGATTTTTAGGTGACATTTCAAATTATTGGACCAAAAAGTGTAATCATATCAAATTTATAGTAAAAAAACAGTTTTACATAAGAAAATGATTTTTGAAGAATAAATTCAAATAATTGATTAACATTTATGAGAAAAATAAATTTTAAAATCGAACAAGTTTTATGAAATAAAATATTAAATATGAAAATGTTTTCTATTGAAATTAAGTAAACCGATATTTATTCATGTAAAATAAATTAATAAAAAAATATTATGTGCTCCCCCTTAATTATATATTCTCCTAGAAAAATAGTCTTAAGATGATATATAAAACATTTTTTAATGAAATAGCAAGGAATTTTAAAATAATAAAAAGTTTAAATAAATTAAAATATTTTACCAATTTTATTAAAAATCATAATATGTAATTAAATTATGCGGTTATTATAATTTTTTTAAGGATTATACATGATGTTATCAAAATATTTCAAAAAATTTATTTTTGGGAAAAAATAATTGATTGAGAAAATATTTAACAGGTTAAGCATAAAAATAAACACTTCCTGGATGTTAATAGATCTATCATTAAGTATCTTTTATTTTAGATAACAAACTAATTTAGAGGTGATCAAAAATAGAATAGATATTCATTTTAAAAGTATCCACTCATAAATATAACAATTTATTTTTGTGGAATATATCTATAAAATATCAAACACAGGTGTCGTTCGGTACCCACATTCTTTTGGGTCTGACGGTATTTGCAACTGAATATTTAGGTAACCAAATATTATTTTTGATCATAGAACCCATAATTAATCTAGATAGTTCTTTTGAATAATGAGCATGATTGACTCCATAAAATTTAGGTTTTATAAAATAGAAGCCATTAGCATAATGTACTTTTATTCCATAATTAAAAAATTTAATAGTACATATGATCTTTTTTTTGAAACATAAAAAATAGTTATTATATAATTTGGGTTTTTCTTTATTACTTCCAATCCCAATATTACCCTTATGATTACCTTTATATTTATAATTAATTTGATTCAAATAGTTTTCGACCATGATAAGAATTTAAGAGGCTTATTTTAAATTATAAAATTCAACTAATAAATCTTTAATTTTGTTTTCATCCAAATAATTAGAACTTTTGGAATAATTAGATCTTAAAATCAAATTTTTTTTAATAGGATTTATTTATCAATTGAAATTGAATCATAAGATTTAATAAGTTTTATATGATCATTTTTTAAAGATTAAAATTTGTCTTAGATCATAAAACAATATTTATTTAATTTTTCATAATAAATTTTTATAGAATTAGAACATTGAGAGTAAGAAGATTGAACATCATCAACATGATCCATAATACATAGATTTACTATTTTATTTTCATTCTCAACTTCAAATTCTGTAGTGGATAAATCCTTTCAATAATCAGAAGCGCTCTAGTTATCTTCATGACTTTCTTACATTTTCGTTTATAATTATCTATCCTTTAATCATTAATCATAGGATTGTTAGATTTTATGTGAGCTTTCTCCTTGTATTCATAACATTTATCTTATTTTTTTAATTCATTATTTCTCTTATTGTAAATTAAAAAAAAATAGCAAGATCTAATGGCTCTATACATCAATATGAATAACTTGAATCATAAGACTCTTCCTTAGTAATTATGAGTGCAGTATCTTCCTTTTTTGATAGAGATATGATTTTCAGTTTTTTCTTCCCCCTTAACTTCACACATTATCAAGGTGTCAATGAATTCATTCATCTTCAATTATTTAATTGGTATGGATTAAATAATAGTATATGATATTCCATTACACATAGAAGGTAAACTCTAAGTACCTTTAATGTCTGATTTGGTTCTAGAATAGGTTCTCCGAAGGAGGAAACACAGTTAACAACTTCTATTAAACATCCATTAATCTGAGTGATGCTTTCATATTCACGAATCCTAAATGTATCAAATTTAAATTTTATAGTGTTTCACCTTATTTTTATGACATTATCATATCCTTAATAGGAAACATAAATTGTCTTCCACTTCTCATATGTGGTAGTACACTATGAAACTAGATTAAATTCATTATATCATAATCAATAGACAATATCATTCATAGCTCTGAAATTAAGATCTTATTATTTATCTTGAGCATTGTTACAGTTCTCCAGATCTCCATTAAGAATTTTATAAGGCATGACTACTTTTAAGTAAACTCTTATTTCAAGATTCTTAAATAAATAATCATGCATACTTTCTATCATCCATAATTATCTCCATTAAATTAAGGTGCACGAATCATATAAATACATTATCTAATATCAACCATTTGTCATTTACCTTTTTTTGGATCTTTAACTCTGAATTTTTAGAATAAAAAGGAATATAACCACTTGAGTCTAACCATTGATACCAATTATTAGTACCACACCAAAATGGTTGAATATTCAAGTATTTTCATAAAGAGAAATGTAACAATAGATCCCTTCCTTTAAGAATAATTTTTTAATAGGAATGGAAAAGATGAAGACACAATATGGGGGTGAATTGTGTTCCTTTAAATACATTACAGATACAATAATTCCCTCTTAAGTTTAAAGTAGTTCTTTCCTTTTATTATAAATATGAGTGAATATTAGAAAATAAATTAAGGAAAGAACTACACACATAAATGTATGGTGTTTTAGGGAATATAAATCCCATAGTTCACTCTAGTATCACTCTCTCTATGATCTTGGTTATTTTCACTAGAAGTTCATTTTATCCAGAAACTTCTATAACTATGTACATGTAGTTGATACCATTACAGCAAAGTTTTTACAGTTCCTTTTGGTTCTTTTATAAGGAAATCATATATGCACAGATTATTATGAGAAGAGTATTCTCCACCATGACTAAGTATTAGTAGTCGACACTTCAATAGAAAATTTATTTGATGTACAAGTTGAATATTGGTTTAGCTCACAGTTGCAGCAGAAACTGAAAAATGTAGATGACCTTCAATAAAGCACATCAATATAAAAAATATTTAATGTCAAACAGTATTCCTTTAAAAAGTAGTATAGAAAACACTAGGTAGATGATCAAATATATATGTCACTAAATTATATCTCTGAAAGATGACTTGTTGGGCTATATCAAAATAATAACAATGAAATACACCAGTCGTAGTAGTGATTCAATCAAATAGATAAGAATTAAAACATATATGTATCTAAAGTGTATGACTAGAGATGAAAAAAATAAAATTTCTGAACATACATTGAAATAGAACTATCATGGGTGCCCTGAAATGATTATTGTGATTTTGGGGAACTTAGATGCAGTAGAGTGGCTGACCAAGGTTGTCTCTCAAAGGAGGAAGTAAATTTGAAAAAATATTAAAGGTATATTAACAATAGAATAAAATGGAATAATAACAATACATGAAAGTATTTATGGGGGTTTACCATTAATAGAATTAGAAGAAGTTCTCTGGAAGAAGATTGTATAATATTGTTTTTTGAAATTAAGTTCGATTAAAAAGACACAACAAGAAGATGTTTTTTAGATAATATTTAAAAGTCATAATAGATCTAACTATAAATCTTCAATAAATTATTTATCATTATAATTTAAATTAACTTCCACTTAATTATGATCCCTTAACTTGTTAACCCCCGAACCCTATGGGAATTAACCTTACCACAATGATGAAGTGATTTTAACCTTAGGAAAACTTCGGAACATGCAATTGCAACACCCTACATTGATTGATGTTCTTAGATTAGCTTATGGTCAGTGGTAAATGAAGGAAATTTTCCCCTCTATAATTATAATTATCTTAGTTAAGGGATTATATTTTAACACTAAAAATTTATCATGTATAGTTTTGTATAAACGATTATGTTTGCATTCTCACAATTTACACAAAATCTCATCCTCATGTGTTTTTGTGTTAATTGGTCAATTGCTTGTTTTGATTCAATTAAATTATAAACTAAATTAATTTTTCATATTATTTGAATCATATTATATCATTGATTCAAAATAAATTAATTTATAAGGTAAGATATAGATCGATTACTTAAAGACTACTCTTCAATTGGTGGTGTAATCATCATAGAAGCGAATTGCATTTGAAACCGTATATAATGGGTATAACCCAATAACAATTCTACTCAATAATTCAAGCCCAAATAGGAAGATTAAGAAATAATAAGTTTTAATATAAAATAATAAAAGGTAAGAAGTAAAATAAGAACAATGAATTTTAAAATACAAATGAAAATATTACAACATGAAGAAGAGAATGAGGCTTCGATGAGGGGATCCTTGCTTCAAGAGCTACCCCTCTTAAAATGTTCGCATAATTTGGGTGAAACAAATTCCCATCTGCCTCCAATCTCCTAATTCACGTCCCAAACATTAAAAATGAGAAAAAAAAACTAATTTATTGAGTGTAGGGGAGGCTATGTTTCAAGAGGTTTCAAGTGTGAATGGAAAATCTCGGCTAAATATTTTATTACACATTTCACCGAACATTTGACCACCAAAACGCATGAAAAAGATCTCCTTCTAGAAGGTGTATTTGTGAGAAAATGAATCCCCAGGAACCTCTCAAAATATGGCCCTAATAAAAGAACGTATGAATAAGTTATGGCCCAAATACAGAACCTATGTCCATTCTGGCGAGTCCAGCCCAACTTTGACTTCATAGCCCATTTTCAACAACCACATGCACTCTTTATCTCTAGTGTCCTGAATACAGGTTGTATAAAATTAAGTTAGTAACAATTTTAAAATGTTAACATTCAAATAATAATTATAAAAATATTTATCTTCGAAATACTACAGTGCACTATAAAGGGTAAAACTTGAATTTTCACTAAATTTTCAAATGATTGATCAAATCCCAAATATATTATAAATAAACTTTTCTAACACAATGTGAGAAAATTGTGTCATTTATTATCAATAAAATGTTCAACAAAATAGTGTCTTATCAACTCCCCCACAGTTACCCTTTTCCACTCCTGGGAAAAACCTCATATCAAGTAAACATAAATATCAAATCGAAACAAATTTTAAAAAACATTTCTTTGAGATCCAACAATTACACACCAAGAATCAAAAGATATCATGACTCATAAAAACATTATTTCATGTTCTCCATTTATATCATTCAATACATTTTCACTTCATTTATCCTCCCATGCACAAAACACTTACCTTGCCTGAATTTTCCCTTATCACACAATTATCAATTTTTTTGCAATGTCTTTCTCATCCAAACTCATACAAGGGTCACCATAGGCTTGATAAATTCATACATCGCCACCTGATGTGGGTCAAAGACATATGTTTATCATGAGGACTTTTCAGGGTTGTTTTGTGGCTTTCGGTTGGTCGGATTAAGGTGTGAAAAATTCTGAGGCTGAATGAGGAGGGCTTGACTCTTTTTGAAGAAAAATTGCATTAATCTAATTTTCACTTAAATATGATCTTCTCCTCAATAACCATAGTATCAATTCAGCTCCATCATCATGAAAAGTCATGGAGATTTTACACCATTCATCATTTCATTATAAAAAATTCCAATCTTCTCAAACATGATTTTCTTGAAAGGTCTAGATAGGCACAACATTCTACCTCAATTATAAACTCCGGAAAAGGCACAGCTTCACTTGTCATGAAACCTCCAAAAAAGGCACAACATTCAATACAATTATTTTCTTCAAAATCAAATACATATCTTCAGAATTTAATTCTCCTCCCAATGTATCACAAAATGTGGTAGCACAACACAAGATAGCTTCCCCCACACTAAAGCTCAACTAGATTTTGCAATTTCACTTCAAAAGTTGGTTGGATGGGGAAAATTGGATTGTAATGTGGCTATCGTAAGAGGTTGTGCATGTCTTCTAAGGTCTAAAAATATTAAATGTTCAAGGTAGGCCATTATAAAAAAGTATTCTATGAAATAGGGGCTTTAATACCAAAAAGATGCCTCATCCATTTAAACATAAGTACCTCAACCCCTCAAGTTTTGATAGGAACAAATCAAATTCTGGTTAAATCAAGCATTGTTTGGTTCTATCATGAAATGAGTTGAATGTAAAGAATTTGAAAATAATGGTTTAGATACCATATAGGAAAGTGGTTTCAAATATAAAGACAGTGAGATGTGGCATGGGATTCCAAATTCAATGTACTTTTCATGAAATTAATAATTATTTTAACTTCAAACAAAGTCATTTTTAGCATTCATTTAAGCTAAGTTTCATGGTATAAATTGATTCAATTATTGATATGCATTTCAAAATTGTGATGAGAATCATTTCAGCTCAAAAATTTCAAAAACACAAAGAAAAAAAATTTGAAATACACACAAGTTTTTATGATTTGTTTTTTTTAAACTGGAAGACAATTGAAATTACTAAACTAAAAGGTTTCCTCCCCCACACTTAAAATATTACATTGTTCTCAATGTGAACCCATGAGATGATATATGTACATGAAATGCATAATTTTTAAATTGGACTAATAATATAAAAGTGAAATGGTTAGGAACAGCTTGATGTGCTCAAGTGATGATGGGGTCATGTAGTGTGATAAAATACATTGCATCAATAGGAAGTCTCATAATGTATCTCTTCAAATGTTTCCCATTGACTGTAAACCTCCTTCCAGTGTCCTCTTGTGTGATCTCCACTGCACCATAAGGAAAAACCTTAGATACAATATAAGGACCTAACAATCTGTAACAAAACTCATCAGGCATCAGCTTTAGTCAAGAACTATAGAGAAGGACTTTCCCTACAACATGAATCTCCTTTTGTTGGATCATTCTATCATGAGATTCTGTTTGTTTTTTCCTTATAGATCCTTGAGTGATGAAGACAATCAAATCTCCTCAAGCTCTAGAATTTGCATCTTCCTTTGGATTCCATATTGGGAAAAATCCATGTTTCATTTCTTTATAGCCCAACAAGCTCGATGCTCAACCTCCACAGGGAGATGACATGCCTCCCAAAAGAAATCTGAAATGGTGACATACCAATGGGTGTCTTGTATGATGTCCTATAATCCCACAATGCATCATCCAAGCGCTTTCTCCAATCTTTCCTCTTTGGCCGCACAATTTTCTCCAAAATTTGTTTCAATTACCTATTTGAAACCTCAGCCAGGCCATTTATTGAGGGTGGTATGGTGTTGATGTTTTGTGTGTCACCCCATACTTTCAAAGAAGGGAAGAAAAATTCTGATTGCAGAAGTGTGTCCCTTTGTCACTGATGATGGCCTTCGGTACTCCAAACCGGCAAAAAATCTGTGCTTTGACAAAGTCCACAAAAACATAAGAATCATCAGTCTTGGTGGCCTTATCCTCCACCCATTTACTCACATAATCAAAAGAAACCAAAATATATAAAAATCAAAATGAACAAGTAAATGGTCTCATAAAATCAATTCCACATACATCAAAAATCTCCCATAATAATATGGGTTGTTGGGGTATCTCATGTCTCCTAGAAATGTTCCATGTGTGTTGGCAATGAGAGAATGACTTACAAAACACATGGGAATCGTGGAATAAGCTAGGCCAATATAATCCAGAGTCCAAAACCTTCCTAGCTATCCGTTGGGGTCCAAAGTGTCCACCACAAGAAAGTGTATGAAAAAAATGTAAAACAGACTCCAACTCATGATCAGGAACACACCTCCTAATAACTAGATCACTACACATGCGCCATAGGTATGGATCATCCCAAACATAATACCTAGACTCACTCTTTAATTTTTGGACTTGATGTTTCTTTAAATATGAAGGGATTTCAGAGGCAACAAGGTAGTTAACTAAATTTTCATACCAAGGATGCGTACTTGAGATGGAATAATGATTCTCATTGGGGAAAGTGTCCTGATTGGTACTTGGTCCAAAGTGTCATCCTCTAGTGTGTGAGTAAGCCTACTCATGTGGTCCACCACCAAGTTTTTTGACCCCTTTTTGTCCTTTATCTAAATATGAAATTCTTGAAGAAGGAGCATCCATTGGATCAGCCTGGGCATTGCATCTGGATTCTTCAAGAGGTACCTCAAAGCTGCATGGTCAGAAAAAAAAAACTACTTTAGAAACCAATAAATATGAACTAAATTTATCTAAAGAAAATATGATAGTATGAAACTCCCATTCCATTGTTGTGTATTTTTATTGGGTTGAATCAAATGTCCTTGATGCATAGGCGATCACATGTGAGTGTTCCTCCACCCTTTGAGATAAGACAGCTCCAACCGTGAAGTTGGAGGCGTCACACATAAGCTCAAAAGTAATCTCCCACCGTGGGGGTTGTATGATAGGTGTAGTGGTCAGACGTTGTTTTAGCTCATCAAAGGAATTCCGGCAAGAAACATCAAACACCAAATCAGAATCCTTTTTAAGTAATCGTGACATAGGAAGAGCGATCTTACTAAAATATTTGATGAAGCGCCGATATAATCTGGAATGCCCTAGGAAAGATCTAACATCGCACACACATGGAGGATATTGTAAGGATGATAAAATATCTAACTTTTATCTATAAACCTATATCCCATGTTTTGATAATATATGCCCTAAGACAATTCCATGCTCTACCATGAAATGACACTTTTCAATGTTCAGGACCAGATTATTCTCAATAAAACAATTCAAAACCTTTCCCAAACTACTCATAAATTCATAAAATTAAGTCCCATACACTACAAAATCATCCATAAATACCTCCATACAGGTCTCAATAAAATTAGAAAAAATACTCACCATGTATCTCTGGAAGGTACCTGGGGCATTGCAATGTCCAAATGGCATCATTCGGTAGGCGAATGTGCCAAAGGGATAGGTGAATGTAGTCTTCTCTTAATCCTCAGTAGCTATAAGAACCTGAAAATATCCAGAAAATCCATCCAATAAACAATATTGTGTCTTCCAAGCAATTCTCTCAAGCATGTGATCAATAAAAGGGAGGGGGAAATGGTCTTTGCGAGTGGAATGATTGAGTTACCTATAATCAATACGCACATGCCAATTGTTTTGTACCCTCATTGGAACTAACTCATCTTTCTCTTTTTTAACAATAGTAACACCACTTTTCTTAGGCACAACCTGAATAAGACTTACCCACTGATAATCTGAAATGGGATAGATTATACCTGCCTCAAGAAAATTTTCAACTTATTTTTTAACAACCTCCAGAAGGGTTGGATTGAGTCTCTATTGTGGTTCCCTCACCAGTTTATCCCCATCCTCCAAAAGAATCATATGCATGAAAATGGAGGGACTAATAACTGATATGTCATCCAAGGTCCACCCAATTGAACTGATGTTCTCCCTCAAAAGATTCAACAGTTTTTCTTCATGTTCAAAAGAGATATTGTTAGCAATGATAACAGGTAATTTCTCACCACTTAACAAGTATGAGTATTTGATATTTTGTGGTAATGGCTTGAGTTCCCGTGTAGGGGGTGGTGTACGGATGGAGATATTTAAGGAACTAAAACATGTGCACAAAGAGCATCAGTACCAGAATATAAATCATCAATATTAGAGAATAAAGCATCAAATCCATCAGTATACTCAACATCCATGTCATAATTAGAGTTCACATGATCAAAATCATAATATGATTCTATTTAAAAATAACATCTAAGAGAGTCTTTTTCATTAGAAATAGGTGTGGAAGTACTCTTAGACATCAAACTACAACCAATACTCATAATATCCCTAAGCATAAAAAAATCAAATTCCGTGGGGTTTTTATTTGGTTATTCAAAATGGGAGATAACAAATGTAGAATGATCCTCTGAGGGGTACTTCATGGAATCCAAAACATTAAATATCACAACTTCATCCCCAAAATCCATGGAAAGTGTACCCTCATTGAAATTTATGATAGTTTTTGCAGTTTTGAGGAAGGGTCTACCTAAGATAATGGGGGCATGAGAACTTACCTGATCATCCTCCTTGTTAAGCATGTAGAAATCTGCTGGAAATATCATGTCTCTTACCCAGACAAGTACATCCTCAAGGACTCCCGCTGGATATGCCATAGCACTATTCACCAACTGTACCACTACTCTCGTCGGTTTTAGCTCACCAACCTGCCAATAAGAGAATACAGAGTGAGGCATCACATTTCTGGAAGCTCCCAAATCACAATGTGCATATGAAAATTGCAACTCCCCTATGGTGAATGAGATGGATAATTTCCCTGGATCCTTTCACTTTTTTGGCATTGCTAGAGTTGATGTAATGAGTGCTGACACATTCCTTACAAGATTTATCCTTTCGTTTCCCTTGATCCCTCTTCGATTGGTACAATGTTCTTTTAAGAATTTCATATACCTTGGAATTTTCTTAATGAATTCAAGTATAGGAATGTTGATCTCCACATGATTGAATGTGTCAAAAACCTCCTTTCTCATTGCTTTTTCAGCCATCTTCTTGTTTTGAACAACCCTGTTTGGAAAAGGTAGAGGATTAGGAGGAATATCATCCATATTTTTCTTACCTTTATCTTTCTCCTTGGATTTCTCATCAATTGGTATGGAATACAGCTTCTCTAGAGTTTAGGTGAATCCTGGTGGAATGGTAGGTATAGATGTACCGTTCATTTTCTTCCCACTTCTCAATGTGATGGAACTGAAATTCCCCTTTGGGTTTGGAGTGGGTTGGGAAGGTAGATTTCCAGAATTCTTACTTACAATTTATTAGAGGGAAATGGAAATCTAGCCCATTTGTGTCTTCAACTCACTCAGCTCCGAACCTTGACTCTTCAGCTCATTATGTTGATTAAGAACAGTTTGTTTCAAAAGGTCATCAGTGTTAGAATCTACCTTGGATGGGGGATTACCTTGTTGTTGGCTTGTTGATGCTTGAGATTCCGCTTTGGGTTTGGAATTGTAGGTTTAGATGTACCATTCATTTGCTTCCCACTTCTCAATGTGATGGCACTGACATTCTCCTTTGGGTTTGGAGTGGGTTGGGAAGGTAGATTTCCAGAATTCTTACATAGAATTTCTTAGAGGGAAATGGCAATCTGGCTCATTTGAGTCTTCAACTCCCTAAGATCCGAACCTTGACACTCTAGCTCATTATGTTGATTAAGAACAGTTTGTTTCAAAAGTTTATCAGTGTTAGAATCTACCTTGGATGGGGGATTACCTTGTGGTTGGCTTGTTGATGCTTGAGATTCAAATCTCTTTTGGGGTTGTTTGAAACCATGCTGGTAAGGTGGAGGCTGCTACAAGTTTTGTTGAAAGGGTGTCCTTTGTTGTTGTCCATAGCCATACCTCATGTTTGATGATCCTTCCACCCTTGATTGTATGTTGGATCAAACTTCTTTTGGGGATATGGTTGTTGTTGATGTTGTTGATATGGTCTCCCAGGTAACACTGCTGCACAATCTTCTGTTTCTTGGAGTTGTGGGCAACAGTCAGTTGGGTGGCTTGTCTCAATGCAAATACCACAAGGTCTTGAAGGAGGGGTTTGGGATGTATTTTATTCCAAAGTAATATATCTCATCATAGTTTTCAATTCTTCCAACTTGGTATCAATCAAATGTCATTCAAGAGAAGATGGACTTACCTGATGTACTCCCCTGACATGTGGTGTAACTCTATCGCAGAATTGTTGGGAGTGGTGGGACATCTTGTCGCTCAATGCACGTGTGGCTACTGGTGTCTTGTCCAACAGGTCCCCTCCTACTGCGGAATCCACCATGATCCTCTCCACAGGATTGAGTCCTTCATAGAAGTATTGAATGAGGAGTTGCTCACTGATTTGGTGATATGGACAGCTTGTACACAACTTCTTGAATCGCTCCCAGTACTCATAAATTAACTCCCCTTGTGCTTGATTTATCCCTGAGATCTCCTTACGAATTGATTTGGTCCTCGATGATGGAAAAAACTCTTCAATAAAAGGCATTTCCAATCATTCCATCATGTTACATCTTCAGGTTGTAAATAGTACATCCAATCCTTTGCAGCTCCATCAAGTGAAAATGGGAATGCTCTTAATTTGATTTGATCTTCAGAGACATATCTAGGTTTTAGGGTTGAACAAAACACATTAAATTATTTCAAATTTTTATTGGGATCGTCACAAGAGAGTCCATGAAACTTTGGAAGTAAGTGAATTAACACAAATTTTAGTTCAAAGTACGATTCGATATTTGGGTATGCAATGCACATTGGTTGATAATTAATATCGGCTGCAGACAATTATCTTATGGTTATATTAAGTACATTTAGATTATTTTCAACCATTGGTTCTTGTTTTTATGGTTGAATTTGAATTGCTTCCAATTTCATGGTTCTGAAAGTGGAGGACTTCTTCAACTGGTTGAATTTTGAAACTTCTCGTAGACTGAGAATGTTTGATTCATTCCCTAAGGCTACGCCCAATATCAGGGTCAAGATATAAGAGATATTTGGGATTTGATCGTGTCATAAATTAAATAAAAATGAAAACAAAGAAAGTGGACCATAGTAAAATAAAATTAGAAGTGTGAGTTGATGGTCCAAAAATAAGTATAAGAAAATAAATGGAGGGGAAAATCAAATTGGGTAAAGAAGGAAGAAAGAAGAGAGGAAGAGAATAAAATGTAAAATAAAATTAATACCTTTAATTTTTTGAAAGGCAACGACGCTAATTTTAAAGAGCACTGTCGTGGGCGCCCTCAAATGATTATTGTGATTTTGGGCTACTTAGGTGCAGTAGAGTGGCTGACCAAGGTCGTCTCTCAAAGGAAGAAGTAAATTTGACAACATATTAAAGGTATTTTAAAAATATCATAAAATGGAATAATAACACTACATGAAAGTATATGGGGGTGGGGTTTACCAGTCACTGAATTAGAATAAGTTCTCTGTAAGAAGATTGTATAATTTGTTTTTTATTTTTTTGAAATTAAGTTCGATTAAAAAGACACAACGATAAGTTGTTTCTTAGACAATATTTAAAAGACATAATCGATCTAACTCTACCTATTAAATCAATTATTTATCATTATAATTTAAATTAACATCCACTTAATTATTATACCTTATCTTGTTAACCACATAACCCTACGAGAATTAACCTTACCACAAAGATGAAGTGAATTTAGCCTTAGGATAACTTTGGAACATTCAATCGCAACACCCTGCTTTGATTGATATTATAAGATTAGCTTATGTAAAGTGGTAAATTAAGTAACATTTTCCCCCAGGAAATTAGAATTAATTGAGTTTAGGGATTATATTTGGACACTACAAATTGATCCCGTATAGTTTTGTATAACCGATTAAGTTCTTACTCTCACAATTTACACAAAATCTCGTCCTCGCGTGTTTTTGTGTTAATTATTCAATTGCTTGATTATTTTCAATTAAATTAAAAACCAAATTAATTGATCATAATATGTAAATTACAATATATCATTGATTCAAAATAAATAAATTTAGAAGGTAAGATATAGATCGATTACTAAAAGACTACTCTTATATGGGTGGTGTAATCATCGTAGAAGCGAATTGCATTTGAAACGGTATATAATGGATATAACCCAATAACGCTTATACTCAAGAAATCCTTCCCAAAGAATAATATTAAAAGAAGAATAAATTTTAATAAAAAATAAGAAATGATAATAAGTAAAATAAGTACAATGAAGATTAAAACACAAATGAATATATTACAACATGAAGAAGAGAATGAGACTTCGATGAGGAAATCCTTTCTTCAAGAGCTACCCCTCTTACAATGGTTGAAGAATTTGGGTGAAACCAATTCTCATCTACCTACAATCTCTTAATTCACGTCCCAACCATTCCAAATGAGAAAAAAACTAATTTATAGAGTGTAGGGGAGGATAGGTTCAAAGAGGTTTCAAGTGTGAATGGGAAATCTCGGCCAAATATTTTAATACAACTTTCACCGCCCATTGGACCTCCAAAATGTGTAAACCAACTCTCCTTTCACAATGCATATTTGTGGGAAAATACATCACCGATCTCTTCTAAACATTTGGGCCCAATCCAAGAATGGATGAAGATGTTATAGCCCATATACAGAACTTATGTCTATTTAGGAGAGTCCAGCACAACTTTGAATTCATGGCCCATTTTCAACAATTACATGCAATCTTTAGCTCTAGTGTCCTGAATAAAATTTGTAGAAAATTAAGTTAAGAACACTTTAAAAAAATTGAAAGTTCAAATAATAAATATTCAAATACTTATCTTCGAAATACTACAGTGCACTATAAAGGGTAAAACTGGAATTTTCACCAAATTTTCAAATGAATGATCAAATCACAAATATTTTATAAATAAACATTTTTAACTATATGTGAGAAAATTATTTCATTTATTATCAATAAAATGTTCAACAAAATATTTTTTTATCATACATATATCCCTTTTTAAAGAAGAATAAACTCTATGTAATTACAAAAATGAGAAAATTTCATCAGGTTAAAAAGATCCAGAAATATTTAATGATAAATCATGGTTATTTGAATTTAAACATACCGAAAAGTCATAAATTACCTTATAAATAGGAACAATTCAATATATTGAACAATGATTTGTTGAATTAGTCTTCAAACAAATTTAAAATCGATATTTAATTCCAATGGGACTATTATTTAAAATGCAGAAATGATCCACAATTCAAAACATCGTAGTTGTCTAAGTCAAATGTAGGGTTGTTATGCGTAGCAATCAACTTAAAAGGTATAGTTGATGATTTACGATTGATTACTAAATTAGCGATGATGAATTATAAATTTTTTATTCAAATTTAGGGTTTCTTCAAAAGTAGGGATTCTAATCCATACGTTTACCCCAATCATAGGGTACGAAATCATAGTTCCTTACTAAAAGTAGGAGTCACAAAACATACATTCTACTTAAAAAAATAATTTTTAAGTAGTGTTTCCAAAATCCTTTATAAAAAATTCATTATCTCTTAAGAAATAAAATAAACTCCCATGATATTAATGTCTACAAATGATTTCAGAATAAAATAATAATTCCAGTAATAATTATCTGGAAATTCACATAAAGTAACTTCATTATTAATATACATGTGGGTATTTGTGACAATAAAAATGAAAAATAAATTAATGAAATTTTTGGATCAACAAATTCCCAAGAATCTCCCTATTTTTGATAATCACAAAACTCATAAAACCTATATAATCATAAACACAAAAAATATAGGTCTAAATTAAATAATTAATATAATAGAGATAAAAATGATGGTTTATCCCATATTTACAAAATAAGAAATATAATTTCATAAAAATGAGAATTAATAAATATTTAAAGATGTTACAATTTTATTTCTCTCCCAAAAAGAAAAAAATCCTTTTTATATTTTTTTCCATTTTTTACATATCTATTTCGATACATTTCTCATATTTATTTCCTAAAAAATTTCTCCTATTTTTACATATCTCTCTATACACTCCATACTTTTATTCCACTTTTTGTGAAATCAAAAAGAAATTAAAAACATATTAATGGACATTTTATATATTAATATATATAAATAATGAAATTAAATGGGGAAAAAACATACCATATTCATATTTTTAGGCATTAATGATTTACAAATATATTTTGGATTTGATTTTAGATAGGCGATTATAGAGGAAAATAATCGAGACTTTTGGAATGGTTAAATGGTTCATCTTCACACACTAAACTCTAAACTCTTTTACATGCAGTAGCAAGATCTCTCAATAAATGTTCTATTCTTGTTTGAATGTTTGCATATTTTTAATCTATAGTGGAAGATGATAAATGTTTAACTAAAAACACCTTCAAATCAGTATGATCTGATTTAAAAATAGCTTCATGTCTGATTTTCTTAATTTGATTTACTATTTCCGCCTAGAACGTATCAAAATATTCTTTATAAATTTAGTTTTCCTGCAAACTTTGATAATTCCTTTTAAGATAACCAAAATCAACTTTTGAAAAAGAAGAGTTTTCCATATCTTCATTATATTTTCTAGAAATTTTTATATCTTCAGGAAGATTCACTGATTGTACTTTCAAAATATTTAACATATACACCAACACTATATATGGAATTCCACCATTAGTTATTTAAGAATATTAAACTTTGGTTCATCATAACCAAGGATTTTTGTACCTTTGACAAAATATTTTCTAAGGACTCCTCGATAAAATAAACTGACTGTTATCTAAATAGATCAATCATAACATCAGGAAAAGAATTATCTTGATTACATAATTCTTTTAACTATATCTTATCATTATATTCAGAAAAATTAAAAAAAACTTATGATCCAAACCTTGTTTACTTGTCATTTGAGAAAAACATTTTTCTAAGCCTAAAGTCTTAGGTCTCTCCATACTGCTCAGACTGGATTTTTAAAAATTCTTTGAGTTTATATTTTTAAATAAGGAAAAATATTTTAGAGGGTTTGAGAAAGAGTTAGGGTTCAAAAGTGGAATAATAAAGGTCTTATTCTGATGGATTTCAAGGAAAGTTACAGATTCTAAAGCAAAAAAGTGTAATTATTTCATATTATACATTTGAAAATATATTTTTATGTAAGAAAATGATTTTGTAAGAGTAGCTTCAAATAATTTAATAAAAAATTTTAGAAAAAGAAAATATCAAATTGAACAAGTTTTAAAAAATAAAATATTAATTAAAAATGCAATTTTTATTGAAATTAAGTAATGCTATCTTTCTTTATTTGATTTAAATTAATAATATCAATATTACGTGCTCCCCATTAATTATAAATTCTCTTAGAAAACTAGTCTTACTATGATATATAAAATATTTTTTAATGAAATAATAAAGAATTGGAAAATAATAAATAGTTTCCACATATTAAAATATTTTAACAATTTTATTTCACATCTTAATATCTAATTAAATTATGAAGTTATTATAAAAATTTTAAGGAGTATTTGGGATGTTATCAAAATAGTTCAATAGATTTATTCATCGTATAAAATTTTAGGGTGAGAAAAGATTTAGCTGAATAATCATAATGTTAATAGCTTTATCTTCAAGGGTATTTTCCCTTAGATAACAAACTACTTCAAATTTGACCAAAAATAGAAGAAATATTCATTTACCAAATAGCCAATAAAAAATATAACATTTTATTTTAGTGGAATATATCTATAAAATATCTAATATGGATGTCTTTTGATACCCTTATGCTTTTACGTTTGGCAATATTAGTGACTAAGGATTTTAGTGACTATATCTTTTTATTTTGAGTAGAGACTCAATATTTAATGCTAGGTAGTGAATTCAAATAATGAACATGTTTGACACCCTAGAATTTATGTTTACTAAAATATAATTCATTAGTATAATGTCTATTTTTTCAATAATGGAAACATTTAACAGTATATATTCTATTGATTTTTTAACAATGAACAAAATAATTGTTATTTAATTTGGGTTTTTCTTCATTACTTCCAATCCTAAGCATGCCCTTATTATTAGATTTATTTTTACCGAGAATTTGATTCAAATATATTTCTCCCTTGATAAGCATGATATAGGATTATTTTAAAGTATCAAATTCATCTAATAATTCTTTAATTTTATTTTCATAAAAAGTACAAGAACATTTGTAATAATTAAATCTTAAATCTGCAATCTTTTTAAAGAAATTTATTTATCAATTGAAATAAATTCACAATATTTTATTTGTTTTCTATGATCCTTATTTAATAGTTCAAATTTTTCTTGGAGTATAAAACAATATTTATTTAATTTATTATAAGAATGTTTTTCATAATTAGAACATTGAGATTAAGAAGATTTAAACTCATAAATATGATTCATAAGTCATATATTTACCATTTTATTTTCATTATTAGCTTCATAGTTATTAGTGGATTCATCACTCGAATCATCAAAATCACTTCCGTTATCCTTCATTGATTTCATAGCTTTTATTTTATAATTATATTTCCATTGATCTTTAATTCTAGGATAGTTAGATTTTATGTGACCTTTCTCCTTGTATTCATATAATATGTATTCTTTATTCCTTTTTAATTTCTTCTTTTCCTTATTGTGGAATTTTACAAATTTTTTAGCAAGATATGATAGATCTATAGTTGAATCCAAATAACTTGAATCTAAATATTATTCCATTGTAATTTTGAGAGTAGACTCATCCATTTTTATAGATATGTGACTTTCAACTTCTGCTTTTATCTAATCTTTGTACATTATCAAGGTTTAAATTAGTTATTTCATCATCAATTATTTAAATTGTCTGTATTGATGAATAGTAGAATATATTACATTACACTTAGAAGGTAAAACTATATGTACCTTTAATACCTAATCTAGTTCTGGAATAGGTTATCCTAAGGAAACAGCATCCTTGACAACTTCTATCAATATTACATTCATCTGAGTGATGCTTTCATATTCATGTATCCTGGATATATCAAATTTCAATTTTGTAGTGTTTTACCTTTGTTTTCTAAAATTATCCGTTCCTTTGTAGGCAACAGAAATGGTCTTTCATATCTCATATGTAGTAGTACAGTATGAAACTCGATTAAATTCATCAAATCCTAATCTATATACAATAGAATTCATAGCTCTAGAATTAAGATCATATTATTTCTCTTGGTAATGATTCCACTTCTCTAGATCTTCTTTAAGAATTTCATAAGGTTTGATTACTTTTATGTAAACACTTATTCCGGTATTTTTTAAATAAACAATCATGTGTTCTTTTCGATATCCATAATTATAACCATTAAAATAAGGTCTGTGAATCATCAATATAACTTGTATAAGATCATCCATTTGAGATTTATATCTATTTGGATCTTTAACTTTGAATTTTTATAGTCAAAATGAATATAACCACTTGATTATGACGTTTGATACCAATTGTTTCTATTGGGAAAAAATAACATAATCTTCATGGATTTTTAGAAATATAAATATCAATAGATCCCTTCCTCTGATACCAGTTGTTGGGTCATAATGGAAAGGAAGAAAATACAATAGGGTTGAATCATGTTCCATTAAATACTTCAAAGATACAATTCTTATTTCTTGAGTTTAATGTGATTCTTTCTTTCTCTCATTAAGATAAGTGAGCAGAAGAAAATAAATAATGGAAATAATAACACACAATGATGTATAGTGGTTCAGGGAACAGAAATACACTAGTCCACCCCACCAATGCTCTCTCTATGATCTTGGTGATATTATCCATTATGTTCTTCTTTCTGGATACCTCTACAACTGATTGTAGGTAGTTGACACCTTTACAACAAGGATTTTACAGGGCCTTTAGGTTCTTTTATAGGGAACCCTAATATCCACATCTTAGTACAAGAAGATGGTACTTCACCAAGAATGAGTATGATTATTCAACACTTAAATGGAAACTATATTAGATATATAAGTTGAATATTGGTATTTATCATAGATATAGAAATAACTAACAAATGTAGATTATCGTAAATAAAGAACAGAAACATAAAAAATATTCATAGTCAAATAGGATTATTTGAAAATGTAGTACAGTAAACACTAGGTAGATAATCAAACATGTATGACTCCAAATTGCAGTTCTGATATATGTTTTATTTGGTTGTAGTAAATGATTAACAAATAAATACAGTAGCAGCAATAACAAGACAATAAAATAAATAAAATTAAAAACTTGTAGGTATCCAATGTGTAGGTCTTGAGATAACACAATACAAATTTGAAACACATTTTTATCACAATTTTTTAAGAAGAATAAAATCTTGGTATTTAACAAGATGCTAATATTTTTCAGGTCAAACAGTTCTAGAAATATCGCATGATAAATCATTATTATTTGAATTCAAAATTTTCAAAGAAATTTGTAACTTCCCTTGGAAATAAGAATGAATTAATCTATTGAACACGAGTCATTGAATCAATATTTAAATATATTTAAAAGAGACATTTAATTCTGTTGATTCCATTGTAGAAAAATTATAAATAATATATAATTAAAAAACTCATAGCTGATTAAGTAAAATTTAGGGTTCCTCTACATAGGGATCAACTTCAAAAGTATAGTTGAAACATTATTCTTGATTGCTAAATTTGGGAAGATGAACCATACGTTTTTTCTTTAAATGTAGGTTTACTTCCAAAGTAGGGTTCTTAATCCATATGTTCAATCCAAATGTAGGGTATGAAAGTATGGTTCCTTACAAAAAGTAGGGTTCACAAAGTATACATTCTACTTAAAACATGGGGTATAAACAGTGTTCCTATAATCCTTTATAAACACATCTAAAACTCCTAATAAATCAAATAAACTCCCAAGAAATTAATATTTTTAGAAGATTTAAAAATAAAATAATTATTTAAGTAACCATTATCCTGAAATCAAATTAAATTAACTTTATTAGTGACACGAATTTGGGTATTTGTGATCATAAAAATCCAAAATAAATTAATGAAATTATTGGATCAACACATTCCTAACAAAATCAATTTTGTATGTCCATGAATTTATTTGGAATATTATCTATAGAAAAGTTTTAATATCATATAATTATTTACCTGGAATCATTTTATCTTCATTTATTCCTATCAAATTATTATTTATGCTCATGTTATTGATTAAATGACATGTCTTTTCTGTTATTTACATTTTCATATTGATCATGCTTTATTTACTCATGATATATTCAATAGTACATAACCGTTACTGATCATCTGAGCTCGTCCTTATTTCATTTCCATTCCCAGGGATATGAAGAACAAATATTTGAATGAGTTCAAAGATGCAGAATATTTACATTCACTGTGTTTTATATTTTATATTCTCAAATGTAATTTGAAATTCAAGTATGTATCTAGTTTTCCAAGATAACTAAACTATTTAATCCTTTAGGATGTGATTCATTGTATATGGTGCTAATGTAATAAAATAGCCACTGACTCTGGGCTACTAGGGTCAAGGTCTTTACAGCATCAATTTTATGGGTTTTAACAATATTATCCTCAATATTTTTCCATTATAAAAGAATGACTATTGAAAATAAAATGTTTAAAATAACCTATTTATATAAATTTATTTATCCCAAACAAATAAAAAATAAATTCAACCTAAATAAACTTATATTTTCATTTTTAAAACAATTATGGAAATAAAATCTTTAAAAAACACTATTTTCAAAATAAAGTTAACAAATCCATCAAAAAACAAACATGTTATAATAAACATGTTGCCTATAAAGTGGACTAAAAATTCACAAATAATTTTTGTTTCTAATGCACACCCTATGTTATATTCGAATTATCATTAATTAAATTTAGGTTGTCAAATCATCCATTTTAAAATTGTTGTATTAGACAAATATTTATAAAAAAAATTCAAAAAAATTATAAACAACATCCAAACTAACTTAAAATATTTTATCATTTTAATCCAAAAATTAAATCAGAAACATATTTTTTATCCCCTCAAAAATTACATTTTAATAAAAATTTTAAATTTAACATATATCTTTCTAGAAACACCTACATGTCATCTCAACACTGCATTCAGTAAATTTGAATAAACATGGTAATATTTTATGAAATAAAAAATGTTTTTTAAAAATTAAATACAAATATTCAAAGGTACATAATATCAAAATAATCAAAAAAACACACCAAAATATTCAAATAATCAACATTGTTGAATAAAATTTGATAATTTGGATTTTATGTGAAAAACAAAATTGGATCAAACAAGAAAATTATTTAGGGATAGATAAATTATAATTAGGACTCACAGTGAAATAACTATGATTACCTATAAGGAGAAACAAATAAATTAATTGATTTTAGCTATGAAGAGGAGTAATTTTTGAAAGATGAGGTTTCATAAGGGAATATTTGTATTTCATGAGTCTAGTTTATTTTCATTGGTGTTAAGTTGTCGATAGAGTGGATAGGGTAAATAAAATGGGGTCGGTCACATTACGGTGGAGCATGGGAGTAGTGTATTTTCGGGGATTGTATTACCGTAATCATTAATAATTGTTGAATTATATTCCATGGTCAACACAAACTATGGAAATACAATCATTTGTGAGGTTCTATCACCATGTTCAAATTGGACCATGTCTTTATGGTACCATACTACCACAATTCATCTAGATCGTGGCACTAGGGGTGTGTCCATATGGTGATTCTGTAGTTATGAATTTTGTATAAGGTAATTTTTTCGTAAGGGTGGGGGTGATATGCTATTAGTTTCTTCCCATCTAGTTCCATTTGTTGATTAGGGATTCAATGTTTTGGGTGGTTTATTTTTTAGGTTATTTTTGTGGTTTTCGTAGTTATGACATTGTGTATTCATTCTATGTTTTTTCACTACTACTTTATGTGGTTATTTTCACAATTTAAAATTATTTCTAAAGGTAAAAAGTAGGATACTACTAAGGTTTTGAAGAACATTATAGTATGTACTATTAGCATAGGTCTATTGACCTATTTCCACTATTTTAAAACTTATTATAAGTGTTTCATAACCATGGTAATAGGGTCACCCTTCTACCGTATTTTTTCAAATAATGTCCATAGGGTTACCTATTGTGACAATTTGAAAAACAAATCGACAAGTTTCAAACCCCTAAACACCAGATTATTATAGATACACTTCAACCACTATTCTAAGGAACATTATTCTTGTGTTTGTGTTTAAAATTTTAATTTTTATTATATATAAATATATAATATTACATATATATTTAATAAAAATGTAATATTAAATGTAATTTATTTATATAACATGGAAACATGTATGTGTGTGTGTATATATATGAATAAATAAATACATACATAAATACATACATGTTATATGATATCTATATATTTACAAACATGTAAATTTAAATGTTTATGTGTAAGGATACACACATATAGTGGGAGAGAGAAAGAGGTAGATTACATGCATAAATTAAATTTAATCATTTAAATATTTGTGACACATGCATGCACACATACATAAAATGTCATTCAGTCTAGTGATTGAAGTGCTTTTTTAATAATTTGGAATTTGGTGATTCTAATTTCACCAATGAATATTTTTTATTGTTATAGGAACCTATAGACATAGTTTGAACAAACCATAGACATAAGAAAGATATAGTTATTAATCAAACCATGGATATATATGAAAAAATACAGCCATAGTTTGGTGAAACCATGCGTATAAAGGTAACTTATAACCAAGATTTTGTTTAATAGTGACTACGAGTTTAACCTACCACCATAATTTGATTAAACTATAACTATTTTCCCTATGACTATAGTTTGGTAAAATTTTGACAAAACATTGTTGTCATAGGACAATTTTCTAATAGTGTGGGGTTTTATGGTTAGGTTATGGGGTTGTTGGTTCTCTAGAGGGAAATGAAGATATGTAAGGGTTTTGGGTTTTCTTCTTTATAGGTGTTTCCAGGATTCTAGTTGTTTTTTGATTTCTTATTGATGTGTTGGGAAGTGTGCTTGGGGTTTTCAAGATTAAATTAACTGACTTAAACCAACTAAACCAAACCACCCTAAACTAGTTAAAACTATTTAAATCAACTAATCAATTGATGAACATTATATATTTTGGATTGTTGAATTATCTTGGTTCTTGTATCTTTAACTATTCTTAATAGAAACTTAACAATTAAATAAAATTTTAAATCTTTGTTAAAAGTGTAAGTGATGATTAACTTTTTATAATTAAAGTTTAATATAATATAAATAATAATTTATTTTTCAATATAATGAAATGTGTTGAGAATATGTGATTATTAAGGGAATATATGTAATGAACCAGCCTGATTCATTCATCCATCAGATGTCTGAGCCATCCCACAATATACCTGAGGGGAGTCCCTGATTTCCCTCAGGATGATGAAAATCATCATAGGCATCAATATCAATTGATGAGGACAATTTCACCCAGAATCCAGAGTTAAGTAACAATAGAAAAATAGACATGAGCACTCTATATCTCAGAGTTCCATGCACCAGTATAAAAGAAATAAAATAGTATAAAAGTGGTAAAATAGTTTAATAAAAGTAGTAGGTAAAGTATAAACTAATCCCTCCACTCACCCTCAAAATCCCTCTCCTATAGATAACTATAAGTCCCATTGTGACCTCTACAAATATAATGCACTACCCATTAAAGTAAAAAAATTTGATTTGGATATTATGATGAAGGAAACTAAATAAAAGAAAAATAACTAACATAACCCAAAGAGACTTTATCATTCACTATATAGTACAAGAATCTCAATCCCCATGGGAAGTAAATGAGTATGAAACTATGATTTAATAGATAATTGAGAAACAATTGCTCAATATGAATGCCAAAGGTACCCAAACCGCATGTAATTCCTTTAAATAAAGGATCCTTCTTATGCTAGTTTGAAATATAATATTAAAAATAGGTTTTCCATGCATAAGGATTGAAAATCCAATATAATTTTCATAATAATATAATGAATGTTTTTTTATATTATTTAAATAAAAAAATCACTTTATAAATAATTTATGGAGTCGAATACTTTTATTATAAACACACTCTTTAAAACTAGATTTGAAACTAATTTTAAAATATGCAATAGATTTATATTTAACTAAAGAGAAAAGAATCTCAAGAAATAAAAAAGCTGTAAATAAAATGCAATATAAAATAAATAAACAATAATAGAAAGTCACATAAATAATTACTTAATGTTATAAATATGCAAAATAGCATGGGGAACTAAGGGATAGGGGAAACCTATACCTAATGTCACTAATTAGGTTGACCCTCAATTAATGGAGAGAAACTAGTATCACATCACTAATTAGTATAAGAGGAACCAAACATACATCACTAGTATAACTAGTGGAAATGAAGCTTGTCCGGATCTAGGATCTCCCAACGAAGAACTTGGGCTTCCCCTGAGGTTTGAAAAATAATGGAAACCATAGTGAATATAATCATAACATCACTAAGAAATTCTTTATATGGAATAACCATATAAAATCACTAAACAACCAAGGGAAAATTTAATCCACACATCAAGGATATTTAAAAAATGAATTATATACAACAGTATAGTACATTCCATTCAAAAACATCCTTGGGTTTAATAATTTATTTTTGAAAGTGTCAATCGATCCTCATAGTCTCTCTTTGAACCATAAATTATGAAGACAGTTTATAAATTTTCCCTTTTCCGCAATTATATGCATATAAATTTATGTGTGTGTGTGTATTTGTCTATGCACATATTCACATATCCTCACATGAATATGTGTGAAAAAACATATATATACACCCATACATATGTGTATAAACATCCACATAGAAAACGATGTTCAAAAATATATGATTTTTAGAATAATCCTGAAATAAAGAGAGGAACCTCGCTTTTAGAACCCAATCATTTCATAAAACATTAAGTCATATTAATAAAGGTTGTTAAATCATTTTATTAGACATTTTACGGGGAGATTTAATTAAATAAAAAAATTATTAGACTTCCAATTCGATAAAATTTGTTAAATTGTAATAAAAATCCAGTGAAACTTTATTTTCATTTCAAATAATCTTTAGACATGATTAATATTAGCTAATAATATCAAAACAAGAGATTAAAACATGATAAATTGAGGTTTTTGAATTTAAACACACAAAAAAATGGGAAACATACATGAAACATGCATGAAACATGCATAAATGAAGCAAAATATCTAAAAATAAAGAGATAAAGTATTCAAAGGAAGATCGCACTCCCTAGGAATCAAAATCGTACAAAATCAAAAGTCAAAACCAACCTAGGGTTTATCCTAGGGAAATATACAACAAAGAGAGAATATATGGTAACATTTAAAGAGAGAAAGAAGAATATTGAGGAGGGATAACCCTAACCTAGGTTGATCATATGAAAAATCATAAGAAAAAAAGCCAAAATCTGAGGTGGAAGAGGGAGGCGCATTTGGGGAAGCCCTTATATATGTTTCATGGGTCTCGGATGAGAAAGGGGTGAGGGGGGAGGTTTAGGCATGAGGGGTAGTTAAAAATAAAATGAGGGGAATGGGTTTTCAGGAATTTTATATTTTTAAAGTACTAGGAACATTACATGGTTTTTGCATGGTTTACTAAACTGTGTGTCCACTATGCAACCTCCACTAGAGATTATATAGAGACAACATTGTTTTCCCACATAATGACATGATATTTTCATACACAAATATTAAATCTATATAGAGTACATAATATTATCCACGAAATAACCATAAAGGTTTAGAGTCATTGGATATTGGATATAAAATCTTCTTATTTTATGAAATATCTTCAAAATCTCCCACAAAGATATTATCACAGAGTAATCCTGTTGGTAATACCCTAACTAAACTTGTCTTCATCACTTTGGTAAGGAAATATAAGAAAGGGTGATCTCAGATGATCAGTAAGGGGTTGCATAGGATATATCAATCCATGATCACATGAAATAATAAGATAAGAATAAGGTTATGTAATCATAAACATAACTTAAAAATTTCACACACAAACTTTCATATATCATAAACATGATTTATGGAATAAATATTATCATTTCAAAAAACACAGAAAATAAGAGTGATAAATCATATTAAATCAATCTTGAACTATAAACTCATGTCATAAAAGTGTTCCACAATCATAAATATATAAAATGGTTTCATATGTCATGTTTAACTACCATTACCATCAATATAGTGGATCAGGACACACCTGTTTATGATAGTATATTAGGAAAAACCTATTTCCCATTGTGGATCAATCCCATCGACTAATTTCCCATTATTATATCATGATATATAAATATTTACCCAATTCATTGGAGGGAGATATAGGTCCCACCCATCACATAATAAATAAATACTTATGTGTTCCACAAGATCATAAATCATTATACATATTAAAACCAATCAAAATAAATGGGTTTCATAAACATATCATCAATGTATAACATATGGAAAATAAATGGGTTTCAAAAACATTTCATCATAGCATAACTCATAAAAAAGTAATGAGATTCATAAACATCATTCCATCATAAACATAAACCATCCAAAAAATTAATAATAACGGTATACTTTGATTATATTCCTATTAAATCATATGTAACATTAAACACAATTATCTTAGATAAAAAATTATTTTTAAGGTTCACTTGAAATAATTCTTGAGAAAATATCCTTTCCATTTTGAAATCAGTTTTTTAGAATGTCACTCAATTAAAAAAGAAAACATTTCTTTGAAAATAAACTTGTAAGATTGTATAGAAATATTTAACTCATTATATAATCATGAAGGTGGGAAAATTATCTCTTTTCCTATAACCTAAAAACATTTTGTCTGTATTTTTTTTGGAAAAGTCACAAAGTAACTTGTTTGGAAAATAATAAAAATATTCCTTTCAAACTATTTTGTAAAAACTAAAATAGAGTTAAAAATGAATTCAAAAATTAAAGGAGAATAATATAAATAATTTTGAAAACATTTTTAGAAAAAAATGGTCATGGAAGATAAATATTCCATAATTGAGACTTAATCATAAATATCCATATATTATAATGATATTGTGAAATAAGCACTTACCTCAAATATTTCATTTATTCATTCACATTAAAACTTATTTTATAATATATATGAATTTATTATACATTTATTTCATATCATTAATTATATCATACCATTTATTATTTATCTATAACATCTTATCACATATTTTTTATTAGCTTTCTATTAAAATCACTATATGGGGTGGTAACTGCTTAGTTTTCCAAGAATGTTTCAGTTCAGTAGTCTTGGTCCTTCTACTTTGATATTAGCATCATAATTTATAGAATTTTTATAAATATATAAACAGAATATATAGTAATTATATATATATATTTATAATCATTCATATAAATTATATATATATATATATATGAATAACACCATTTGTGGAGATGGTAGGTCGTACATAGACATGAACGATATTTTCATTTTTCGATAGATCAAATGAAAACAAGTTAAATAATATTTCATAATTAAATAATAATTATTATATCATATATATTCATTAAAATCATCATAATATTCATCTATAAAATATGGTTATGAAAAATTAATTAAATCACTATTTGGAGACTGTAAGTTTGATGTACACACACACACGATACTTTCAATTATTGTTTGATGGTAAAGATGGTGTATAATGGTGTCTTAATAATAATAATAACATTTAAGTATATTTATGAAACTAAAGTTATTATTTTATGATAAAAATCCAAGATTTTGAGGAGGTAAGAAAGATTAGAAAAAGAAAGTGATCGGTTAGAGCGATTACCTCTTCATCAAAACATCTCCTTTGGATCTCCTCTAAAGGAATATAGGGTTGGTATTTTAAGAAGACCGGTACCTCTAGAATGTAGATAGGTAAGTTGAGAAGATAAATTGGTAGAGTATGATTGATATATAAGGCTAAAAGTGGTGTAAATAAGTAAGGGAAGAGGTTCCCTTTTATAAATGAGGGGAGGGGCACTTTTGGAATTTCTCAAAAGATTAAATTATAATAAAATAATTTTCCATCCAATTATCACAAAATGATCATGGATTCAAATATAAGATAATATAAGGTTGTAATATTATCAACCAATATATTTTAGATATGTTTTGGTGTTATTTTAAACTATATCATTTTGATTAACACTTAGTTAACCTATTTTAGTTTAAACTACTCTAACAAATGTTTTCAATAATAAAAGGTTGTAGTTTTTAATTATGTGGTTTCAATTTGAAAATAAATATCAAATTTATAAACAAAATTACCATATAGTAATCATATTGTAATTTTTTAGTTATTATTTTAAAAAAATTAATAAAATATTAATCCCATAAGATATCATTATGGTCAATTTTGATATTATTCAATAATTTCTTTTTCAAGAAAATATGAAGACATCATGTAAAATAAGAAAAAACTATTTTATTATATCCGTAAAATTTCAAGTTAATCTATAAATTTAATGGATTACCTTATATATCTCAAATTATATTAATTTTAATATTTTTAAGATCATTTATTTGATTTTTCTATTAATTTATTTATTACTAAAGCAACATTATGTAAGAATTTTGGATAATTATTTAATTCCTAAAAAATATAAATTAATTACAATGATAAATATAAATATTTTATATTTAAAAACAGTACTTATAGTTGAATATATTCTCTAGATAACCGTATATTAAAAATGTTATAGTTATTAAAAACATGAATGTGACATCTTTGAATTTTCTTTAAATAAAATATTATAAAGATCATAAACTCATAAATATATTGATATCATTAAAATAAGTTTATTAAGTTCAAAATTGACAGTTATATTTATTCATAACCTACTTTTTTTTCATGTCGACACATGAGAGATCTTTTAGACAAATAAAGTGTCATTTGTGACATTCTTTGATTTAAATAATATATAATTCATTTTCAAGGAAAAGTGTCCATTAAACCACTCCATTTATAACCTTAGGTGTAAAATAATGAATTGAATTCATAAAATAATAAAAAGGATAAAAAAATTAAAGCCTATAACTTATTTTTAATCCATATTAACCCATTTTACCCTTTACTGGGGTAATAAATTTACTATTCATATTGAATTAAAATGAAAGGGGCCAATTTACTAAATTTGGACCCACTAATTCCAAATATGGAATCTATTTTTCAAAATTCAAAAAATAAAATCTGTATAATTCTATTTAAACTAAAAATGTCAAAATGCAATGAAAAAGAGTTCTTTCAAAAAAAATTCCCTTTCTAAAAATGAAATGTTTTATACTAAAGTCAAGTATAAAATCCACTTAAAAAACTATAACTGGATTATTTTAAATCAAAATTAACAATTTAAAATTTAAAATAAATCCAAAATATAATTTTACCTTTTAAAAAATTTAAAATAAAATATAGTTAACAATAAAAATCAGTATTTCTCACTATTCCTTGAAAAATAAATATTTTCAAAAAATCATCAAAAATTCATTTTAAGATAATATTGAAATGGTGAATTAAAAAATGAAATTAATTTTTTTAAATAAATTTTTTATAACTTTTATAAATTATTTTTCACTCATAATAAAGAAGAAAACTCATTTTTGATGAAAAAATATTTTTTTGAAGAAACAAATGACTACTAAAAATTTGTGTGATCATTTTCTATGAACTTACCAATACATTAATATTAAATTGGAAGTTTATATTTATTCCATAAATTATTTGTTCCTATTCATTCCCACCAATTTAACATCTATTTTATAATATATATATATATATATATATAATATTTTAATAATATTTTTTGGTTCGTCTAACCATTCAGTTGCATACAATGAAAACTATTGAAGAAATCAAATTAAACTACAAAAAAATTAGGAATAACATTAGTTTTTTTAAAATTTAGCTTTAGTGATGTTATTAATTTATTCATAACTTTTTTTCTACTCAATTTAGTAAATTTCATGTGAATGTTCATAATTGGTGTAAAATACCCATGTTCTAATACTAAATATAATTTTTGACTATTATTTGAATTAATCCAATTGATTCAGTTTAATATTTTATTTATAAATATCGTCATAATTATCAAAATTATACGGTTATTATTTTTTATGGTTCCTAATTTAATTTCCTACAAATCATTAAACTGGAGTTTGTTCTAATTTTTCCATTTGAAGGATCATATGGTCCACACAAGAAGGCCCAAAGAATCTGTGAAGAAACTAGACAAGCCATAATGATACAATTTTTGGGCTCAATATAGAATCTCAAATTTTATGAAACTCTTTAATATATTATTAATATAAAAAATAATCATGGATAAAAATTTGAAGGCCAAAATCTATCAAAAATGGGCCCAAATATGCTTTAAATTCTATCCCACCATTATGTCTGGAAATTAAAATCAGAAAATAATACTAGACTTTAGTCATGATACAGACTTCAAATGGATATGATATTTTACAGTGTTGAATAAATGATATATACTCCTGACTTTTTAGAATAAATGGATTGGATTTGAGGGCATCTTCCTATTCAGAAACCCATTCACATTTTGGCCATAAAAAAATTCTAGATATAAATGGATAGATTAAAACTGTTTATTAAAACCACCATAACATTAGATCATTAAGTATAATTTCAACCAAATATTTAGGTTATACTATAAATACTCATATATACAACTTTTAAGAAGAATATTTCTCCATATTAGGCTAACTAAATTATCAAATTGGTGATCTAAGTGGAGGGGTATATTTGGAAAGCAAACAATCCACCACCCTGGGCTATAAATACATCTTCATCCTCTCCTTGCAAGGGGGTGGAATTTCCGAGAAAATTAAGATATTTTGGCATGAATAGGTCTCTTAAAAATTATTTTTAAGATATCCTATGGTCAATTTTCTACTTTAGATACCATTCCACCATGCTTCTTTTTATTTACATTTTCATTTTTCTTCATTTGTAATCTTGTACGTGTTTGTGTTTGTAATTTAGTTTTAATTCATGTTTCCTTATAATTATCTATTATTACCATCTACCCTCTATTTCATAATATTATTTTTCTTAAAATTATTTAAATCAAGTTTAAAATCACTCCCTTCTTTTTCTTCCTCATTCAATCAAAAGTCTATTTTTAACTCTCTTCGTTGTTCGTGTGTGTGTTCAGTACAATTCTCTTTTCTTATCCTTTAATTTAATATTATTTTAACTTTTCATCATAAAAAAATTAATCCATATTAAAAACCACCTCAATGGATGAGTAAATATACTATTTTTTGAGTCATGATTTGAAGATATTAATTGATTGAGGGCTTTTTCTCGTTGAGTATTATTTAGGTTAACATTGTGTACATTGAATTTAAAATATCATGGATTAATGACATGTTATGTCTAACATTTGTATTACATGGATTATTGAAATCATTAATACACTACCATAAACAATTTATGATTTATATCAGAACCCTAAGTTAAGTTAAGTCTTGGACTAAACCCTCAAAACTTGAGAATTCCAATCAAAATCATCTTGTGAAGTGGGTGTTAATTCAATGAAATATAAAGAACAACACAAGGATATCATAAGTTTAAAATCCATAATAATAGACTCACCCTAATATTTATCAAATTTTTAAATCAAACACCATCCATTAATCAATTTAATTAAGCTCTACAAACAAACCCCCCATTAAAAAGACTAACAAAACAAAAATATTCGACTATTAAAAAGTATCATCGCTAATGATTCAACCCAAATGCCGCTATACACATTATCATAGCACCAGACCCTTGAACGGTTGATAGGAAAAAATTGGTTATGGTTAAAATTATTCTACTGTCTAGGATGGTTAAACTCGTAGTTAGTTGTTTTTTATTTACAAAAAAACAAAAAAAATCAAAAAAAATTAATCAAACAAATTTAAAAAAACACAAATAAAAACATGTCTTCTCATAAAAATCATAAAAAAAAATCCAAAAAGAAAACCCATCCTGCCTCTTCCATTACAAACTTCTCTTAATTCCCTATATCCTCCCAAAAAAATCCATCGGATTTGTTTGACTTGAAAATATAGAGAACTCTTCTTTAAATTAGGAGGAACATTATGGATAATAAAATCATCCAAGACCCATTCATTTCCCATCCAGTTTTTTTAGATATGGTCAATATTAGGTAATAAACCTTAAAAAAACTCACTGCCCTTGAGATAAATTACCAACCCCTTGGTATTAAATATTCAAATATTGAGGTTGGTTTCAAACTCAATCGGGTTTTATTAATATTCTACCTCATTTTCAAGGGCTAGTCGGTGAGGATCCTTATCTTCTCCTCATTGAGTTCTAAGTGGTGTGCTCTACCATGAAACATAAAGGGGTTTCTAAATAAAAAATCAAACTTCGATAATTCCATTTCTCTATATCTAACTCATCCATGTCAAGTATATACTACCTTCCTCTTAGTTCCATAACCACATGGAATGACATGAAGTGACTATTCTTAAAGAAATCCATTCCTTCTTTTTGTACTACTTTTATCCAAAATGAAATAAGTGGTATCCATCAATTCCCCTATGAATCACTCCATGAGTATTAGGAGAGGTTAAAAAATCTTGTGGAAACATTCCAACACCATAAAATCCCTGACTAACTCTTGATCCAATACTTCTATGAGGTGTTATTGGATATGCAGAGAACACTCAATGATGTCGCAAGTGGCGGTGATCTTGTTGAGAAAACTCTTGAAACTAAATGAGATATTATAAGAAATATGGAAATAAAAATGAATTAATTACATACCCAAGAACTTTCTCATGTAAAACAAGTCCAAGAGAATCAATCCATAGAGACCAACAGGATGAACATGTGGATGAGTGAACTTACAGATAATTTGAGACAATTAGTGATGGCCACCAAAGCCCCAACCTCATCTTAACCACAATCTTTGTTCAATGGACCTATCAAGAATTGTGACGTCTGTAGCTCACCATCTCATCCAACTGACACATTTCTTCAACTTCAAGAGGATCCATCTAATTTATCAAGTCCAATGGAGCTTAATGCGGCATATTCTCATAGAAACACCAACCCTCCACAATCAGGTTAGTTCATTAGAAACTTCAACCAACCCTATTATGATACCTTATCTTCTACCTTTAACCCGTTCTTGAGGTATGGTAATCCCATTTCCTATCCCCTTAGTTCCATCCTCAAAATCCAAACCAATTTCAATATATTCAAGGTGGTGGTAACTTCCAATAACCTTATCCTTTTATTTTTCAACCTCAAAGGATCAATCCTCATATTGCTCGTCCTCGATTCCACTATCCTAATGAGCCTTCCCAATTGCCAACCCAATAAAAGAACTTTCCCAAGAACCAAATTCAAGGAAATCCCAATGTAGGACATGCCTCTTCTTCTAAGCAACTATGGAAAAGCACTGTGGAGGATCTTTCCTCCGTCAACTATTCGAGCCTCAAAAACATTAAAACCCAAATTGGTCACCCTACATCCTACCCAATCCAGTAGCAACAACCAAATGATCCCTAACTCCCAACTCAACCATTACCAAACCCCAAGGGTAATTTAAGTTAAATTAAACTTATATCAGGAATGCAAATTTCTATGCCTCATGATGGGTCCTCTAACTCCTCTTTAGATTTTGATCCAGAAAATGAAAAGAAAAATAAACTATAAATGTAACCTGAAGTCACTCCCTCACCTCCTTACATTCATATAAAGAAATCAATTCCTTTTCCTCAATCCATTTATAATCCAAGGAAATCTTTTGAACCTGATCCTGAAATTCTCAACATGTTTAGACATGTTGAAGTGAACATTCCCCTATTATATTCCATAAAACAAATCCCTATGTATGCAAAGTTTCTTAAGGATTTTTTCACCCATAAGAGACAACTTAAGACTATTAAGAATTTTTCAACCCCTGCAGTCTATACCCATGAAGTGTAAAGATCTAGGAACTTTTATTTCTCCATTCCAAAAGGGAGTACCAACTTCGATGAAGCACTCATGGACCTAGGATCCTCAATAAATGTCATGCCCAAATCCATATTCACTAACCTTGGTCTAGTTCCCTTTCACCCAATGAGTGTATTCATCTAGTTATAAAGTTGAAGCACATCCAGTCCTGGTGGAGTAATTGAGAATGTACTTGTCTGAGTTAATGATATTATTTTTCCATTTATTTTTATGTCCTTGACATGAAAGATGAGACGAACCCTTCATAATATCCCCTAATTCTAGGAATACCATTCCTCATGATGGATATAACTAATAATGATTTCCATGCGATCATCTTATCCATGTAATTAGGTGACAAATGGGTCATGTTCAACATTTTCCATGCCATGCGATGCCCATATATTGATCACTCTACCTTCACAATCATTGCTTCTGAGGACACTTCTCAGAGAAAATTGAACATAATTCCATCATAGTCATCATTTTATGATGAGAAATGAGATTGTGATATTTTCACTATGATTAACAAAGTCATAAATGGGGAAGTTGATGTTGACCTCTCATTCATAGACTCCATCAATCTAGAGGATCTGGAAAACTCCCTTTAATCCTATCTCAACTCCGATCTTTGTTGTCTCACCTTGGATAGTATTGATGAAAATGAATCAAAACCAATTGAAAGATCTCCCTATAATTATATGTTTTATAGCTCAAAAATGAAAGATGAGACTGATCTAATACCTCTTCTTGCACAACTGAAATATGAGTTCTTTTTCCATGATCACTCAAATACTGTCATTTTCTCTACTACACTTACTAGAAATGCGGATTACAAACTTTTTTATGTGTTAGAGGAAATAAAAAATTCCTTAGTTAGGAACCTAGATGAAATACCAGAAATCAACCATGTTCTTTTCATATATCACATCCATCTTGAGGAGTCATCCAAATCAATCAAACAACCACAAATAAGACTCAATCCACTAATACTTGAGGTATTTAGGGAAGATATCACCAAGCTTCTTCAAGCTAGTATTATCTACCCAATCCATGATAGTGAATGGGTTATTCCAATTGAAGAGGTAACGAAGAAGGTTGTGATAAATATTGTCATTAATGAAGATGGGGAGGTGGTTACAACTTGAGTGAAAAACAAATAGAATGTATGCATTGATTACCATAAATTGAATTCTGAAGCAAGAAAATATCAATACCCTCTTCCATTCCTTGATCAAATGCTAGAAAGATTATTATAAAATTCAAATTATTTCTTTCTTGATGAATAAACCAACTACTTCCAAATACTAATCACACCTCAAGACCAAGAAATGACTACATTCACTTACCCCTTTAGAACATATGCATATAGTATAATTCTTTTTTTCCTTTGTAATGATCTTATAACACTCCAAATTTGTATGATGACAATATTTTCTGAATTCATTGAGCATTTCATGGAGGTATTCATGGATGACTTTACCATTTATGATGGTTCATTTGAATCCTTCTTGCATTCAGTCCCTTTAGCCCTTCACAAATGTGTCAAATGTTACCTCATGTAGAATTTTTAAAAATGTCACTTCATGGTTACTAATGGGATCGTTCTACAGCACATAGTTTCCCAAGAGGATATTCATGTTGATCCTACCAAAATTGAGGTGATCTAATGACTTCTTGAACCCACAATAGTTTGAAAAATCTGTTCCTTCCTGGGACATTCTAGTTTTCATAAGTGATTCATACATAACTTTAGTAGGATTTCCCTCCTACTCACTCGACTACTCCAAAATGATGTTACATGTCATTTTGAGGCATATTTTAAGAGATCATTCATTGAACTCAAAAATGTTCTTTCATATGGACTAATAATCCAACCCCTAGATTGGTCGTTACCCTTTGAATTGATGTGTGATTCCTCTGATAGGACCATTGTGTCTGTTATTGGTAAAAAAAGATAAAATAATCCTCATGTTATCTATTATGCCTCAAAAAAATTAGATGAAAATCAATATCACTATACTGTGACTAAAAAATAACTTTTAGCTGTGGTTTTTTCCTTGGATAAATTTCTTCCCTATCTCTTAGGTTCCAAAATCATCATTTTTACAGATCATTCATCTCTAAATTTATTAGTTAGGAAAAGTGATTCCAAACCAAGGATAATAAGATGGATCCTAATGCAACAAAAGTTTGACCATGAAATCAATGATAGACCAAGAAAATAAAACCATGTGGCTAGTCACTTGGAGTAGAATATCTATCTCTTCTCATTCAGAAATCATTAATCCTAAATTCCCCACTGAACACCTCTCTTCTATCTCTCCAAAGATACCATGGTATTACCCCATTATAAACTACTTGGATGGTGGTTTTTTTCTTAAAAAAATAAAAAGAACAAATATTGAAGCTGAAAAGTGATTCAAAATTCGTTTTTGGGAAGATAATATACTTTGGAAAACTAGGGCTACCATGGTAATTAAAAGATGTGTTGGTGAAGATGAACATTCCTCCATCTAACAATTCTGTCACTCAATTCATAGTGGTAGACACTTTGGGCCACAAAGGAACTCTTGAAAAGTCCTTAATTCAGGATTCTTTTGGCCTTCACTCTTCAAGGACTCACATGAGTTCTCTCAATTATTTCCCACTTTCCAAAAGTTTGGCACAATTTTCAAAATAAATTAAATGACCCAAAATCCCTTAATCTTCTGTGAGATCTTTGATGTTTGGGTCATTGGTTTCATGGGACCATTTCTCCCTCCCAATAGATTTTCATGTATTATTTTGGATATTGATTATGTCTCTAGGTGGGTCAAGGACAAACCCACTATAAATGATGATTCAAATAATGTAGTGAGTTCCTAAAACCCATATTTTCCAACGATTTAGAACACCACATTCCTTGATTAGTGAATTAAGAAATCATTTCTGTAATCGGACCATGGAATCTCCTATGAAAAGGAATGGTGTTGTACATAAAACTTCAGCTTCATATCACCCCCAAACAAATGGCATGGATGAACTTTATAAAAGAGAATTGAAAAGAGTGCTTGATAGAATTGTAAATCCCACCAGAAAATACTGGACTGAGAAACATGGTGAAGTGCTTTAGGATTATCAAACTTCTTATATACCACCCATTGGGATCTCTCTATTTAGGCTAGTTTTTTGTAAAACATGTCATTAAAAGTTTAAATCCAACATAAGCCATTTTGGGATGTGAAAACATGTAATTTTTATTCTAAAAAATATGGGGAAGAAATATTGTTACAATTAACTAAATTGGAGGAGCTTAAACTTAATTCCTATGAGAATTACAATATATAGAAAGAAAATGAAAAAGTACTACATGACAAAAACATCCTATAAAAGGTATTTCATGAAGGTGAAAAGGTAATTCTATTCAATTCTTGATTTTGACTTCACCTAGATAAGATTAATTCTCGTTGGGAAGGTCCTTTTATTATTAATAATGTTTACCCATTTGGTGAAGTGAAAGTCCAATCCCCTATTCCAAAAGTAAATTCATGGCTAACGGGCATTAGTTAATGTATCACCATGAGAGGACACACATCCCAGGAACCACATCATCTTCCATCAGATCAACAACTACTACAGTTGACCCCCCATTGTATGGAGATGGAAACCCACCAAATCCAAACTAAGGGCACAACTTTACCTTTAAATTTTCTTTTATCTCTCTCTATATGAATCTATCTCTTATTAATCTCTTATTCTCCCAATTTTTACTACTTTCCTAATCAAACTTTTTATTCACTCTTTCTATTTTTTGTGGGTGTGTCTTTATAAATAACAAAAATAAAATAAAAAAATACGAACAAAAAAGAGTCATAATTACTCACCATCCACTTTTTAAAAAATTTACAACCTTTTTGGGGATTCGTAAGGAAGGTTTTTATCTCAAAAGTATTGTATTTTCATCATAAATTTGGATAAATAATCTTATTTCAAAACCTAAAAATTTTGAGTGATCAGTTTTTTATTTGGAGAATAATTCTTCCAAAAACATGAGGAATAACATTATCTTTCATTACAAGGTCAACTTTGACTATATTTTCATTTTTTTCCATTTTCACCAATGATTTTGAGTCTTGAGTATGTGGAACTTCGATTTGAATTTCCTACTTTGGTGTGCATTAATATAATAGATGAATTTTCTTAAAAAAATTACAATCACAAAATCCAAATAGCATCCCTTTACCCTTACATTGATCCTCCTTTTTGAAAGAACCTTAGAGCTTGTAAAAATATTTTTTTATAGCCACATTACAAGACCAATAACTTATTCCACCCAACATATAAATGGATTTTTTTTGAAAACTTTATTGAAATTTATGTGTGGGGGAATGGATTTAAATTTGTTTATTATTTTAATTATTTTCAACATGTTATAATATTATTGAGGGAAAGAATCCATTTTAATGTGGGGGAGAGGTCTTCATTTTGTCAGTTTGGGAATTTATATGTGTTTATGACAACTTGTAAAATTTTGTTGAAAAGTGTTCAAAAAAAATGAAAAAAAGTAACAAAAATGGGTTGTGTCTTGGGAAAGGAAAAATTGACTCTTCCTCAACCTTTATTCTTACTATAACTATAACAATTAGTTTCATGAGGATATCAAACATGGGTTGGGATATGAGTATGATATTTGTTTCAAGATCAACTTTTAAAAAAAAAGAAAAAAAGAAAAAAAAGATCACTTGCATTTTATATTATTGTGTCATTGGGATAAGTTTTGTGTATTGTACATATTTCACTTTTTATCCCCTTAAAATTTTATCCATCTATTTTGTGTCATCCTTCACACAATCATTCCCTTATGGAAATGTGTTTCCATAACCATTCATGTATTATTTCAAATTGTGCATTTGTTTTTCCATGTTGGTGTTTTACCCCACATTTTCTCTCTAATGGACATTAAATTCCAACCATACCATAGCCATAGAAAAATCCCTAAAAAGAACTATTGATTCATGTGAATTTTAATATAGGGAATGGAAGATGATATCTCCTTCAAACTCTATTATTTTCACTTTTGGTTGGTGAATGAGTGAACCTCCATAAATAAATTTTTATTATCTTGAGTGATTGAGTTTTGAGTGCCCACATTTTCCATTCCTAAATTTGAGCATGAAAAATGAATTGTTCTTGGAAAACATTTTCTGTAATAATATGTGGTGGAATTCAATATTAATGAGTGAAATGGTCTAAACCTCCCCTGATTGGGGAAAATTAAATTTTAATATTTCCTAGCGAGTGAGAATAATTTTGTTGTGTTTTTATATTTATTACACATGAGTAAATTCCCATGAATAAGTGTGGGGAAGTTGATGTTATTCATTTATTCTTAACTTTTTGTCTACTAACTTTAGTAAATTTCATGTAAAAGTGCATTATTGGTATGAAATACCCATGTTTTAATACTAAATATAATTTTGAGCATTATTTGAATTAATCCAATCGATTCAGTTTACTATTTTAATAATAAATCTCCCCATACTTATCCAAATTTTATTATTTTTCATTTCTAGGGTTGCTTATCCTATTAATGACAAATCATTAAACTGATTTTTATGCTAATTCGGCCATTTGAAGGGTCGTATGGTCTACACAAGAGGCCCCGAAGATTCAATGAAGAAACAATACCAGCCATGATGGTACATTTTTTAGGCTCAATCCAGAAGCCCAAATTTTATGAAACTCCTGAATAAATTCTTTAATATCTAAAAGAATCATGGATAATAATTTTAAGTCCCAACTCCACCAAAAGGGGGCCCAAATGATACTTTTAAGTACACCCCACCATTCTGTCAGGAAATTTAAATCACCACAAAATACTTGACTTTTATCATGATATATACATCAATTGGAGCGGATATTTTGCAGCATTAAATCCAAGATATATAAGGCTGAATTTTTAGAATACATTTTTCGGATTTGAGGGCACATTTCTATACAAATACCCATTCACATTCTGTCATGTGAAAAAACATGGATAGAAATGGAAAAATTAAATTTTTAATTCAAACTACCGTAACTTTGGCTCCTTAGATCCAATGGACTCCATATTTTTAGGGTAGACTTTAAAAATTAATATCTAAAAAATTTAATAATAATATTTCTCCATATTATGCATTCGGAATTATAAAATTGGAGATCCAAATGGAGGGGAATATTTGGAATGCAAACAGTCCACCACCTTGGCCTATAAATACATCCCCTCCTCTCCTTGCAAGGGGTTGGTATTTCAGAGAAAATGAGGATAGTTTGAAAGGAATAAGGCTCTTCTATAGGCGTCGTATAATCTTTAATACTCATGTTTCTACTTGATATTTCATTCCTCCATGATTCTTTTAATTACTTTTTCATTTTTTTCTTTGTTTGTAATATCATAAGTGTTTGTCTTTTTAATTATATTTTAATCCATGTTTTTTTCTCATTATCTATTATCATCATCCAAAATCTATTTTATAATATTAATGTTCCTAAATTTGTTTACATCAAGTATAAAATTACTCTCTTCATTTGCTTTATCATTTAATATAAAGTCTTTTTTTAACTCTCATTATTATTTGTGCGTGTGTTCAGTCCACTACTCTTTTTTTATCCTTTTCTGTTCATTTTATTTTAACTCTTCATTATAAAAATATTAAACCAGATTGATAACCATATTAATGGACGATTGAATATACTATTGGGGTGAGTCGTGATTTGAGGATATTAATTGATTGAGTGATTTTTTTCGTTGAATATTCTTTAGGTTAATATTGTGCATGTTGAACTTAAAATGTAACGAATTATGAAATATTTTATTAAACATGTGGATTTCATGGATTATTAGAACCATAAATACACTACCATAAAAAAAATTTATTTATATTAGAACCCTGAGTTAATTTAAGGCTTAGAAAAAAGCCTCAATACTTGATAATTCTGATCAAAATCATATTGTGAAGTGAGTGTTAATTTAAGGAAATATAAAGCAAAGATTGGGGATATCAAAAGCTTAAAATATCCAAAAATGAACTCACCCCAATATTTATAAAATTGTTAAATCAAACATCATCCATTAATCAATTTAATTAAGACCTGAATAAAACCCCCCATTAAATGACACACAAAATAAGAACAATCAACTATTAAAAAGTACCATTGCTGAGAATTCGGCCTAAGTGCCACTATACACATTAGTAGAGAACCGAACCCTTCAATGGTCGATAGGTGACAATTAGTCATGCATCAAATGGAGTAATTTTTGGAGATGGTGAAAATAGTATTTGGTATTTTTTTATTTAAAAAAATCAACAAAAAATCAACAAAAATAAAATTAACAATAAAATTATGAAGATAAAAACACAAGGAAAAACTCGTATTCTCTTAAAAATCATAAACGGAGAAACCCACAAATAAAATGCCACCTTCCTCATCCATTAAAAACTTCTATAAATGTCTCATAGCCTCCCAAACAATCAATATTATTTTTTTTACTCAGAAATAGAGTGAACTCTTCACTGAATTAGGAGGAATATTAGGGAGAATAAAATCACCCAAGACCCATTAGTTTCCCATAAAATTATTCTAGATATGGACAATCCTAGGGAACAAACCTTAAAATAACTTTTTCCCCTGATATGAATTACCAACCCCTTGGTATTAAATATCCAAATATTATGGCTTATTTCAAACTCAAATCAAGTTTGATTCATCTTCTACATCATTTCCATGGGCTAGTTGGCGAGGATCCTCGTCTTTACCTCAAATACTTCCAAGTGGTGTGATATACCATAAAGCCTCAAGGGGTGTCTGAAGAATAAATTAAACATCATGAATTCCCTTTCTCTCTACCTAACTATTCCAATTAATTGATCTAATTCCTCCATCCTGGTTCCATAACCACATGGAATGACATAAAGAGACTCTTCATAGAGAAATTATTTCTTGCTTCTCATACTGCTTCTATTTGAAAGGAAATAAGTGGTATCCATCAATTCCCCAATGAATCACTCCATGAGTATTGGGATAGGTTCAAAAATCTTGTGGAAAATTTCCCACACTATCAAATCCCTAGCCAATTCTTGATCCAATATTTCTATGCGGGGTTATTGGCTATGGTAAGAACACTCATTGATGCCACAATAGGTGGTGATCTTTTTGAAAAAACTCCTATAGCATCATGATATATTATAAGCCATAAGGTTGGAAACATGAATCAATTCCATACTAAAGAACTTTCTCAAGTCAAACAAATCCATGAGAATCAATCCACATTGCCCAACAAGATGACCAAGTGGATAAGTGAACTTACAGATCATGTGAGACAATTAGTCATGGATGCCAAAGCCCCAACCTCATATTCATCACAATCTCTATTCCATGGACCTATCAAGAATTTTGGAATCTATAGATCACCATCTCATACAACTAACACGTGTCCAAAACATCAAGAGGATCCATTTAATTCATCTTGTCCAATGGAGATCAATGCAGAATATGCTCAGAGGAACACCAACCCTTAAAAATCAGGTTAGTTCATTAGAAACTACAACCAACACCATTATTATCCCTTCTTTTCTACCTTTAACCCAAGATTGAAGTATGGTAATACCATTTCTTATCCCTCTCAGTTACCTCCTCAAAATACAAAACAATTATAATATAGTCAAGGTGGTGGTAAATTCCACCAAACTTATCCTTTTTTTCCTAAACCTCAAAGGATCAATACTTATCTTTCTCCTATTGGATTCCAATATCCTAATGACCCTTCCCAATTCCAAAACCAATAAAATCACTATACCAAGAACCGAAAATCAAGATAATACCAATGCAGGACATGCCTCTTCTTCCATGAAATCATGGGAAAGTGTTGTGGATGATCTTTTCTCCTTCACCCGTTATATAATAAAAAACATCGAAACACAAATTATTCAACTTGAATCCCACCTAAGCTAGTATAAATAACCAAATTCAACCCAACTCCCAACTCAACCATTACCCAGACCTAAGGTTAACGTACGTGTAATTGCACTTATATTGGGAAATCAAATTTATATGCCTCATGATGAGTACTCTAACTCCTATTTAAATGTTGATTTGGAAAATGAAAAGAAAAAGAAACCATAAAAGGAACATGAAACCACTCCCTCAACTCCTTCTATTCCTCAAAGGAACTCAATTCCTTTTCCTCAAGCAGTTTATAATTCAACGAAATCCTTTGAACTCGATCCTAAAATGTTCGAAATTCTTAGACATGTTGAAGTGGAAATTCCCCTCTTATATTCCATAAAACAAATCCGTATGTATGCAAAGATTATTAAGGATTGGTTTACCCATAAGGGACAACTTAGGACCATTTATAATGTTTCAACCTATTAGTCTATACCCATGAAGTGAAAATATCTAGGGAAATTTACTATTCCATGCTAAATAGGGATTTCCAACATTGATGATGCACTCATAGACCTAGGAGCCTTGATAAATGTCATGCCAAAATCCATCTTCTCTAACCTTGGTCTAGGTCTCTTGCACCCAATGAGTGTTTTCATCCAGTTAGTAAATCGATGTATAGCTAGTACTAAGAGAATAATTAAGGATGCCCATGTCTGAGTTAATTATCTTATCTTCCCAGTTAATTTCTATATCCTTGACATGGATGGTGAGACGACCCCTTCTCGATCACCCGTAATCATAGGAAGACCATTCCTACTAATGGCTATAACTAAGATCGATGTCCATGTGGGAATCTTATCCATGGAATTTTGTGACAAAATGGTCATGTTCAACATTTTCCAAGCCAAGAGATACCCATATGATGATCACTATACCTTCTGAATCTATGCTTTTGAGGACACTTATGAGATAAAATTGAACCCCATTACATCATATTCATCATGTTTTGATGAGATAGGATCTTGTGATTTTTCCACCATGATTAACCAAGTCATAAATGGGGAAGTTGATGTTGAACTCTCATTCATAGACTCCACTAATCTATAGGATATTGAAAACTCTATTGAATCCCATCTCAACTATGATCTATATTGTTCCACCTTGGAAAGTATTGATGAAAATGAAAAAAACCGTACTAAAATACCTTCCTCCATTCTTGGGCTGTCAAGACCACAAATGAAATATGAGTCTGATCTGAAACCTCTTCCCACACACCTGAAATATGCATTCCTTTTTCATGATCACGCTTATCCTATCATTATCTCTTCCATACTTACTGAAACTAAGGAGTCCAAACTTGTTATGGTGTTAGAGGAAAACAGAAAGACTTTAGGTTGGAACCTATATGATATACCACGAATCATACTTTCTTCAAGCTGGTATTATCTACACAATTTCTAGTAGTGAATGGGTTATTCTGATTTAAGTGATGCTGGAGAAGGGTGGGATAATTTTTTTCCCAAATGAACATGTGGAGGTGGTTATAACTCGAGTGAAAAAAAAATAGTGTGTGTGCATTGATTATTAGAAATTGAATCTTGAAACATGAAAATATCACCACCATCTTCCTTTCCTTAATCAAATCCAAGAAATATTGGTCAGAATATCACATTATTTCTTTCTTGATGGATATATCGGCTACGTCCAAATCCTAATCACACCTCAAGACCACGAAATGACTATATTCACTTGCCCCTTTGGGACATATAAATATAGTATAATGCCTTTTATCCTTTTCAATGCTTCTGAAAATTACAAATGTGTATGATGAGTATCCTTTCTGAATTCATTGATCATTGCATGGATGTATTCATGGATGACTTTACCATTTACGATGAGTCATTTGAATCCTGATTTCATTTTGACTCTCTAGTCCTTCCAAAATGTTTCAAATGTATATTTGTGTTTAATTTTGAAAATTTTCACTTCATGGTTACTAATGGGATCATTCTAGGGAACATAGTTTCACCAGAGGGTATTCAAGTCAATCTTTCCAAAATTTAGGTGATCCAATCACTTCATAAACCCACAACAGTTCAACACATTCATTCATTCCTTGGTCATTCTAGTTTCTATCGGCGATTCATTCAGAACATCAGTAGTATTTCCCTCCCACTCACTCAGTTACTCCATAATGATATTACATTCCATTTCTATTAGTTTTTCAAGAGATCCTTCATTGAACTCAAAATTTTTCTTACATATGTCCCAATAATCCCACTCTTAAATTATCCCTTACCCTTTAAATTGATGTGTGATACTTTAATAGGTGCATTGGGTCTGTTCTTGGTCAAAAAAGAAAAAATATTCCTTATTACATATATTATTCCTCAAAAACATTGGATGAAACTCAATCCCACTACACTATCACTGAAAAGGATCTTTTAGCAATGGTTTTTTCCTTGGATAAATTCCAGCCCTATCTCTTAGTTTCCAATATCATAATTTTTATGTACCATTTAGAATTAAATTTCTCACTTAGGAAAAGTGATTCCAAATCAAGGTGAATAAGATAGATCATAATTCTCTAAGAGTTTGACCTTGAAATCAAATATTTTCTATGAAAAGAAAACTTTATATATGATCACTTGAGTAGAATTTATAATTATTCTTATTTAGAAATAGTTTATCCAAAATTCCCAATTGAACACCTCTCATCAATCACTCTAATGTTATCATGGTATGCCCTGATTATAATCTACTTGGTTTCTGGTGTTTTTCTAGAAAATTTTTCAAAATAACAAAAAGTGAAGTTAAAAGATGACACAAAATTCTATTTTTGGGAATATAATAAACGTTGGAAAATTGGGGATGAGATGGTAATTAAGAGACGTTTCAATGAAGATGAACATTATTACATATTAGAATTATTTCACTCAATGACTGATTGTGGACACTTTGGACCAAAAAGGACCTCCTGAAAGGTCCTTGACTGATGATTCTATTGGAATTCACTCTTAAAGGACTCAAATGAGTTCTCTAAATCATTTTGCACTTGACAAAAGTTTGGTACAATTTTCAAAAGATATTAAATGCCCCAAAATCCCTTAATCTTCTGTAAGATATATGATGTTTGGGGCATCGATTTCATGGGACAATTTCCCCCTTCCAATGGATTATTATATATTCTTATGGCTATTGACTATGTTTCTTGGTGGGTCAAGGACAAACACACCAGAAAGTATTATTCAAATATTGTTAGTGAGTTCCAAAAAAAACCACATTTTCTATCAATTGAGAACACCATTGCCTTGATAAGTGACTTATGAACTCAATTCTGTAATTCAACCATGGAATATATTCTAAAAAAGAATAGTGTTGTAAATAAAACATCAACTACATATCACCACCAAAAAAATTTCATGGATTAAATTTCTAATAGAGAAGTGAAAAGAGTACTTGAGAGAATCATAAATCCCACCAAAAAAGACTAGCCTAAAATACATGGTGATGTGCATTGAGCTTATCGAACATCTTATAAAATACCCATTGGGATGCCTCCATTTAGGATGGTTTTTGGTAAAGAATGTCATTTACTAGTTGAAATGGAACATAAGTCATTTTCGGATATGAAAATATGTAATTTTGATTGTGAATAATATGGTAAATAAATATTTTTGCAGTTGACTGAATTGGAGGAAATTCAACTTGATTCCTATGAGAATTACAATCTTCACAAAGAAAATGACATGTTACTCTATGAAAAACGCATACTACGAAAGGTATTTAATGGAGGTGAAAAGGTAATTCTATTCAATTATTGATTTCAACTTCACCTAGGTAATCATATTTCTAATTGGGAAGGTACTTTTATTTTTACTAATGTTTACCCATTTAGTTTAGTGCAAGTCCAAGACCCCTCTTCCAAAAGGATACTCACAGTTAATGGGAATTAATTAAAGCATCACCATGAGAGGACACACATCATGGGATCCACATTGACATCTATCATATCCATAAATTCTATAGTTTACCCACCACTGGATAGAGATGGTGACCCAAGAAATCTAAAATAGGAGGCCCACTTTCCCTTTAACTCGTCTCTCTCTCTCTCTCTCTTTCTTTCTTACTCTTGCATTCTCATTGTTTTTACCATGTTACTAATCAAACTTTTTATTTAATCTTTCTCTTTTTTTGTGGGCGTGTCTTTATAAAAAACTAAAAAAAATAAAAAAAATAAAAGAATACAAATAAAAAAGTCATAATTACTCATTATCCACTATGAAAAATTTTTCCAACCATTTTGGGGAGTCAAAAGGCTTGTTTTTATCTAACAAATTTTGTATTTTCATCATAAATTTGAATAATAATCTTTTGAAAAAACCAAAAAATTTTGAATACTCAAATTTTTATTTGGAAAATTATTCTTCCCAAACCATGGGAACAACATTAACTTTAATTACAAGGCCAAATATGACCATATTCACATTTTGTGTGCTTTCACACCTGATTTTGAGTCTTGATTTTGTATACCTTCAAGTTATATTTCTTTCTTTGGTGTGAATTAATATGATAGAGGCATAATTTAAACCAAATGAGAATCAAAATAGCCAAATATTCTCCATTTACCCTTACATTGATCATCCTTTTTGAAAGACAATTATAGCTTATGAAAACCTTTTTTTGTAGCCACATTAAAATCCCAATACATTATGCCACCTAACATATACATGGATTTTCAATGCATAATTTATTAAAATTTACGTATGGCGGGGATGGAATTCAATATGGGTATCTTTTTCTTGATTGTCATCATGTTATCATAATCTTGATCGAAACCATGCATTTTAGTGTGGGGGAGAGGTGTTCATTCAGTGAGTTTTGGGAATTTATATATGTTTATGACATATTGTACAAATTTTGTGGAAAAGTGTAAAAAAATGAAAAATAAAATAAAAAAATACAACAATAATGGGTTGTGTCTTGGGAAAGTAAAAAATCACACTTACTCATCATTTGATATTCTTATAACTTTTAAAAATAGTGTCATGATGAGATCAAAAATGGGTTGGGATATTAGTGTGATATTTGTTTCAAGTTTCAAATTAAAAAAAAAAATCAAAATGAAAATAAAATAAAATAACACTTACATTATATATTTTTTTGTCATTAGGAGAAGTTTTGTGTCTTGTACATATTTCACCTTTTTATACCCTTCAAATTTTATCCATCTCTTTTGTTTCATCCTTCACACAATCATTCCCCTATAAATATGTGTTTCCATAACCTTCCATGTCTTATTTCAATTTTTGTATTTCTTTTTCCATGTTAGTGTTTTACCCCTCTTTCCCTCTCACTTGGACATTAAATTCCTACCATAACATTCCCAAAAATACCTAAAAAATACCTCTTCATTCTTATACAGTTTAGGATATGGAATGGAAGCTGAGAACACTTTCAAACTATAATATTTTCACTTTTGGTTGGTGAATGAGTGAACCTCTATAAATAAATTTTTATCATCTTGAGAGAAGTGAGTTATGAGTGTCCACATTTTCTATTTCTAAATTTGATCCTGAAAAATTATTTTTTCTTAGAATATTTCTTCTGTAATTTTTTTTGTGGAATTGAATATGAATTATTGAAATGTTTTAAACCTCCCCTGATTGGTGAAAGTAAAATTTTCATATTTTTTGGTGAGTGAGAATAATTCTGTTATGTTTTTATATTTTTTTCACATGAGTACATGCATAAGACTAAGTGTTTGGGATTTGATTTTAATCATTTATTAATAAATTGTTTTCTAGTCACTTTGGTAAATTTCATGTAAAAGTGCATAATTTGTGTGAAATACCCATGTTTTAATACTAAATATAATTTTTTAGCATTATTTGAATTAATCCAATCCAGTCAGTTTATTATTTTAATTATAAATCTCACCATACTTATATAAATTTTATTATGATTGATTCTTAGGGTTCCTTATTCAATTTATTAATAATCATCAAACTGGATTTTGGGCCAATTCAGCCATTTGAAGGTTTATATAGTCCACACTAGAAGGCCCAAAGAATCTGTGAAGAAACTGGACCATCCATGATGATACAATTTCAGGGCTCAATAAAGAATCCAAAATTTTATGAAACTCGTTAATATATTATTAAATATAAAAAATAATTATGGATAAAATTTATAAGGCCCAACTCTACCAGAAAAAAAGCCCAAATGATGTTTTAAAGTCCAGTCCACCATTGTGTCCATGAATTACAGTCTGTAGACAATATTTGACTTTTATCATGATATAGATATACAATGGAGATTATATTTTACATTGTTGAATCCAATATATAGGTGGAAAACTTTTTAGAATAAATGGTTTGGATTCGAGGTAATCTTCCTATTCAAAATCTCATTCACATTTCAGCCTTTGAGAAGCCCTGGATAGAAATGGAATGATTAAAATTGTTTATTAAAACTACAATAACATTGATTACTTAACTCTGATGGCCACCATATTTTTAGAGTAGACTATAAACATTCATATATAAAACTTTTATTAATAATATTTCTCCAGATTTTTCTGTTTGTATTATCAAATTGGTGATTCATGTGGAGGGGAAGATTTGGAAACCAAACAGTCCACCACCTTGGGCTATAAATACATACCCCTCCTCTACTTGTAAGGGGTTAGAATTTTAGAGAAAATTAGGATAGTTTTTCATGACCAAGGATATTAAGAAGTCTTGGGAGGATCTTAAATACTCATGTTTCTACTTTAGATACCATTCATTTTTTCTTCTTTTCATTTACTTTTGCATTTTTCTTCGTTTGTAATCTCGTAAGTGTTTGAGTTTGTAATTAAGTTTTAATGCATGTTTCTTTTTCATTGTCTCTTATTATCATCCAACCTCTATTTTTTAATATGAATGATCTTATAATTATTTAAATTAATTTTAAAACAACTCCCTTTTTTCCTTTCTCATTCAATAAAATGTCTTTTTTAACACTCTTCACCGTTCATGTGTGTGTTCGGCACATTACTCTTTTCTTATCCTTTTATTTTGATTTTCTTTTAACTCATCATCATAAATATATTGTAATAGATTAATAACCTTATCAATGGCCTAATAAATCTACTATTGGGGTGATTCATGATTTTTGGATATTAATTTATTGAGGGATTTTTCTCGTTGGGAATTCTTTAGGTTAACATTGTGTATGTCGAACTTAAAATGGCATAGATTAATAACATGTTTGTTTAACATGTGGATTCCATCGATTATTAAAACCATAAATACACTACCATAAATAAGTTATGATTTATATTAGAATCCTGAGTTAATTTAAGGCCTGGACTAAAGCATCAAAAATTGGGAATTCTAATCAAAATTATCTTGTGAAGTTAGTGTTAATTTAATGAAATATAAAGAAAAGCTCAAGGATATCATAAGAATTAAATCCTTAATAATGAAATCACCCCAATATTTATCAAATTTTTAAATCAAACATCATCTATTAATTAATTTAATTAAGCTCTGAAAATAAAATCCCCCATTAAAAAGTTAAAAAAACAAAACAATCGACTATTAAAATGTATCATCGCCAAGGATTTGACCCAAGTGCCGCTATACACACTAGCAGAGCACCGGACCCTTGAACGGTCGATAAGAGACAATCGGTCACACATCAAGTAGTTTAAACCAAAACTAATTATTTTTGTGATGGTTTTTAAAAACATACACTAAACCTGGCATCAACATCTAATTTGTGTTCGTTTAGTCCATTTGGTGGTGCTTTTTGGGAAGTGTCGTGTAACATTTATTTAGCGGCGTTAATTTCGTTTTTAGTGGTCGGTTTCTTTAAGAAAACTACCTAGGATTTAGTAGTGATTTAAACCACTGATAAATATTATATTATATAGTAGTGGATTAAACTGCCTCTATAAAAGTTTTGACTAAATTTGGCGGCGGTTTAAACCGCTGCTATCAAATTTGTTTCCGTATTTAGCGGCAGTTTAAACTGCTTCTACATGGTACTGTTAAATAAATTGTAGAAATTGCAACCCCAAAAAATAAATAAAACATAACACAAAAACAAATATCTATATCACATACCAACATACCATAAATACAAAGGTGAGTAATAAATCTAAACTAGAATCTCATAATATAGAGAAGCTATATTGGACTATACATACATGGTATAAGATAAGAGAGATAACCCAAAATTATAAACTAGAAACCTCCATGTGAACCAATAACACCATCCAAAACCATCTCTAAAAGCATTTATACCAAAAAGGAAAATAATATTAAACCAATCATTAAAAAACATAGGGACGGGGATCACATATAAGGAATGAATAATAATCAAGTATAGAATTAATGAATTCATTTAAAAGTATATGTAATCATGGGAAACTCCCATGGTCCTAGTGAGAAAGACCTAGATATACTTGGGTGGAACTATATTCCAACTTATTAATGATGATCATTGAAAATAAACTCTCAGATTACTGTAATAATCTTCACTAGAGACCGATAGTGGGAAAACGTGTATATATATCAATCACACATTAATAATACGCCATAAGGAAGAGAATATAAATTTCATAACTCATCCCTTTCCCATACACCATTTTTATAAATTAACCATATATAGTTCACATAATACAAAATAGTAATCCCAATTCTCTTATAGGATCCACAAACATATATAAAACAAGGTTATATCAAGGAATAAACAAAGTGTGAAACACATTTTGTGAAAAAAACATTATAAAAAGGTTCAAACAGGACTTTGGATTTAAGCTAATAACCGTATATATAAAACCTTCCTTAAACCCAATTTATAAACCAACTATTATTTTTATACATTCTTCAAGTGTATTTTTGAAACCACTATATAAATAAGGGGGAAACATCCCTTTAAAACCACTAAATAAAATATATCATATATATATATATACAAACACAACCATAATAAACAACATAAAAAGCCTCATAAGAAAGAGTTATCACTAAGAAACATCAAATCATATCAATGAAATTATTGGACTCCATATTTTGTTTGGAATGGAAATGGTTTTGTTGGTAAGTGAATATATTAACAATATTATTTTTGTGGAATTATGGAATTTTGTGAAGGGTTTATGCTTTGTAAAAATGGACGCATGAGAAAATAAAGTACATGGTTAAAACCTAATAATCTAATAATGATGAATATAATGTAAACTATAGAAGAAAACATAGGAAGTCAAGCAAGAATATAGATTTCATGAAATGTAAGGGAAATACATATATCCCATACATCAAACCACAACATGGTTTCTTAATTACTATATCAGTGTTAGTCTGTCATGAGTTTAGCTACACATCACCACCACTAAATCCAAACTCAACACTAATCACTACATGACAAACAATGATTAACATCATCTTTATCTCTATATCCAATCCTTGTTACTGGCACCTGTATGAAAATTTGATTAAAAGTTAAACAGTGTTGTATATTTAAATATAAACATAAAAGAAATAAAATTTTTTGTATTAAATGATCATGAACTTATGTGATTTACCTACTCAATCAAACCATCCATCAATAAGATGTCACTGGGGACACATCTGGTTATCATATGATATAATTCAACCAATTATTTCTATAGATCCATAGTAAATTGGAATAACATCCGTACAAAGAGATTAATTTTTTAATCATTATAATTTAATTACATAATGGAATTAAATTGATCCATAATTTATTAAATTTATCTATATATGGTAATCAAATACATTATTCTTCCAAGATTTAGGCATATTCCTCCAATCATGATTTTTAATCGAAAGGGGGAATGGCTATGCTGCCAACTGGCCTAGAATCTGGCAAAATAAGCCTACAATATCATATATGGGGACCCTATTAAAATAAAAGGGGATAACTATCTTCAATATGTTCATATTCCATACATCTGAACTATTTATATCATTCTTAATAGTAATATTATTTAATATTTTATGAAAAAATGGTTATTAGTATAAAAAAGAAAAATAACATCATTCACATTAAAATTTATACCTATAACCATCACCCTACAATATCTTCATAATGAAATAGGGAGTTGAATGGATTAGTGAAATATTTCTCTTTTGTATTTTTATCATTTAAATAAGTAAAATTAACTTCAGAACATATATTTAAAAAAATAAATTAGAAAAATAAATTTATAAATGATAACAAAAGAATGATGTTGACAATAAAAATATATATATATGTATGACAATGAATTATTGCACATAAAAACAAATATAACATTAACATTTTCAAAATTAAACAACTCATTTATAAAAATCAATTTAAATATGATAACATATCCACGGTAATAGAAATGAAAAACATATAATATAGGTGGTTGATAATTTAATGGATGATTGCACATACAATCATTTTTTTCCTTCAATCATGTCATTGTCCTGCTCCATTATTAATTCATCTACTTCATCCACCCTGAAAGACAAATATTTTCAGTATCATGATGGATAAATAATTCTATTTCTTAATATTTATGGGATTCAACATTAGAGTTTAAATCCTTCACTTCATCACCTGAATCATAAAAGTATCTTTTCTTAATGTGAACAACTGCACTCAAACCTTTATCCATGACATCTACCACATAATATAACTTTTTTTTATTGAGATGAGAAGATATATGGATCATGTAATTCATGTTCACCAAAATCCATTAATCAAGATATGTTCATAGATGTAAATTTCAAGGAATCTATTTTTATACCCCTGGTAATATCGACCCATTTTCATTTGAATAAAACAACTAAAAAATGACTATGGTAGTTTAATTTGACAATATCAGCCAAGTTTACATAGTATTCCATTTCATAAATGGTAAATATAGCATTATTCTATGTTTTTAAAACCTCTTCCTGATTGACTGTATGAAATCTAAATCCATTAACATTGTAAGTGTCAAACTTTCTAGCATGTTTTAGAGGACCTCAATCTTGAAACTTCATATATTCTTAAAAATAAACCTGAGTATCGATATTCATGATCGAAAAAAAGTAATGAAGATTATTAGATTTATAAAATATATGTTTCAACTTAATATCCATATTTATTGCAATATTTATGAACTTAAATGATGTGGAACCCATTATACAAGCTATTTATTAATATATTTTGTTATATCTTTATCATTTTATGTTCCACTTCTATTTCACCTCTTTGTTTATATCTTGTGATCTTCAATGAATGGATCTAAAATTTCACTATTCAGAAGAACATATCTATGTGCCTACAATAATTCCATTTTTATTAGGGTCATATTTAAGACCCTCCCAAATGATCAGACAATACTATGAGATATTTTTTATTATTTATGTAGTTGAGATGGATTTGATGTGTCTTCCACACATCCTACTCAATTAAATCTTGTCTCAATATCATCTAAGTATCTAGAACAAAAGGTAAGACACTAATCTACTAAATAGACTTTAGAAATATATCCTTCAGGTTGTAATTTATTTTTCACGTGTGATTTCAAATGACCAAGGTATTTGTGAAATAAAATAAATAAAACATAATTTTGTATTTAATGAAGTGGAAATAATTGTTTACTTAAGATGAAAAACATATAAATAAAGTACCTCCTAATTGGATACATCTATTGGTAATTCACGTGACCTCTTAATTTAGTTTCCTTAACCAACTTCATAGTCAAATAAATCATAACAAGAAAAAACAACGGTTGTGAGATCATCTCCATTGCAAAAAGAGTCAGTAAAAATCTATCATAAAGGTTTTCAAGATCAGCTGGTTATAGAGTTTTTTCACATAGTTTTCAGAATAATGTTTAAATTTGGAGTACAACTATATTAACCTTTTTAGGTAACAATGTACACAATTGAATTCCATCTTGAGGATACATCAAATTTTAATTGTGTACACAATTGACTTCCTTATTGCACCATGTGATGGACTATATACATTTGAATTAAAAACCTAATTGGATACATCTATTGATAATTCACGGTTTTAAAATGAAGTAATGCAAAAACTTTTTAGGTGTGTTATTTTTCTTATTATTCATAGTAGTATGTTTATTCAGACTTCCAAAATCACATATTGACTTCCATCTAGAGGATGATCATTTTTTCAATCCTGTCTACTTGAATCCTCTCCCCAATAATGTATAAAATCATTGGGAAAAGCATGTATTTTTGTATAATTTAGACCAAGCATGGTAAATAAAAATGATATCATAAAAATAATCATGGATATTAACTTTAGTAAAGGTTTCAAATAACAATTCCAATGTCATGGACATCACCTAATTTGTAATTCTCTATAGGAATTTGATATAGTTCAACTTCAGTGGAAAATAAAGTTCTAAATATTTCAGACATACACCATACAGCTCTTGATTTCCATCATAAAAAAATCATGAAAAGTATTTGTCTACTTAGTGAAGTTCTCTCTTAAATTATGATATGTATAATCAATAAGAGGATCCAATGATATGTTATGATCTTGCTCTGTTTTTCCTATAGTCCAAAAAACATCATTTATCAAGTCACTATTTATAGAACCCTCAACTAGTTGTTATGATACGTTTTAATGTTGGTGTTGTTTCTTTTAAAGGAAAAAATCATCGTTTATAAAGTTCTTAATTTAGTTTCCATTTTCAATGAATTTGGGAGCTTATTATGTTGACTGAAATCAGTGCTCAAACTTTTGGTAACATTCCATTTTCTATTCCAAATCCAACAGAAATATTTACCAGGGAATTGATTCAATATCAAGTGTCCATAAACATCATGTCTCTTTAACAATATTCTAAATTTACATCTATGGCATAGATATCTTATTATCCCATCAAAAAATCCATTAGAAATTGAAAAATATAAAAACTCCTCCAATCCCATATCATACCGAGTTGTCTTCCTCGGTAATGTGATCCAACTTTTATCTATATATCACAATGCGCCTAAACAAATTTAAAGAAAACCAAAACATATAAGAAATATTATGTCATTTATAAAGCAATTAATAATTTATTTGTAATCAAAAATATAAAAACTTCTTTAGGTTTTTTAATTATATTATGTTTTTGAACAACATCGTTTTTCTAGATTTTAATTCAAATGTATATAATCTATCACATGGTTCAATAGGAGATGATCTAAACTCTCTCCTTTATAGTAGTAGAAATTAAACCTTGAAGGATAAAACCCCACTTTAAAACCAAAAAAATATAATGAAAACCTTAAATAAATGCGGCATAACAACAATAAATAATTAAACAATCACCATAAAACATAAAAAATCTACAAACAAGATAGAAATAAGGAACCTAGATAAAACTCATTTCCTTTGAAAATGATGGTGAAATTATACCTAAGAAGATCCAAAATGCCCTAAAAATTTAAGAGAGACTTAAAAATCATAAAATACCTAATTTAATTTGATCTAAAATGGAATAATAAGATAAAACCCTATCTCAAAAAGGGTGAAAATCATCACGTTCAATGAATTTCAGTAGAATAGGTCTCAAATCACTAGTCACGAACCCTAATAACCAAAAATCGAAAACATAAACCACCCAAATTCATTAGGGTTCAACCATGGGCGGTGAAGAACCAAAAATTGGAGGAGAGAGGGAGTAGAGGGTATCGGGGAGTGGTTGTGACGAGGAAAGGGGAACCATGGTGATGGGGGACAGGGGTCAGCGGTGAGGGGGAACAGGGGGTGGAAGTGAGGGGAAAATAGGGTCAGTGGTGAGTGGGAATGGGGGGCAGTGGCTAGGGGAGAGGTTAGGGGATTAAGGAGTAGTGGAAATGAGTAATCAGTAACCATAGTAAGGGGGAATGGGGGTGATGGTGAGGGGGAACCGGGGGTGGTAGTGGGGGAAGATGACAGAGTCTCGACCTCGAGCTCGGGGGGCTCAGGGGAGAAGGGGTGAGTAAGGAAGAATTTTTTTTAATAAATTCAAAATATTTAGAGATTATTTTTTAAAAACCACCAATAAATATTTGGAAAAAAATAATAGTAGTTTCAGAAACCACCGGTAATAAACCACCACTATTGCCCTATTTTTTGTAGTGATATTTAAAAATCTATTTCATAAAAATATCGAGGTGTTACATTCTACCACCCTTAAAAATAATTTATCCCTTGAAATTTCTCACTTTTTTATCAACAACTGGTGCTACTTCTATGTCATTGCATCCCCAGGTTCCCATGTAGCTTCCTTAAATTAGTGGTTTTTCCACAAAACATTAACCAGGTGAGTGGTCCTATTTTTTAGAACCACCTCTATTAAATCTATAAAATCTTCCAATTATTACTCATAAGGAATATTATGCTCCAGTGGTACAACCTATCAGTTCATTACAAGTGATGGATCATGTATGTAATTCGTCATGAGAGATACATGGAACATATCATGAACCTGAGAGAGGTTCGGTAGAAGTTCAAAACAATGGGATACCATCCCAATGCGATCAACAACATAAAAGGGATTGGTATACCTAGGGATTAGCTTTCCTTTGTATCATAATAATAATTTCATCATTTGGTTGTGCTTCAATCAATTTCAATTTCATCTCCTACTCAAAGAAATGAAGGTGAATTTTGTGTGTGTGTCTGAAGTGCTAACATATCACAAGATCTATAATAGAATGATAATTCATTCATTCTATATCTAGTTGTAAAAATATGGTTATAACTAGTTATCCAATATGAATAAATCATTATATGGTGAAATAATAGACTAATATCTAAAACCTTATCCAAAGTTCAACTTAAACCATTTCATAAATGGTTAACCTTATGACACTTCCAAAATATTGAAATTCAAAACTTTAGAAATAAGGTCACTAAATTTCCAAAATGAACTTATCATTAATCCCCTAAACAACATGATGTAACTCTTACTTGTCACATAAAAAATATGGTAATACATTCATCATGTATTCTCTTAAAACATAGTAATAACCTAAATTACCATAAAACCTTATTGAAAACATACATGATTCCTTATTCCTTAAATAAAACACATATTATTGGATATATTACTTAAATACAAAAAATATTGTAAACACCATCAATGATAACAAAAACCACTTTGTCCAAAAATCATTAATCTGATCCAAGGTCACCAATACTACCGAGTTAACTTCATTTATATCCAATATCTCTTTATCTAAAAATCTGAAACAAATTAAGGGAGATATTCCCTTAATCATGTGTCTTACATAAAATATCACCTTTGTAATAAATAACTTTTTTAGGTCATCAGTACCGATCAACATATTCTTGAAAATCCCCAATGAAAAACTTATACCGAACAATCGTTACATATTTCATGATTCATGTAACATAATTCTTGAATTCAAATATATAGACACTTCAATCATCCAAATTCATTATTAAACCATTAACTATAATAAATCATCTTATTCCTTATTACCTCATTCATAAAATATTAAATTTTAATCATGCCTTAACATTCTTCAACATCAATTTAATCATGATTCTCACATTTAACATAGACAATACTATTAGAACAGCTCATACCTTTAATATTTCATTCATGGTATCTTCATCATTAGCAGTATAACCATTTATCATACCAAATAGATGATTATATTCATGAGACATCCCTCTAGGACATCAATTTGAATAATGATTATACTTACCACATTTGAATCATTCAACTATCGATGATATCTTAGGGAGACCAAATTACCTTCTTTTATGCTTACTAAACTTTTCATTTTTCCTTTGAAATTAATTGATTTGTGTCCTACTTCTCCATACTCAAAATATATTCTTTCCCTTCAGATATATTACCTTTAGTGCTTCTTCCCACATTATTAACATATAAGAAACTGAATATTCTTTCTCCATGGTCTCTACTACCAAAACACTCAGCAAACTCTCTCCTTATCTTCTTTTGTGAGTCCAAGTGTTGGTTAAGGTTCATATTGTTAATCATGTTCCATGATACCTGATTAGGCATAATCACAATATCCTTCACTCCAATAATCATCCCATTTGGCTAATCATCAGCAAATTTACCATCACATTCTATGTTAACACATTTCCTTCTGGTTCCCTCAATCGAATAAAACCAAAAAATCATAGTGTGAGAAACAATAATTATAATGGAAAACCACATAATTCTGACAAATGATTTATATAATGTCTAAATAGAAATTCATTCTTCTATTAAACATTAGGTTTAACCTAGTTCATTCATGATCATTATCAAATCATTAGTATTTTATCCAATACTTATTCATTATAGGTTCTCGGTATAGTGGAAGATTGTGATAGGTCGTACCCAACTTTTCTTTTTGACATGATCGATGATCAATCTGAGATTTACACAATGATAAACCTCATGATCCAAGGAATTAAATCAATGAAAACAGATAAGGGGTAGAATTATAGAACTAGAGAGAGGATTATCACATATTATTTATAATTAATTTAAATAATTATATAATTACCCTGATGAAATTATTTCTTTATTGATGAATATGATAACAGATATGCATTGTATGATCATTGTGTTGTTGTAATCAAAGTAGATTCCCTTTATTGGTGATCCACATGTGTTCTAAAAACCTCTGAATGTCATCGTAGGAATCATTAGGTTCTAGCACAATAGATCCTATCGATTGCATCTTCCTTCTTTGATCACCTCGAAAACTGCTTCCAAAGCATTGTCTTTGATCTCTCTTGACTTGAGAGTGGGAGGTGGAGGATGATCATTCTTTGTTCTTGGGATCATTATCTAGATATTGAGAGGATTATATAAAATCATTGTGCACAACCAAACAAATTAATTGTCTCAAAGAGAAAATAATATAATTTGGTTTATATACTGCTATGGTTAAAATAAAATAATTGTGCAAGTGCCCTTTATTATTTATTTAATTCCTGCAGAATCCCATGTCAAATAATAATAATATTATTATTATTATTTCTCAACATGTGTTTAACTTACAAATTAAATTAAATATTATTTAATAAAATAATATTCATTATTTATTATTTCTCAGCAGACCATTAAAATAAGTTTGTCATTTCTCCAAAATGTTTTTCGATCCTTGAATAATGACTATTAATTTATTAAATAAATATCACTACAATATTCGCTAATAAATAAATAAATATTATATTCACTAAATATAAAATAAATATTTATTAAATACTCCTCTCACATTATATTCTCTCGAATAACTGGTGACAGAATATATACGATCAAGAAAACCTAAATAATTATTAAACCATCTAGGGGAATAATATTTATTCAGCTTGTTAAATAATAAATAAAATTATAATATTTAACTAATATTATGGATACATTGTTTGTGACCCTCTAGGACCCTTTCTCAGTGGCATTAGGTGAAGTAACCTAAAGTCCAAGGTTAGTGTCTACAAACATGCCAAGGCACCCATAGAGAAAGAAGTTAATTACATAATGAAATGATACATCATATTAATGCTTACTGTGTAATGTAATTCATTTATCACGATATCGCAAATCAAGAAGGCTGCATGTTGGTGCCATCAACCTATGTGATCGACGTATCTTCCTTTAACTTCTTGGAAATTGATATTTACCAAAAAACACCATTGTCATGGATTTATTTAGGATATATCATTTCTATTAAAGTACCTGAGATATCAACTTTCATTAAAGAATAGAAATGAAAAATCCTTTCTCATATTATCCATTAATGCAATATTAATCATGATGCACCCAACATATCGTACCTCACCGTGAACATCTCTCATCATAGTTTTCATCAAAAAATAAAATTAAGAAACTCAAAATACTCATTAATAATATTCTTAAATTCTATGGACCAATACACGCATTCTAAGATACAAACATCCAATGACACATATAATTTTGGATTGCCTGCATGTGGGTCTCGTTCTCATAATATCTTACTGGATATTTCCAATAGAGCACACCATGAGAAGGTTCTTCAAAATTCTATGAGTCTTGAACCCTGATATCATGTGTCATTTGTGTATCACAAATAATATCATCTGGATATATTACATATTTTTAAGAATAGTGTCATAGCAATTCCAGGTTCTCAACATAGTGGGGAACTGTTATGACCTTTTAGTGTGACATATACTCTTGGGACATTATCACATAGTATGTTATGAATAAGAATAATCATGATGTGATAATAAATTTATTAATATTAGAAACTATGAATAATAGTTATCATAAAGTATATAGATGTTGGTTCTAGGGTACCAACTCTAACAAACTCCATCTTTCAATAGAGCAAACTACTAACAACCTTCATTTCGCTTGTTATCACATGATACTCATGCATCTAATAATATAGACTTTTAGTCAATGGTTCCACTATATTCTCTTCTGTGGGTACTCATCTTACTATAAATTCACCCCTTTGATAAAAATCCATCAAGAGGTGATACTTCCAGAGTATATGATTTGTCCATTACTGTGCCCTTGGATCTTTTTCAAGATCCACCACTGTAGTATTATCACAATGAAATTTAATTTGATCTTTACTTCTAGGTACCACATCAAGATCTTGGATATAGTTATGAATCTAGATAGATTTCTTGTCTGCATCAGAGGCCATTATATACTCGGAATCCACTGTAGAATCAGCGATAACAAGCTACTTCGAACTCTTCCAGCTCACATATCTTCCATTGAGATAGAAAAAAAATCCGCAATATGACATCATATCATTATGATATGTCTTAAAACTATAATAAATATATCCCCTGATGACCATCTCCTCATCTCCTCTATACACTAGGAACATATACTTAGTTCTTTTTAGATACTTAAGGATAGCCTTAATAGCAGACCAATGTTGTTATTCTATATTTTCATTATATCTTCCTACCATGATCAATGAATAGGAAACATCAAGTCTAGTATATAACATGAAATACATGATTTATCATATCGCTGAAGCTTATTGGATATTACTCATTCTCTCTTTCTCTTGTTGTGTCTGAGGAAACATTTTCATATAAAGATGTAAACCATGTGACACTGGAACCAATCCCCTCTTGGATTGTTCAATACTAAATCTATTAAGTATTTGGTCAACATATATACTTTGACTTAGTCCAAGAAGCCTCTTGGATATATCATGAATGATCTTAAACCCTAGAATATAGGTTTCTTCACTTACATCCTTCAGAGAGAAACACCTAATTAACCATTCCTTAATGTGCTATAAAACTGGTATTTCATTTAAAATAAGTAATATTTCATTGACATATACTACTAGGAAAACAAACATATTCCCACTAAACCTCTTGTAAACAGATGGATCATATCCATTCTTAATGAAACCAAATTCTTTAATGGATTCATTGAATTGAATGTTCCATGACATGGATGTTTTCTTCGATCCATAAATGGATCTCTACATCTTTAAAATCCTTTTTCCATCACTTAGAGTCAAAACCCATTCTATTTGTATCATATATATATCTTCCTAAAGGTTCCCATTAAGGAATGTAGTTTTGACATCCATCTTCCAAATCTCACAGTTATGGAAACCTGCTATAGAAAGTAGAATAATGATGTATTAAAACATGTAAAATCGTGTAAACGTTTCATTGTAGTAAATTACTTGATGATTTCTAAACTCTTTTACCACTATCTTTATTTTATAGGTATTCACTTTACCTTATATGTCATGTTTTCCCTTGAATACCTATTTTCATCCAACGGGATTTACGTCAACTGGAACATTGATCAGAACTAAAACATTGTTCTGATACATGGAATCCATTTTAGAATCCATGGATTATGGCCATATCATAGATTTTGAGCTCTCTACTACCTCCTTGTATGAGATAGGTTCATCATTTTCAACCAATAATGAGTCACCATCTATGTTGACTAGAAAACCATATCTCTCTAGTTCTCTTACCTCTTTTGTACTCCTACATAGTACTTGTCTTTTAGGAACTACTTCTACCATTGGAACCTATGGAATCTATTATTATACCAACTCTTGTGTATCTTGAGCATCAAATTCATCAAAGTAATTCTTTCTCCCACTATCCTTTTTGAAGATGTGCTCCCTCTCAAGAAAGAAGGCTTTTCTGGAAATGGTCAATTTCTTGTCTGAGGGGTAGTATAGGTAGTATCCATTTGTTTCCTTAAGATAACCTATAAATAAACATGTAGTGCCCTGGGGTTCTAGTTTTTTGCTTGAGTAGGCCTTAATAAATGCCTCGTATCCCCATACACATGTATCTGAAAAAACGGGATTATTTACAGTCTATAACTCTAAGGGAATTCTATTTGCTAATTTAGTTGGTACTTGGTTTAATGTTTACGTCACAATTTTTAATTTATATCCCTAAAAGGATAATGGAAGATATGAATGACTCACTATCGACCTTACCATGTCTAGTAAGATATAGTTCCTCCTTTCATTAACACAATTCCACTATGGTGTGTATAGTGGAGTCAGTTGAGATAGAATATCAAACTCTCGTAGAAAGTCAATAAACTCTGGGTTAAGATATTTACCACCTCTATTTGATCAAATCTTCTTTATCTTATTATAAATTTGATTCTCTACTTCATTCTTGAATTACTTGAATTTCTCAAAGGACTCAGACTTATACCTCATAAAGTAGACATATCCATATCTATTCAAGTCATTAGTAAAAGTTATAAAGTAAGAATATTTGCCTATAGCTTCTACTAGAAATGGTCCACACACATCGGTTTGTACCAATACTAGAATGTTTGTGTCCTTTTCACTATATCCACTAAATATAGTATTGATCATTTTTACATATAAACAATCATGACATCTTTCAAGTGGTTTTAGATCAAACAAGTCAAAATAACCATCTTGAAAGAGATTTGTCAAGCACTTATCATTTACATGACCAAGAAGGTGATGCTAAAGATGGGTGTTATATTAGCCTTGTGAACATGATTCATTAAAAATTACCAATACTTTGTTTTGATAATTTAATACATAAAGTCCATTATTTAAATATTTCATACCACAATATATGTTTTCTTTATAAAAGAAAGAGCTTTTATTTCCAAACGTGAAAATAAACCAATCTGTATCTAGGAATGATACATAAATTATGTTCTTGGTAACTATAGGTACATAATAACAATATTTTAAAATCAAAATCATTCCCATTAGAAATGAAAGGTGGTAGTCATCAATTGATAGAGTAGTATGCCTCACACCATTGGCAGCTCACAGATCCACTTCTCCATTAGCAATATTTCATTATCTACTTGGTTCCTACATTTGGATATAGATTTGAGTTCCATAATATATATATAATACACAATGTGTATATATTGAAAGATTAAACTCAATATTGAATGAAACTTTAGCTTCCCCTTGATTTTGGGTGCAGTTTCTCTTCTAATGGCCTGTATTTCCATATGAAAAACTTACCGCCTCATTTTCCTTGCCCTGCTATGGATCTCATTATTCTTGGAAGGATGGTGCTTAAGATATTTAGACTGGTTATGAGTCTTGGGCTCCTTTTCCTTATTCTTCCTTTTCTTATTCACCATAAGGACCATAGGTTTATCACATCCCATGTCGTTGTCCACTTGGAGATTCAATGTAAGATGTTCTGAAAGGCACTTCTCATTATTTATAATATTATAATTAACAATAAAAATAGAGAAGGTCTTAGGCAGTGATAAAATTATGGGAACTATATGCAAATCATCCAGGAATTTAATCCCAAATATTTCTAAGAGATCAATGTATCCAATAAGCTTGACTACATATGGCCCAGCTGGTGCAAACTCTCTAAGCTTAGTTGTAAAAAACTCATTAGAGATCTCATACCTCTCTTGTCTCTCCTCTTGATAGAGATCCAAAAGGTGATACATCATAATATATGCATCTATGTCCTCATGTTGCTTCAAAATATTATTGGTCATGGATGATATCAGAAAAAATTGATCATCTATGGAATAATTAAAATTATTCTCATAGAGTTTTACACTTCATCACATTCCTCATTACCAGGAACATTAGGAATATCTTCTTCTAGCACATACAATTTTCTTTCATGGAAATGGATAACATGTAAGCAGCTTTGATACTCTTGAAAATTTGCGCTAGTGATAATGATATCCTTCTTGAGTATGGATCACAATGATATGTTTGAATTCATTTTAATATTGTTTCTAAAAAATAAAATAAGCAGAATTTTAGTACTTTATCTTATAAAATTTAGACAGATAAATAAATATTATATTTGTTAATCTCCCACTATTTTACTGAAACCCAATAGACCTCACCATTGGATTTATAATATCAAATTTCTTGGATATCCAAGTGGAAAGGATTGATATTCCTCTTCTCATTAACACAACTTTGGTCAGTCAAGAAACTTGAATGGTTTTAGGTGGGCAATCCAAATGCCAACTACATTAACTCACAGTCCCTTAATCTATTGAGTGGAATCCCCAATCTTGAAATCATTAAAGTGGATTTCTTAAACATTTTCCTCTTAGTATCACCAATTCATACTATCGATTCAACCCTTGATGTGAACTAAGTTAAGTCAACCCAAAACATCAGGTTAGAATTCCATGATAATTGAAAGCACAATAACTTTGGCTAGTAAATCACCTTAAACTATGGTTTGATTTTAACTGAGGTAGTGGAAGGATATACTAACATAATATGTTTAATTGAGGGATTTTATCCTTTTATATGAAAATAATAATTTATTAAAAAAATCCAAAACATAATTTTACCTTTTAAAAACTTTAAAAAAAATACATTTTTCAATATAAATCAATATTTTTCACTATTCCTTGAAAAATAAATGTTTTCAGAAAATTCACAAAAAATCATTTTAAGATAATTGTGAAATGGTTAATCTAAAAATAAAATTAATTTTTTCAAATAAAGTTTCTATAACTTCTAGAAATTAATATTCACTTATAAAAATAATTAAAAAACTCATTTTTAAAGAAAATGGCTTTTTTGAAGAATAAAATGACTTTACTAATAAATGTGTGATCATTTTATAAGCACATACCAATATATTAATATTAATTTGGACCTTTATATTTATTTTATAAATTATTTTTTTCTATTCATTCCTTCCAAATTAACATCTAGGTTATAATGGACATATAATATTTCGCAGTTCTTCTAAACTAATTGTTGCATGAAACACAAGATATTAAAGAAATAAAATTATTTGAAAAATATATTTCATAAAAATATTTTAGTGTTACATTATACCCCCATTATAATGAACTTCACCCTTGAAATTCATAACTTTTATATCTATAAATGATGATGCTTATGTCCCATTACATCCCCAAGTTCCTGCATAGCTTCCTCAAATTGGTTGTTTCACCACAAAACATTGACCAGGTGAGTAGTCCTATTAAATAGAACCATCTCTATTTGTTCTAGAAAATATAACGGTTGTTGCTCATAAGGAATATTATTCTCCAGTGTTACAACCTATGAGTTCATTACACGTGATGGATTAAGTATGTGCTTCCTCAAGAGAGATACATGGAACACATTGTGAGCCTAATAGAGGTTTGATGGAAGTTTCAATCGATAGGCTACCATCAAGATATGATCAAGAATTTAAAAGGGACCGATATACCAATGGATTAACATTCCTTTGTATTGTTATAATAATTTCATCCTTTGGTTGCGCTTTGATCAATTTCTTTTCATCTCTTACTCCAATAAATAAAGATGATTTTTTTATGTCTAAAGTGATAATGGATTAAATGATCCATAATAGAATGATAATTAATTCATTCTCTCTCTAGTTATATTAATATGGTTAGCATTAGTTATCCAATATGATTAAATCTGTTTGTGTTGAAATAGTATATTAATCTCTAAAACCTTATCCATATTTAAACTAAACCATTTCATAAATGGTTATCCTTATGACCCTTCTGAAATTTTAAAATTCAAAACTATAGAAATAAGGCAACTAAACTTCTAGAATTAACTATTAATTAATATCCAAAACAATATTATGTAGCTCATACTTGTCACATACCAAAAATGAGAATAATAAAGGGCCCTGGAACGCCCTGAGAGGGGAGGGGTGAATCAGGGTGTCAACTTTTTCTTTTAGAATGATGGATCTTATTCCCACGTTGGTAGAAACCTGTTAAACCTGTTTGAAGAGGATGTGAAAAAAATAAACAATCACATGGAAAGCAATGACATAGAAATTTTACTTGGTTCACCACTAAGGGATGCGTCCCAGGAGCATATGCTGACAATGTGTAAGTCGTACCAAAACCACTAATCCTCACAAGTTGTGGATTGCAAGTTTTTAGCACAGTCACTCCATGCCATGCACACTGCCTTTACAAGGTTTCAGAGATATCACATTGCGTCCCTTGGATCACTTCTGCTGACTCCACCTTGGTCAATGTGTTAGAAAAATCTTCACTCAGTTTAACGACATGAAGGTTTTTTCAATGGTTCTGTATCAGATCATGCACCCTAAAATGTAAATGGATGCTCTGTTGGAGTCCCATAATCACCCACAGATGCAATTTTATTTTCCTGTACACTGATATGTAATGGAAATTTATTTTGTAAACTGATTTGGTCGATTTTTAGGCATCCTTGGGTATTCTAAATATTGTTATTGTTTCTGTGTACCGCTACTATTTTTGAATACCATCCAACTCCTCTGCATACCGTCCATCTCCTCCGTGAAATTCCCTTCTTGGCGTACTGCCCTGCTCCGCATACTTCACTCCTTCACGAACCATCCTGCTCCGCGTACTACCTTGCTCCGCCGTGTACTACAAGGTATATTTGTGCAAACCCACTCCCTTCTGCATACTGTTTTCCTCACGTGGGTGATCCTCTCCACATACCGTCTCCTCCACCGCGTACCACTTCGGACTACACGAAATTTCTTCCCAAAATTTTAATCTTCATTCTCATTACACAACAAAGAGGATTATTGTTCCTTAAATAGGCACCTAACTCCACAAATTTTGGTAATCTGATTTACCCGAATGTTCAATGTAGGATTACTGCTACTATAAACTGACCACCCTCTGCGTACTGTTTGTCTCGACCATGTACCATTCCTGTTTCGCGAACCGCAACAATCCTGCCAACATTCAGTACTCCGCGTACTACATGCCTCCACCATGCACTGTTGCTGCGAACCGTTTTTCATTTATTTCTTCAGCATTCTGCATACTGTGTGCCTTCACTACCTACCACACTATGAACTATTTTTTAAAACATTATGTATACCACATGCCTTTCACTTCGTACCACATGTCCTCACTACGTACCATTCCATGTATGACCTACCGTCAGTGCATACCATTCTATGTAACTTGCCCCCAGTTTACAAAAACACATGTATCTTTCAAACCACACGTCCGATTGATGGGCCATTTGTGGCGTTGGGACCCTATTTAGAAGGAGAATATTTTGGCTTGGTTTTTGGTGAATTTCATGAATGTTTGTATGTGACAAATAGCTTAAGGAGTGCTGACCTTCAATACTGCTTTCATTCTCGAATGTATGACCCCATTATTTTCAAACTCCCTGGTCATCCATGTGAAGATTGAAAAAAAACACAAAAAAATTCCAATAATATCAGCGAACAGCCTTAGTCCCAACAATCTCCCCCTTTTGGTTTGTTGGAAATCTCTAGATAAATTTATTGATGCTCCAGACACAATCAAAACCCAACGTTCAAGAAACAACTCATCCATCACTCTAAGTCTATGTGATCTACGCTCGATATAGAAAACAGGAGAGATGACATGAATTTATTTCTCATCCTTTTATTTTCTCCGCGAAAGTCTTATTTATGATTTTTTCGATTCTCCATCTTTCCCATAACCAGAAAGAAATGGAAGATTATCTGGTGAATTTATACAATCTCCCCCAATGTTAATAAACACAAATACTGGTATTGAAACATTGTAGAGCTCAGAACATACTCCCCTTGGATCGTATCTCCCACATAAACCTGCAATACTTCAACAAATAGATTAAAAATTGTAAAAAAATCCGGGGAGAGGGGAATTTCATAACCTCTTTATGAATTGGGAGGTGGCTGAACACCGAGGTTCAACTGATGTTTCTCAAACATAGCTACTAAAAGTGGATTGGTCATAATGTCAGCCAATTGCTCATTAGTTCCCATATGGCCCATTTTGATCACTCGTTGTTCAACTTTTTCCTTGATAAAGTGATATTTCATCTCAATATGTTTTGTACAAGAATGATGAACAAGATTCATCATAAGATCAATTGCACTCTTGTTATCATAGTAAATCACAATTGATTGTTTCACCTCATCACCTATATCAGTTATTTGATGCTTCATCCAAAGTAACTGAGAGCAATCCTTGGTAGCAGATACATATTCAGCTTTGACCGTAATAAAATAAGTACTTTCCGGTTTCTTTATTAACCAACCCATGCATTTCTTCCCAATATAGAATACTCCACCACTAGTATACATTCGATCCACTACATCACTAGCCCAGTCAGTATCAGAAAAAGTGGAAAATTAACTACCTCTTGTTGTAGTAATGTATATCCCATAATTACGTTTACCTTGAATGTATCTCATAGTTCTTTTCACTGCCGCTATATGTTCTTATTTCAGATTACTCTGAATGCGGGCCGCAAGGCATGTTGTAAAGACAATATCTGGCTGTGTCGCTGTCAGGTACAGTAGGCTTCCAATGATTCTTCTGTACATGGTGGGATCCACAGAAGTCCCATCCTCATGCTTCCCGAGATTTGTTCCAACTGTAATCGGAGTCGACATTGGTTTGGAATCATGCATATTGAATTTCTTTATCAGCTCTCATTCATAATTTTACAAATAAATGAATTTTTAATCCCTCTTTTGAATCACCTACTACTCTGAAAAATATGTCAGTTCACCAATAATGGACATTTCAAATTCTGATTTCGTGTGATTGGAAAATTCATCCACTGAACCATGTCTGCTTCCACCAAAAATAATATCATCCATGTATACCAATACCATGAATTTATCCTTTTGTGATTTTTTCACATAGAGATTTTGATGCACTCCTTCTCTTTTAAACTCATGTTTTCTCAGATAAGAGTCCAACCACGAGTACCATGCCCGTGGTGCTTATTTCAAGCCATAGTGAGATTTATTTAAATTACAAATTTTTATTTCATCATTTCCAAGCAAGAAGCCTACTGGTTGTTCAATGTAGACTTCTTCTTCTAATAATACATTTAATAATGATTTCTCGACATTCATTTGATACACTTTAAAACCTATTTGGATTTCTATGTAAAGAAATATCCTGATTGACTCTAGTCTCACTATGGGAGAAAATGTCTCCTCAACAACAACGCCTTTGATTTCTGAATATCCTTTAAAGAAAAATCATTCCTTAATTATGATCACATTTCCATGATAATCAAATTTTTTCTTAAAGATCCACTTTGTACCAATCACATTGTGATATTCAAGTCTTTTTACAAGATCCCAAGACTGATTTTTGTCATTTTGATATAACTATTCATTCATTACTTTTACCCATGACTCATCTTCTTCAGCCTATTAAAATGAGGATGGTTCCACCACAAATATAAATTCAGAATGTGAATTATTCCTCATTCTCCATGTCTTTGTAAGTGCATTCTGATCCCCAATAATTTTGGACTGATCAATATCTACTCTTCGATTTATCCTTTGCAGTTCAACCGAATTCTCTCCAGCTATGGATTCCTCTTCTGATTCTTCTTCAGAGTCAAAGTCATGATGTTACTCCTGATATTTTTTCACACCTTCCTATACCTCTATATTAACATTTGTTCTATGTTCACATCCTTCCTCATATTCTATCACACCAGTATAAGAATTCCATGAAACATTCATGTTTTTCTTTTCAATGATCTTTACATCACTGCTTTCCATAATTCTTCCAAAGAGCTTATTGAAACATTTGTAGGCTGTTCTATTAATTGAGTATACAAGAAATATTCCTTCATCTACATTATCTACATACTTCCCTTGATTCCCTTATCTTTTTCAGATAAAACATTTTCTTCCAAAAACCCAAAAATATTTCAAATAGGGCCTTCTTCTATGACACAATTCATAGAGTGTATTTATCTCACCCATATATAGCCCTATTCAATTTTGAATATAAAATGTTTCTTGTACTGCCTCTTTCTAGTAATATCAAGGAATACAACTCTTGATCAGCATAGTGATATCCATGTCGTTTACATGTTGATTCATGCGCTTGACAAATCCATTTTGTTGTGGAGTTCTCACAACAACCACCTTATCTTGTATCCCAAGATTCTCTAGGAAATTTTCAAATTCAATTGATGTGTATTCCCCTCCATTATCAGACTTTAGGACATTGACCTTCCATTTAGTATCATTCTCAGTGATTCAATGATAGATTTTCATACAATCAATTAGTGGTCACTTCCTGTGTATAACAATCACACATGACATTCTACTATAATCATCTATGAAAAGAACAAAGTATATTTCCCCATGTGTTCCAACAAAATTTATCGGGCCATATATATCTGTATGGATGAGGTCAAGGAAATTTGATGTGCTTTTCTTCATTGACAGGTAGGAACTGCAGACCAATATCCCTTGAATGCATTCATCACAAATATTTTCTCGTTCATGCTTTAGATTAGGGATATCCATGACTATATTCATCTTATATTTCTTTTCCAGGACTTGATGATTGATGTGCCCCAATATTCAATTCCATAACTTGTTTTCCTCTTCAACTATTAAGTATCAAATGTTCTCTTTGCTATCAACTTGATATAAGTTTTCATATTTTCTATAGCCTTTCATGAGAGAATTCTCGAACATTTTTCTTATAGTACATCCATTCTGATTAAATATAACAATAAGACCTGAGTCATAGAGTTGAATCACACTAAGAATATTGTGATGCATACCATCAACATAAAGGACTTCAGTTTTCTTTATCTATCCATTATCTAGCTCAGTACTTCCACTACCTTTTATCTTCAAAGCACCATCATTACCAAACCTCACTATTCCATCAACCTTTTTCTTGAAATTCATTAATAGGTCTGCATTACCCATCATGTGGGATGAACATCCGCTATTAATAATCTCGTTGCTTTTGTTTTTTGTATATTTGAAGGATACTTTTGTAAAATTGGACTGTTCCATTTTCCTCCTTTATTTCCATGAGATATTGGATTGACTGTAGGATTCTAATTGACTTTCAATTCTCTATTCCATGTCCATGGGTTCTCCAAATTCAAATTCTTCTTCCAGAGGAGAAAACCTATTTGAAATAGAAACACCATCTGGTTGATGTGTATTGACTCGTCTCTAGGAATTGAAATAATTTTTCCTATCATACCTATTCCTACAATACAAAGCTCTATGGCCAAAGTTCAAACAATGAAAACAATATCCATAGAAATTATTTCTTCTATAAGAAGTAGGATATGAATATTTTCTCCTTTTCTGAACTTCTAACTCTTCCCCGTTCATATAGATCCTTGCCTCTTTGCAGTATGAAATGGTATGGCCCAGATAGCTACAAAAACGACACTTCATGAAAGGAAATTCCTTATCACTTCTATTTATCTTCATGCCTTCTTCCTAAAGAAAAATATTTTGACGCCCTATCATTTCTATAGACTCAATTATAATCAACAGTTCTCCTTTCAGTTTGATTTAAGGGTTTCCTTTTCAGCACTTCTGGTGGCTTTTCAACATGATCAACTTTCATCTTGTCATTACTCTATTTCACTTTATTTATAGCATTTAACATTTTGGAATCACAACCAATTCAACTATTTCCCATGAATATGGGTCTTTGATCACTCATGAACTTTTCAACTCCATCAGAACCACATTTTTTTCTCTCTAGCAGCTCAGCGTATGAGAACCTTCCAAATTGTCTTTTATTCTTTTCTTATTTTGAAATTGATTCACTTTCGAGTTTACTTCTCAGAGTAACAACTTATTCTTTGATTCCTTCAACAGTTTTGGGCTTCTTCTCCAATCTCAAGGTTAGGAAATTGAATACCTTTTTTTGTTCTTCAATTCTGAGTTTTAGTTCCACAACATCATCAGTGCTTTCAAGGATTTATGATTGAACATTCACCAGTTCATCTAGTCATTCAATTTCTACTTATAGATGATCAATATATTTTGATGATTCCTCCACCATTGCTTTCCACTTGTCACATCTCTGGCATTTAATCTCAAGATTACCAAAAGCATCCTTAAGTTTCAACTCGGGATCGGTATTAGTATTCAACTGATTATCATCAGCTTTATCTATCAATGGTTATGACTTCTCAATGGTATCCATCAAGGAGGCATGGTTTCAGTCTTAAATTTTGGTTCATCTTACTCACCGAATTCATTATCATCATCTTCCTCCTCATAGACAAAACTCTTCTTCTATAATTTCTTTTCAAATGTGAAGTTTCCCTTTTTTAAGAATCTTTTCTGAGGCTTCTCCTTGTTTTCAACTTTTTATTCTTCATCATAAAATTTTCTTGAGCACTGAGGGGAAATGTGACCAACTCTTCCATAATGAAAACAAGATAGAGGTAACTTGCCTTCAAATTTCCAAGTTCCCTTCTTGAGATTATTGTCAATGAGAGAAAGATTATCATTTTCCTCATCATATTCATTACTGCTATATCTTGAAAATTTTATTTTTTTTATGGATTTGAATGCCATTTCCTTGATCACATGAGTCGTGGATTCTTCTGGTTTGATTCTCATTTCATAAGATGAAAGATTTCACAGAAGATCATCCACTGAGAGTTTGGAGAGATCTCTTTCTTCAAGGGCTGATACATTTTCATTGTGAATGGGTGTAAGTCTTCTCAAGAGTTTCTTCACTATGTCAATGTCTTCGATTTCTTCTCCCAAACCTCGGATTTCTACTACAACTTCAGTAATTTGATTGAAAAAGGAGTCTGCAATTTCATTATGGTGCATCTTTATATCATCAAACCTATTATGTGGAACTTGATGTTTTTCCTCCTTTACTTTGCTATATCATTCATAAATATTTTCTATTTTTTTGCACATTGACTTGGAATATGTGAAACTCATTTCCTTTAGATAAATCTGATCAGAAAGGGATGATGTGAGAGAATTTTGTTCTTTTTCATCAACATCGAGTAATTTCCTACTGGTATCTATCATCGATAGTGTTTTAGGATCAGTGAATTGTATTCAGTGCACAATAGAAAATAAGACTTACATTCCAAGAGATCTTTGGTGAGATCTCATCTTATTTTTTCATATTTCAAAATTACTTCCATTGAATAGGGGAACTCCCCTATTGTTGATTGGATTATCTATACCATCATAAAACAGATTCAACACTAGCAACCTTTACCCTCTGATACAACTTGAAGGACCCCAGAACACCCTAAGAGGAGAGGGGTGAATTAGGGTGTCAAATTTTTCTTTTAAACTGATGGATTTTGTTCCCACATTGGTAGGAACCTGTTAAACCTGTCTGAAGAGGATGTAAAGAAAATAAACAATCACATGCTGATACACCCGATTTGTGCATACATTTTCATATACTTTATTAAAAAATAAGAACAAGTTTTCAGCATTTATCTACTGCCTAGTAGAAAAATACATTTATTTTGGTTATCTTGTTCATTTTCAGAATGTTTTTTCCAAATGCACAAAAAGGTGGAAAACCAAGCAAAAATTTCCAACTACACGGCGTATACTAATATACCTGTCGTGTACATTCAAGATCAGACACTGGTTGACCAGGAAAAACACATGCCCAAGTTACCAAAAGGAAGTACACGACGTGTTCAATGGTTACACGCCATGTATACTATTCTAGAAGCAGTTGGTAGCCGATAAGAGTCTACATGCCCATGTGGCCAGTCGAAGGAGACATGTCGTGTTCTACTAATACACGCCATGTAGTTATTTATAAAAGTGGTTGGTGACTGAATTTTGCGACTACACACCGTGTATGGCGTCTCTACATGCCGTGTAGATTTACTAACTAGGAAGAGTCGTGTTCCAAGTCAAAGACGGTATGTTAGGCCGCCCACCAGTGGAGAAAATGGGGATAAACACACGTTGAAAATAAGTACATGCAATGTACTTTTCTACACTTCATGTAGTTTAATTTTCTATAAAAGAGGCCTTAGCCTCCAGACCAAGGGTGGAGTATTTTGTTGAGAAAAGGGTTGAGGCTCTGATTGAAAGACACTCTGCCACCAAACTACTGTGATTCCGTCCACTGATGAACCATTTCCTTTTTCAAAGTTTCAAGCATGATTTCATCAGGTATTAATTGTTTAGTGTTTATCATTTTCAATATGGGTAACTAAACACCTAGTGTGTTGGGGTTGTGGAAGATAATAAGTTATAATTTGAATTAAGTTGTTCTGAATGTGTTTGTTTTAATAATCTATTCTTATTCTTCTTAAATCACTTCATAATATCACTAGAAAATCTGTACCAGACCAAGGGCAGAATTTTCATGGATTCAAAAGAATAATAATGACGAAAAACTCCATGACCATTGGAAGTAATCGTCGGCTCAAAATGGACTAGAAAAATAAAGATCTGTTAGAAACTAACAACCAGACCAAGGAATTAGTCTCTTCTGTTCTAAATATAATGTTTTTCGGATCAAGGAAACTTTATTACAAATTAAACCCAGAGAGTTGGGTTATCATGAACAAAACAACCTCATAAGAAACTTGATTTAATAATCAAATTATCACAAATCCATAGCCCCAATGCATTTCTATCTCTTATTTTGATCAAAACCAACTTTCTCGTCTTTACATTAATTTTAGTAATTAATCTGTTAAAAGAATCTTTAAAACCAATTGTTTTTTTATATACCCAAACAACCACCCAAAATCGATTTTTAATTCAAAAAACTTCACTAAAAACAAAAATACAAACTAAATTAAGCAAAGATAAAATTGCCTCATAGTTCCTTGTGGATCGACCCCTTACGGGTACTGTACTTGTTAGGGTAAATATAATTTGGAACACTGAAAACATACATTCGGTAAAACGAATGCCCAAATTTTGGCGTCATTGCCGGGGAACATAGAGTAATTTTATTTTTGTTTCAATTCAATTTGTATAAAATTTTAGTGGAAATAAAAACCAAAAATTCGTAAAAAATTTCTTCCTAATCCCATTTATATTTATCTTTTTTTTCCTTTTACGTCTGGGTTTTGTTTTGTGTTTTTGCCTGATCACAGGTGCATGAACCAATGCCTCACATGGTCCTGGAGCGCCAAGTCATCAGATCATTTTCTACTTGACTCGAAAATCGAACCGAATTTGTCTCGTCGTCGACGTGCACCGATGGAAATGCACAACCATAATCCATTAACCATGGTAAACAATGAGGAGGGAGAACCAGCCATTGATTCTACAGCTAAACACCAGTACCATTACCAGAATCCTCCCACTTCTGGTATACCAGAGCAGGCACCTAGATGCTTCACGGAATTCCTCCCAAGGAACTTCCAAAGGCCACCACAACAACCTCCTATGGAGTATTGCCAACTTCAACAACCATATAAGATCTTCAAAATGCATTATTTCGCCCCTCGGGAGCAGCAATTCATGCAACATACACCCCCTCAGCAGCTGCCTCTGTGACATACTCTTATGGAGTACGGCCTTCCATCAATCCATGGAGCTGATACGAGCATTGTTCATCCACCGGTACTGTCCCAACACTTTGAGATCAAGCATTCTATTAGGCAACTGATCCAGAACACCGTTCAATTCGGCAGCCTTCCCAGTGAAGACCCAAACGCCCATCTCTCCAATTTTTTGGTGATATTCAATACATTTCGTTACTATAGTGTGTCTGAGGACTCCATTAATCTTCTCCTCTTCCCCTTTGTTATATGGGACAAGGCAAAAGACTGGATCCAAGGTTTTCTGGAAAGATCTATCCTCACCTGGGAAGAACTAGCCTAGCCATTTCTGTCCAAATATTTTCTACCTTCGAAGACGGTAACCTTGCGAAATGAGATCCACAACTTTCAGCAGCATGACTCGGATTCATTGTATGAATAATGGAGACGTTTCAAGGAGATGTTACATAAATTACCACACCACGGACTTCCACACTGGATGCAATTCCAAACCTTTTACGGATGAATTACAACTAATACAAAGTCTGTCGTGGATGCAGCTACTAGAGGGACAGTAATGAGAAAGTCCCCTGAAGAACTCTTCGAACTACTGGAATATATATCTGCCAACAGATTCCAGTGGATTTCCGAGCGGGGGACCCAAAAATGAGGTATGCGTAGTATTGATGCTACCACCAAACTTTCATCCTAGTTGGATGCAGTTTCCAAAAAGATCAATGCACTGAATCTCAAGGGCGCATCTCAAGTCCATGCGGTGAACCATCCAGCATGCGGTGACTGTGGTAACAACCACATCCTCGGAGAATTCTCAGGATCTTCAGTTGACCCTTCGACAAGAAAGGTGATCTTTGCTACTAAAAACAGAGGGTCGAACCAGTATCAACAACACCAAAACCCAGCAAGGAGCGAAAACCAGAACATAGACTGGGGCCAACATCAGCAGAATCCTCCACCCTAGCGACTGCCTAGCTACAGTCAACCTCAATATCAGAACCCATACCGAAGGAAACAACAGAACTAGAAGGAATCCTACTATCTGCAAGGGTATCAAAACTCTCGCTCGTAGTATCCAATGTAGAAACCACCTCCACTAGCTGCACAACCACCTCAACAAAAGAATACCTCAAGGTTAGAGGATCTTATGAAAAAAATCATATAAACTGCTGAGACCAGATTTTAGAACTAGGAGGCTTCTATTCGAAGCCTCAAGAACCAAGTCGGTCAGTTAGAAAACCAGCTCTCAGAGAGACAGCTTGGTACACTACCTGGAAACACCGAGAAGAACCCAAGGGAGGTGGCCCATTCCATCACTTTACGAAGCGGAATGAATATTCATCAGAAGGAACCAGCACATTCAACTGCACCTATACTCCCTATTGACAACAAAAGTAATTTTTCAGACCCCTCTTCATCCGAAAATCCATCATTGGAAGCTCAACCGGGCAAAGGAAAGGAGATCATCAAACCATTCGAGCGTACAATACCTTTTCCAGAGAGGATGAATCAATGGAAGCTGGATCACTAGTTTGGAAAATTTGTGGAGGTATTCAAGAAACTACACATAAATATCCCATTTGTAGAGGCTCTAACACAAATGCCCACATATGCTAAATTAATGAAGGAAATTCTCTCGAATAAAAGGAAGATGGAGGATTTGGGCACCATAGCATTGAGAAAGGAGTGCTCCACAGTCGTACAACATTCCCTTTCTCCCATGATCTAGGATCCAGGTAGCTTTACTATTCCATGTACAATTAGACCCTGTGAATTTGGAAAATCCTTGTGTGACTTAGGGGCTAGTGTCAACCTCATGACATTCAGAGTACTCCAAAAGCTCAGACTCCAGGATCTGAAGCCTACCTGAGTCGCCCTTCCACTTGCTGACAGATCCATTAAATATCCCAAGGGGATACTTGAGGATGTGCTTGTAAAGGTGTGAATATTGATCCTCCATGTAGATTGTATTACCCTAGAAATGGAGGAGGATCAGGAGGAAATTATTATATTGGGAAGAACTTTTCTGTCCACAAGGAAAGTCTTGATCGAAGTGCACCAGGGAGAGTTGATTTTCCGGGTAGGGGACGAAAGAGTCTCCTTAAATGTTATAAAGGCCGTCAAACAAGCATCGTTATCTGAACATGAGGGCCTCTACACAATGACTATCATGGATGAACAATTGAGCAGACAAAAAGATGATCTGGTATGTTCTTCCATTTCAGATGATATGATTTTTCAAAAAATTCCCACTAGTGAAGCACCAAAGGACCTGAAATTCATTCAAGGCTAGGATGGACACTACAAGCAACGATCTGTCATTCCTGAAATCCTAGAGAGGGTAGAAGTACAACAACGGGTACCTTCAGTTCTCAAGTCACCTGAACAAGAGCTGAAACCTCTTTCACCTTCCTTAAAATATAGGAATTTGGGAGATCATCACACTTTGCCATTATACATAGTGTAGCACTATCACAGGAGCAGGAGGATTCACTCCTATAAGTTCTGAAGTGGAAAAAGCAGGAAATTGGATGGTCTATTGTAGATTTGAAGGGTATCAGCCCTACCATTTTCACCCACAAGGTGCTACTCAAAGATGGCGCAAAGCCATTTATACAACCCCAGCAGCGTTTGAACCCTCCCATGAAGGAAGTCTTAAAGAATGAGGTTATCAAGCTATTATATGCAGGTATCATTTAACCAATATCGAATAGCCTGTGGGTGAGTCCTCTGCAAGTGGTCCCTTAGAAGGGAGGTATCACTGTGGTATCTAACGACAAGAACGAGCTCATTCCCACTCACACAGTCATGGGGTGGAGAGTCTGTGTCGATTACAGGAAGCTAAATGACGCCACAAGGAAGGATCATTTTCCCCTACCCTTCATGGATTAGATTCTAGAAAGTCTAACAGGGCATGAATATTACTGCTTCCTCGATGGCTTCTAATGATATAATCAGATCTCCATTTCCCCATAGGATCGGGAGAAGAGCACCTTCACTTGCCCATACGGTACATTTGCCTACTGAAGGATGTCTTTCAGTATGTGCAATGCTCCGGCCACATTCTAGCGATACATGATATCTGTTTTTCATGACATGGTGGAAAAAATCCTAGAGATCTTCATGTATGTTTTTTTTCATTTACGGGATGTCATTTATCACCTGTTTGTGGCACCTAGAGCTAGTACTGGAGCGATTCAAATGAACTAACCTAGTTTTGAACTGGGAGAAGTGTCATTTTATGGTGCAAAGTGGCATAGTCCTCGACCATAGAATTTCAGGAAAAGGGATATAGGTGGACCCAATGAAAATAGAAGTCATTTCATGACATCCTATCCCACCTTCTGTCAGATCCATCTGAAGATTCCTGGGACATGCAGGTTTTTACAGGCAGTTTGTCCTCTAATTCATGAAGATAGCCCAGCCACTGACCAACCTCAAGACCAAAGATGCCATTTTTGAATTCACTAAGGTATGCACCTCAGCTTTTGAGCTTCTAAAGCAATTCCTGGTGGAATCTCTGGTCATGGTTGCTCCAAACTCGGAGACACAGTTTGAAGTCATGTGTGATGCCAGCAACTATGTGGTGGGGGGAGTCCTGGGTCAGCGGGTTGATAGAATTTTCCGAGCCATCTACTATGCCAGCATGACACTCAATGAAGCCCAACTGAACTACACCACTACAGAGAAGGAGATGTTGGTTGTAGTATACACCTTCAATAGGTTTCTTCTTTATCTTGTGCTTTCTATAGTTATTTTTTATACTGATCATACAACACTTAAGTACCTATTACACAAGAAGAATTCAAATCCATGATTGATTCGATGGGTCCTCTGATTACAATAATTTGATATAGAGATCCATGATAATAAGGGGAGTGAGAACATGGTTGCTGATCATCTATACAGTCTGAAGCTGCCACACTTGGAGAAAGAATATGATCGAGAGATAAGGGATGATTTTTCTGATGAGCATCTCTTTTCAATGATTGAGTCCCCTAGGCCTTGGTTTGATGATATTTAAAACTATTTAGTTACAGGTGCCATCCATCCCAACCTCTCCTTCCAGCAGAAGAAAAGGATCATCTTTGATGTTAAGTGGTACTTCTGGGAAGTCCCACTCCTATTCTGATTTTATGAAGATGGGGTGATCCAACGACGTATCCCAGAGACAGAGGCTCAAGGGGTCCTAGAATTTTGTCATGCCTCACCCATTGGAGGAAATCATGGGCCAGATCAAACCATAGTGAAGATTTGGTAATCTGGATTTTTCTGGCCCACTATGCATAAAGATTCCCGAGCCTTTGTTTCCCATTTTGATCCATGCCAACGTACGAGAAATATGGGACTTAGATCTGAGATTCCCCAGCACCGCATCCTGGAGGTCAAGACCTTTGATGTCTGGGGCATCGATTTCATGGGACCATTTTCCCCTTCTTTCGTGAATACCAACATCCTCGTCTGTGTTGATTATGTCTCCAAATGGGTGGAAGCCACTTCGATGGCCCGCAACACAGCTAAGGTGGTCATGACCTTTCTAAATAAGTACATTTTCAGCAGGTTCAGCATTTCTCATGTGCTGATCAGTGAAAGGGGGACTCACTTTGAAAATGCATTAATGAAAGGATCACTGTCTAAATATGGGGTCAAACATCACATGGGTACACCATACAATCCCCAATCAAGTTGATAGGTGGAGCTCTCCAACCGTGAGCTCAAACAAATTTTGGAGAAAACAATGAATACCTCACGGAAAGACTGGTCCAAAAAGCATGACGACGCTTTGTGGGCATATCGCACCGCCTTCAAGACACCACTGGGGATGTCATAATTCCACCTCATCTATGGAAAACAATTACATATACTAGTTGAACTGGAACACAAAGCATATTGTTCCGTCAAGGCCCTCAATTTTGATCTGAAGATAGCTGCAGAGAGGCAAATGTTCCGACTATCGAAACTCGGTGAAATCAGAAAGGAGGTGTATGAGAATGATAAATTTTACAAGGAGAGGACAAAAGCCAACCACGACCGGATGATTTCTCGAAAGACATTTCAACCCAGTGATCAGATACTCCTCTTCAACTCTCATCTTCATCTATTCCTAGGAAAACTATAGTCGAGGTGGTTGGGGTCGTTCCATGTCATACGTGTATTTCCCCATGGAGCGGAGGAAATTTCTAAGGAGGATAGTCAACTGTTCAAGGTGAACAGAAAATGACTGAAGATTTTCCATCACATGGAAGATACAGTGGGAAAAATCTACACCACCCCTCTCAGGTAAGAAAAGGTAAGTCGGTCGAGCCAATGACCTAAAACAAAGGCACTTCCTGGGAGGAAACCCAAAGGATACACTTCGTCTCCCACTTATATACATGTCGTGTACTTATCTTTTTATTTTTTAATCTTAAATAGTATAAATCTAGAGAGTAACTAAAAAATAAATAGGGTTGATGTCGGTGCTGATGGTAAGGTCACTAGAGTTTATCTGAGCCATCCTTGGTTCAATTCCTCCTGCCCTACCTTCGGCACGGGGTTCCTCCTTTTCATACACGGAGTGTGTAGTGAATTATATATATATATATATATATATATGATTATATAAAAACCCATTGTGGGGATGGATCGGTTGGCTACGATTGTAACCCGGTTCTAAAAGACCTGGGTTCGAATTCTGGAAACCTCCCCATTTCCATCATTTACCCTTTTAATAAAATCACACGGTGTGTCTTTCGATATATGTCGCGTGTGCCATATTTTTTCTTACTAATTTAAAAACATTTTCTTCTAAAATAAATTCATGCAGATGATATTGGCAGATTGGAAAAGACTCGGCCCTGGATCCAAAAGAATTGGGTTCGAACTCAGTTAATCTCCCTGCTTCATCCCCTTCTTTTATAATTGAAAACCACACGCCGTGCATTTTATTTCATCCCATGTGTATAGGCTATATAGATTAAATGTATATAAATAATAAATATGGGTAATAGTACAACCATCGCCGCAGTGGTTGAGGGCTTCCGTTCGGAGTGGCTGATCGCCGGTTCGAACCTCACCCCGCGCACTGGACCAAAGGTTGTACATCTCTTTTTAAAATTTTTAAACACACGACATGTATTTTACCACTACATTACGTGTATAGTTTTATTTTTCAATTCTTTATATACAAATATATATATATATATATATATTTACTTTTATTATTTTCATTAATTAAAATTAGTTATTATATATCTTATTATAATAATTATATATATATATTAAAAAACAAAAAAACAAAAAACAATTGGGGATACACGACGTGTAGTCCCGAACTACACGCCGTGTATCGCGGCTATATAAGCCGTGATCCACTCGGCTTCATCCCATGTCACAAAGCACCCCCTTTCTTCCTCTTCTTCTCATTTTCTTCTCCCGAACGCTACCCGAACTCCCACTTCTAGATCCATAGATTCTGGGCGTTTTGGGTTCTGATTCTTCTTGCATTGCGATCATAGGTCAAGGTATGCCCTTCTAAACTCACTATTTCATGTTTTTAGAAGAATATAGGGTGTTTTTGGATCTTCTGACAATTCATCTTAGGCGGTACAGAGACACACGCCGTGTACCTTTGTACACAACCACACACAAAAATGCTTTTCAATTTGAATATACACGGTGTGTATGTTCGGTACACACCGTGTACTTTCCCCATCATTCACAAGTACCCTTTTCACACGGCCTCACGCACCATTTTCAAATACACAGCATGTGTGTTTGGAACACGCCATGTATATCATTTCATTTGGCCCCTCTATGTGTATCACTAGACACGGCCTCGTAACCCATGTTCACATACACGACGTGTGTGTTCGGTACACGCCGTGTAGCATATGTCTTTCGTTCGGCCCGTGTCTCGCCCCCACACGGCCATGTTCCTCGATTCATGAACATGTTGTGTCTGTCTCATACACGGCATGTATTTTATTCTTAGAACTGATAAAAACATGGATATGTCGTTTGTGATACACAACCATATCCACTTTGTCTAAACATGGCGTGTATGTTCGGAACACGTCATGTAACTTTACATGGTCAATCTTATTCACCCTTGACATGTTTATCCAGAGAACACGGGATGCTTCTCAGCTTGTACTACATGCCGTGTACTCTGGATATACACGTTGTGTACTTTTATTTTTAAGAATTCTCTCTTTTTCTTTGTATTCATTTCTTTTCTTTTTTTTCTTTCTTTTTTAGGTTATGGCAGATCATGATCCCTCTCGGGGGAAGTAGTCAGCCTCCGCTACTAAGGGCGAGAGGCCCATATTTCGGTGGATTGGACTCCAACCTCCGACGCAGCCAGACCCAGACGATCCGGTCTATGAGCTCCCTCCTTTGTCCACCCATCCACCCCTCACTCCCTCTACCGAGGCTGGTCCAAGCACCATCATTCCTTGCCTCCCAGCTGCCACTCCCCCCAAGATCTCCTCCTCCATAGCTGGAACTTCATCGACCGACCCAACCAGTGACCCTTCACCTACTGTAGCTGATCCAACCACAGAGCCATCTTCTGCTAATGCACCTGCACCAGGGTCAGGACCTCCAGGTGCTCCCTATCCCTGCATGGTATTCCCGGTCTCTGATCTGGCACATGATAGGTTTCAGTTCTTTTCTTTCCATCTGATTTCATTGAGCGGCCACTACCTCAACAACACCATTCCTCAATAGCTAGGAATCTGGGGAGAGTTAGAGGATCTCCTTGGCCACAATCCACTGCTCGCTATTTTCCAGGTTAGCACTCTTGTTTTTCACGATTTTGTTTTGGAGTTTGCGGCCTATTTCGAGTTTGATGGAGTTGTGTACCGAAAGAAACCTGGTGATACGGTGCCCGTGGTTCGGTTTCAGCTGGTCGGTCGATGATTTTCCCTCACCATGACAGAGTATGGACGAGGGTGCAGTTTCTAAGCCATCCCATCACCCCACCCCTACTTCTACCCTATCCAGACCTGAGCGCTCTGAGCTCGTGCCTATGTGGTGGGATATTGTTGGTCCTAACCACCGCTATGACCCTACCTCGTAGAAGAGAACCCTTATCACTGACCCCATCCTTCATTTTACCCACCGGTGCTTCAGCGCTATTCTTTTTCCCCGCATTGGGGATATGGGGGTTGTGACCTGTCGTGACATGGATCTCCTTACATGTGTCATCCGACAAGACTACCTGGACCTCCCTTACCTAGCAACCTCCTATTTCCATTCTGTGTTTATCAGCCGTTAGGAAAACCTGAATGGCGGGTTTTACACCACTCTCCTTGCCCACCACCTTGGGGTGTTTGAGCCTTCTTTACACCATGACCTGTTAGGTTCTCCCCAGTAGATGAACTATCTCATGCTTATTCCAATGGGATTGGTTCGGAAGTAGTGGTGCCTACATCCTTGCCCAGGCTCTCCCCCACCCACCTGCTGACCCACCTGGCCTAGCTGATTCCCCTGAACCTCCTTCCCCACACCCTCCAGTTTCCTCACCCCAACCCCTTCCTACTGACCCCACTTCTTCTAGCCTTCAATATTCTGTCTCCCCACCATCCCCACCTACCCCAGCACCCTCGGTCGATCTTGCCCTTTCCCTTCACCTGGCCACGATGGAGAAACATTTGGTACGTATAGACAGCCTCCAGGGTCACATGGAGCATCTATTGGATCTTATTGTTCAGAATATGGGTATTCCATTGCCTCTGCCACCTGCCTCAACCTTGACTCCTGGTCCTTATTTTGCTGCTCTGCCGGCCTTTCCTGCACTGGCCACAGATTCCGTTCTTCTCTCTACTGTGGCTCCAATTGCTATTCCTACTACTTCCACCGACACTGTTACCTATCCAGGGGTGGATGTTGCGCTTCCTTTCACGAGTTCGGTACCTGTGGCTCCTACTTCTCCAGCTTCCCTTCCTGATGCTGAGTCTGAGCCACCCACTTCCACAGCTCTTGATCCCTCTCTTCCGACTGGTTCTATACTAGATGATGCCTCTTCTAAGGAGACCCCATGACTGGTTTTGGGACACCTTATTTTCATTGTATATATATATTTTTGTTCACTATTATTCTTGTTTTTGTTATGTCTCCTTTCCATTTTTTTCATTCCCCCTCATAGGTACTCTGGCACGTCTTGGGCTGCGCTTTTCCATCATATACCGTTTTCATACGCCTGGCCATGAGGGGAGTATTCTTTTTCTATTGTTTTCAATTCTTTCTTGGTTTCCTTCTTTCCTTACTTCCCCTCTATCTGGTCCTCTGTTATGTCCCCACTTACACTTGTTCTTCTTTTTGGGCACTTGGTGTACCATGTGCGATATTAAGTATGGGGGGTGTCTCTCGACCTCTTTAGTATTTTCCCTTTTCATATTCTAAGAGACATCATTATTAGAAGATATATTTGAAAACATGAGGACATTTTTGGTTAATCATATTTTTAAATAATAAAATTGAAAGAGGAAAATTTTTAAAAATTGCATGATTATTTTTATTCTTAATTATTTTAAAATGATTTCTGATATAATTTAAATTACAAACCTGTAATCCTTGGATAATTACATCGATTAGACTTGTCAATTATTTTGAAAGTCGTGACCTGATTTTCTCTTTATCTATTTTCCCACTCCCGAGAGGTATTCTAATTCCCTTTGTCATATTCTTTCTAATACCCTCTTTCTTGAGAGATTTTTAGAATATACATAACTACCAGAATTTTCAAGTTTTCTTTTCGAAACGTGAGGACTTTTTAAATTGCATTAAAATGATTGAGGAATGATATTATTAACCCCGTTATCTTGATCCTACCATACATCTTATCTTTATGAAACACCTAGAGACCATGAATAGCCTTTATAGGAATCCATATTACAAGCCTATTTCCCTTCCTACCCAAATTATTTTATGATTTTTCATGAATATTCTTTAGAGCTCATAAAAAGGGATTGGCAACGCATGGTATAAATTTGTGAATTGTCAAGAAATGAAGTTTGGGGGAGTGTGTCTTGATCATTTGGGGCGAAAAGAGTTCCAAACCTCTATTATGGAAATTCAGAAATGTTTCCTTTGTTTGAAAAAAAATGATACAAACAAAAGGGTCCTTATACACATTTGTTGGTTTGTGACTCCTAATCAGTTAAATGAGATGGGGGTGATGAGATCATTTGATAAATATTGTTGAGGAAGTTTTTTCATTGAGTTTAAATTTGAATATCATGCATTGTTATTTAATAATTTAGCCTCCTTTTTCAGGCCTCAGAGTTATTTTTCTCATCTTTACCTACCAAGATTTATCCACAGAAACATCTGATCCTATTTGAAAAGTCCTCATGATTTTTGTAAAAAACAATTTCTAAAGTAGAGAACCAGAATTATGGAAAACCTGTGGATAGAGTGTATATATCTTTGATTGAGCATAAATTTGTTTAAAAACATCTTGAGTGTTGAACATATTTTTGGTGAGGTAAATCATCAAGTGGATTGCTTATATTTGAATGGTTGAAACATGTGATAAAAAAGAATGAAAGTATTTTATTGAATTATATATAAGGCATGGTTAGAATATCTCCTGGATTGATACTTCTTTTTATTTGTTTTGAAATTTTCATGTATCACTAATTATTTACATTTATGATTAACTAAATTTATTCCTTTTACAATATATATTCTTTTAATTAGATTTTGAGATTTTCTTAAGGGCAAGAAAATGAATAAGTATGGGGGAGTTTGATACACTCGATTTGTGCATCCATTTTCATATAATTTATTGAAAAATAAGAACAATTTTTCAGCATTTATCTACTACATAGTATAAAATACTTTGATTTTGGTGATATTGATCATTTTCCAAAAATTTTGGCCAAATGCACAAAAAAGTGGAAAACCAAGCAAAAATTTGCAACTACATGGCGTGTACTAATATACACGTCGTGTACATTCAAGATCAGAAATGGGTTGACCAGGAAAAACACAAGACCATGTAACAAAATGGATGTACATGGCGTGTTTGATGGATACACGCTGGGTATACTATTCTAGAAGCAGTTGTTGGTCGGGAAGAGTCTACATGCCCATGTGGCCGGCCGAAAGAGACACGAAGTGTTCTTTTGATACACGCCGTGTAGTCATTTCTAGAAGCGGTTGGTGGCCGAATGTTGTGACTAAATGTCGTGTATGGTGGCGCTACACGCCGTGTAGATTCACCAACTAGGTGGTGCCATGTTCCACGTCAAAGACAGCGTGTTAGGCCGCCCAGCAGTAGAGAAAATGGTATCAAAAATGTGTTGAAAATAAGTACACAGTGTGTACTTTTCTACACGCCGTTTAGTTTAATTTTCTATAAAAAGAGGCCTTGGCCTTCAGACCAAGGGTGGAGTATTTTGTTTAGAAAAGGGTTGAGGCTCCGAAGGAAAGATGCGCTGTCGTCGTACTACCTTGATTCCGTCCACCGAAGAACCATTTCCTTTTTCAACGTTTCAAGCATGATTTCATCAGGTATCAATTGTTTTGTATTTATCATTTTCAATATGTGTAACTAAACACCCAGTGTGTTGGGGTTGTGGAAGGTGATAAGTTGTAATTTGAAATAAGTTGTTCTGAATGTTTTTATTTTAATAATCTCTTCTTATTCTTCTTAAAACACTTCATAATATCACTGGAGATCCAGTACCGAACCAAGGGCATAATTTTCAAGGATTCAAAAGAAGAATAACGACGAACAACTCCATGACCATAGGAAGTAATCGTTAGCTCAAAATTGACCAATCCAAATAAAGATCTGTTAAAAACTAACAACCGAACCAAGGAATTAGTCTCTTCAGTTCTAAATATAAATTTTACCAGATCAAGGAAACATTATTACAAATTAAACCCAGATAGTTGGGTTATCATGAACAACACAACCTCATAAGCAACTTGATTTAATAATAAACTTATCACAAATCTATATCCCCAATGCATTTCTATCTCTTAATTGCATCAAAACCATCTTCCCAGTCTTTAGTTTCATTTTAGTAATTAATCTGTTAAAATAAGATTTAAAACCAATTGTTTTTTTATATACCCAAACAACCAACCAAAATCAATTTTTAATTCTGCAGACTTCACTAAAAACAAAAATACAAACTAAATTAAGCAAAGATAAAATAACATCATAGTTCCCTGTGGAACGACCCCTTACCGGTATTGTACTTGTTAGGGTAAATATAATTTAGAACACCGAAAGCAAACATTCGGTAAAACGACCACCCACATGAAAAGAAACGACACAACAATTTTTCTTGGTTTACCACTAAGGGATACCTCTAAGGAGAATACGCTGACAGTGTGTCGGTCATACCAAAACCACTAATCTTCACAATTTTTTGATTACAAGTGTTTAACACAGTCACTCTGTTCTAGACGCACTGCCTTTACAAGGTTTTAGGGATATCATACCGCGTCCCTCAGATCACATCCACTAACTCCCCCTTACTCACTGTGTTGGAAGAATATTCATTTAGTTTAACGACATGAAGGTTGCATGAATGGATCAGCATCAAGTCATGCATCCTCAACAATAAATGGATGCTTTGTTTAAGTCTCATAATCACCCACATATGTAGTTTTATTTTCTCATACACTGATATGTTATGGAAATTTATTTCACAAACTGATTAGGTTGATTTTCAGGCTTCCTTGGGTGTTCTACGTACTGCTGCTGTTTCCGCATACCACTTCTATTTTCACATACCATCCAGCTCCTCCATGTACCGTACATCTTCTCCGTGAACTGCCCTTCTCGGCATTTTTCCCTACTCCGTGTACTGCTCCACTCCTCCGTGAATTGTCCTGCTCTGCATACTGCCTTGCACCACCGCATACTGTGAGGGCTACCTGCGCGAACCAAACTCTCTTCCGCATAATATTTTCCGTACATAGATGATTCTCTCCGCATACTTTCTCCTCCACCACATACCACTTCGTACTTCACTGAATTTATTCCCAAAATTTAAATCTTCAATCTCATCACTCAACAAAGTGGAATATTGTTCCTTAAATAGGAACATAACTCCGCAAATTTTGGTAATATGATTTACCCAAATTTTCATTGTGGTATTACTATTTCTGTAAACTAAACTTCATTTGTTTACTATTTGGCTCGACCACATACCATTCCGGTTTTGTGAACCGCATCAATCCTGCCAACCTTCAGCACTGCGCGTACTTCATGCCTTTACCGCGTACTATTACTGTAAACCATTTTTCATTTCTTCCTTCAGCATTTCGCGTACCGCATGCCTTCATCGTGTACCACACTGTGAACTATTTTCGACAACATTTTGTGTACTGCATGCCTTTCACCGCATACCATGCGCCCTCACCACATACCGTTCCACGTACCGCTTGCCTTCTGCATGTACCGTTCTGCATAACTGGCCCCCAGTTTACAAAAACACATGTATCTTGAAAACCTCATGTCCGATTTATGAGATGTTTGTGGCGTCAGGACCCTCTTGAGAAGGAGAATATTTTCGTGTGCTTTGTGGTGAATTTCATGAATGTTTTGATGTAATGAATAGCTTGAGGATTGGTGACCTTCAACACTGATTTCAGTCTCGAATGTATGACGACATTCATTGCAAACTTCTTTGTTATCCATGTGAATATTGACAACAAACACAAACCAAACTCCAATAATATCAGCGAAAAACCTTAATTACAACAAATAACATTATTAGGTATTCTCTTGAATCATGGAAATAAACTAAAATATCATGATACCTTATTTAAAACATACACACTTTCTTACTTCTTAAATAAAACACAGATTATTGGATATATTCTTTAAATAAAAAATTGTTACAAACTCCATTAATGATAACATAAACCACTTTTTCCAAAAATCAATAATCATTTCCAAGGACAACAATACTATCTAATTTAATTTATTCATATCCAGAATCACTTTATCTAAACATCTGTAACATATTAAGGGTGATATTGCCTTAATTATGAATCTTCAATAAAATATCACTTTTCTAATAAATCATTTTTGTAGGTCATCATTATCGATCAACATATTCTTGAAAGTCCCATTTGTATTCTCATAAAAAAATTCCTGTAACATTTTATGTTAACCTAGTTCCTTGTAGTTCTCGACATCGACTAAAACCAAAAATCATAGTGTGACAAACAATAATCATAATGGAAAATAACATAATTATGAAAAATCATTTATAGAATGTATAAATTACAAGTCCTTCTTCTATGAAACATTATGTTTAACCGAGGTCAGTCATGATCATTATCAAAACTTTAGGATTTTATCCTATACTTAATATTATACCCAGAGTTTTTATAAAATATTTCTAACCCTAATCTCCAAATATTTTCTTAACCTTTCTCAGCTACCAACTATAACATCCTGATATTTTCATACCAAAATATTTCATCTATATAGATGAACTTTCAACACATAACAATATTATCCATTCCAAAACCATAAAGATTTATCATCTTTAGATATTATATATACAATATTCTTGTTCTATGAAAGATCTTCAATATCTCCCACAAAGATATTCTCACTAAGTACTCCTCTTATTCATACCCTATATAAACCTTTCTGCATCACCTGGGGAAGGAAACATAATAAAGGGTGAGATCAGATTCTCACTAAGGGTAAACATAGGATATATCAATCCATGGTCATATGAAATCATAAGATAAGAATAATTTTATGTGATAATGAACATAAATTATAAAGTTCATACCCAACCTTCCATAGATCATAAACAAGATTCATATCATAAACATTATCATTTTAGAAAACAAAGACCATAAGATCTAGAAATCATCATAAATAAATAATAAACCATAATTTCATGTCATATAAGTGTGGCACAATTATAAATATAGAAAAAAATTTCATATGTCGACGTTAACTACCAAATATATCAACATTGTGGACCAGGCCACATTTTTTCCCACAGTACATCAAGACACACCTATTTCCCATTATGGATAAATCCCATCATCTTGTTTCTTATTGTTATCTCATGAGATATAAAGCTCTACCCAATAAATTTATGGGGAATATAGGTCCCACCCATCACATAATAAAAACTATACTTATGTGTGAAACGGGTTCATAAATCATTAATCCTATCAAAACCAATGAAAATTAATGGTTTTCATAAAAAATTTAAAAATGCATAAACTTTGGAAAAGAAATGGGTTTCGAAAACATCTCATCGTAGCATAACGCATATAAAGGTAACAGGATTCATAAACACCGTTCCATAATAAACATAAACCATACAAATAAATAATAAGGATGTTATCCTTGTATCATATAACTAGTAAATCATAAGTAACATCAAATAATGTTATCATAGATAAAAAAAATATTTTGAAAGATCACTTGAAATAATTCTTGGTGAAAATATCATTCCTATTTTAAAATCATTTTTTAAGTCGCCCAATTACAAAAGAAAACATTTTATTTGAAAAACAAACCATGTAACCTTTTATAGAAAGCTTTACATCATTAAGGTGTCATGACAATAGGAAAATCCGCTCATGCCGTATAAATTAAAAAAAGGTTTCATCTGTATTTTTTCTGAAAAAGTCACAAATTATCTTGTTTGTAAAATAATAAAAATATTCCTTTAAAACCATTTTGTAAAAATTAAAACATGGGTAATAATTAATTTAAACAATTATAAGAGAATAGTAAATAAATTGAATTTTTTTTAGAAAACATGTACATGGAAGAGAAATATTCCACAATAGAGGCTTAATCATAAATAATCTTGAATTATGATGATATTTTGAAATAAACCATTAACTGAAGTCTTTCCTTTATTCATTAACTTTAAAACCTCATATGTAATAAATATTAATTTATTATACATTTATTCCATAACCTTAATTATATAATACCATTTCTTATTTATTTATAATATATTTTCACCTGTTTATTAATAATTTTTTATTAAAATCATTATTCTGGGTGGTAACTGCTTCATTCTCCAAGCATGTTTCGGTTTGGAAGTCTTGGTACTTATAATTTTATCTTGGAATCATAATTTCCATAATTTTAATCATGGTATAAACATAATATATAATAATTATATACATATTTATAATCATTCAAAGAAAGTAGATATAGAAAAATAAATTACATCGTTCATGGAGATGGTAGGTTCGTATATACGCATGAAATTAGTTTTCATTTTTCCATTAATAGAATGAAAGAAAGGAAAATAATAATTCATATTTAAATAATAATTATTATATTATTTATATTCATTAAACATATCATAATTATCATCCATAAATATGGTGATGAAAAAATAATTGTATTGCTATGTGAAGATGGTAATTCGTACGTACCCACGAGCGATACTTTCTCTTCTTTTTTAATGAGAAAGATAGTGTATAATAGTGTTATAATAATTATAATAACATTTATGTATATTTATGATAATTAAGTTCTTATGTTTTTATAAAAAATATTATATTCATATGAGGTATGAAATATTAGAAAAAGAAAGTGTTCGGTTAGAGAGATTACCTCTTCTTTGAAACATCTCCTTTGGATCTCCACTAAAGGACTCGAGTGTTGGTATTTTGAGAAGATCGGTACCTCTATAATGTGTATTGGGAAGTTGAGAAGATAAATTGGTATATTATATTCAACATATAAGTATCAATGTGTTGTAATTAAGTGAGGTAGGAGGTGCCCTTTTATAATTGAGGTGAGGGGAACTTTTGGAATTTCTCAAAATATTAAATTATAATAAATTAATTTTCCATCCAAATACCACCACATGACCATGGATTATAAGATAAGATAATATAATTTTGTAATATCATCAACCAATAGGTTTTAGAAAAAAAATTGGGGTTATTTTAAACCATATCATTTTTATTAACCCAAAGTTAACCAATTTTAATTTTAACTATGATAACAAATTTTTTCATAATTAAAAGTTGTAATTTTTACTAATGTGGGGTCCATTGAAAAATAAATGGACAATTAATGAAATTTTCAACCATATCATAATCACAATGTATTTTTTAAATATTTTTATGGATTTTAAATAATTTAATAAAATGTTAATCCCATAAAATATCAATATTGTAAATTTTGATATTATTTACTATTTTGACTTTTAAACAAATATCAAGAAAACATTTCAAATTTAAAAAAACTATTTTATTATATTCCTAAAATTTCAATTTCATCTATAAAATTCATGTATTACCTTAAATAACTCAATTTATATTACTTTTAATATTTTTAATATCATTTATTTGATTTTTCTATTAATTGAATAATTGTTACACCAACGTTATATAAGCATTTAGGGGAATTATTTAATTACTAAAAATTATAAATAAATTATAATAATAAATATAAATATTTTATATTTAAAAATACTATTTATTGTTGAATATATTTTTTAGATAACCCCATATTAAAAATGTTATAGTTATTAAAAACATGAATTTGACATCTCTAACTTTTGTTTAAATAAAATACTCTAAAGGTCGTAATCTCATCCATGTGGCCCCAAAAGTCATAAATAAATTTATATCATGAAACTAAGTTTTTAAGGACACTTGTATTCATTGATAACTTTCTTTTTTACCCATTTGGACACATAAAAGATATTTAAGACAAAGAAAGTAACATTTATGACTTTCTTTGATTTAAATAATATATATGTCATTTTAATGATTATGTAAATGTTATCCAACTAAATTTTGAACCTTATTTGTTAAGAGTTTAATTAAATATATAAAATAATAAATAGAATGAAAAATTATTGCCTTATCACTTATTTTGAATCCATATTAACATGTTTTACCCTTTACTGTGGTAATGAATTCACTATTCATATTATCTAAAAATAAAAGGAGACTATTTATTAAATTTGAGCCCCTTTATTCCAAATATGGAATCAATTTTTAAAAATTAATAACACAAAATTTATAGAATTTAATTTAAAATAAAACCAACAAAACGCTATGGGAAACAAGTTTTTTTTTAAAAAAATGCCTTGTTAAATGTAAAATAATTTTATACAAAATTAAATAATAAAATACACTTCAAAATTCAGCCCTGACATCTTTCTATTTTCGATCAATCCTTACACCAGCATTATCATTTGGCTTTGAATGTTGCTTCTATTTTGTTAGACTTTTATGCTCTGCTTTCAACTCTTCTATCTTTTGAATGGTTTTCATTCCTGATGTAATACTAAGATTCAAGAGTTTTTCCCGATCCTTAACTTTTTGTCACAAACCGAAAACTTCCTCCTCAAGTTATTTGATGCGTTTGATTTTATCTCTTCCAGTGTTAGTCAAACTATAGATTTCACTTTTTTGTTCTTTAATTTATAGCTTGTACTCAACATTCTTTTCTGGTCTCTCTAGAATTGAAGACTTTATTTTTTCAATTTCTTCCATCAACTCATAATTCTCTTCTTCCTACTATTTCAAATAGTGTTTCGAATCATGAACCACTTTGTTGGATATCATAATTTTAGCTCTCCAAACATTTCTCTCTTCAATAGAGGCTTCTAATTCATCTTGGAAATCAACTCTTCCTTCAACTTCTTCATTGTCAATGTAGGATTATTCCTTTTTCTGGGTAATACTAACAACTTCCACCATAGTATTTTCTCCATGATCATTGCAGTTCTCCATCTTATCAACCTCATATTCATCTAAACTGTCACATTTTTGGGAAAGAAGATTCTTCTTCTTGAAGAAATGTCTCTTGAACTTTTTCTTTCATCTCACATAGGCAAAAGACTTCTTCATTGGAATATAAACTTCATCCACATCATCTTCTTGGAATTTCTTGGGGCACCTTACTACAATATGACCATACATTCCACATCGAAAGCATGATAGTGGAATTTTCCCTATGAAATTTCCTTTTCCTTATTTTAGATTTGAAGAAAGGAATGAAATCACCTCAATTGTCTCTTCTTTTTCTGAACTGTCTTTAATGGTGAGCTTTTTCAAGGCCTTAAGTGAAACCTATTGGGAATTACCTATTTCCATAGACCCAATGTCCTCATTTCCCATCTCATATGAAACAAGAGTACTATGAAATTTATTAATTGTCAGCTCATTTGGATATTTACCCTCTAACATAGAAACATTAGGATTTAACCAAGGTGGAAGTATTCTGAAGATTTTCTTGACGATGTTTACATATTCAATAATTTCTCTAAGATCATTCATGTATTCCACAAAAAAATTCACCCTTTCAACAAATGAATCAACAGACTCATTTGGGTTCATTCTTAGATCTTCATACTTGTTCCAAAGAACCTATAGCTTTGCCTATCTGACCTTTGAATCACCTTCAAAGATATTCAATAGCTTTTCCCACATAGAATGTGATGTTTTACGTGAAATTACCTTCACATATATTTCATTGGATAGGTATCATCTAAAGCATTAATTCCTTTGGAATTGGAATCCAATTCTCTTTGATCAGCTTTTGATAAATCACCACTATCGATATTGGCTGAAATTCCATGCATCGCTACTATAAAGACATCCATTCACAAATATTCGATGTAGTATTGCATCTGATTCTTCCAAAACTGAAAATTATTTCCATAGAAGATTAAAATACCTTTGTGATTGACAACCTCCATTGAAACCCTTGAGAGAGAAACATTGAAATTAACCTTTCTTATGATACCAATTGGTATGCCCAACTAGGTTAAATACTCTGAAAGGTGGTGAATAAGTGTTTGACAAATTAAACCAAACTTTTCCTTAGGATCTTGTTTCGTTGTTAAACTAAATTCTCTTCTCACTATTTCCTGCATCAATGTATGAACAAAATTTAAATCATGCATGAGAGATGATAATTTTACTCGGTTCACCCTCACTGGGATATGCTTAAGGAGAATACAACAGCAGTGTGTCGATGTACCAAATTCACTAAAAGCGAACAGTTGTTAACAATTTTTGGATCGGACTTACTATACCTCCTATTTTACAACCAATAATAATTTGAAATCTCAATTCTCTCTCAACTGATGTGTTATCACTACTCCTCTATAAGATCCTTCTTTGATTACTTGAATCAATGTGTTTTACACCTCATTTAGTGTATCATTAAGTTCCACTTTCACCCTAATGATGAATACCATGTTACCACAGATCTATTGGGAAACATCAATCTTTCGTGAAACATTTTTGCGTGAATTGCATGAAAATTTGATTCCATTCGCGCAACATTTATGTTTTTGATAGAAAACCTCTTGCATGCAACTCTTTTCTTACACACAACTCCCTTATTTTCCGCAACTCCCTTTACATTCAATTATTACACAATTCAAAGCCTCGGATTTCTCTAAGGGTTGAGCTACTCAAATGGGGGGAGGTATCAACCTATTTATTGACCTGGAAGACCCTGTACAAAATATCCTAACACGTCTTTTTTGTGCACATAAGATCCTCTTTGGGTGCGCAAGACAACATTTGACATCGTATTGGGCACGTAAGTCCCTTTCGTGAAAACTCATCTTTCTTGAAAATTCCAATCTTTCTCATGATTCATTCCATTACCATATTTTTATGTGTTTATCCTAAAACATTAATCGTGTAAAAATTTCCAATCCACCTTTAATCTTGCGCATATCTTCATTTTCTAGAAACACATATCTCCATTCTCTTGATTTTGAGGGCCAAAAAATTGGAAAACACTGGGGAACATCACCATCTTGTATACAAGCTTTTTATACTACCTCCAAATCATCCATTCCTTTATCTTGGATCATTGTCAACATATCTTGTCAAAAATATCTCTGTAACTCCACAAATTATCATGGAAACCCACTTTTTCAATAAACACAATCAACCCAAAAATACATCAATGTTACCTTGATGGATTTTTTTCCCAACACATCCACATGATCACATACATAAAATTTTATTTGGTATAGTTATTGAAGTGATTTTTTAATAAGTTGGAAGTCAGTGATTTGAATCTCACCAGTGGATATTGATTGTTATTATAGGTGACCTATAGCCATGTTTTGACCAAACCGGGGACATAAGTATGCATTGGTCATTGATCAAACCATGGTTATAGATTCACCCTGCGTCCATAGATTAGTGAAACCATGAGTACAAGGGTAATATATCACCAAAATGTTTTATAATAGTAAATACAAGGTTAACCTATATCCATAATTTGATCACACTATGATATCTATTTTACCTATAACCACAGTTTTGTCAAATTATGATAAAAGTCTATAGTTTCATGTATAAGATACCAGGTTTTTAATTGAGGTACATATCTTTTTAATTTCAGTTTAATTACCTGGTTTTGGCCAAACGTGAATGCCAAATCACATAAGGAAGGAATTGGGAGTGTATGGGGCTTGTTCGAAGCCCGAATCTCGGAGATATAGAGGAAAGTGGAAAGTTTATGGTTTGACCAAACCATGCAGAGGAGGCCGCACGGTTTGGAAAAACCATGTGGGGTCTTATAGGGATCTATATAGGGGTTACATGGGTTGTGCATGTTTTGTCTAACTAGGAACTACAGCTTATACGAGGTGTGAACCTTGGCCAGAGGGGGCGCACAGGGAGATCATGGTTTGTAAAACTATGCTCCCCCAACTATGTGAGCCACTCTTCTTGGATAGCGGCTAGAGCACATTTGGCGCACAATTTGGCCAACCATGTGGTCAAATCATGGGCCTTTTAAAAATGGGAAAAAATTACATTATTACCCTTGGTCTCATTAAATAATCTCACCCTCTTTATTTTCCTATTTTCTTTAGTTGTGGAAACATTCTTCTTTTATTTAGAGCTCCCGTAGAATCCTAGCCAAGGATTTTACATATCTCTCTAATCTGGACTTCGATTCATTCACCGTTGCTCTCATTAGATCCATGTTAGTGAGTTTTCTTTTCATTTTTCACCTCTCATAGTTTCTCTTCTCATCGATGGAGTTAGTTTAGTATAGGATCTTATACCCAATTTTTAGGGCATTCATCTATTCTTCGATTTTTTCCCAATATTATTTGAGTTAGGAGCCAATAGAGGATGAGTTTTCTACCACGAGAATAAGGTGGGTGGTTTATACCTTTTCCATAAGTCTATTTATTTTATACCCTGTTATCATTATTCCACATGCCAGCCCTTCTGGTTTTGCTCATAACTTGATTAAATTCCTTGATTAAATTATTGGAACTTTGATAGGTTTCCCACTAAGCACCATTATATGGTTGGAGGTTTTCAAACTCAACCCAAACCACCCATGAGGTGTGTTCTTGTAACTGCCCCATGATATACCACCTCATTTGGTGTGTGTGAGCTCATCATCTTTAGTGGGATCCTTTTAATTAAATGAGATATTATGAAAGGGGTTATTCTTCCTTTTCCATATGATTACATATTGTTAAAATGGTTAAATGGGTTGAATCAAAAATGTGGAATGATTTGGATGAACTTGTGTCTTGGGTATCGTTATGAGATGATAAATGATTCAGATTCCTTGGACATTTATACTCCTTGGATCTAGTTGAATAGGATGTCGTGGACATTTATAATCCATGGATATGAATTACTTTGTTAGCTTGGGACATTTCTACTCCTAGGATCTTTCTTTCTTAGATGGACTTGGACATGCTCCTTTGGATCCACCCAGGTCTTACTGAGTTTTCTATGGATATGATCCATAGACTCGATGAAGATGACTTGGTCATTTTCTACCTTAGATCCATCCCTTGTAGTCCTGACAATGTATTACTCGACATAGGTTTTAGTGGATGTTTTATCATGTCTTAAAGATGACCCTTTTTATGATTTCTTGTTTATAGTGAAGCTTGATAGACTGGAAAGTATCAAATTTACATGTATCAATTTATTCATGATTTATATTGGAAAATGATTCATCTTATATACACAGACTAGACTTATTATAGACACCATTGGTAGTGGGCTACTAAGTGTTATCTCACACCCTGTTCGGGTTGTCGTTGGGTACCTAGACAGACTTCATGGATGTAGGTAGGGAGCAGGGAAAGAGCCCACTTTGTGATGCTTGATTGATCATTTCATATGATAAGGGGAGAACAGGACCTATATATTTCACTTGATACTATCTAGAGATATTTATTTTTGGTCTTTTTTGTATTTTGATACATGTATTGTGTTGGGTACTTATTTCCATATATTTGCTACCATTTTTTATAGAGTCATGACATACTCATATTGTATATGATATTAACATTATATTTGTTTATTAATCTTGTTTCCTAGATGTGTATTTATTACTGTTACTAATTTATTTCATGCTTCTACCTTTTATTTTATCTATTCCACCATTGTGATAATCTGATTATGAGGGTATAGTCTCCCCACTATATCATCTTAGACCATCACAGCTAGTCTGTAGCCTCTGTTGTATGGGTAGGCGCACTTGATTCCATGTGACCCACTGTCTTGGGGAACTATTTAGTTTCTCCAAGGTTGGGACATCACAAATTGGTTTCAAAGTGGTGTATACAACCCACTAATTATCCATGGGTTTCACCAATCCTTTTCTCCAATAAAGAAAATATAACCCTTTGGTTATGTGTAGATTACTGTAAATTGAACTAGTTTGTGGTTAAGAATCAATATCCTTTACCCTAGATATATGACCTCTTTAACCAACTCATAGGATTTTAGTTTTTCTTGAAAATTGATTTCAGTTCAGGTTATCATCACATGTGTGTCAGGTCAACATACATTACTCATACATCGTTCTATAGCAGGTATGTACTTTAGGAGTATCTGGTTATGTCATTCCGTCTCATGAATATGTCAACTGTTTTTATTGTCTTAATGAATCAGTTTTTCCACTCGTATCAGGATTATTTTGTGGTCTTTTTCATGGAAAAAATATTGATGTATTCTCAAACTCGACACAATCATTCTAAACACCTTTACATAGTTATGAATACATTGAGAGTCCATAGTTTTTATGAAAATATCACATAATTTCAGTTATGGATAGATGAAGTTCACTTCCTGGGTCACATAATCTCAGAGACTGGAGTGTCTATAAACCCATAGAGGTGAGTGTTGTGGTTTCTTGGGAGTAGCCCAATAACGTCTTTTATATCTGGAGTTTATTAGGATTAGTTGGATATTACAGGTTCTTCATCCAATTCTTTTCACACCTAGATATGCCTATAATGGGGTTGACCAAGAAGGGGATGAAATTAGTGTGTTTTGAAGCATGTGAAAAGTCTTTTCATGAGCTAAAGGTCAGGTTGGCTTCATCAATGATCCTAATTATTCCAGTTCCTAGAAGAAGTTATACGGTTTATTGTGATGCATTGGGCATCGGGTTTGGAGCTACCCTAATACAGGGGGATCAAGTCGTGGCATACAGGTCTCACCAATTGAGGCCTCATGAATGTAATTACCTGAAGCATGATCTCGAGATAGCTATATTTATTCACACCATGCATTATAGGTGGTATTAACTATTGGGAGAGCATTTTGTGGTGTTCATGGACTATGAAATCCTCAAATACATATTTATACAGCGTGACTTGAACCTTTGGTAGAGAATATGGGTTGAGTATCTTTAGTATTTTGATTTTGAGTTGGCCTATATGCTCGTAAAGGGAAATGTTGTAGATAATGCTTTGAGCTAGAAAACTCAGAAACATGCATTTCAGGAGGCTAATAGTGTATGGAAGTTGATGTCATTATGTATAGAGATGCACTTGGGGGTGTAGAATAGTCACAGACATACTTTTCTCTCATCCTTGTTAGTGACTTCAACTCTTGTAGATTGGGTGAGGATGAGATAATTTTATGATTCTGAGGGCTTAGTCCTAAGAGAGAGCATGGCTAGTGAGGATCTGTCTCCTGGTTGGACCTGTCACAACTCGACCCAATGAGGCTTGAGCTACAACTACCCCAAGCCCACCTCCATAGGCCAGGGGGTGGTGATAGTTCTAAAAGGCATAAGTAATATGAGATGGATTTTCCTAATGTACCAGTACACACACACCTGACAATCTCAATATAGAAGTGTAGAGGAATAAAAAAATAAAATATGAAACATCTAGAATATAAACCATGCATGTAAAACTTATAGGGTGTACAAGAGTATAATAGTTAAAACTAGAAAGTAAAGGGGTAAAAACATGCTCAATTAGATATATGTCCCAACATAAAAAAACTAGAAAGTGAAAATGTTGAGAGAGCCCAGAACTTTTTTTCCAAGCTCCAATCACCGTATGCAGTCCAATGAACTAGTTATATATATGGTCCTCTGTATTCACCCCCACTTATCTATCCTATACATAATATATGACTTTTTTAGGAAAATCCCATGCATGGGTGAGTATATACATACTTAGTAGGATTCTCTAAAATATGAAGGGGGTAGTAAGAGACATGATAGGAATAGATAGAAAGCTCAACCAAAAGAAAGAGATTACAAAATCCAACGACATGGATACAAATAGATAGATATATATATATATATTCTCAAACCAAAGAACCCTAAATGAGAAAGAAGGTGATATCAATATCATAGATCATACCAGGAAAAGAGTTCCAATAGTTACAAGAAGTCCCACAATGGTGCTCAACATCTCACTCGTCCACCCAGAAAAAAATATCTAATTCATCCCACACCATGCCACTATGTCACACAGTTGAAGGAAAAAAATCCCTAGTTATAGGACACATGACCTGGTAGAATAGAAGGGTTCCACTCAGTAAATAGCTAGAGTACCCAAGACATATCCCAATAGGAGTATGGCACTCTGATGGTCGAGGACCCATGCCCTAGCTTCGTAAGAGGGTGCCACTCAAGTAATCGGTACAGGACTCATGCCTAGATCAACTAGAGAGTGTCACTCTAATACTTATTAGATGACTCATGTTCATCCTAGATGGAGGGTGACACTCTAGTAGTCGAGGACTCAAGCCCTGATTCGGCGGGAGGTCTCCACCTGGATAGTAGATAGATGACCCATGCCCAACCCAGCTAGAGGGTGTCACTCTTGTAATAGAGTACCCATACCCTAACTTTGTAAGAGGGTTCCACTTGGTGGATAGGTATAGGACCCATGCCCTGACTAGCAGGTTGGTGGCACTCTAAGAGTAGATAGATGACTCATGCCCTGTCTTACATGAGGGTTCCACTTTATAGATAGTTATAGGACTCGTGTCTTATCCGAGTAAGAGGGTGCCACTCTAGTGCCTCTATGATTGACATGTGCCTGTCTTGGGGTGTGACAAAAATATATTACCTAATTTAGAATGCAATAAAGTGGTTAACCTAGGTTGTCTCTAGAGAGAAGTTCACAACAATCATGATTCACCTTAAATTAAAGAAAGAAGAAAAATTTGTTTTTGAAATTTTTTGAGTTGACAAATAAAGAAAGAAATAAAAAAATGGTTTAACACTAATGGATGAATAGAGTGATGGGGTAAGAGTAGGATCACCTTTTTCAATGTCATTGTAGTCATAAATATCATCTTCCCTCTCTTCATATTTAATGATAAATTAATGACTCCTCGATCGAGTTATCAATCACCTTTGGTTGAAGAAAGAAATGGAACTCGCTCTTATGTGCAAGGAAGTTCATAAAATATTCCTAAACAACTAAGGAAAGTACCGATAAGGAATATTTTCACTTAGAAATCTAGAAAAGTACACTAGTTACACACACATGCCAACGATCGCTAGACACTCACCACTTAACACAATATACTTGATCGAGACAAATTGCACTAGGCGGAGGGAGATTAAATGTATTTAACCAAAGCTATTAAAAATGAATACCCCAAACCCAAAACAAGATCTCATTAAGAGAATTAGGAAAACATTATAATAGAAGTCATTCAAAAGAAAAAGAGGGTTTTAAATTTAAGCAGAAAACTCCGACATTACAAAAGTGAAACTCCCCCTTTTCTAATCACTCAAAGGTTTTACCCCTCCATGTGAAGGGTAATATAGTTGAAAGGGGAAGAAGAGAGAATGATAAAACAAATAAAAGAGAAAATATAAAATAGGAATAACTTGAAGAACTCAATCCTACAGAATATCCCCTCTTTCACCTTCTTGAGCCCCTTTGAATGGAAGTGAACACTCTTATTTATAGGCTTGTGGAGTAGAAAATTTATCTCCAAAATTACTCCACAGAATGAATGAGTCAGTTTGTCATATTAAATGGACTAATTTAGAAATTGTTCCTTCTTGAAAGTTGTTTAATTATGCCTCCTACGTAGTCTCACGAAAGTTCAGCTTTATTTTCAATGTTGGGAGAGAGATATGGTGTATTTACTACGAAATATTAATTCTTCCAAACAGACTCTTTGTATTCCAATGCATCAAGTTCCAATGCATTAATGTCATTGACAATGAATGATTCAAACGTGTCCATATTAATGAAACTCCTTCCCCCATATGTATTCTTGCTCCATGTAAAATATCAGCTCCAATGGTTCTTCCATTTATGATATATTGGCCCAATAATAAAAATCTCCAATTTTGTGCACAGTTTTCGAGGCCTGAATAATTTTTCACTCTGGATCCGTGTAGAAAAAAATTACGGCTGAAACATTAAAATAAATTGAAACTGTTTAAATCCAAAATAATCCATTTTAGAAAATAAGCTCAAAATTCTTCATAAAATTTAAAATGTGACAATTTCAGTTTAAATAACACATTGGTGGGATTAAAAAATTTTAACTTCAAAATAAAATAATTGAAAATATTTCCTCTATCAATTCCCCCACACTTAAACATTTGGACTCCCAGACAATTCAAAATCAAAATCAAATCAAATTAAAATTCAAAACACAAGACATTGAGATCCAAAAATTCCATACCAAGAAATAAAATATAGAATTCCTCATAAAAAACCATTTTTTCATGTTATCACATCAAATCATTCAATATTTTTCCTCTTCATTTATCCTACCATGCACACAAGACATCTACCTCACTTGAATTTTCTCTCATCTCAAAAATATAAATTTTCAACAAAGTTTTTCTCATCCAAACCAATTCAAGGGTCACCATGGGTTTGAAAAACTCCTACTTCTCCACCCAATGTGAGTCTAGGACATGTGTTTGTCATGAGGACCTTTCAGGGTTGTTCTGTGGCTTTTGGTTGGAAGGATTTTTATGTGAAAACTTCTGAGCTCGAACGAGGAGGGATTGGCTCTTTTTGAATTAAAATTGCACAATTCTAATTTTCACTCAATAATGGTATCCTCCTCACTCCCCTTAGTAGAAATTCATCTTTATCATCATAAAACCTCAAGAAATGTTCAAACACCTCAGCACTTCAGCCAAAAAAATTTCAATCTTTTCAAATATGATTTTTCTTGAAAGCTCCAGAAAAGGCACAACTTTATTCCTCCATTAGAAGCTCCAGAAAAGGCACATATTCTCTTAACATGAAAGCTCCAGAAAAGGCATACCTTTCAAAAAAAATAATTTTTCATCAGCACACACATCTGTTCATCATTTTATTTTCCACCCAAAGATTCACCAAATGAGGTAGCACAACACAATACAACTTCCCCCACACTTATGTTCAACTACATCATGCAATTTCAATTCAAGATTAAGTTGGATAGAGAAAATTGGCTTGTAATGTAGCTAACATAATAGGTCATTCATGGCTTATAAGGGTTTAAAATATTAAATGTACATGGTCGGCCATAATGAAAGTATTATATTAAAAAGGGGGATTTCAAACCAAATAAATGCATCAATCATTTAAAACACACATACCCCAAAAAGGGTTTATAAGCCTCATAGGAAAGTGATTTCAAAGATAGAGACAGTGAAATGTGGCATGAGATTCAAAAATCTAAGTATATTTCATAAAATTCACAAAGAATTGAACTTGAAACAAAATCATTTTCATCATTCATTTAATCTCATTTTCATGGAATAAATCGGTTCACTCAATGACATAGAATTCAAAAATGGAAATGATAATCATTTCAGCTAAAAAGTCTCAAAAACACACCAAAAACTGAAAAATAAACACACAAAAATTTGAAAACACACAATTTTTTTTGAAAACAAACACAAAATGAAAATCCAAAACTACAAAGGTTACCTCCCTCACTCTTAAATGGTGTAGTGTACTCAATGCATTCAAGTGGATTAAACATGTAAGTAACTTTTAAATTGAATCACAACAACAAGAAAGTGTAAAGGAGATGAAAAACCTGACTTATTGGTAGTGCAATATTGAGTTAACATCATAAGTGTTGCACACTAAAAACCTACAAGATAAATAACAAAAGATAACAGAATACATTTATTGAAAGAATGAAAATAGGAATAGGATAACAAATGAAGGATAGATCTTGGTTTAATCCCCAAAGTGGGCCTTGGGTTTTGAATACCTCTAGATGGGAAGTTCTAGTTGGTTATCCTTAATCTGATGGTGGGTGAAGTTTCATTCTCATGAACCAACAAAACTAATTCTTTACATCATGCACATCATCCTTTTTTGTTGAGGAAAAAATGGGTATAGTACACCCAATCCACCCCAAGGACAATAAAATAAAAAAAATGGTGGGGGTAGGACAAATAATGATTCCTCATCATTCTTGGTTTCCAATTTCACAACCTCTCCTTTATTGTCCAGTGGTTGCTAAAGGTGTGCTCGATCATTGGAAAAATAATAGGGAAAGTTAGAGTATAATTCTATTTGAGAAAATTTAGAGAATGAAGTGTCAATATCAAATTCTCCCCTTTCAATGTAAGCATCTTGTGTCTATTTTTCCTCAGGCAATGCCACTTGAATCATCTCATCTACTCCCTCTAATAGATGATCAACATGTTTGGGGAGCTCCAACTGTTCCACTTTAAGCGCATCTTCCTTTTCTTCCTTGTCCACCCACACAATACATGTGTTGTCCGAATTTGAAAATTTCAAGCAAGGTAAGGTGATAATGAATTCAGATTCAATAAAATTAGAATATAATGAGTTCAAGAAAAGATCATCTCCCTGAGTTTTCTTGGCTTCAGTTTCTTTATCAGTGGGAAGTTCCTCTTGGAGATGAATTTCACCAGCTTGAGGTAGGTAGTCAAATACATCAATATTCTCTTCAAATTCCATCTTGATGGTGGTTTCTCCATTCAATGATGATGGATATTCTGTATTATGAGGAACTGGGGGATCAAGTAGTTCCTTACACTCCTTCCAGAAGTCATCCATATCTTGTTGATATGTCGTACTTACTTCATAAGGAAAATCTTATTCATTAATCTTCTTAAAAATTGGTTTATATGGGAGAAATGGATCTTCTTTTAATTCCAACATGGTCTCCCCAGGTTCTTCAACATCAAGGATGAGTGGGGAATCCACTTCCACTATTGGATCATGTTTAGGTTCGGGTTTCTCTTGGGCTGCATGAACATATTCAATTATTCATTCCATTTTTCTCTCCAGGTCCTGTATTTCTTCCCTAATTCCTTGCAACTGATATTTTTCTTGAATTTCCTCTTCTTGTTGAACCTAGATAATTTATTGACAAAATTCGGGGAAATACTTCTGGAGTTCAACTAATTCTCTGGTTAATCCCTATAATATTGAGATCCTTGAATGTATCTTCCTTGTTGATTTGGATTCGAGCTCCCCTAATCTGTTTAGCAAAGAGAGAAACAGTATCCTCTATAGACCAAGGAGAGTCAATAATTAGTTCTTTCACTCGTGGAAAATTGTTCCCTGAATTAAAAAATAATAATTTGAGAACATCATGAAAAAATATTTTTTTATATATTTTTAAAAAATTTGAAAAGAGTTGAATATTTACAAATGGATTGTTGGCACAGCCTCCTCGACAACAGCGCCAAGTTTTGACACGTGCCTATCATGGGGTGTGACAAAAACAAATATTACCTAAGTTAAAATGTAGTAAAGTGGTTAAACTAGGTTTTCTCTACAGAGTAGTGTACAACAAACAAAATTATACATTAAATTAAATAAAGATGACAAAGTTTTTTTTGAAATTGTTTGAGTTGACAAATAAAGAATGAAATAAAAAAGAAAGGTTGAACACTAATGGATGAAGAGAGTGATCGGGTTAGGGTAGGATCACCTTTTTCAATGTCATCATAGTCATAAAGATCATATTCCCTCTATTCCTATTGAATGAAAAATGAAAGACTCCTCGATTGAGTTTCCAATCACCTTTGGTTGAATAAAGAAATGGAACTCACTCTTATGTGCATGGAAGTTCAAAAAAAATTCCTAAAAAACTAAGGTAAGTCCCGATCAGGGATTTTTTCTCCTTAGAACTCTAGAAAAAGTCTACTAGTTCCACACATGGGCCAACGATCGATGGACACTCACCACCTAACACAATATGCTCAATCGAGACAAATTGTACTAAACGGATGGGAGATTAAAAGTATTTAACCAAATCTGTTAAAAATGAATACACCAAACCCAAAACATTATCACATTAAGATAAATGGGTAACAATTATAATATAATTCATTCAAAAGAAAAAGAGGGTTTTACATTTAAGTATAATACTCCGACATTACAAAAGTGATACTCCCCCTTCCCTGATCACTCAAAGGTTTTACCCCACTATGCGATGGGTAATAGAGTTGAAACAGGAAGAAGAGATCATGATAAAACAAAGAAAATATAAAATATAAAATACAAATAACTTCAAGAACTCAATACTCCATCATATCCACCCTTGCACCCTCTTTAACCCCTTTGAATGGAACTGAACACTCTTATTTACAGGCTTGTAGAGTAGAAAATTTCCCTCCAAAATTACTCTACTGAAAGTCTGAGTCTAGTTATCACATTAAATGGAAAACTTTGCAAATTGGTCATTCTTGATAGTTGTTCATTTATTTCTCATTTTTAGCATCAAGAAATTTCATATTTATTGGCCATGTTTGGAGAGGGATATGTTATATTTAATCTGAAACATTAATTCTTCCAAACAGACTCTTTGTATTCAAATTCATCAAGTTCCAATGCATTAATGACCTTGAAAATGAACGATTCAGACGTGAAAATATTAATGAAACTCCTTCCTCCGGATATCTTTTTTCTCTATCTAAAATATCAACTCCAATGGTAATTCCATTTAAGATATATGGTCCCAAAAATAAAATTATCTAGTTATGTGCACAGTTTTCGAGGCCTGAATTGTGAGCTAAATTTGAGCTTCCAAATGATAGATTGAGCTTTGGGTACAAAAGGATAAAATGAATCCCATAGAACATAGAAACCTATAAAAGATTAATTTTTCAATATAGATCCTTGTAGAAAAAATAATGACTGAAACATTAAAATAAATTAAAACATTTTAAATCCAAAATAATTCATTTATACAATTAAGCTCAAAAATATTCCTAAAACATAAAATGTGACAATTTCACTTTAAATACAACATTGGTGGGATTAAAAACATTTAAATTAAAAATAAAATAATTGAAAATATTTCCTCTATCAGTGATCTTCCCAAGTCATTGTCTTCATCAAGAAATGCCTAAATAAGCGTCACACTCAGAACATATTGCATCATATCTCAAAATACACTACAGAAGCCACCATCATGTTTTACATTAATAAACACTCAGGATAGGCTACTCATGGGCCAAAATCTGAGTCCAGATGAAGTAAATACAAGAGGTTTAGTTTCATTCATAAATAAGGAAGGGGTACATGGTGTTTATGGGGAACCACAAATCTTTTGGTCCTGCACTATTTCTTGTATGTGTTCCTACTAGTACATGGATCACTTCTCATCACCTCCTAACACATCAGGACTGGAACCTCCATATGTCCCTGGAAAATGATGATGGGATTCCCTCCTTCATAAATTCCATCAGGTGAATCTCATGAGAATATTTGATCACACAAGACCTTATAGTAGATGTCACCCATGTAGGACTCTCTCACACACTAAATGAGTGGAAGAGTCAACACCATAAAATGAAGAAAAGTGCACCCTCCTTCTAAACCAATATCAGCTGTAAGGAAGCCAACTACTAAAATGCCTCTTACACAAAACGAGCCTGGGACTTCCTAATAAGTGAATATGCTACCACATTTTCCTTCCCTAGAGTATAGACTATCTCAAATTCATAGTCTTATAGGAATGCCTCTGTGTCCGATTCAAGTCTCTCTATTTGAAGACATACCTGAGACTCTGGTGGTCTGATTAAACAACAAAGCGCTCTCCTAGAAGATAGTGTTTGCATATCATCAAAGAGAAGACTAATGTTTCCGGGTCTAGGTCATGAGTCACATAGTTCTTATCATTGGATATCAACTACATCATGCCATTCTTAATAACTAACTATCTCTGCATAAACACACAACCGAGACAAACTCTTGAGGCATCTGAATACACTAAATACCCCATGCCCTCCTCTAGTAGTCTCAAAATAGAATCAGTCATCATCCTCAGCTTCAATTCCTAGAAGGATATATAGTACTACTCAAACTAGGAAAATGGATTCCATTCCCGCATCAGGGTAGTAAGAGGGGCTACAATCCTAGAGAATTTTTCCACAAAACTCATGTATCATCCCTCAAAAACCAGAAAACTATACACCTCTAAAACACTTTTGGGTGGCTCCCACGAAAGCACTACATCAATCTTACCTGGGTCCATAGCTAAACCATGCTAAACAATGGCATGCCCTGGGAAGTGAACCTCATGAATCCAGAACTTTCACTTCAAGATATCTCCATAAAGCTGGGGCTCCCAAAGAAAATTTAGGACCAACCTCAAGTGTCGTAAATGCTCCTCCTCTGATGCGGAGTATATGATTTTATCATTGATGAAGGAAACCACAAACTATTCCAAGTACGACTGGAAGATCTATTTCATCAAATCCATAAACATGGAAGTGGTATTCATCATGCCAAAGAGAATCACCAGGAACTCATGGTGTTTATAGTGAAATCAGAATGCCATCTTCGGAATATCAGCCTCGCGAACTCTCTATTAGTTTTGGTTCCCTAAAACCAACTTATTTTGTACTTTATGATAACATATATCCATGGTTTTTTAATATAAATAAATTCATTATCACATAATTATTATTCTTCTGCATTACATTTTATGTGATAATCTCCCAAGAGTATTTGTCATACTAAAAATTCATAACAGTTCCCCTCTATGATAAAAACTCGTAAGTGCTATGACACTATTCTTAAATATAGATTCTATGGCTGGATGTATCATTTGAGGGACACAAATGATACAGGATACCTGGGGTGGAGACTCATACGACTTTGAGGCACCTTCTCATGATGTACTCCCTTGGTAATATCCAATAGGATATTATGAGAATGAGACTTAGTAGTAGGAAATACACATTCATAAGTTTCATTATATGTTCCTATCTGTGGATGTTTGTGTTGATCGTTATTCTTTAAGATCATTCTTAATGAGTATTATGAGTCCTGCACATAGATGTATTGATGAAAACCATAACAATATATATTCGCAGTGAGGTAGGATATGTTGGGTGTGTCATGAGTAATATTGTATTAATGAATAATGTGAGAAAGGATTTATCCCTTCTGTTATTTAATGTAATATAATATATCAGGACCTTTTATGGAAATGATATAGCATAAATAAATTCATGGACAAGGTGATCAATGGGTATGTTTTATTTCTGAAAATTCAAAGAAAGAGATATCGAGCATATCGGTTGATGGCACTGGCATGCAACCTACATGACTAGAGATATTGTGATAAAGTGATTATATTACATGGTAATCATTTGTATGAGGTGGCATGTCATTGTATCATTAACTAATTTCTTTATGGGTTCCTTAGCGTGTTTCTAGATGTTAACCTTATACTTTTGGTTTTTCTACCTAATGCCAGTGAGAAAGAGGCCTAAAGGGTCACACATTAAGTGTATATGGAATCTGAGTTAAATAATTTATTATTTAATAGGTGGGATAAATATTATTTCCACTCATGGTTTAATAACTATTCATGTATATTAGATCACATTTATTCAGTCACTAGTTATTCGATAGAATATATTGTGGGCGGAATAATTATGAAATTTTATTTTCTATTCGGTGAATATAATATTTATTTATTTGATGGTGAATAATGTAGTGATATTTATTTAATAAATAAATATTCATTATTCAAGGTGTGATAAATATTGAGGAGGATTAGAATATCGAGTTTAAGGGTCTAGTGATTTAATAATATGGAATATTATTTGATTAAATAATATTTAATTATAACTTGCAAGTTAATAACTTGTCAGGAAATAATAATATTGTTGTTTTTATTTGACATAGGGGTTTCACTAGGATTAATGAAATAATTAAAGGCACTTGTGAAATCTATTTTATTAGTACCCTAGTAAAATAAATGCTCGGTTATATTATTCTCTCATTAGCCAAGGAAAATCCAAGTAAAAAAATCATTATACACAACATTTGGAGAAAATATCTTGAGCTTAGAGAGTTCCTCCCTCTATAAGAACACTCTTAAGAATGAGAGAGATCCTAATCCATCAGATCAAGGAGAATACTTTAAAATAAATTATCAAGGCGATTGAAGGCAGACGACGCAAGCATAAGGATATTCAATGCTATCAACCAAAGACACCTTTGGTGACATCGAGAGATTCATGGAACATATGTGGATCATTACTAGGGGAATCCTACAATTGGATTCTATAACATAATGACAACGAACTGTAGATTTGTGACCATGCACATCAATGAAAAAATAATAACCTTGGAGGTAATTGTTATTTAGTTAAATTAAATGTAAACAACATGTGTTGATCTACTCTCTCTTGGTTCCGGGTTTTCTATCCCTTGTTCTTTGATTCAATTCTGTCGGTCTTGAAATTCTTCATCTGAATAAACCTTAGACTAATTATCAACAATGGAAAAAATAAACATTGGGCATTTTCCCTCCTGAACTTCCACTATGCTCGTAACCTACAAGTGGTATCAGAGCGGTCACATCGTTGTTTATAATTTTTTTTGTTTCATTGATGATTTACGCATTCATAATTTAGTTTTTCAATTCAATTTAATGGGTTTTTATATATAAATTGTGTGATCTATTTATTCCTCCAACATTTCTGGTAGATCTAATAGAAAAAATTAATTTTATGATTAAAATAAAATTGAGGAACTCATTCAGAGGTTCCAAGGATTCTAACCAGATAACACAAGAGTATAAGTCATGTAATCAGAATTACACGTCGTGTACTCTTGTTCAATGCACCATCAGTCAATTTGGAAATTAATCAACCTCTATAAATTAATGACACATGGTATAGTTAATTCTTATACCATGTTTTGATCAGGATAGACTGGAACACGGTCAGCCAGACTATACACCATGTGGCCCACTGGACATGGCGTTTAGTCCCTTCAGGTCTGGGTTAGGTCGTGTATTCCATACATGGCCTATCTGACTGGTGACCATGTAACACAGATTCAACATGGCATATGGTCCACTGGACATGTTGTGTACTCCAATATTTCCAAATTACACCTCACACACCAACTCCCTAGGCATGTACTATGGATACACGGGGAAGAATGTACATACCGTATAGATCAGATCTACATGTCATGTACTTTTACCAGTTATGAAGATTTAAAATTTATTATATTATATAACCCTTAAGACATGTACTTGTGTGTGGGTGTAAATTTGGGACATGCAATGTGATATGCTTTGATATATATATATATATATTAATGTTTTATTAACATCTATGTAATATTCAAGATCTGCACATCATGTATGAGTTATATTATAGTTATTATTCAATGTTCATTATTTATGTCACAAAGAATAAAATATATACAATTATAATACATTTTGGGTAGTTTTGGACGGGTATTAACCAGGTTACTTCCAAGGTACAAGTTATGTACACAGTTAATTTTAAATGAATTTATTAATATTTTTAAAATTATAATAGATGAGAATCTCAAAAAATTCAAAAAAGGTTTAAGATAAAAATATTGATTAATTAAAGATAATAATTAATCGATTCAAGATTGATTTATATTAAATAATAATTATTAAATAATCAAATGCTAGTCTTATTAAATGTGTAATTTTTTGCATGCATTTGGATGATCATGAGCTACATCAGACCTAGGTATGTGATTGGTTTCTTTTTAATTTGTTAATAAATTAAAATTTTTTCATGTATTCCTTATCTACTCATTAATATATAGTGAATTCATTCCTATGATTACTTTTTATATAAACCCCATTTTACCCCTCACTTATGTGTGAGTAAAAGCATATGTAATGGATGGATCTTCTAAGCTAGTTGAGGAAGTTCATGTTAGGATCTAAGGTGAAACCAATCCAAAGAGATACAAAGGTGGAAAAGTGGAAAGCTGTAAACATGAACCTTAAATAGTCCAAGGTGTTTCTCCCCTAGGTCAGTGGTTAGTTTATCAACCTCTAGATAAAATAACCATTAGAACAAGCTCATGATCATACCCTTCATTTTATTTCTATCAAATTACGCAGTTATTCATTATTGACGTTTTTTCATGATCACGTAATTATATCTTATAGAGTTTATTCTTCCAATAAATTTGAGGGAGAAAATTAAAATTAAGGACCCATTTTCCTTGTTGAACTCCAAATTTATTATGTTTTTAAAAAAAATTATGTTAAATTATATATCATTTAGTTATATTGTTGAGTTTTCATTTCAATTATTTATATGTAGTTGATTTTTATATATAAATATTATTGTTTTTGTTTTTTTATTTTGATAAATTTTTTATTTGATTAAATTTTCAAATTCTCTTGATGATATTATACAATGAATAATGATATATGCTGTCATCATTCATCAATATAATCTACATCACATGTAACGACTCCATATTTTTTACCCATTAAATTAATACAATCTTCAATACCTTTTGACACACGTGACACTGAACTAAATTGATCAATTTTAAATGATTGAATCAATATATAATATTTCAATATATGAACTAATATATTAGCATTAATTAATTTTCATATTCTTTTGAAATAATATTAAAAAACAATAAATGTTCAAATGGTTATATTTCAATAAAAATTGTTTTTTGTTATATAAAATACATCATTTAAAAAATATAATATTATAAATTTAATTTGGTTAATTGAAATTCAATTATTGATTTATAACTTCAATATCATCTTGGAAATAATTTATTTTCGTTTAAATAAAGATTAATACTATTTTTATCAAAAAGAGGTTTTCGATAACAGTCAGGGTCTAAGGAGTTACCATGGTGTGACTGTACACCCTATAGTATAATGATAATTAGTAAAATAAGTAACCATTTTTCATACACAACCACAATCATTAGGGTATGAAATTAAATTAACATCCTAAAATATATGGTGTGGAAAACATACATATAGTTACAAAATCATCATTTTCTACTAGGAATATCACATATATATAAATAAATAAAAAGAAAGAAATTAAAACCAAACAATATATTAGTTTAAAAAATCATTAATTTTTATTGGAAATTTCTATTGGGTTCTTTTCATGTTGTTTTCAATGGATCAACATGACATACATCACACAAAATAAATACCTTTAGTAGATAAGTTTTTATTTTATTCCTAATTATCATTGATGTTTCTTATTTTATTACGAATTATTTTTATTGATTTTTTATGTTTAAAATTTATCTATTTATATATATATAAATGCTTATATGTTTCAATATATTCACCAATTATATTGTGATATCAGGTATTGAATGGATTGTAATTCGATAAATTTACGAAGAATCACTAGTGAAAATGAAAAAGGAGTTGATGAATTGTTAGAATTTTCTAAATGAAATCTTCAAAACATTGATTTGATTTTCTGTCCATGTGTGAAGTGTTTGAATATGATAAAGATAAAATCCAGATAAATCAAGGATCATATCATTTGTTATGGTATTATCCTTAATTATACATTTTGGATATGTTATGGTGAAAGAGTTACAAATTCAACATCTAATGTTGATGAAAATATTCATATTGAGGCATAGGATTGTATTGAAGAATTAATTCATTATTTAGGTGTTGAAACCATCGAAAAAACAACAATAATTGAATGATTTTATTGAGAGTATAAGAAATATTTATTACCAAGTTGTATTAAATATATAGTGTTATCAACAGATGTGAGATTAGTTAACTTGAAAGAAATAAATGGGTAGAGTGATAAAAGTTTCTCCAACTTAATTGATCTTATAAAAAGATCTACTTCCAGTAGGAAATGGGCTTCCATGTTCTAATTATGAGGTGAATAAAATATTATTCCCAATGTGATTGGGTTATAAAAAGATACATGCCTGCCCTAATGATTGTGTGTTGTATAGGAATGAATATGAATATTTATCAAGTTGTCCTACATTTTGTACATCTCTCTATAAGATGGATGAAAAAGTAATATCAGATTCATTATTAGGTCCCAACATCTAACCTCACTAAAAATAATTTTTTTAATTTCTAATGATATCATCCAATAATTCCTTCTTAAAATTATGACAATTCAATAGTGATTTATTATTAGGTACCAGCATCAAAACTACTACTTAGGAAATTTAGAAGCTTCCAATAATTCCTCCTTTGAATCATATATTTGAAAATTCAATTGATGCAAAAAGGTTACGATTGAATTCAGATGAGCGCATCTCTGATGGTAAATTACATCAACCTACTGATTTTCAATAGTGAAATATATTCGATAAATAATTTCATGATTTTGGAAGTGAAGTTAGAAATATCATGTGATAATGGGATTGTGTACTGATGGAATGAATCCACATCAAAGCCTAAGTAGACAACATAGTTTATGGGCTATTTTTTGGTAGTTTAAAACTTATCCCCACATATATGTATGAAGATAAAATATGTTATGATGAGCTTGATAATTTCTGGACCAAAACAACTAATAAATGATATTGATGTGTATCTTTCACTATTGATTGATGATTTGAAACTAATATGGGAGGCAAGTGTTAAATGTTTCGATGCATACAAGAAATAGTATTTTATTTTGCGTGTTATGATAATGTTCACCATAAACGACATTCTTGCATATGAAAAATTATCTGGATACAGTGTTAAGGGACATAAAGTATGTCCAATTGGTGAAGAAGATACTTCATATTATCAATTACATAATGGAATAAAGATGGTGTACATGGGACATTGAATATTTTTTAGAATTGGTCGTCCTTATCATAGATTTTAAAAAGCATATAACAATTTATAAGAATACAGTCTTCCCCCACGACTATTGTCAATTGAAGAATATTACGACAGGGTGAAAAATATTGATTTGAAATTTGGATAAAAAAGAATTTTTGGACTTATAAAATATATCTTGATGAAATAGTCTATATTTTTCAAACATCCTTTATTGGATATTTTTAGAGATAAAACAAAACATTGATTTTATGGATATTGAGAAAAACATATGTGAATTTTTTATTAGAACTTTTTTAGACATTAAATGAAAGACAAAATATGAATTTCATGCTAGATTGGACTTGATATCAATGGGAATATATTTGGAGTTAGCACCCACTATGAAAGGAGAAGGAACGTATTTACCTACAGCTTGTCTCACATTATGAAAGACTGAGAAGATGAATTGTGGTCATTATCATCATGGTATTAATGTACCCAGTTGTTATTCTTCAAATGTGAATAATTTGGGTCATTGAAGGATTGTAAATTAATAGGTATGAAATATTATGATTGTCATGTATTGATGCAATAACTTCTACTAGTCTCACTACATGGTATATTATCAACAGCTGTCAGAAAGACTATCATCAGGTTATATAATTTTTTCAAATCTATTTGTAGCAAAGTTGTTGATCCAAATTTATTAGATGTGTTGGAGAATGAAGCTGATTTTATTTTTTGTCAAAAAGAAATGTTTTTATCACTTACATTTTTTAATATAATGGTGCATCTAGTGATTCATTTAGTGCATGAGATAAGAATGTACGGTCCTGTTTATTTATGATAGATGTATCCTTTTGAAATATATATGAAGATTTTGAAGGGATATGTTAAAAATACTTATCGACCAGAGGCCTCTATTGTTCAAAAATATGTATTGGAATAGGTGATTGAGTTTTATACTGATTATTTTTATTAAGTGGAGTATATTGTTCTCCCTATATCTTAACATATGAAAGTTGATAGTGAAGGTAGAGGGATTCGAGGCTTAAAGGTAAAGTTCACTCCATGTGATGAAGTCATATAGGCACATTTATATATTTTGAACAAAAAAAATGGGATTCAATCATATATATCATCACATATTTTTGAATTAAAGTTATGATATTTGAAAAGAAATGAAAATTGGATGATGATTGAGCATAAAAAGACATTTGTTTCATGGTTTAAAGATAAAGTCATCATAGATATATCTACATCAGAAACTTTGAAATGGTTGGTAGGGGGATCATATCTTAATGTGACAACATGGTCTGGTTTTGATATTAATGTGTACACATTTTACAAAAATAATCTAGATGAAAATATTACCATTCAAAATAGTTCTGTAATGATCATTGCTGAAGAAATGAATTTTTTTAGTGAAAAAGACAAAACCCCAATTTCTACATCAATGCCATATTTTGGAGTTCTTGAAGACATATGGGAAATTGATTGTATTAAATTTTGAGTCACTCTGTTTAAGTGTAATTGGGTTGCAAGTAAAACTCATGTGAAATATGATGAATATGGATTTAAACTAGTTGACTTGAAAAGATTTAGTTTCAATGAGGAAACATTTATCATGGTTACACATGAAAAACAAATATTTTATGTCATTGATCCATTGAATGACTAGTAAACCATCATTTTGAAAGGGAAAAGAATCAATTTGGTTGATGAGCGTGATGATGATTTTATTGATTTATATGAGGATTCTTAGTCTATTACACAATTTCCAAATAGCAATGACAATAATTTAAATACAGTGCATGAAATACAAAATGATCATGATGAAGGGATGTGGGAAAATACTAAATTACTCTCTTAATTAATATGGTAATTATTTACATTATATTTGCTTTTTGAAATTTACATGTTTAAAAATTGTATTATTTAATAACTATTGGATATTTTATTATATATATTTGATTATTTATTTGGTTTTTTGTGTTAGATTTTGATATTTCATGGTTATGGTTAAACATTTTTTCATTGAACTACCTAACATACATTATTATATTTTGGTTTAATTTACGCATATGAGAACACCTTTTCAAACTTTGATATTTAAATCTTTATAACTTTATATCTTTTTAAAATTAATATTTATATTTAATAGTTCACCTTTTGTATTTTTTTCGTTAAGAATTATAACATCATTATTTTTTTAAAAACTTACCCATGCGTGCCACTTTTTTTACTTACATATTTCTATTTTCTTGTTTTCTAATTACTGACTTGTGTAATAATATTCAAGTACATAAAAATTTCATTAAATTTTCATGTTTCAATGAAAAATATAGAGACAGAGATAGAAGAACATCTACCTAGGTATTTTCCTTTTTTCATATTATTAATTATCTAGTAAAATAATTATTCAATGAAATCAAACTTTTAATTTTAAAAACATAATTTCATGACTCATGATGAGACTTTAGCGGTGAATTCTTCTGCTATTATTATTTATAAATTGAATTCTGAAGTTGGTAAACATGGGATCACATGTTTTCCAAAACTATAACTTTCTCATGGAGAGGAGCGATTACATATTAGTTTTTATGAGGATAATAATGCACCTGGCCCAAATGCAACACAGTTTATCAGCTATATTGGCATGCAAAGCCATTGCAGGATTAGTATTTAATATCCTGATTGGATGTATGTCAATAAGATGTCTATATAGAAGCTTCGGTAGGATATAAAGGTAAAATATATCAATTGATTTATTTTATCTTCTTTTTCTAATATGATATATTTTAAATGACTAATATTTATGTTATGCAATTATAGATTATATTCAATTTTGAAGAAACAAAAGCAATTAATGAAAGATGTATTACTTTAGTGGTGGTTTGATTAAGGGATTACAAAACAAAAATAACAAAAAATTATATGGTTGGAACAAGACAAAATTAAAACTCATGCCTTAAGTATGAGTTTTTAGATGAAAATACATGGAATATATGTGTTTCCACCTGACATGATGAAGCATTTCATCTATGATAATTATATTATATTATATTTTAAAATTTCTTATATATATACATAATTACTTATTAGTTTACTTTTTATATAATAGTCCTCTAAGAAATTCCATCAAGATATCTAGTTGCAGAATGTATACCCTCATAGTTTATCATGTGGAGGGTATTATTTATTGGAGAAAAAATCATTGAGGAAAGTTTTGAAGCATTAAGAGCTCGGTTTACTAGTGGTTCTGATGAGGTCCAGTTCGGTCCTCCATCTCCACCCACCCACCATGAGAAATGGAAAAGAGTGAGAAGAAGAAAAAATAAAAATTATCTTATAAAGAAAACTAAGGAAGTATCTGAAAGAATTATAAGTAAATATTAATTATTTTTAATGAATTTTTGTAATTTTTAAATTATAAAAACTAATATACCATTTTCATTTTTTTATTTCAGGATGAACATCAAGAGAACTAGACAGATGACACTTTTATCCCTGAAGGTAGAATGGATATCCTAGCCACTGCTTTAAAAAAGATAGAACACCCCAGCTGCATAAGAGGATATGAGGCAAGTGTTAGTATTCAAAAAAAATTGGTCCTAAAATTAAACCATCAAGAGACCTAGAAATCGAATCCTTTAAATCTCAACTAAAATATATGAAACAATCTATGGGTTATCAAATTCAAGTAGTTGTGCAGTAGGATATGTTAGAATAATTAATGAGACAGTCACAGTCTACACTGTCTTCCCAGCCTACCTACTTAGATCATCCACATCCTCTCTCGGACCCAACCTTATTTTGTGAGTTGTATACAGAAGATCCTGATGTACATATTAAACCATTCAGAGTCATGCATTTTGGGGGGATTATGTACATCACCAGCCTATTCAGAAGGGTCATATTAGAGTATTGGTACATGATATTATTGATCCTACTGTTATACTACCATTCCCTACCATGGAGCTTACCAGAGATTGGGATTATATAGGGCATTTTTTACATTGGTAATCTAGACTTCTTCATCATATTTTATATTAGGTATGAATTTTTTAACAAATTAATTACATCTGATTGATAATTACTTATAATATTTTTTGACATTTAACTTATATAGAAGTATCTAAAATCCAAAGAAATGGTACAAAGGAGACAAAAGGTTCAGGAACAAGCAATTATAGATACTTCAGATATTTCTTATGGGATAGAATGATTATTTAAGGTTTCTTATTCCTTGCCTAATATCTATGAGTTTCAGCTATTGTTATATATATGTAGAAGAGAATATCCATTGAGAAAATTAAAAAAAGATCTCATGGATCTAATTAATATTGAATAGCTTAGTATGCCTGTGTTGTAGTTTTTTCTTCATGTAATTAAATTAAAATTTTGTTTTTAGTTTTTTAATTAAAGATGGTTTAAATTGACTAACTATATTACTTTTTACATTAGGTATCTACACACGCTGCATGTTCAAAATGATGTTATAAGCATTTATGTTTTTATAGATCCAGAATACATTTCAACGGTTATGCAATATGTGTCGACTGAAAATAGAGTCGAATATATATGTGATAGGTTATTAATGATGTATATCAGGTGTTGGTTTTTTCCATTTCATGATGGGTAAGAACAAAAAAATAATTATGAAATAATGGTCATTATAATTCCATTTAATGTGAACCTTTAGTATTGTAGAGGGCATTAGATGTTAGGCTTATTCTACCCAAGTGAATAAACATTATATTGGATTTTCTATTTATTAAGTGGTGTTCATAGAAAATTTTCTACCTTACTAGACAAGTAAGTTTTTTGTTTTTTATAATCTCATTATGTTTAATTATCATTGTTTATACATGTATTTTTAGTTGGTATATATGAAAATGTAGGTCATGGAAGACATTTAACAAAGATATCTTGTCGATAATGAAGATGAATGCAATCAACTATGTGAAAGTAAAGGTAATTATTTTTTATAGTCGAAATTATTTTTATTTTCGGATATATATTAGTTTTTATTATCAAGATAATGTTTTATTATCTTCAATATCATCATCAACACAGAAATGTCTAATGTGGTTATTATGTTCTACAATTCATGTATGAGATAATCACAACTGGTGTAATGATTGAATATTATCAGGTTATTCATATTAATTATCTTATATTTTCTATCATAGTACTCTATTTTTTAATCTTATATCATTCAACGTTATTGTAGATGTTCCATGATATTGATTCATACACGAAAGATGAACTTAACCATCTTCAATCTTTGTTTGAGAACTATTTTTTTTAATTATGATTATGATTTAAGGTATGTATATTCTAATGTTTTTGATTAGTATTATATTTTCCTAATAAGAAGTGTTCAGAAATGAATTCTTTTATTATAATAGGTGTTTTAATATAATAATATCAAATGAATGCTTTAACAATAACCAACAATGATCATGTTGTAAATTTAATGTATATTTTTTTAATTTTACTTTATAATACAAATGCATAGATAATTTTTTTAATTATCTCGTTAAAAGTATGTATGTTTTTATAGATTTTTAATTAATGATGTATGTTGTTTGATGGTTGTGTAATGTTTTTCTATTACTGTGATTCTGATTTTTTGGGGGGTGTATTATTCAAAATTTTCTATTTTGTTTTAACTTTTGGCGTCAGTTTTTATAAAAATCAACACCAAATCATTTTAAAAACAATTGATTATTTTTTATATTGGTTTCCTTAAGAAACTGACACCAAAAAAAATCTGGTTCACATTTTTTGTGTCATTTTTTTAAAAATTAACCCCAAAAATATTGTATTTAACATCAACTTTATAGACATCAGTTAAAAATCAATGTTAAAATTGAAAAAAATGATGTTAAATCATGTTTTTTCACTATTGGATCGGGCTCAGTACCACCCAAAAATGTCAAACTCAGACCCCATAGGCCAAAAATCAAAGAACAATAAGATTAATTATGATAAAAACACAAGAAAGAAGCTAAAACAACCATTATCTAATTATTCTTATACAATGGATACAATTTCGATAATTTGGGGTGAGAAAATAATTGAATAATAAAATTAAATTTATACACAGGAACATGCAATGACATAAAATTGACACAGATTAAGAAATATATTGATCCCACTCAAAAAGTTTAATTAATTAAGGAAGAATACAAAAATTGATGAGTCCTACCTAGTTTTGGATCATTTTATCAGTGAATAATGTGCTCACAAATGAATGAGAGGAGTCATTGTGTTTCTTGTGCGTCGATTTTCTTGGATCTAGAGGTTCATCATCATCTGATTCTGATTCTCCAATGACGGGGGGAAGAATTTTTTTCTCAATGATCCTAGGGTTATGAGGCTAACCTTGGAAATCTGTACATAATGGTGTTTATGTTTGAAAATTTTATTGGGTTATTTAACGAAAATAAATAAATTTAATTATTTATTTTTACAAAATGCACCCTCCAACGGTCGTAATATCCAAACACCCTATGCTTGCCTATTTAGGGTCATGCCTTGGGTTAAAATCATTTTCTGGACTCAACTGTGGTCTTAAATTTCTGATCTGAAATCTCATTCAAGAGTTATCCCATTCTCCTTAAGAAATTATGTAAGCAAGATATAAAATTTATTTAATATATTTATGAAATTAATTTCGGGCACACTAGGCCTTAAAATCCCACCTCATCTCAGCTACTGACTCCAAATATATATATATATATATATATATATATATTCCAAAGTCTTACAAGAAAAAAATAGGGTTTCTATAGGATCTTTGTAATGAATAAAATCCTACGCACACATGGCCATGTTTAGGTTTCAGTATACATTCGAGAGGAGTAGATGTGTAAATTTCATTCCTTATCTTGGGTAGTATATCCTGGTGTCACCAATATGTATTGATTCTTATGTTTCTATTATCGATGGTTGGGCATGAAATGGGAAATAGCATGATTTTTCATTAGATACTCCACTTTTCAGTAGGTGAAGGTAGAACACCAACGAAAAGATGGGATCTTACAGATGTTACCCACTCCCAAGTGGAAATTGGATGATTTAGCGATGGATTTCTTGTCCAGGTTGTCGAGGAAACCCTGAGGTAGTGATGTTGTTTGGGTCATTGTGGACATGCTCATGAAGGTCACCCAATTCCTACCGATAAGGGAGACCTTCTCAATATATGATATTTAGAGGCTTTATATCCATGAGATTGTGAACATTCATGGGGTTCCTCATACTGTTGTATCGAATAGGGATGCATAGTTTACATCTCGATTTTTAATGGTTTATAGAGGGAATTGGGTACATAGGTGATTTTGAGCATTAAATACCACCCTTAGATTGATGGCCAAATAGAGAACATAATTTAGTTTCTATAGGACATGCTTATAACATGTGTCCTAGAGAGTTTGAGGATTTGGGATTAGGACTTTTTACATATCTCACTATGGTCGGGGCGTAGATGGATTTGAAGACAGGGTAAGTTTTTTCTGCAGTATTTCTGGCCTTTCAAGATTTTGGAGACTGTAGATATGGTATTCTATCAGTTGAAGTTACCTTAGAGGTATTGATCCATGCATGACGTATTCCATGTATATCAGTTGTGTCGTAATCAATCAACCCCATATCACACTCTATATCTTGATGAGGTTGAGTGACATATAGATTTTTCCTTCAAGGATCATCTTATACGTATCATTTATCAGAGCATGAAATCTATCTGGGATGGGTTAGATCCGTTAGTTTCGGTGTTATAGATTCATGACCATGTATAGGACAAGACCTGGGAGAGAAACAGATGCACATCCTCAGTGAACAAAACTCTTTTAAGATGCCTCACCACCCTCAGGAGTGCAACTCAATGATGAGTTGTATTAATAGGTGGAGATTGTAAGATCCTAGGTTTTTACTTAAGGTATGAATCTTTTGAACTTCTGTTTAATTCCCTTGTTTTGGCCAAATGTGAACTCACTGAAAGAAGTAATTGGGGTGTTCGTGGCTTGTTCAGAACCCATAGCTCTAGGTTATGGAGGAAAGTGGAAGGTGCAAGGTTTAACCAAACCATGCAAAGGAGGCTGCATGGTTTGGACAAACCTTGTGGGGATGTTTTAGGGCTCCAAAAGGGGAGTTCATTGGATGCACATGATTTCTATAACCATGCATTTTATCCCATGTGGGGTGTGAACCCTAGGCAGAGGGGGAACACAGGTAAAAATCAGTTTGGAAAATCGTGCTCCCCCAACTATACGAGACACTCTTCTTGAATAGTGGGTGGCGCATGGTTAGCGCTTGGTTTAGCCAATAGTGCGACCAAACTGTGTGCCCTTTAAAAATTGGGTGAAATTGTATTTTTTTTCCTTGGTCTCTTTAAATAGGCTCACCCTATTTCTTTTCTTATTTTCTTTAGAAGTAGCCCTTTTCTTCTCGTGTAGATATCTCTCATGGATGCTTAGCTTATGATTTTCCATATCTCTCTAATCTGAACATTGATTCATTTGCCGCCAGTCTTGTAGGATGTGCATTGGAGAGTTCTCTATTGCACTTGCTCCTCTCATTATTTATATTCTCATCGATATATTTCTTTTGGTGTAGGATCTTACGCCCTATTTTAAAATAATTTATCTATTCTTCCTTTTTCTTCCAATCTTGGTCGATTTAAGATCTTATACTCAGTGAGTGTTCTACTATGGGCATAAGGTATGTGGTTTGTACCTTTTCCCTTATGTCTAGCTATTTTGTACCCAATTATTGTTGTGATGCACGATGTACCTTTTAGTGTTTCTCTTAAATTGATTAAATTCATCGATTAAATTATTATAACCTTTCTAGGTTTCCCACTTAGCAGCATGATATGGTTGGAGATTGTCAACCACAACCGGGACCACCCGTGAGGTGTGTTCTTATATATTCCCCATTATATACCACCTTTTTGGGTGTTTGTGAGATCACTATCATTAGTGGGATCCTTTTTAATTAAATGAGATATTATTAGAGGGATTATTCCTCCTCTTCCATATGATTACATGTTTTTAAAATGGTGAAATGGGTTGAATGGAAAATTTGGAATGATTTGGATGAAATCATGGCTTGGTGTGATTACGAGATGATAAATGATTCAAATGTCTTGTAAATTTATATTATTTGGATCCAGATGACTGGAATGTCATATAAATTTATACTCCATGGATTTAGATTAATTTGGATGCCTGGTACATTTCTATTCTTGGGATTTGGCTTACCTAGGCCGCCTTTTAGTACCCTGAAAATTCTAAAATAATGATTTTTATTCGATAGCATGTACGACACGCAACACCAAACATAAAAAGGAATATAACCGCCTGAGAATTTATGATATATTTATTATTTTAAAGAAACTTAATATTTTTTATTTCTTTCAATTCATTCAATACTGATTTATCTTTTGTCGCATGGAACAATGAGTTTCTTCGATAGCCTATGTTACATGCAAGACCTAATTTTACCAAATACTATTAATATTATTATTTAAAATGATAATTATCTCATAGTCATTAAATAAGAATTTATGAATTTTATTAACTAAATTATGAAAATGTATGGTTAAATTCATTCAGTATCAATTGGTTAGAAAGGAATATAAGAACGAATTGAAGATAAAGGATACATTTTTTATAAAAAAAACTATTTTTATACACCAAAGATGTTTTGAATTAATAAATTAAATTAATAACTATTAGTGAATGATATTAATGAAATATACATATTATATATTCAATAAAATATTTTTTTCATTCATCCAATATATTTGATAATCATAAGATAAGAAAAAACTCAATTGTACGCATAAAAAGTTATATTTTTCTAAATACAGATTTACCGCCTTTTAATGGTGCACATATCTTAAAACTAAATTTTTACAGTTTTATTAATTATATATGAAAAGACTTAACTTATTTTTTAAATAGTAATATAAAAATTATCTCAGGGTTAATTTTTAGTATTTTTATGAAATATATCATTTTTGGATGAATAGTGAAAAAATACTGAATTTTAATTGAAATTTGAATTTTTTAATTTATTTATATAGTTAAATAATTTTTTATGTTATATTAATGAATATTAAGATACCTTATACATATATTAATCCAATATAGGTCATTTTAATTAATTTTACATATAAATTGGATATAAAAATATTCCAAACTCTAGAACAATTTTACCTTAAAACCCCACTTTCTCGTCCTATCTATGGGATTAATTTTAAATTAATTTCTACCAATTAAAATATTTGAATTTGGAAAAATGTATTTCATATTTGGAATTATAATGATTGATAATTTTTATTAAGGTTATCATTTCTTTTAAAAAAAATAATAGTGAAAATAATTAAAATTAATTACAGCAATTAAGGTGAAAATGAGTTTACTTAGTGGTTAAACTTTAATCTTAAGTGGATAGATGGACTAAAAAATTGTCTAAAACCTATTGGATGGAAATATTTTGAATATATCCTGCCTTTTATTGATTTTTTTCTTTATTTTAAGAAAATGTTGTGAGTGATACCTCCAAATAGTGTTTGCCTTTTTATATTTACAAGAATACCACTCCACCTCCACTATAAAAGGGCACTCACCCCCTCACTAATTAACACCTCTCAAGCCTTGTTTCTCATAAAAAATCTACCCAAATAATCTACTAAATTCCCTAACTTCATCATAGAAACCTAAATTTGGTCATACATCCAACTAAGGAAGTCTTTTGGTACAAACCAAAAGGAGTTATCCGAAAAAGAGGTGACGTTCTTCAATGAACACTTTTGTTTTATTTATTTATCCGCCCCTTCAATTGTTATTATATCTTGATTATATAATAAAATAAATATCATAAATATAATTATATTTTTCTACCTTACATGTACAACCTGAACCTTCACACACTTCCATAAAATAGGATACGCAATCATCATTCATGTGTACAACGGACTACTGCCTTGCGAATAGATATCATTCATTCTTCCATTACCACATTTTATGGTTGATAATAATGATGAATTTATAGTCTATATATATTATATATGATATTTATAATTTATTTATTCTTATATAATTATTATATAAGATATACCTTCATGATTTTTATTTTGTGGGAATACGATAACATCGTTCAGGGACGTGTGAACTACTGCCTCCTCAAAGCAATATGATTCATTCGTGTTTTACATGGAATGTATAAAGGATGGTTTTAATAAACATATTTGATATATATGATAAAAATATTATACTATAATTATAATATACATATATCCAATTTACCTTTCATTCTTTTAATACAAGAAAATGGAAACAACATTCATGTGTACGTACGACCTACCGTCTCCATGAATGGTGCATTCCATTTCCTATCTCCAATTTTTATGGATTACTATAAATAAACATTTAATGAATATATATTATATTAAAATGATTTTTTTAATTTTTAATATTATTAAATAATTATCTAAGTAAGTGGAACAAAAAATTACAATTCAAAACATACTCAAAAAACAAGTCAATTAACACCCAAAACAATGAAAATAATGAATGATTATGAAGGAATGAGTAATAATATGTTATAAAACGATCATATATGATATAATAAATATTAATATGGTTTTTTAATAAGTTTTTAAAATTATTTAAAGAACTATACATGAGGTTAAATAGCATTCAACCAAAAGGAAGAGTAAGGTAAAGGAGTTGTCTTAATTTCCATTCTTTGAGACATACTTTATTGTTGTGCACCTAATTTATTATATATGGTGTAAATACTGCCAATTTGACATGTAATGTCTTGAATACTTCTTATTTCATGGTATCATAAGTTTCAACTTTAATTATTTCATTTTATGGGGTTTTACTATAATATTACCAAGTAGTAAGGGATTCCTGTCTAACTTTTTCTTAGGTGAGGCATACACCAAATTCACCACTTACTTATTTTGTGTGGTGTATCTAATGACCCTTTTGATATATTATATAATGAATTATTTTTTATTCATGTTATTTAAATTTTTAATTATATGATAATTACTTTTGGGTCTTTCGATTCAGATGTTACTGCAGTTTTAAAGGATTTCCTTTCAATTTACATTTCATTTAGACTTATTTGCTATTATGCATCAATTCACTTTGATGTGATTTATATACCAACCCTTTTCGTTTAATATCATGATTCAATCATACTTAATGGTATTTTATGACTCAATTTGAATTATCCCATCCAAGGGATTTTGACTTGAAAATTACCAAGTGGTAAAAGTTATCTTTGTAATCACACATTCTTTTGTGATTGTTAACTTTCTCTTGAAACAGCCACTTTCTTGTGATCATTTTTTATTTTACATTAAATTTATCTTAAATATACATATTATTGAGTAATATATATTATAATTTCCTAAATCTTATACCATTTTTATATAGGGTTTATACTTCGAACTTTATTTGAATAAGAAGGGAATTATTGATAAATTTGTATCCTTTACTCAATACATATTTGATAAGGCACATTGTTTATAAATTAAATTGATTATTTGATATATGAGGAATGATTTGGACATGTGCTGCATAGGTTTGTGACCAGTTAATTCAAGCCACATAATGCATCAGTAGTCTCATGAGATGAAACTAGTTGGCAACAAACCCTTCTAGTTTGTTTCCAAGTAGAATTAGATGAGTCTCTACCCACTGACTTAAACTATCTTTAGGATAGATCTTGATGGTATAGTGTTTCATGTTCCAGATACATGATGTTTGATAATTAATAATTTCCTTTATTTATATTCATTATTTATTTTCCATGATATTTTCACTATGAAATACTCTATGGAAGCATTTCATTCTCATATTATTGATTAAATAAAATTTGTTTTGAGTTAATTAACATTCCATATTTACTCTTCCTTATTTATTCATGCAATTAAATTATTTAAATGGAATGTGTGTTCAATTATTTACCTTAACATATTTTTTATGCACTTTCTTTCTTAGTTTATTGATTATATGGTGTGTTTGTTCAATTATTATCTTTCCATATTGATTATTCTCATTGATTCATTATTCATTCTGTTGTACTTAATCATTGCTGAGCATTTGAGTCCACCCTTATTTTGTTTCCCTTCCCCAAGATTTCATTAATTTTAATAAAAATTTTATAGAAGGATATTATAGATAGAATAAAGTTATCCTTGAAAGAAAAAAACCATGTTGTAATTAGTGTATTTCGTTTTAATGTATGACTTATGTATGTATCTAGTGTACTAAGACTACAAAACTGATTGGTCCTTCGGTGTATGATTCCTTGTAATCGTGCTGATGTAATGGTAGAAGACACCAACTTCGGGCTACTGGGGTCGGGGTGCTATAGTTGGTATCAAAGGAAGTTTAATAGCAACCATGAGAACTATATTTAGGAAAATAGAGATTAGAGAACAGTACCCCGAGATAGACATTAAGGATAAGTATGAAAGAAAAACATAAAGTTTTTCTATGATATAAATTAAGGTTGATCATAAGTTATAAGTATTAAAAACATATTTCTAGGTTTTATTTAATTAGATTCTACCAAGATTAAGGATATTTTAGAAGAAATTTATGAAAATACAACTCATTAGTTTAGTATCTATTATAGTGGAAACATTATTCTAGGAATAATGATATTACATTTTATAAACACAAGTTTAAGGGTATTGATAACCATTAAGGTTGATATAATAATTAATTAAACTGTAATAATAGTCAAATAAGATTATTATACACTGAAAAAAATTGGTTGTATAAAAAACCATAGAGAAAAGGTTTTTTAATTATTAAATTTCAAGGGCGTCCATCATATTTTTTGGAATGACATTGGAATTATATTAATATAGTTTAGAAAAAGTAAAAACCACATGCAGAGTAAAAACCCATTGCATCTGGAATGGTGGTAGGGATTGAGCCCATGACCAAGGAAGATAAGGGTTTTACACCTACCACTGGCCTACACGATGTACTAATTAATATGTTATTGTTTTTTTTAAATAATTTGACGAATAAATTTTAATGATTAACCGATAGTATTAATTTTTTTGTTTAGAGATTAAGGTATTAAACATATTGGTTTCATAATATATTTAGAAACAGAAAAAAATATTTTCACCCTTTCATGTATCTTATGATCTATTAAAAAGTGAATTTCAGTGCTTCACGCATTAAAAAATTATTTCTGGGTAATCATTTCGTGAAGTAAAGGGGATAAATTGGAAATTTATTAAAGCACAACCAAAGGATGAAATTATTATTATGAAATAGAAACATAACAAGTAAGTATATTTCATTATATTTTTAAATAGTAAAATCCTTCCTCAACTATAGAAGAAGGAACATGAAGAAAAATGTTATTTTTATTACATTCATATATGATAAATCATATAGTATTTTAAATAATAACATATTTATGGATTTGAGGCCCTCAAATTTCAATTTACCATTCATTGTTTGTGATCAATAACCTCAATCACTACCTATAATTATTTACACTTTTCCTCAAAGTCCATATTTTCAATTTCCACTAATATTCTCTTTTGTAGAAACCTAGTTATACATTTTTTCATATAACCATTGTACTTCCCTTTCTCTATTATTTAGAGGATATTTTATTAACCCTTTTTTGATGTGGGTTTTTTAATGATATTATTTTCAAATATAAAACCCAATATTACTGATATCAAGTTTTAATTTAAAGGATGCAATTTATTTAAGGTGAGGATAATGTGACACGCTAAAAATTCAAAAAGAATAACTTTTATTTGATAGCATGTATGAAACACAACACCAAGCGTAGAAAGGAATATAAAATATCGATAATTTATTATATATTTACTATTTTAAATAAATTTAATCTATTCTATAGCTTCTAATTCACACAATAATGATTTAACTTATGTTTCATGAAACAATGAGTTTCTTTGATAGCTTACATTACACGCAAGACAGAGTTTTACTGAATACTATTAATATTATTATTTAAAATGAAAATTATCTCATAAACATTAAATTAGAGGTTAAGAATAGTATTCAATAAATTATTAAAATATATAGTTGAATTCATTGGGTATCAATTTATTATAAAGGAATATATAACCAATTGAATATAAAGGATACATTTTTTATAAAAAACCATTTTTATGCACCAAAAGTGTTTCATCATAATAAATTAAATTAATCACTATCAATGAATGATATTAATTAAATATATATATTTTATATTAAATATATATTTTTTACATTCATCCAATATATTCTATATATATAATATAAGAACAAACCTAATTTTACAGATAAAAAGCTATATTTTTTCGGAAGGCGGTTTTACAACCTTTTAATGGTGCACCTATCTTAAAACTAAATTTTGACACTTTTATAAATTATATATGATAAAATAAACATTATTTTAGAAATTTAAATTTCTAAATTAACTTAGGCTAAATTTTTGGCATTATTCTAAAATATTTCATTTTTGGATGAATAGTGAAAAATACTGAATTTTAATTGAAACCTGCTTTTTCATTTAATTTATTTATATATTAAAATTATATTTTTATTTGGTTTAAAACTATATTTAGATCCATTATACATATATTAATCTAACATATGTAATTTTAATTAATTTTACATTGAAATTGGATATAAAAATATTTCAAACTTTTGAACATTTTTATTTTAAAAACCTGCTTTCTCGTCCCATCCACGAGATTAAATTTAAATTCATTTATGCCACTTATGTGATTAGAATTTAGAAAAAATGTATTAAATATTTTTAATAAGACTACTTTATAATTTTAAATAAGATAAAAAAAATTTTTACCAAAAATATTAGTGAAATCAATTAAAATTAATTACACCGATTGATATGAAAATGAGTTTACTTAGTGGTTAAACTTTAATCTTATGTGGCCAAATGACCTAGAAACTTTTCCAAAACCTATTTAATGGAAATATATATAACATATACTACATTTTATATATTTTGGTTCATTATTGGGGTCACATTATTTATGGGAGTCTTCCCGATAGTGTTGTTTTATATTTATAAGAATGTCACTTCACCTCCACTATAAAAGGGAACTCACTCCCCTCACTTATTCACAATCTCAAGACCTTTGGATCATCAAAAAAAATACCATATAATCTCCCAAATTCCCTACACTCATTATATAAGGCTTTATTTGGGTATAAATCCAACTAAGGAAGTCTTTTGGTATACACCCAATGGAGTTACCAAAAAAAGAGGTAATGTTCTTCAACAAGCACTTTTATTTTTATTTCATTATACACCACTTTAATTATTCTTATATAATGATTATATAATAACATAATTATAATCAATATACTAATATGTTTTTATATTGAGGTTATTACCTACACCTTCATACACTTTCATCAAATGGGATATGCAATCATCATTCGTGTGTGTTGCGGACTACCACCTCGCGAACCGATGTTGATCATTCTTCCATTACCACCTTTCATGGTTGGAAATAATGAAAGATTTATAGTTTATATATTTTATATATTATATTTATCATTTATTTATACTTTTTTAATTATTATATAATATATACCTTCATGATTTCCATTTTTTAGAATACGATAACATCGTTTGTGGACGTGTGGACTACCGCCTCCTCAAAACGATGTGATTCATTAACGATTTACATGGAATATATAATGGATTTTTTTAATAAATATATGTGACATATATGATGAAAATATTATAATATAATTATATTATACATATATACTATTTACTTTTCATTCTTTTAATATGATAAGAAAATGGAAATGACGTTCATGCGTATGTATGGCATACCGTCTCCATAAACAGTATATTCTATTTTCTATCCCAAAATTTTATGAATTAATATAAATACATAATTAATGAATATATATTATATTTAAAACATTGTTTACATTCTGTATATTATTAAATCATGATCTAAGTAAGAGGAAACAAATGACAAGTCAAAATATTCTCAAAAAACAAGGCAATTAATGTCTAAAACGATGAAAATAATGAAAGATTATTTACGAAAATGTAATAATATGTTATATAAGGATCATATATGAAATCATAAATATTAATATGGTTCTATAATAATCTATTAACATGTTTTAAACTGTTATAAAAGATGTTAAATAGAGTTCAACCAAAAGGAAGCGTAAGGTAAGGGACAATGTCTCAATTTCAATTCATTGAGGCACAAATTATTTTTTGTACCTAATTTATTATATATGGTGTAAATAATTCCAATTTTACTTGTAATAAAATTAATACTTCATGTTTCAAGGTATTTTAAGTTTAAAATTGATTTAATTCATTCTATGGGGTTTTACATGAATGTTACCAAGTAGTAAGTGATTCTTTTCTCACTTTTTCTTCTACATGGAATGCACCATATTCACCACTTAATTTTTTATGGTGTATATACTTCCCATTTTTATATATTATATCATGATATATTAATGTTTGATTTGATTATTATTACTTTTGAGGCTTCTAATTCATATGTCACCATATTTTTAAAGGATTTTGTTTCAATTCACATTCTATTGAGACTTATTTGTTATTATGCACCAATTCACATTAATGTGGTGTATATACTGCATATTTTCATTTAATATCATGATTCACTCATACTTCATGGTATTTTATGTCTCATTTTTAATTATCCCATCCAAGGTGTTTTAAATTGAAAATTACCATGTGGTAAAAGTTATCATTGCCATCTCACATTCTTTTATGATTGTTAAATTTCTCGTGAAACAATCACTTCCTAAAGATAATTTTTTTTATTTTACATTAACATTATCATAAATATCCATATTCATGTGTAATGTATATTATTATTTATTAAACCACATATCATTTTTACATATTGTGTATACTTTGAAAGTTATTTGATTAACGAGAGAATTATTGATAAATATGTATCCTTTAATCAATATGGATATTTGATAAGGAACATTTTTTTATGAATTAAATTCATTATTTTATATATGAGGAATGTTTTGGAAATGCACAGTATGGGTTGGGGACCAGTTAATGCAAGCCTCTCGATGCATCAATAGTCTCATGAGATGAAATCAATTGGAGAAAAACCCTTCGAGTATGTTTCTAAGAAGAATCAGAGGATTTTCTACCCAAAAACTTAAACTATATTGAGGACAGATCTTAATGGTATAGTGGTTCATGTGCTAGATACATGAAATACAATAATTAAGCATTACCTTCATTCAGATTCAGTATTTATTATTCATGATATTTTTACTATGACAAAATTTATGGATGCATTTCATTCTTAATTTATTAATTAAATGACATGTGTTTTCCATTAGTTAACATACCATATTTACTCTTAATTATATATTTATATAGTCAAATTATTTAAATATAATGTGTATTTAGTTATTTAACTTACTATATTTTTTATACACTTCCTTCTCATTTTTTTATTACATGGAATGTGTGTTGATTTATTATCTTTCCATATTGATTATGCTCATTGATTTATTATTAATTCTACTATACTTAACCCTTATTGATAATTTGAGATCACCTTATTTTGTTTCTCTTTCCCAGGATTCCATAAAGTTCACTAGGAAAGATATGCAAGGATATTCTAGATAAAATAAAATTCTTCTCGAAAGCAAAAAAAATATGTTGTAATTAGTGTATTAGGTTTTAATATAAGACTCTTGTATATATCTGGTTTACCAAGACTACTAAACTAATCAGTCCTTTAGGATTTTATTCCTTATAATCATGTGAATATAATGGTAGTAGTCACTGGCTCCAAGATTACTGGGGTCAGGGCACTACAACCTTGGACATGCTCTTTAGGCTCCACCCAAGTCTTACCAGGTTTTATATGGAGAGGCTCCTTGAACTTGGGGAGGATTCCTTAGTGATTTTATAACTTTTATATTACCCTTGTATTCCTGATACTAAAATACTCAGCATAGGTCAGAGTGGATGTTTTATCATTTTTTATACATGGACCTTGTTTATGATTTATTATTTACAATGAGCCTCGGTAGGATGGCCAGTATCACTTTTACAAGTATCACTTCATTCTTTTTTTATATTTCACATTGCTCCATATTATAAACACATACTGGACTTATTGTAGACATCGTTGTTGGTGGCCTATTGAGTGTTATCTCTTGCCCTATTTAGGCCGTCGTTGGGTACCCAGACAGACTCCATGGATGAAGGTAGGGACCAGGGCAATCACCCTCTTTTTGATGTTTGATTGATCATTTCTTAGTAGTAGGGGAGCACAGGACCATGCTATGTCTCGTGATTCTATCAAGAGATATATATTTTTTGTATTTTTATTTTTTGATACATGTATTGTGTTAGGTTCCTGTAGCCATGTATTTCCTTCCATTTTGTATAGATACCCGACATAATCATCTTTTATATAATATTACCCTTGGCATTGTTTATTAATCTTATTGTCTTGATGTTTATTTACTGAAACTACTTATTCATATTATGATTCTGAATTTTTATTTATCTATTGCACCATTGGAATACTCCGATTATGAGGGTATAGTCTCCCCAATGTACCACCTTATACCCTTGTTGGTAGTCGGCAATCTCTATAATAAGAGGATGTGCTCTTGAGGCCATGTAACCAATCTGATCAGTGCACCATTTAGTGGATCCCGATTTGGGACATTATAACATGCCAATTTTCTAATAACGGTGGGTTTTGTGCTTTCGTTATGGTGTTGTTGGTGCTTTAGAGGGTGGCGAAGATGTGTAGGGGTTTGGGGTTTTTATCATTATAGGTGTTTTGTGGGTTCTAGTGGTTTGATGTTTTCTTTTTGATATATTGGGATGTGTGGTGGGGGTGAGTGGGACTAAATTAACCAACTTAAACTGATATAACCAAATAACATTAAACCAGTAAAATTTGGTTTAAATCAGTTCATCCATCTATCAAACGCTCGATTTAGATCACAATATACCCAAGGGGAATCCTTGATTTCCCATGGGCTGACAACAAGTATCATCGGCATCAAAAGAAACTGATGGGATGATTTCACCCTGAAATTAGAGTAAAGTAACAACAACAAAAACAAACATGACCACTATGTATGTCGGAGGTCCATGCGCCAATATAAAAGAAACAGTGCAGTATAAAAGAGGTAAAACAATTTAAAATAAACCAACAAATAAATTCTAAACTAATCCCTCCACTCACCCTCGAACTCCCTCTCCTAAAACAATATTTGATTACCATTGTGACCTCCAAAGATATACACTACTAGAAAAAAGGTTATACTAATGGTTTGGAACTATTGTCAGAGCCCCTCAAACCATTGGAATATCTTATACAAATGGTTTGAGGAACTTTTGGGTGATTTAGCATCAGTATAGAACACCTATACCCATGATTCTCAAACTTTTGGTATAGAAAATTTCAATATAAAGGCCTATTCAAATGATTTGGTCAAACCGTTGGTATAAGTCCTCTATTGAAAAAAAACTCACCATTGGGAATTGATCCCACAACCCCCTGATTATTTTACAATGACATTGGCATTATCCTATAACATATTTTATGTTCTAATATTCAAAAATCCCTATATGTATGTATAAAATATTATATATATTAAAGTTCTTATTATTAATTTCATTATTATGCATAAATAATGGCACAAACTATACCACTGGTTTTGTTCAATCCATTTGTATAGGTGCCCATAAACATTACCTTTACCAACTTTTTTGGTCAAATCATTGGTATAGGTTCCATTTAGGATACTTCTACCAACATTTTTCCAAAACTGTTGGTATAGGGTGCCTATACCAATGGTTTTTTAAACAATTGGTATATATCATATTTCTACTAGTGATAATACACCACCCATTACAGTAAAGGGGGGGATTTGGATTATGTAATAAAGGAAACAAAATTAAACAAAAATGACCAACCTATCTTTGTGTGACTTTATAAGTCACCATTCAATACAAGAATCTCAACGCCCCATGGGTGGTAATAAATAAGTTGAAACATAAAATTGATATGTAATAGATGTGCATGAGAAATGTGATCAATAGACATGCAAAATTAACCCACACCCCAAGTAAATTTTTTAAATAAAGGATACTTATTATGCAAGTTTGAAATTCAATAATAAAAATAGGTTTTCCATACATAAGGATTGAAAATACAATATCATATCCATCATCATTTAATGAACTTTTACTTTGTATTTTTTTAATGAAAATAATCACATCTGAAATAATTTATGGAGTTGAATCATTTTTTAATAAACACCCTCTTTAAAACTATATTTGAACCCACTTTTAAAATATTCCTTATATTACCATTTAACCAAAGAGAAAAGAAGCTCTGTGGAGAATAAAAAGCTATAAATGAAAGGTAATATAAAATAAAGAAAGTATAAGAGAAAATCACACAAATAATTACTTAAAGTGAGCATCATGGGAAAATAGCCTAAGGTCATTGTGGACTAGGGATAACTTATAACTAACATCACAAATTAGGGAGACCCTCAATTTCTGAAAAAAAAAGCTAGTAACATGTCACTAACTAGTGGAAGAGACACCAAACATACTTCCCTAACAGAGCTAGTGGAAAGGGATCTTGTCCTGATCTAGGATCTCTTACCCAAGATTATGGGCATTTAATGAGGTTTGAACAATAATGAAAACTATAGATAAAATAAACACAATATCACTAATAAATTCCACATATTCCATAACCATATAAAATCACTAAATAACCAAGGGAAAATTTAATTCACACATCAAGGATCTTTATAAATTGAATTCCAAACAACACCCAAGGATGTTCCAATCAAACTCAATCAAAGGGGTTAATCATTTATTTTATAAAGTGTTTATTGGGCCTTATAGACTTTCTCTTTGAACCATAAATTATGAAAATAGTTTATAAATTTTTCTTTTTCCATATTTATAAGCATATACACTTGTGTGTGTGTGTGAATTTATCCATGTACATATTCACATATCCTCATGTGAATATGTGCACATACATATAAACCCGCATATATATACATATATATATATATGTATAATCATCGATATATCAATAGATGTTTGAAAAAAATTGATTTTAGAAGCATCATGAAACCAAGAGAGAAACCTCATTTTAGGAACCCAAACATTCCTTAAAACATTAAGGCTTATTAATAAAGGTCATTAAATCATTTTATTAAACATATGATGTGTAGAATTAATTAAATTTTTTTTATTAGACTTCTGATTTGAAAAAATTAATTGCATTGAAATGAAAATCAAATGAAAATTGATTTTCATTTCAAATAACCTTTATACATAATTAATATTACCAACTAATTTCAAAATAATAGATTAAAACATGATCAATCAAGGTTTCATAATTTAAAGACTCTAAAAAAGGGGAAACCTACCTAGAACATGCATGGAATTAGAAAAACATCCATGAATGGTGAGAGAAAGGCCTCGAAGAAAGATCACACACCCTAGGAATCAAAATAATATGAAATCAAAAGTCAAAACCCACCTAGGGTTTGGACTAAGGAAAGCCATGGTGAGGGGATAAGAGATACTGATATGGAAAGAGAGAAAGAATAAGACTATGGAGGGAGAACCCTAACATGTTATGTTTTCATGAGAAATCGTAAGGAAAAACAATATGAATCAGAGAGGGGGGAGGAATGAGGTACACATGGGGAATCCCTCATAGGTGGGCCACTGATTTTGGCTAAGAGAGTGGTGGGGAAGAGGTTTAGGCATAAGGGACAATTAAAAATATGGGTAGGGGGTTGTAAAGAAATTTTGGATTTAAGTGATGCACACATCGCATGGTTTGCGAATGGTTTACAGAACTATGCACCCTATACTGGAGAGTACATTGAGACTACATAGAAAGAATACCCATAAAAAACCTATTCCAAATAGTTCTGTCATGGTTGAAGAATATATACCACCTCCTCAGAGCAATGTGATTTTTTCACATAATACATGGGATATATTAGGGATGAATTTAAAAAATATATATGATATGTATAACATAATAATTATACCATACTGATATTATATATGTATATATTTATATATTTTTTTACTTACTTTCATTCAATACGAAAAAAAAGTGAAACAACGTTCATGCATATGTACGACCAACCCTCTTCATGAACTCTATATTCCATTAATTATTTCTATATTTTATGGATTATTATAAATACTTATATACAGAATATATGTTATATTTATATAATATGTTACATTGTTGTATAATTTCAGTCATGATCTCAGTAATATTATCAATAACAATGAGTCGAAAACATGTATGAAGAACAAAGCGGATATTCCACAAAGTGAAACCTTAACATGAAATTATTTATAACTACATAATATAAATTAATAATAAAATAATATATGGTATTACATATAATAAATTTGTTCAATAAAATATTTGTAATAAATTTATATTTGATATACAGGAGGTTTGTATGAGTATGATGAGAATCAATACAAAAGGTCAGGGGATTTCATTATACACTCTATATTCACCACTCACATATTTCTTGTATTTTATATAAATTCCTATGAAATTTTATATCATTAATATCCTTTATTTAATTAAATTAAAGGCTTAAAATTTATTTTATTCTTTCATAGTGATCACAATTCTAATAATAGTTATGTAGTAATGGTTTTCCTATCTCATTTTTCCTTTTCTTGAGACACAAGCCATGTTCACCAATTATTTCATATTTTTTGTGTGTATAAATCCCATAGGTATATTATATTATTATTTTACATAGATATATGGGTATTTAAAAATTCATTTAATTATATCTCTATCATGGGGTTTTGGATTCAAATGTTTCCAAATTGGAAAAGTAATTTTGTCTCAATTTGCATTCTTTGAGAAAAATTCAATGTTTGACACCTATATTTTTATATGAGGTGTGTATAGTACATTTGAGATGTTAAATAATTAATATTATTATTTTTGAGATATTTTTTCTTTATTTAATATAATTTTCTTACATGGTGAGTATAATTCATAGTTTTCAAGTGGTAAGAGTTTATGGAAACATTCTCATCAGTTATCAAGGTTGTTTCTGACTATTCTTCAGATGATGAAATCTTTTGATACATATATTAAGATAACTACTAAATGTTATTATACTCAATATAACTATGATATATTCTTATATTAGTACCATTATTCCACTATTTTGTACATAATATGATTGAAAAAGTGGTTTTATGAATGTATAACTTTACCTCCTTCTTCAGTAAGAAATATATGTTCATTCAAGACCATGTTTCCTACAATGTTTTTAAATTAATTTTGTCAAATTATGTATATGTTTTCAATTTATTTTTAATGAAATTTTTCTTAACATGTATTCAATATTTCATTATAATTTTTCGAAGTGTCTTTAATGAAAAAGGATATCAAAATATTTTAATGATTCTTATGTACACTTTAATGGAAAATTATTTTCCATGTGTTTTCATGATTATTTTATAATTTTTCACTGAAAATGGATTTAAAAATGAATTCAAGAATTTTTTAAATTTTTTAAATTATTTTCATAGAAAAATATTTTAGGTAGGTTTTATGTTTTGAAAATTAATTTTCAAATAACAATGTATATTTACCTCAATAATTTTTTAAAAGGATATATCCTAATAATTTTCCATATAAGATGGAATCCATTGGTGTTACTCATGGGTTTTTGTGAAATTATACAGGTGTTCCATTAATATTATTTCACTGAATGGTTTCTTTTTTTTGGAATGATGTTTGTGAAAACTAATTTATCTTTCACGGGTTATATGTTAATTAAATGTGTTCCTCTCCCATGGGTTACATGCTTATGAAACCTATTTCTATTAAATGGGTTACACAATGATATATTTTTATGAAACCATTTTCCTTTCAAGGGTTATTCTATGATGAAAATATTATGAATCCTATATATTTTCCATAGGATGTGGTATAATTAATTTTGTATGATACTCATTTCATTTCATGGGTGAAGATATGATTTTTTATGATTTTTTTGGCACATTTTTGAATGATTCTATTATGGTATTTCTGGGACCTATATATCAATATAATGAATTGGGTAATGATAAATGGTATTTGAGCTCAAAGGGTACATGGGTAGTATCCCAATCCCAAATAAAATAAGTTACATGGGTTGTATCCCAATATTGAAAACTAGAAGGTACAAGGGTTTAAGACCAATCCTAAAAATAAGAAGTTTCATGGGTTATATCCCAACCATGAAAGTGAAAGGGTACATGGGTTGTATACCAATACTTAAAATAAGGGGGTACATGGGTTTTTATCCCATTCCTGATGTAGGTACATGGGTTGTAGAGCAAGACAAACATGTCATGAAGGTATTGGTGTATAGCATTGAAAAAGAATTTTCTATGTTTATGTGTTTTCCATAGTTCCATGTCCAACTCCTATATTATGATTTCATGAGGTTTTCTCTTGATTCAATTATGATTCATGTCTTGTGAAGTAAGAATATTTATTAAATGATTCATTTTTATGATCATTGATATGCATGGTATGATTTAATAATTTTATGATGATGTTCTCATTCTATGATGATAATGTTTATGGTTATATATCACCCTTTCTTTCACATACTAAGCATCTGATCTCTCTACTTTTTATGTTTCCTTCCATAGGTTATGAATATATAGTTTATGTATTATTTGTCTCTGAGGGGTTCTTATCTTGGATAACCTTGTTGTAGATAATGTATCTCACCCATGTACCGTTGTTTATGTTTCAATGTTTTAAAAGGAACTAAACTATTAGAGTCTCAGGGTTTTTGTTCATGTATTGTTTTATATATTACAAAAACATTATATAATTCATATATATTAAAAGTAGGGCTTTAAATATTTGGTATTATTAGGAAGTTTTAGTCATCCTTTGGAAACTGAGATGAGAAAATGTTACTGATATCCCTACGAATATTTATAAGGATATAGCATGTGATGTCATTATGTATAATGATAAGAATGATTTAATTTTTAGGAAAATGTACTTGAATTTTGTTAAAAGATAGATCTAGTGGTTTCTTAAAAATACATACATGTACATATACTATAATTTGATGTTTCTCTAGCACATATTTAACCAAGGGGATCAGCTCTGAAAAGTGTTTTGATACCTGACTCAGCGTATCCTTGTACATGACAATGGGTCTTTCTTCACGCATGGTTTAAAACTCCCATGGGATATTTGTTTCAAATTCACAACAGCCTTTATAAATAATCATGAAAAATTTGAGTATAAGAAGACTATAACTAATTTAGGATAAAATTAGGGTGTCATATATGAAGGATGGTGTAAAAAGTTAGACATCATGTGAGTGGTTTTTCATTATTATGTGGTTCCTCACAGTGAAAAACAATTATTACCCTTATTTTAGTCAATGGATGGAACCCAAAGGAACTGCAATGATGGAGAATTTAATTGAAAATGTTATGATTGTACTCCTGAGAATCTGAATGCTATAGGAGATGTAATGAGGACCCTTATTAAAATTCTCACACAACTTTTTAAATATATGATTAATGTTGAGATTTATATCAATCAAAAGTAGGAACATCATTCAATTGAGTCCTTCAGGTGGCCACATGAACCTTATTTCAATGGGTCTTATAATCAAATAATTAATGAAAAATAGATAAGTACCACTAAAAATATATTCTATGTTCTCCAGTGATTGGATAATGTGAAATTAATTTTTCCTATTTATAGGTTATAAGGTGAAGGAGACCATTAGTGGTAACTAATCAAGAATATGTGGATGAATGATGAAGTTGAATCCTTGTATTAGGACAATTTTTAAATTTTATTCTTCAATAAGTATTATCCTCATATTCTTCATTATGAATATGGAAAATGAGTTCCTTTAGTTGAATAAAATGAATGATGAATCTTTTTCTACCTATAAGTATAATTTCACCTAACTTTCAAGGTACGCTTTGGGAATTATCAACCAACAATAAACTAATGATGATAGGTTATTCAATGGATCAATGTAAAGTCAGAGAAGTGATTTGGTCCTAAGATACAATAGTTTCTATGAATAGATTGGGAATTGTGGAATCAAAATTCAAATTGAGGTTACAGTTATGTATCAATATCATGGTTTTAATAATAAGAGTAAAATGGATTTTAATGGAAAATATAAAAATTATGGTGATAATAATATTGGCCTTCAATTATACTATAATTGTTGACAATATCATGAATTCACTTGTCTTAATGGGACTAGTAAATGTTTTAGGTGTAGAAAGGAAGGATATCAAGATTATAAATGATGATGTTATTGGAAAATGCTATACAATGATGTGGATAATAAGAAAAATACACATAACAAACCTCCCACACATTATTGTTTCCATTCTAGGTATTTTGATAATTTTTTCAAAAAGATCACAATTCCAAGGGTTTAAAATGTTGATCAGCACCAAAAAATGTTAGGAAGATGAAAAAAGGGAACAGTTAAGGAATCACAATAGATTAAGTGAACCATGAAAATTGAGGAACTCCATAGAGGGTAATTTCTTGTTCTATTCTATAAAAATAGTATTTAAAAAAATATTATTGTTCATCTTTTAAATGAAAATGATATGAGTTTAATTATTGAATATCTCTGTCTACTTGATTTTTGGATTAATGAAATCACATTTAATTTATAGATTTTAATGGATGAACCCAATATTTAAATAACATAGATATTTTAATATAAAAGACCATTTATGGAATAAAGGGTTAATTGTCTTTTATACACATGTATGGTTTCAATAAGGATTTTTGTAATTACCATGTTTCAAGAGAATAATTATTTTCCAAATGTTATAAACAATATCTACATTGTAATATATGGGGGATCAATGTTATGCTAATTTCATGATCTTCTTTCTGCTGTTTTGGATTTTCATCCTTTATAATGGTTATAAGGTTAACAATTTATGGAAATTTTAAGTGAAATGTTAGATGATTTTTGTGAGATTAAAGTACTTTCTTACGATATAAGGATTTTGGTATATTAGATAACCTATTCTATCCACTTTGTGTTGATGGTGCCTGAAGATAGTTCGGTTGACTTATCATGGATCTCATGATCTTTTAATTAATTAGGAATTATAAATTCACCATCAATTATTGGAATGAGGGATGAAGAGTACGTTGATTGTGGAATAATAATGGGTAAGGTTGTTCTGAAAACATGTAATTATATATATTCATTTAAATTCATCAACCATAGGAAAAGGATCTTGAAACTAAAAAATTTATCTTAGTACATTAATTTTTAATGAATCAAATGGCCCATTAGATTATTTCTGATGTATTTAGTTTGGGATTTTTTTTTAACATTATGATAATCATGTTCTCTATCAATTTCCCTCAAAACATGATAGTTAGATTTATCATCAATATCCATGTTTTTATATCCCACATATGTTCTTATATAAGAAAACCTAGTTTTATGTTAAATCGTGTAAAGTTTATGTTTTTAACATTCCCCATTTAAAGTATGTTTTTGAATAATTTTTATGATGTTTTTTATGAATGTAACTTTAACTTATTAAACCTTACATAAGTGAGACGATTTTCATTGGAAACATTCATTTTATGGGTGGGGGGTAGAATGTAACACCCCGAGTCTTTATGGACCTTTTTTCCTATAATTAATTAATTCAATTCATGTATTTCATGTATTTCATTTAAATAAGTTAAAAAAATTCCCCCGGATACTAACTTGGCTATTTCTATAATCAAAATCGAATTTTTGTATAATAAATGCAACACCGACTTTCTATGAAACATTATATTAATATTTTAATTATTTAAAAAAGATATTTATTAAACGACAATTAAATATAGTAATTTGAATAATAATAACAAAATTTAATATATTTATTATAATTTCTTTTTATAAATAAAACATATTTATTTTCAAAAATATAATTTTTTGTAAAGTATTTATATTCATAAAAATACTACTTTCTAAAATGAAATACTTTTCATGTACTCAAATAAAAATAAATAGTATTAATTTTAAAAAATTTACCAAATAAATTTGATAAAAAAATTATTTTTTTAATTTATAATTTCTAAATTATATTAGATGATTTGTTTTTGCGAAAACATCATTTTTGGATGAATAGTTAAATTATTGAACTTTTATTCAACAATTATTTTTTAAATAATTTATTTATAAGGATAAAATATATTTAAAATTGTTTTATAAATTTAATTAGATGATATTTTTATAAATAAATTAAATTAAGGTCGTTGGATTAAAGATCACAATTACATTTATTATAAAACCATAGCAAAAATCAGGTCATTTTTACATTAAAACACTTCATTGTCGTCTTGTCTGTGGGATTAAATTTAAATTAATTTATGAAACTTTTGTGATGGGAATTTTTATGAAATGATACCATATTTCTAATATTAATATATTATAACTCCTAATAAGGTAAAAATATTTTTTTATAAAAAATTATTAGTGAATTTAATTAAAATTAATAACAACGATTAAGGTAAACTTTTTTTAAAAAAGGGACTAAAATTTAATTCGAAGGCCCCAAATGACCTATAAAACTATCAAAGAGAAATTTTAATGACATATATGTACTATATAATTCCATGTATTAAATTAGTTCTATAATAGGGTCCAATTTTCTTAGAAAAAACAAGGGTCAAATTCCCATTCCCAAAATCTACAAGAGTGTCACTCCTCTTCCACTATAAAAAATTATCCTCTCCTGTCACTACCTCACACCTATCATGGAACTATTTCACAACCATGATTTGATAAAACATCCATTTAAAAGTCTAATATTCATCATATAAGCCTATCCCTGGGCCGAAATCCATCCAATGAATAAAATTTTTGAAAAACAAAAGGAGTTACCTGAATAAGGGGTGACATTATTCCTCAAACACTTTAGTTTTATTTCATTATCCGCTCATTAATTTTTCCATATTACATTATTATAAAATAACACCAGTATCATAAGAACACTGAGATCTTTTATACTAATTTTTGGAGGTACACTTACAAAATCTTCCATCTAATGGGTAATGAAATTACTGTTTTTGTCTACAGTGAACTACTATCTCATGAAGCAACAATTGTTTATTCTTACTTTACCACCTATCACGGTTGAAATTATGATGTAAAATATATTTATATATATTATATATTTTTATTATATCATATTTGTACTTATTAAATATTTTTATAACATATACTTTTATTCTCTACATCTTGTGTAAATACGATAACATCATTTTTTGACGTGTGGACTACCGTCTCCTCAAAGTGATGTGATTTGTTCACACTTTACATGAAAAGTATCAAGTATATTTTTAGTAAAATTATATGATATATATATATATAAATCAAAAGTAATTATAATATATATATATATATATATATATATATTCAATTTACACAGTTTCCTTCAATACGACAACAAAATGGGAATAGCATTCATACGTATATACCACTTCCTGTATTAATTAACACTGTATTCCATTTAATATTTCATTTTTATTATATTATTATAAATACACATATACTGAATATATATGATATATATATAAAATTTGACATTCTATAATTAAGTAAATCATCAACTAATTAAGACGATGAAGAATAATGAGTCAAAACATGTCTGAAGAACAAAGAAGATATCACCCGAAGTGAAACCTTAACATGAATTTTATAATTAGTGGGTAATATTATGTCATAATAAAATAATATATTAAATTAGATATAATACTATTTTTTTAATATTTATAGTAAAATTAAATTTATTATAAAGGACGTTAGTTTGACTATGGAGAGATTCCAAACATAAGGTAAGAAGATTTCATCTCACTTTTTAATCCGTTGAGATATATGTGATATTTACAACTCACATCAATGTTTACTGTATATAATACCTTATGGAATGTTATATAGTAAATTTACTTTATTTAATGATATAAAATTCATTAAATTTATGTTATTCTTTCATAGGGATCACATTTCTAATGTTACTCTTGCGGAAAGAGATTTATCTTCTAACATTTATTTTCTGTGAGACGCTAGAAATATTCATCATGTATTTTGTATACGTGATGTTTATAGTGACCATATATGTATTATATGATTACTATAATTAATTATATGATTATTTAAAAATCAATTTTATGATATCTCTTTCATGGGGTTATGGATTCAAATGATAATAAATTGGTAATAGAATTTTGTGTCAATTTTCATTATTTGATACACATGCCATGTTATACAGCTATATTTTTCTATGAGGTGTATATAAGGAATTTCTAATGTTAAATTATGAATATAATTCTTTTAATGATATTTTATACATAATATAATTTTATTTTCTTGTATATGGTGTATAATTCAAAGTAACCATGTGGTAAGAGTTTATTGAAATAATCTCATCATTTCTCAAGGTTGTTCTTGATTATGCTTCAATTGATGAAATAATATTATCCATGTCTCAATATAAATAATTAAGTATAATATACTCTATATATTCATGATATATTAATTTATTTTTCCCATTTTCCCACTATTTGTTATATACGATGAATAATAAATTGTTTTTAAGAATGTTCGACTTTACCTCTATCTTTGGTCAGAAATCTATGTTCATTAAAAACCATGTTTTCTAAAAAGGTTCTCAATATTTGTTACATAATCATTTAAAAGATATAAAATAATTTTCAATGAAATGGTTTTCAAAAAAATTTCATGCATTCTTCATATGTTTTCAAAAAAAATTCAAGGAAAAGGTTTCAAATTTTTTTTTATGATTCTTATATATGTTTTCAAGGAAAATGGTTATTAAATGTTTTTTCAAGTTCTGTTAATATGTTTTTAGGGAAAAAGGTTTTCAAAAAGTTATCATATATTCTTTCTTTGTTTTTAATTTATTTACAAGGAAATGTTTTTTTAATGTTCCTGTGATTAAGAAAAAATCCTTATTTAAAATTGAAAGTATATTTTTGTCAAGAATTTTTTTGAAATGTGCCTTTCCAAATAATTTCCAATATAAGATGACATCCATTTTTTCTACAAATTAATTTATGAGAAATTATCCAATCGTTCCATTATTTTATTTCTATGGAAGGTTTATTTTCTATTGGCATGATGTTTATCAAAACCTTTTTCTCTTTCATGGGTTATATATTTATGAAACTGATTCCTCTTCCATGTGTTTCATGATTATGAAACCCATTTCACTTCAATGGGTTATACAAAGATAAATGTTTACAAAACCAATTTCTCTTTTACAGGTTATATAATGATAAATTCTTAAGAAATAGTCTTCCTTCCAAGAGTTATTCTAGGATTAAATGACTATAAACCTATATATTTTCCATAAGTTATGATATGATCAAATGTTTATGATACCCATTTCTTTTCATTGGTTAAGATATGTTTGATTATGATTTTGTCGAACATTTATGTATTATTTACTTATAATATTGGTGGGACCTATGACTCTCTCAAATGAATTGTGAAATGATAAATGGTATAGGACATCAAAGGGTACATGAGTTATAGCCCATGATGTAAAAAAGGGTGCATTGGTTATTTCACATGCCTGAAACCAAGATGGTAATTGGGTTGTAGCCAAATCCCAAAGAAAATATGGTATACAGGTAGTTGAAAATACCAAAAATAAGATGTTTTATGGGTTGTATCCCGAGCCTAAAAGTAACATGGTATATGAGTTTTAGCCCAATCCCAAAAATAAGTGGGTGTACATGTTGTTATCCCAAGTGTGATGTAGGTACACAGGTCATAGCCCAAGACTTACATGTTATGAGGTTCTTATCATGTAGACTTTACATAGGATTTTCTATGTTTATGTGTATTCCATAATTCCATTCATCAATCCTATATTATTCTTTCATGGAATATTATCTTGATTCACTAATGATTTAGGTCTTATGAACTACTGATCTTTGTACAATGATTCACGTTTATGTTATTTGAGGTTAATGGTACGATCTTCAAATTCCATTATCATGTTCTCATATCGTTATGCTCATGTTTATTCGTACATATCGTTTTTTACCCTTACTGATCATATGTGCTCACCCATTTATATTTTTCATTCCCTACATAATGAATATATATTTTATGTATAATATTTCTAAGAGGGGTGCTAGTCTTGGATAAAATATAGTGAGATAATGTAGCTCACCCATGTACATGTAATTATGATTCCTTGTTTTCAAAATAACTAAACTAAAACAATGTTTTGGAATCTATTTGTGTAATACTTTATGTGTTCCCCAAAAGTTACGTAATGTATTTGTTTGAAAAGGGAGAGTTTCTATAATGTAAGTTAGTATTAATGTCATAAAAAATGGTGTTTGAATCTATGTTATATTTCATGATAATCACTATTAGCTTAATAAAAATACTCCCTTTAAAAATATTATCTCACCATTTCCACAAAACTCCAATAAATGCCATGATGAAATAAAGAATAATGAGAGATATAGAACCAATACATCTTCCCTTTTTTGTAATTATTATTATTATTATTCACTTTTTCAAAGATGATCTTAATAGATGTTTAACATCTCCAACCCAACCTAAAATGATAAATATCATTGTTCAATAAACAATTATTTATAACCTTCAAAATATAATACCAAATTTCCATTTTATCAACAATCAAAGACAATATAATTAAAAAAATTGATTCAAAATGAAATATTCTCCTGAAACTCTAAAAATAATTCAACATATTCTCTATAGTTTCAATCATCCCCTCACCCATGTATAACCCTCTCATACACTTGGATTAATGAAGATCCTATAAAATAGGGGAATAGGGTGGTAATGGATAATATAGGCTTGTAACTTATATCTATCCTAATATATTAATTCATGGATTCCCTGGCATTAAATAAGAAAAAAATTCATTGTAGATCCACAAATAATGGTATCAAAAAAGGCGAGTTAGTAAATTTAAATATAAGTTTTTAAAATCAAAACACCATAATGATACAGAGAATGTTCTAAATTAAACAATGCATGAGTCACTAAATAAATATGTATATGAAAATAATCGAAACATAAGTCATATAATTCACTTAATAATTGGAATATGTGTTTGGGAAAATGACTCATGAAATTTCACGTTAATTACAAATCAATCAATAATAATTGTCATCATTTAAATAAATTTAAATATAAATAAACTCCTTTACATAAATCATTAAATTTCCACAACTCTTGATTTTATAAATATATTCCCCAAAGTCCATCTCAACATATTTTTTACCTCAATTTAATCATTCAATTTTATTGTAAAAGTAATCTAAAACATGTCGTGATAGTTATTATAAATGACTTCAGTCTGGGGAAGGTAGAATTCACAAAAAAAGTTTTTTGGGGAGTTCTATTTTAATTAAAATTTATATTTATTCGCAAAATTTAGGGACTGAATAAAATGAAAGAATTATTACTCTTAACCCATCTCAAATGGTGGTTAGGGTGAAAAATTTGGAACAATGATCACTTTATTATCAAGTATTGTTTTGTATAGTTTACAAAATGAACACACCTTTCATAGCATTAATCACTAGAAATTTCTTCGTTCTCCTTCACACATTATTCCTTTTTCCATTAGTATAAATAATAAAAAAGTAAAATCATCAAATAATGTGGTATATTCAAAAAATAATTAAAATATAAGGGGAATTTAAAGTTAATTATAATATAATTCTAAATTAATTCCTATAAAATAATTGTAAATTAATTTCCTTGATAAAAATAAAAACATGGGTTAACTCCAATTAGCTCATATTGTTTTTATTTTTATGATATCCTTGACCTTTGATGCGTGAGTGGAGGGTGATATAAAGTTGATCATCTTATGTTTAGCCAATTATAAATTTTAGTTTATCTGATTTAATGGTACCCATCCTAATTAAATATTTCTTGAAATACTAATGGGGTGAGAAAAATAAAAATATATTATATGTTTGGGAGTGAGTTTTAATTAAATACAAATTTAGTGGAACACATATTATTTTTCATCATCTATTTTTTTCTGATCATGTTTTTCAATAACCTCTACGAGATCTACTACCTGATCCTCAAATTACCCTTATTTTATTGTTCTTATAATTAATAATAATATTTATTTCCATTATATATTTATGTATATTCACCCTATTGATTTATTCTTATCATTCTCTGAAATAATCATGAAAGTATATTCTTAATTTAACACCCATTCACTCTTAATTCTCCATTTGGTCTCGAATTTTACATCATTCTCTTTCTCTAGTATATAAATGGATTGTTCTTGGGGAAAAATTAGTTTTTGGATAGAATAATATATTTTTTATGGAAATATGAGGTTCCCCATATTAGTAAATACTTATAATTAATTGCTTTGTGGATAATTCTGTTTCTTATTGGCTTAAAATAGCGAGGGTAACTTATGAAGATAAAATTTCAATGTTCGGTACAGCGGTTACATCATGTTTGTCTTGAAGCCCTTCAATTATCTTTGAAATCTCTTCAAGGTCTAATATATCAGTGGGTTACTCATTTTTTACTCCTCTTACATTTTTAACCAACATTTATATTCTCTCAAAACCATTATACGTCTCCTTGCAAATATTTTTTGTTTCATGGATATTTTCCATATTTTTACTCATGTATTGATATGGGGCATTTATTTTATGAATCCACTAGATCATCTAATGATTTTAATATTTATAATTTTATTGACATATAAATATTATGGTAAATTTTTTTTATTTGGGAATATAAAATATTACCCTTCCTGCATAACCAAATATACCGAAGTGGAGAATAGAAATATAAACAGATGAATGAATAAAAAATAAAATTTTAAAATATAAATAATGAAGAATTTTTTAATAAAAAATCAAACTAATATAATCATAGAATTACTCTGTTAAAATGATACAAAAAGATTTTATACCTCTTGAGAAATTCATTAATTCCAAAAGGGATTTTGAATTAAAAAATAAATATGAACGAAATGAAGCCAAACAAAATATTTATATTAGTATTATTTTAAAAATTATATACCAAATTTGATTCCATGATGTTGATGTTAGAGAAAGCAATAAAATAAAATATAAAAATAAGGATAATATTGAATGATGAAATAAAATATAAACTAATACGAATTTTGAGTTTATAGACTATGGGATAAAAAATAAAAAATAATTCAATATCCATGAAATTCACCTATTCATGTACTAATGGTATTAGATATAATGTTTTAATCATGTTTTTTCTAAATTAGTTCCATGTAATACACTTAGGCTAGGTGATCACTACCCCACCCATTAATACCGATTTCTAATGGTCTCGTACTTTCATAAGCTAGTTAGAGAGGTTACCCAAAACTATTTTTATAAATAGAACCAGTTCCATCAAAATATTATTTGTAATGGTTTAATTATAGTATCATATTATAATGAAAATTTTTATTTAACATAAAATTATCATGCTTTAAAAAATAATAGAAAAAAATTAGGATGTGAATTGAAATGCAAATAATCAACATGATATAATAATAATAATAATAATAATAATTACATTAGCACAATTTAACTTTGGTTACATGTATAGACCCAAAAAATAAAACCTTAATGTCATCCATGAGAGTTTTGGAATATCAATCGAAATTAAAAATTCCATATAAATTATGGTTATAGCTAGGTAAAAGACTCTACAATAGTGAAACACATCTCACTGGGCTCTGGTCTCAATATAATTTTAGCTAGATATAGACCATTCTATTTAAAGGCCATAAAATATCATTTTATTGATTCAATCACCCATAAATAATCTATTAGTGTCTTCCAATTAAATATTGGTAGTGCAAGATCATCTAAAAGTCAGATCCAATCAATAATTCTGAATATACTATAATAAAAACCTTTGCTGAATGGTTTTATGTTGTGATAATAATCATCATGAAATGAATTTTAATTCTTATCTCTAGAAATCAATTTTCTACTTAACATATAATTCATGATATCATGGTAACATTCACAAGGTTCACAATGTCATAATGATTTGAATCCCTTTATTCCAAGTTTCACTGATTCAATCTTACTTCATTATTTAGGTTATTTCACTACACCAATTCATGTCACAACATAAAGCTTCAAGATCAATTCAATTTTATCTTTTTATATTATTTTATATTGTATTGGAATTAATTTAATCCAAACAAAAAGATTAATATCCTGGTATTTAAAATATCATAAATATTCACATTTAATTCCTAAATTAATGACTTCATTATTCATAAATATATATATATATATGTGAAATATTTACATCATGTAGCAATATAATTATACTATAGACTAATATTTATATATATATATATATATATTAATATCTTATAATTTACAATTGATACAAATTACTATACAGTTGGACATAATGTTATATAAATAATTATTAAAGGGGTTCGAAATTTGTCATTAAAATTGGAAAATATTATATGTTATCTTAAGAAGAATATTTTTAGAATACAACTAATAGTGCATTGGGAATATTAAAAAAAACTTATTATATTTCATTTCACAATGTGTAATGTGGGAATATTTTTTTAGACATTAATAATAGTTGAAGAATGAAAAAAAGTGTACTAAATCCCATAATTAATTATGTGATATGGGAAATATCACTCAATGAAATATTCTATGTTTAATAGAAAATATTATTTCACATGGTGTAAAATGAATGCCTATTAATCCACTTGTTTATTATTTTTCAATTATCCACTTTTTCCTAAAGGTGGGAAGATATAAAAATGGAAAATAGTACAAACGTAAAATGAATGGAAGACACATAAAATGGGTCACCCAGATAACAACCTAGGCCACCTAGATGGCTCACCTAACAAACAACACCTTATTGTTGGACTGGAACTCTTTAAGACCAGGCACCTGAGATGAATCCTCTTTCCTGACTACCTGACGTCCACGATGATAATTAAGGGTAATCACATCAATTTAGGTTACATAATGTCACACTTACTGAAATCTCATCATAATCATCAAAATAAAATCTCACTCTCACCATATGGAATCACATAAATAATAATAATCATAGAAAAATTATAAAATAAAATAAAATGAGGGACCATACTAACAATAAAAGGCTAGAAAACAGACCATTATAATTGAAAAATCCACAATCTCCACAAATCTAAATCCTTCTCAAACTACAAAACTAATGAACCTTATATAAAAATATAATGATTTTCTGATAAACTCTAAAAACCCCCCATTATTTTTCTAATAGAAACTAGAAAAAATTACAAACCAAAACAATCATAATTGATACAAGACAACAATTGAATCTCCCACATCAAATGACATATCCAACTAAAATCAAACATTGAACCCCTATTTCAATAACCCCATCTTTTAGTATTGAATTCACTAGAATTTTTCAATTAAATAAATGTCACAATAGCATTATAGGGAAAAAAATTATGTTTATAAAAATAAAAGCATTGAAGATACAATTTAATAACAAGGAGGAAAAAACATAAACTAAACCAATCAAAAAATTAAATAAAAGTCTAATCAGATCTATACCACACTAAACTACAAGAGGCAAGATCCATTAAAAACCATCAAATTACACACCCAAAAATTCCCCAAATAAAAAAATTACAATTATTCTAGAAAAAAATATGGGGTATATCATGATGTACATTGTATAAGGTTAATAGAAATAGGGTGAATGCGGTAAAGAATAATGAGATCACCAGAATCAACAAACCAGAAACACTAGATAAAAAATACAAATAAAATTTGATAACTAGATGGTTAAACGTCTAATAGTTCGGCCATCACTATTATAAACAGCCAAATGGTTTTAACACCTGTCAAGTGTATGGTCTGACAAGAATTTTCAAAAAATCAGATAAATAATCAATGTTGTGTCCCTCAAAAATATAGAACACCAAAATTAATATGAAATAATGTAAGAAGTCAAGAAGTATATGAATGAGAAAGGATTTATCCATTTTAAAATAATATGATAATTAAATTAGAATGATATAATAAAGAATAAGAAAAATGGGGAGGGGAAGAATATTCACACATATGGAAGGAACCCTAGTATTATGATTGAAAAGGTAGACAGTTTAAATGGTTTGTATTTCAAAATATTCAATATATTTTTATTCATTAGTAATTATTTTTAAAACACATAAACCATGATTGGACCATGATTTTCCAATATAATAGAAAGAGTCATGTGGTTTTGATATTGAGTGGAAGAAATCGATAGCTAAATATCTATGAATTTTATTTCTTCCATTGTATATATATGGTCTACTATAACTTAGTAAATGATGATGATTTTGGTAAATCAAATTTTCATTAAATACTTGGTGGATCACCAAAAGTTGATGATTCATTGGCAATTGCAAGTGGATTTTCGTTGGTAATTATGTAAGGGTATGTTTAATCTATACATTGAAATTCAAGTTCATTTTTTATCTTATTTATTCATAAAATCATATTGATTTATCTTCTGTTAGGAATTTGTTTTATTATAGAACATTTATGTATGAAAATGTTAACCCAAACATATTACATGTAATTTATATATCTGTTAAAATATAATTTTCTTAGATACATAGAGTTAGTGAATAATTTTCATGATTTATTAGGTTTCATAGTGTTTTAATTTGAATTAGGGATAATTTATTTTCTCTTAAGATGTTTTTTAAATTCATGTGTTTGAGAAAAAAGTATCCCATTTTCAATAGTGTGTGATTAAGTTAGAAATAATTAAGTGAAATATTATTATTTCCAATATAAGGATTTATTAAAAATTTTAATGAATACACTATTTGTTATAAATTGATAACTTTAATGTATATTCCACTATATTTTAAAAATTATTCAAATATATGATAAACTAGTTAAAATTATTTTGAAGGATTAATGTTTCATGTTAGGATTGGAATATCCTAGTGATGAGGCTGAGGAAAATAATCGGGTTTCACAACTTTTCAATTTTTATATTATTACATCTTACTCAAGTGGAGTGGTGTTAGGATATTTATTTATCATATTTAGTAATTCCCCAAGGGTCAATTGGTATGGAAATATCATGAACAATGACGTTTCTCTATTTACTACCAAATATAACCTATATATTTGGTATAATTAAATTAAAATCCCTAGAGATAAAATTATGAGGAATTAAAAAAAAATTGATACTCTTATATACCATAGGATTTATGTATTTATTCTAGAATTTTTTTCTAAATTAAAAATTCATTTATGATTTATCCTATCATTATATGGGTTAGAGATAACATATAAAATTTTGGGTACCTATTTCAACCCCCAAAATGGGTAGATTTTGAGAATTTCTGTGTTTTCATTTTCATTAATATAGATTATTTTTTTACTCAACCATAGATATATACTTTTCATGTTCATGTTGTTGTGTTCTATCCAAACACATGTAAAAGTAATAAATAATTTTTTTATCAATAATGGTTTGTGGAAATTTTGGTAATATTATAGAGATAATAGGTTATGCTGATGATTAGACATTCACCTATTTTGAGAATTTTTATTTTTAGGTTTAATGATGTATTTACAACTCATTTTTAGTGATGACTAGACATATATACCTTTTTTTTTATTAATATTTTCATAAATTTTTATGTAAAAAAATTATATTTTTAAATCATTTTTAAATGGAAGATTTATTTTATTTTTATTACATTTATAATTAATTATATTAGTATGTTTTAGAATTACATTATATAGAATATTTTCTCATAAATGTGATAATTTGGATTATAATATATTTATAAGGTTTTTTGTTTTGTTTTATATACATATCCATCAAGTTTAATTTATAAAATAATTATTGGCTGATGTAAATTAGTAATATCATTGAAACATTATCACCTAACAATATTTTTCAGAAATCTATAATGTTTTCTAGCATCTTTTTATCAGTTGAAACATCATAGGCCATGTGGTGTCTAGAGATGATGTATCAAGTCAATATATATGGTACGATATTGTGAAGAATGTCTTATATCTCAAAAAAAATCACAATATCATCCAATAGCCTCACAAATAATATTCCCCACATTCCTTTTTTATCCCAACTTTTAATTTCTAGACTGAGATAAAATCCAAATAATACATTATCAATAATCCCAATATATAATGGATGGTTTCAATAATAATCATCTAATCTATTCCGGCACAAATACATCAACATTCATTTTAGTATTCGTTAAACAAAATTTATTTTTTATTTGATAAATATAGATCAATTTAATGATGTCTCATCTACCATGATTGAATGTAATTAAGGTCCTTTAATCCTTTCAAATTAAGTCTCATGTGGTTAAATATATATAAACAACTTGTAGTATTTAGTATATAATAAAATAAATAGTTAGAAGTCACCCTATCAAACACTATAAAAATTTAATATAAATCCAAAAAACACATATATTGATATATAAATCAGATGAACTAACTTCATGTTATTTTAGAGATGGTTGGTTGTCTCTTCTTTCACATAAATTAATAGGAATGTTTTATTACATTCCAAAATCACGATGGAAGTAAAGAACATATCTAATTTTTATATTGGTAATCTATATAAATTTAATCTGTCACCTACATAAATATTTACCAAAATTTAAAAGAAATGTTCACGTTATATCACCAAGAAAATCGATAATGAATTTTATTCATCTTATCCTCTCAAGGACCTAGAGTTCCCTACCATGAAATAAATAAAATTTTCATTCCATTTAAAATTTAAAATTAGAAATTTTTACTGTTTCCCATTATGTATATATAACTCTTCCTTTACCTACTAAAATGTATGGGATCTCAATATACATCTCAATATCATATATACTATTCTCAAAAAACTGAATACTCACCAAATATTAGAATAAATTCTACTCTATGTTAAGAAACCTATCAACAAGTGTGGTTTTCTATAATATCATCTCCTTAAAACAATGTTAGTACAACCATCCTATCACAAATGTTACATGGAGAATATCGTTAAAATAGTAACCCAAATAGAAACTCCCTACTAATACTGACACAAATTTTTAATACATTATTTTTATATCAGTTTAAAGGTAAAAAATCTAGTAGAAGAGGGAAAATCTAAGGAAATGGAATTGGGTTTGAGAATCCCCTTACCTTATGTACAAATTATATATTCACTTTAATGTAATTGATAATAGAATTTAATTCATTATTTAAAATTTTGTGAACCTTTTATACATTAATTTTATTCTTTTTATTTTTATTATGTTAATTTATGTAATTTTTGATGAGCTATAAAGGTCAATTTTGTCATTCGAGTGTGTTCATTTTCTTGGTATTCTTGGTCAGTTTTCTAATTTCTATGTATGTAAGTTTATGTAGAATGAGAATGATTATAAAGAATTGAAATTATATAATATTAATTAAGATATGTAATATTAATTGGTATTATATCTGTTTTATTTATATGGCATGAGAATAATTTATTAGATTGAAAGTTAATGAAAATAATTTAATTTATTTCACGGATTTTATGACCAATATAAGATTGTGAAATTTAATTTAACATCATATTTATATATTGGGTCTGGAACATTATATAACAAATAATTTGTAAAAAAATCTTATTTAACCAGAATTATGGTTTTATAACTATCCTAGAAGGTTGTAGTAAAAAATGAAAATGCATCGTTTATAGGGGCGATAAATCAACCCACCTTTGATGATAATTTCATTTTTAGAAAAAAATAAGAACGGAATATATTTGAAGATGAATTATTCCATCAAAATAATAAAATTTCAGTATATAAGAGATAATGGAGTTATCATTACTCTTAGATGTCTAGGGGATAACAGGATAATAAAACAAAGAAATGAAAGAAACATTAAAACTAAACAGAAGAGGATTTTACCTCTTGAATTTCTCCTCCATGTGAACCTCCTTATTGAAAAGATTTTCATATTTTGATGAGACCAAGGGAACATAGATGTGGGGGAGTATAATGGGAATATTACAGTCTATAATTTTTACAATGAATAATTCTTGAATGGTGTGAGGAAAAGAGATGGTGAGGTGTGGTGTTTATAGTGGGGGGAGTGTTTTCTTCTCATTATTAGTATATTATTTTGGATAAAGACTATGAATAGTTTGATAATTTTCAATAAATATTTTAAAATAATGAAGGATTGTTTTATATTTTAGTTCTTACATCATGCTTGATGTTTTCATTCATGCATTTGGGTTATAATTTAAATTCCATAAATTACCGTATTTCACTATTAACCAAAAAGTCCACTGTTTTAGAAAAATACCAAATATTTAACAATACCATTTTTTGAGATGTAGAAATAAAATATGAACTCAAATTTATGAAAATAATTTTCTAAATATGAGAAATTTAATTTTTTATTAAAATCATCATTGTCTTAAGAAAATACTATTTTTTTATTTTATAACTGATTTTATAACACAATGAAAAATTAATTAATGTCTCAAGAAATTATATTATAAACATAATACCACAATATATTTATCAAATAATAAAATTTATAAAAATAATAATTCTTTTAAATAATTATCTTAATTATTGAATTGTAAATAAATATTTGGGACTTACAAAAATAATGAATCTTAATTTATCATTTTTAAATAATTTCTTTATATAAACTAATATAAAATTATATCATATTATCAATTATAAACTGTCTAAATTTTATTTATACATTCATAGGTAAGTTTAATATTATATCAAATGGGTAAATATTCATAAGGTTCATACTACTATTCCAACAATCAAGTTATTATTCAACTGATATATTTAACACCCCCAGCTTTTATAGCATGTGTCTTCTTAAATAAATACAGTTTCATCAACAGCCTGTCTTGTATGCAACACGAAGTTCGAGCATATCACGATATACTAAAATTAACATTTGAAAAGTGTTTATGAATATTAATAACCACATTTTTTAATTAATAAATTTTATTTTTCAATATAAAAATCATTTTTTTATTTACAATTTCTAAATTAGCTTAGGGAGAAATTTTGTCAATTTTCTGAAATGTTCCAAATGATGATGAATAGTGAGAAATACTCCACTTTTGTTAAAAACGGACTTTTTCATTTAAGAAATTTTTTTAAATTTAATATAATTTAAAGTCACTATAGATAAATAATACATTAATCAACCCAATAAAGGCCATTGATATCATTTTTGTAATAAAATAAGATATTGAAATTTATTGAACTTTTGCACATCTCTTTTAACCGCATTCTAGCCACATCAACAAGATTAGAATTAAATTTGATTTTACTACTTATGTTATTTGAATTATAAGAAAAAAACACATGGTTATAATCTGTATGAAAAATGTGTTCTAATAGGATGAAAATAATTTATTTGAAAAGTATCTTTTGGATTTTATTTACTATTGTAAAAGGTAAATAAGGTAATTAAAAGTAAAAATAATATTATTATAATATACAATTACCATAAAACATCTTCATTTCATTGGATAAGTTTTTTCGATCAAAATCAACATTAGGTCTATACTATGATCCTTTTTAAGCCACTTTTGTAAGATTATGATATTTATTATATTTTTTTAAAGAAGTGTTAAAAATTTAATATTCACATTTTAAAAAATAAGTAATTTTTAATATGGATTTATACATATGATAAACTATACTATAATTATTAAATTTAAATATAATAAATTTTTCTTCATTAGGATAATTTATTTTTAATTTTCAGAGAAGAAATAATTTGATTAGAGGCTTGTATAATAATTATGCATTAATTGTTTAATTAATTGATATAACAAATTAATGTTATTAAAAGTATTAAAATAAAAAAAATACTTAATTAATGATATAAACTAATTTTATATAAAACTTATACATTTTAGTGACATATTAGAACTATTTGGTTCAAGTTATCAAGTTGTTTGAATATTTCTAAAAAATAAAATATTAGATAGTATCAAAATTGACATAAATTATACTTTAAAATAAAAAATATTTAATAAATTATATATAAGTTATAAAAATATAAGGATCATACAAATAACATTTATAGTGTTAAAAATTTAATAAATGATCCAATTGGGGTAATATTGGCATTTTATAGTAACTATGCTATCACTATAGAGTAACAAAGACAGGTTGTTGTGGTGAAAGTTAAATTATTTAACTAATGGTTATAGACAAAACATATGGTTTCTTTTATATCCTAATCATATAAAAAATTCATTTCCTGATATTATTTCAATATATTCCCACTTAATCGTAGAAATAACTCACTTTTTATGTATTTAAAATAATAAATTAATTTATAATAAATTATTAGTTTTGGAGTTTCTTTAAGTGCACCTCCCCTCTCTTATAAAAGGGAAAATCTACTTATCTTTTCTTTACACCTCTAAATACGGTTTGTTCTAGAAATCCATGAAAATTTCTCTTAGAAAATTCCATAAATTCTTCCTAGAGTCTATAAATCTTATATAAATCTAACATATAGTGTCATCTTGTGAAAATAAAAAGGAGACACTAGAAGAAGAGGTATATGTTTTACCAACTCTTTCAATGTTCTTTTCTTCATTCACTTCCTTTTCCAAATATGTTTCCATTATAATGTAATAAATACACAATATATTATATATTAATATGTTTTTATGATTATGGTACAACCATATTCATCCTCTTACCCATCCTACAAAAAACTACATCACCATGCGTAGGTACGTATGACTTATGGTCTCCATGCCATGGTGTAAACTGTATTTCATATATACTTTATTTCAATGTGTATAATGTAGAATATAATAGGTATAAATAAGTAATTATTCATTATAATTATTATTTAAAATTAATATACAATCCAATTACAAATCATTCAACCATTAAATGAATGATATCGTCGCTCATGCGTACGTACGGATTACCGTCTCCATAACACGATAAGATTCACCGTCCATTAAAACCATTTCAAAATGATTATAAAAATGTATATACTGAATAAATTTTAAATGTATTACATAATAATTCTAAATTAATAATATATATATATATATATATATTTGGGTCATTAACTTTCTTCCATTCAATATGATAAGTAAATAGAAACAATGTTCATGCATATACACAACCCACTGTCTCTAGGAACAGTGTGTTCCATTTAATTTATATATTTATTATATATATTTATATAATAAATATATATGATAAATAAATCATATTTTACATTATTTAGTTATTTAAATCATGATAAAATCAATAAAATCAATATTAACAAGTCAAAACACGTATGATAAACAATGTGGTTATTACATAAAATATTGTTTTAAGTTGCACGTTATTAATAAACTTGTAATATAAAGTCATAAATGAAACATATATGATATTATATCAATTATTATGATTCAGTTGGAAGTTAATAATGTGTTTAAAAACATTATAAAAGAGTTTTGGACATTTACAAAGAGTATCATACCTAAGGTAAGGGACGTATTAACTCAGTTTTCATTCATTGAGTTAAAAATATATGTCATTGGTTATGTTCTTCCAAGAATATATGTGAATGAACCATGATTTTTCTTTATAATTAATATCTAATTATATGGGGTTGATTTATATTTTCACACATAACGTTTTCATTGATATATTCTCACTCTATTGACAGGATCATTATAAGTTAATTTTTGTCTCACTTTTAATTTTTGTGAGTTATTAGACACGTTCACCACATATTTCTTCTGTGTGGAATATATACTACCCCTATTATATAATATATCATGAATAAATTTATCTTAATCGTATTTAATGATTTATTTGAAGGTATTGGGTTTATAATTTAAATATTCAAAGTGGTACATGATTTATTTAATATTTAATGAAATAATCCTTTCTCTATTTTAATATTCTTGATCTTTTCATACATAACTATTTTTATGGATATAAAAGGATTATAAAGGAAATTTTATGCCAATTTGGAATATAATTAAAAAAAATCAAATGGTAATTATTTAAAGTTTTATGTTAGGTTTATCTTCACAACCTTATTATTGTTTATGGTTTTTTATTTGTATGTATCTACTAGGACTTCTTTATCATCCATGTCCATGTTTTTTTAAATGCATTTCAAAATATTATCGAAACTATATTAATTAAATTTTTAACCATGTTGAATTTTTATATTTTTTAAGGACAATTTTGGTCATTTTCCAAACTATGTACTTTATGTACATTTCAAAAAATTAATTAAAGAATGTTTTTTACTTATATGGTGCAAGTGGTTATTTTCCACCACTATGATGCCATAAAATTGTGAAGCATCCCTTAAAATCATACAAGAGTTTTTTGAAAAGAAATGTTTTTTTATATTTGTGTTTATTTTAAATTATTTGAAAGTAAAAAAGGAATATTCCTCTAAAATAAATTTAATGGCTTGATTAAATTATTTTCATCAATTTCAATACACTTTATTGGATTTTATGCTTAATTTATGTTGAGTAATAAAGATATAATCCTCCTTGTTTTATTGATGCTTTTATGATATTCTTGTCTTTGGATGTGATATTTTTATACCATTCATGATTTATGATTAAAGTATTAACATTTATTATGTTAGTTTTAATATGAATGTTTCGGTGGGTTATGCTTCATGAATTTTATATAAGGAATGAAAAAACATAATAAGTGAAGGGTTTGAGACCACTTAATGAAATCCCTACAGGTTGGGGACCAGTTAATGAAATCCCCATGATGTATCGGTAGTTATCATGAGAAAATTTAGTTTGGGTTGTGACCAATTTCTTACCCGTATGTATAGTCTTTTCACGAGGCCTTGACATTGTATTTATGATGTCTGATATTATGCATTCCCTCTTTATGAGATTAGTTATTGATATTAGATATGATTATTAAACTAGTGGAATATCAATGTGAATTTTTCAATGGAAATATCTGATTTATTATTTCCATATTATGATGAAGATTATATTTAAAAGGATTGTGTTTTAGTTTTATACATTTCCTTAATGGTTTATACTTATTTATGATAGTTTCTGGTATATTGTTTATCCTTACTGAGCACTTGATATCTTCCCTTTATTATGTATCATTTTCCCATGATTCTATAATGTTTTTCATGATTGATATATGGGGTTACTATTGGAGAATAATGGTGTACTCAAATAATTAACAATGTTTCATATTATGTTTTGAAATATAATTAAAATTTCATGTATGTAATATATCTTCCAAGACTACTAGACAAATGTTTCCTTCATAATTTGATTCCTTGAAGTCATGAAAATATATTAAAATAATGCACTAGCTTCGAGATTCTAGGGTCAGGGTGTTACATATAGGTTCAAAAATTTCAATAAATTCTTCTCATTTCATTTAGTCATTATTTACATTTTTTTTATTATATTATCAAAGGGATTTTATGTGGTTATACTATATGAAATAATTATAAGAAGGGAATTTCTATTGATAAAATATGGGATCATTATATTCTTCCCCCTTATGAAATTTCACCATTGATATTTTGTTTTATATATTATGGTGAGAAAAAGTGAGGGTACATCTCCTTTATCACTTCCTATGCTTCCCATATTTCCTCATCATACTTGTGGTTCCACCATTGTACATTGACTAGGTGATTAGTTCTGTTTCATAGAACATTATATCTACAATCCATGATCTTTGTTGGATTCTCCTCATAAGAGAGATCATTTTACAACTAGAAAACCTTTGTATTAAGTACATGTTATGGATCTGGTAGTAAATACATTAGAGGGATACATGGAATACATCGTGTACATTAGACAAGGTTACTGGAAGATCCAGTCAATATGAAATAACTATAACTTATAAAGAATCTCAAATGGGTTGATTTTCTGTAGAATCAGATTTCCATTCTTCCCAAATCTCATGATCCTATTCCATGTATAAATGAAGATGAATACCATGTCTCAAACCATAAAATCATGATCTCATCGATGATTATTTATATAGTTCTTTTTTTTGAATTTTGTTTTTCGTCGAGTTATACTGAATGGATTTCACATTTTACACAAATATTTTGACCATTTCTTAGCCTAGTAGCTTACGTTCACTGACTTCATTCCAACATATTGATGATCATCACCTTTTACCATAAAGGTATTTATATGGATCAATTTTTATGCCCGAGTGTAAAATGTTTTTATAAGAGAACTCAACTAGAGGAAGATGGTGGTCTCATCCTCCTTTTAAGTCCATAGAACATATAGTAAACACCACTTCAAGTGTCTGAATAATTCATTTACATAGGCCATTAGTTTTAGGATGATAGGATGTATTGAATATCATATCAGTATTGAAAGAATGTTGGATACTTTTCCTGAACCTAGAGGTGAATCTCGTATCTCAATCAAATACAATAAATAGTTGTACACCAAGTAGCCTTACCACTTCTCTGAAATATATCATTGTAGGATTATTGAGTGATAATTACTCCTGAATTGAGATAAAGTGTTTTGTCTTTATAAGACTATCCACAACAACACATATAATATTGTTTTCTTTAGATGTCTTTAGAAGTGTAGAGAAACATTCCATGGTGATTTTTCCCATTTCCACGTTGGTATGGTTAAAAGTTGCATCATCCCCTTAGACTATTTTTTTATCCTTCACTTAATAACATTTTAGGAAATGTGAAATATACTTAGTGATCTCTTTCTTCATATTTTCTCACCAATAGTTCTCTCATATATCTCGATATATCTTTGTGCTCCCCTGGTGAATAAAGAAGGATGAGCTATTTGCGTCATTCAGAGGCTCGTTATTTAACCCTAGAATATTGGATACACATAGTCATGAACAAAACATTACAATTCCATTATCATCAGTTTTTAAATATGAGGATTTATGCTTTCTCCCAACCACCACCTTCTTCTTAATTTCAATATCATTTCATTGACAATTGATTATTTTCTCCATGAGGGATGGTCGAATAGTCATTTTTAAATTGAATAGTGATGTTCCCCTCTTAATGATTCCCATTTTTGTTCTTTGAAAATCTAATAATATTGGATCCTTCTCAATTATAATCATTCATAATGTTGAAGGATCGTTTCTATTTAGAGCATCCATCACTTTATTTTCCTTACCATGATAGTAGTGGATTTAGAAGTCATAATCCTTGATGAGATATAACCATATTGACCATTTTTATATCAATTTCCTTCTATGTGAAGATGTATTTGAGGTTATTATGATCATTACATATCTCAAACTACTTCCCCTAGAGATAAGTTTTCTAAATTATCAATGAAAAAATCCTAATTTCCAACTCCAGATCATTTGTGGGATAGTTTTTTACATGAAATTTCAACTAGCTTTAGGCGTATGCTGTCACATTATTAATTTTCATTATTAAATTGTGTAATACCTTATTTTAAGCCTTGATATATACCAAAAATAGTTCCCCACATGTTGGATTTGTTTTTACTAGAGTGTCAATAGGCCTGTTGTTTAACCCTTGGAAGTATTCCTCACATTCACTAGTCCGGAAAAACTTTTCTATATTACTAGTCAAATTATTTAGTGGGTATTTTAATCACGGTATGTTATTCAAAAATCATTGATCATTCAAATATATACCACGAAAAATATAGATATATGCTATAGATGTTTTCCTAGTCCACTCTTTTACTTCTGTTGTTTTAGAAGGGTCTATAGATATTCTCTTTCTGGTGATAACATTCCACAATAATGAAACATCCTCCATCTATAACTCTCATTTTATATCCATTTCATAATGTTTCTACCATTTCAAAGTCATTTTCATATTATTCAAATGGTCCTCATCTTACTCCTTTATCTTGGAGTATATTATAATATCATGAATGCAGACTACCAAAAAATATTTAGAGGGAATCTCTAAAGACTCTATTCATTTATTATATGAATATTTTCGGAGTATTAGTGAGTTCAAAAGGAATAACTATGAACTCATAGTTCCACAAACTCATTAAAAAGTAAGTATTAATAATATCTTCCTTCTTCACTAATAATTGGTGATATCCTAATTTAATGTCCACCTTAGAAAAATATGGGGCCCCATAAAGTTGATCGAACAAGTCAAATATCTATGGAATGTTATACATGTTATTTGGGGTGATTTTTTTGAGATAATAATAATAAATATATAGGAACATTAATACATTTTAATTCTTTATTAAGAGGATTGGTTCACCCCATAGTGAGGCACTCAGGTGTATAAAACCATTTTCCATATTCATTTGTAGTAATTTCTTCAGTACTTACAACTCAATGGTGGATATTCAATAAGGCATATTTGATATTGGCAGAGATCCAGGAATGGGTACAATTCAGAAGTAGACCACATAGTTAAAAATAAGATCAAGATTTTATTTAGGGAACGCATCAATGTATTCCCTTACAAAGGACATGTATTCAATAATTTTTCTCTCCCATGTCTCAATCATGTGATCCAGATATGCTTCTTCATAATGAAAAAATATCCACACATGAGATAGTTAATATGATGAAGATTTTTCCTCATCCTTATACTTTTATAAAATTGTATGATGTCTTAGGATGTGAAGGGTTATCTTCATTTCCCAATAGTTGATGTTGGATTTTTATAATGATAATCAATTCATTCAAAAAATAGAACCACAATCTATACAAGGAAGTAAGACCAGATTTTTTGGGAGGTTCTATCCAAAAACATCAACTAGAGAGGAGTTATTTAATTTGGATGCAATAATTGACACAAACCTTTCTCACAGATATCCCAACCTAAAACTTTTGAGGTTGTGTTTTAATAGTTATACTAAACATGAAATACCGGAAAGAATGAGTATGACTAGAATAAAATAGTGTGTTCACTATTCTTGATTGGATAATTAGTGTACATATCACCAAATTGATTTTAGGTTCCACCTTAGTAGTAGTGATAGAATAAGACTTACCTTGATCCTTTTTATTTGCTGGATGATGATATCCATTACACTTGAGGAATTGGGGTTTAGTGCACTAACATGCATAGTTACCTTTCTCTAAACAGTTATAGTGTTGAAACATGGATGGTTATCTCTACCCCTCTACCATATTTTCATGTTTTATTATGTCTCTTCACTATTAATTATCATAGTTTCCTTCTCTCCCGCACTTATTTCATTTCCCCTAGCTTTGAGGCAGTTCTCATGCTTCTTTTTTTAAAATTTTTGACATATGGGTGGTTGAGTTTTATTTTCACCTTTTTTATTAGATCCCAAATATTGTAACTCCAACTATTAATTCATATCACCATAGTCATGGAAACATTCACCAAACTCCACATCCACAAGGAGAGAACATAGAAAAAAAACTTCATAACTGCCAAAGTCTCGAATTTTTTGATTCTTTCGTATGTTTGGTTTTATAGAACTAAAGAATCTATACATTTTTCTATCATTGTTGATAAAAATCATGAAGCATACCTTCCAAGACTTTTGAAATTCTCATTGTTAGTCATGAAAAATTCACATTCTTTTTTCATCAGCTCTATGAATTCTATATCTATCATTATTCGAAGAATTTGAGGGAAATAATTTTTAAGAAACATTTTCATAAAGTCTTCCCACTCTATCCCTAAAATGTTTTCCTTCATCTTGTTATTCTTAATCAACACACACAATTTCTTATCCTCACTATTTAGATGATAAATGGCTAGAATCTCTTTATCTATATTAGAATAGTGAAGTAAAGAAAATATATTCTCCATTTAGTTGTCACACTATTCCACAACTAGTGGATCAAAAGTTCCATTATATGTAATTGGTCATTGTCGCATAAAAGGATCGATATCATGTTGCTCCCACAATGGTGAAGGATGAAGTTCCACATTATTAGGGTTATTGTTCATATCCAGAGCTAGTTGGGGCATCATTGCAATGAAATTGTGAACTCAACATCCTAAGGCAGTGGTGATTTCATTCTGAAAATCGTTGTATTGTCCATAATATGTGTTATTGGCATGGTTTACCTAGGTTCCCACCATTATATAAAACTAAAAAGTTTAGAAGAAAACATAAGTCAATAGTTAATGAATAATTTATTACACTATTCAATTAACTCTAAATTCATGCATAGTGGGATCCCTATGTTTAGAAAAGAATCTTTTGTTCTTACATTTACATAGACTCAAAATAAGGGGTTTCATTAATGTTCTCTAATACTAATTCCCATTTTAACTTAACATTTCTTTGATTCCCACTATAGTGATCTAGGAATTTTATATATTATCATAAAATAATTTTAAAGGTTAGTAATAAAAAATTATTACACAAACAACTTCCATAACTTTAGTTTCTTGTAAAAAATTGGTTTATACATAACTTTACATAATAAAAGATAATCTTTTACTTAATTATGTCTTTTATATATTTTTATTAGCCCTTATGTTATCCTTAGTACCAGTATTTTCCAGAGGATATACATCAAAAGAAGGGGTGAGCTAAAAGCCCAGTAAAATAAAGAATAAGTTAGATAAAACATGGGTGAGAATATTAATTGTTAATAACATAATAAAAGGATCATAATCATAATAATTCTGGGAAACATTAAATGAAGGCATGGAATGTGAAAATAGATAAAAATAAAACATCATGATTTAGTAGTCAACTACCACTGAATTGTTCTGAAAAAACTGGGCATCATGTTCATGCATATAGCAATTTTTATCATGAGATACATCACATTACCCAATTAATTGGAGTAGTTTGTAATTACCTATGCACCTATCACATAATAACATTTACTTTCCCTATATAAATCCAGGTGCACCTATCACATCATAACATCAACATAATCATGCATGCCATATAGAACGTATATTAATCATGGACATAAAATAACCATTGAATGGAATGAGTTCCATATGATAATGTATAACTTTATGAATAAAAATTGGTTTTCCCAAAGGATACAGAAAATAACATGCTTTATAATAGAATTATCAATCTTGAGTGATGAATAAACAATCTCACTATAATTAATAGGTGTAATTTTTTTAAATAAGAGTTCTTCTGAAAAAATTATTGAATTTTTCATAAAAAAGATTGGATGAATGTGTATCGTAGAAATGAAACAGGAAGGAAAAAGTGATCGATATTTAAGGGACATTTGTTGAAAATTCATACAGAAAATGGAGTGAAATGGGGAAAACCCAAATAAATGGAATTGGGTTCGAGAATCCCTTTATCCTCTGTTTGATTTCTTTCATCACCTTTATATCTTAGATAATCAAATTAAATTAGTTATATAAAAAAATAAAAAAAAAATCATACATGAATTTTATTCGTTATAGATTTATTAAGTGCATTTCTAGTCCTCTTGAGGAGATATAGATATTAATTTCATCATTTGGGAACATTCATTTTTTTGGTTTTCATGATCGATTCACTTGTTTATAAGTATGGAAGTTCATGTAAAATGATAATAATTCTCCAGAATTGAAATAATATATTATTAATGAACACAGATAAGTTTAATTGTTCTTACATGTAATTTTCATATATTGAATTAGAATGATTTATTATGTATAACATTATTGATAATGATTTAATTTCTATGGAGGGTTTTACGACCATTATGAGAATATATCATTTAATTTAAAAGCATGTTTATATATTTGTCCTAGAAAAGTATATAAGTTATAATATGTATAATAAAATTTTATTTAACAATAAATATGGTTTTATAACGATCCTTGAAAAAGGTAGTGAAAAATAAAAACACATCATCCACGATGGCGATAAATCAATACACAACAGATGATAATTGCATTAATAGAAAAAAAGGAAAATGGAAGAGATATGAAGAAGAATTATTCCATTAACAGAATAAAATTAATGTATATAAATGAAAATAGATTTATCATTCCTCTTGGATAAGTGGAGGTGAGGATATGATAAGAAAATAAAAGACATTTAAAAGAAATTAAAAGTAAAAGGAAGAGGATTTTACCTCTTGAATCTCTCCTCCATGAGAACCTCCTTTGGGAAAATAGGTTGGACTTTTGATCTTTTATGGGATTAGGAAAATTATTGGGTAGAATTATGAAAGGTCAAAAAGCATGAAAGTTGTGAGTATAATAAATAGTGAGGGGTGGTATTTATTGTGGTGGATAGGGGTGTTTTATCACTATTAGATAATTATTTTAGCTCAAGACTAAGAATAGGTTGACAATTTTCTCTAGATATATTTAAATAATGAAGGTTTGTTTGAGATTTTTGTTCTTACATTCTGAATTATTTTTTAATTCATGTATTAGGATTATAATTTAAATATTATAAATTACAATATTTCAAAATTCACTAAATATTCAACAATTTCAAAAAAAATCCATGAAATTCACCCTAATCATTTATCAACGTTTTGAGTTAAAAATTTAAGTCCATTTTAGTAAAATAATGTTATACATATGTTAAATGTAATTTTTAATTGAAATCATCAGTTAATTGGAAAAATACCGATTTAAAATTTATAACAGATTTTATATGAAAACAAAAATTAATTAAGGTCTTATAAAAGTATCTTATAATAATAATACCACATGATATTAATTCATGAATACTCATTATGAAAATAAAATTTTTATTAAATCATTCTATTAATTAAAAAAGGAAATAAAATATTTATGACTTACAAAAATACCCAGAATAAATTTATCACTTTAAGACATTTTTTACTTAAAATTATATATAATTATATCATGATATCATATCAAAAATGAATAAATTTTATTTATACTTTTTAATGTGAGGATACAATTCTATTTTTTAGGTTACTATTCAAATAGTTTATATTATTATTGCAATGGTCAAGTTATAATTCAATTGATATTGGTTCCTCATATTCTAGAAATACAAGCTATTTCCTTCATTCTTCATTTATAAAGTTGTCATATTGTTCTCAATGTTATTTTATGTGGTTATAATATTGAAATAATTATAATATTGGAATTTCCATTGTAAAAATTTTTGGTTGTTAGACAACTAGTATGTATCTTTATAATCGTGATGCAATAAAATTGGCATATATAATCATTCTCCACCACTTCAATCAATAAATAAATAATATTAATTCGATAGAGAACCATGAATCCATTATTCTCATTCACATATAGATAGAACAAGATGATTAATCATAAAAAAATCATACTTAAATGAATTTCTATACCACATATTCATTAGAATTACAGTTAAGTACATCTTCAATGACATTACCTTTTATGATAGTATAAAAAATAAAAATAAAATTATTTTTTATTCACCCCATATCATTTTCCAGATATCTCTATCTTAATATATATATATATATTTGTGTATGTGTGTGCGTGTATTAAAAGATTTTTTGGTTGGTGAATACTATTAACGTCATTCATAAAATATTGTGACAGAAAAACATTGATGTATATATCATGAACATGTGAGGATTCTCATATTCTCATATATTTTATTATGTAATCAAATTTTTTAATCCCACACACTTATTTTTAAGGTTTAATTTTAAAAAATTTATTTTTGGTGAATATTATGTACTCATTTGTGAAAAAGTGATTAATTATTGACTTTTAATAAATTTAATTATGTTTTTTTATTTTGGAAAAAACATTTTCTAAACATATCTAATGTGCACAATTAGTTTTCCATAATATTATATAGATAATGGTAATCAGTGTATTAATGTGGACCATGAGATTAATCCTACAATATATGAACAAAAATATATATTCTATTTGGGTCGTGAAAACAATTTATTGGTATAGAGACATTCAGTGATGCTTGATATCCCATAAAATAAAAAAAACTAAAGGAGTTTAGATTTCACATGGAGAGAGGGAAAAGTAAGAGAAATATTTTTTCTACTGGGACTGTTGATATTATTTATACTTTATTATTACTAATACATGGGAAATTAGAGAAGTGGAAAAGGAATATTCTCCCAGATAGAAACATTTTCATTAGTAATTTGGTAACAAAATATTATTTTCATGTCTAAATTAGCTAAAAGTAATGTTTTACGCAATAGATATTGATAGATGACATTATGGTTTAAAAAATTTTAAAATTCAATAATTTATTAGTCCATATATCCACTAACATGAGAAATGAATTTATTGGATCCAAAATAAGGCCCTCTTTGGCATATAAGATTGTTTATCTATTTTCTTTTCAAATGACATAGAAATTTATATATCCATTCTTAGTAGGATTCTAGTAATATTTTTAATAATCATAATCATATTATATATTTTATCATAAATTCATCCCACTTTTCTATTAATTTTTATATTCTCGGTTCTACCATTATTCCCATCGAAAGTATATAAAAATGAATAACTAATTTTCACACATTTTGAAGGAAACAAGTGGAAGATACTCAAGTTAAGGTGATTGTATGATTATATTTTTTGTATTACATTATATTGGTAGTATTTCAGTTTATTTTAAAATTAATTATATCCCCTTTCATTGTTATCATATTCTTCTTCCCATTCAAATTTTTTACCATCCTCCATTAGTATAATGTTTCATATAGTGTATAATAGAATTGTGTTAATGATGTGTCGAAAGTAGGACACCTATCCATTTTTCAAGTGAGAATTTTTTCATATGTATAAGATAGGTTTTAGGGGGAATAAATATCAACATTTTTGAGTGTTGAGTGATACGGTTGGTCTGAAAATTGAGTATATTATTGAGAGTTACTTATTGAATAATAAAAACACCACGTGAACTTCCTTAGGAAACTTCAATTTCATAATGAGATATTTTTATTTTTTATTCTTCAAATTTTTTAAATTAATATTTATATAATATTAAATTTAATACAACTATTTATATTATTTGTATATTCTTCTTATAAATTGTGAGAATAGGATAATGGTGTGTCTGAGTGGCCACTTCAAGAGATTAGACCATAGTGTTAACTGTAGTGTATTCCTAGGTAAATAAGTATTTATTAATAAAGATTTAACACAAATAATTATTATAAATTTTTCACCACTTCAAAGTGGTAAATTTTATTTCACACTCTTTTCCTCATAAAAACACACACAAAAACATAAATTTCAAAAAGTAAAATAAATGAATATAATTACATAACATTTTTTAATTAATTTGACAAAATATGTAATTTCATACGTATTCATCATATGATTTTCATATTAATATTTTGATGAGTATAAAAACCAAGAATCAAGATTTAATTATTTACAAAATAATTGAAAAATAATTAATGAATTGTGGAATCAAATAGAAATTACTTCTATGTCCTTGATGTAATTGGATGTCTTGAAAGAGGGATTTGAAATGGAAGATGGAAGCATGTTTCATCCAATATTTTTTAGTAAACAACGTTGAGAGGGTGAAATTATTATTGTACAAGACTTGATCTTATCCTTCATATTTTCAAAATAGGTTAATAACGAGGACATTTTAACTCATGAACATGCGGGAAATGAATAGTATTTAGATTAATATTTTATTGATATTATTTATTTCCAAATGATATGTGATTCATCCATATTTTTAAATTAAACATCTATACATATATACCAATCTATATATTTAGACAATGGCATAAGAAAAGTAGTGATATTTGAAAAAAATGAATGAGGATTGATTATATACTCCATCTTTAATAAGCAATCTACAATGAGAAACTGTGAAAAGAAATTGAATCTAGATTTACTAAGGTAGATATTATTTGAGTGAAAACATTTATTTTTTATTTTAATGAAAATAAATTGTGAATTTGAACCCACTCCATTGATTTTTTATAGTGCTCCAAGAAATTTAGATCTGAAGAGGATAAAGAAGAAGAAAGATACCTACTGATACTGAGTAACTAATGGACATATGGGAGGATATCACATTCAAGGATTGCCTATATGAAAGAGAGGATTTTTATATTGAGTATTATCGTTTTATAATTTTTAAATTCATTATTTTATTGACATAAAAATTATTTAATATATCAACATAGATTAATATGATCATGCAATAAATTTTTTTGTTAAATAAGTGGTTAATATTATAGTTGATTAAAATGAATAAAATAAATTTTTCTTCTTCTCATAACTTTTAAGATATCTGAAATTTAACTGAAGATATGGATTGATGTGAAAAATCCATGGATTATTCTACAAGATATATAAACGAATGAGAAATATATTTGAATGAGATTATTTGGTATTTTGTCATAAACAAGACTATCCTTTTTATTTTTGATTCACAACAAATCATTGTAATTAACACCTACTCCAGATCATGATTTTATTGATTTTCACATGCATCATAAGATGATGAGATAAATGTGAAACTATGCAATCTGTTTGAATATGAAAACATCAATTTATTATACCAAATTCATCTTAGCATAAAACCAATATAATTATCAATATTGACAATATGATGTCCGTGATGAATAAATGATATAAATTAATTAGAAAAATGATGCCTCAAATAGTTATCCTATAAAAATTTGAAACCCTTCAGCTACAATTTATTCATCGGTTTAACTAAGTGAGAGATGTCCAAAAAAACATTGATAGTATTTTGTGAGACCAATGAAACTAAAAGACATAAATACAATATTGTGTACCTTCAGTAAAATCGTTATCTGTACCTTCATGAGATCGTGTGATATTATAAATATGGAATAAACAAGAAGGATTGGTTTTACCTCCATTTTATAGAAATTACAATTTTATAGTTTGGTATATAATATTGTGTTTTGATGGCGCCTCTAGAACAAACTATTAATCCTTTCTCTCCACTTTTCACTATGAATATAAAATTCTATTATCATGATTTTTTCAAAACCAAGGGATTCTGGATATTGCTAAAATATTTTAGTAATCAAGGCCACACATACCTTTGAGGGAATCTTTATCACAAAAAACAACATAAGATACAAAAAGTGTCATAACATCTCTGAAATTTCATCTAAAAGATATCCACTTCTCATACCTTAAGGTAGTTAAAATGTGAATTTAGTTTTGTCTTAGAAACCTATAAGGAAAACATTAATTATTTGAAAATGTTTTCAATAAATGGTGGTAGATTTTAATTACACATAAGGGAAAATAGAATTTAGTGGTGATTTAATAATTTGGAGGATTTTTTTATAAAACTATAATTGAAAAAATATTATTTATTACTATATAAGCTTGCCTCAAAATCCACTGAGTGGTCCCTCAAGACAGTTTTCCAGAAGACCTCAAATGTGCCTCTAAAAAATCCATAGGCTTTTGACTTCTACTGAGGGACTTGGGTGTGTATGTATGGAGACTCTTCCCTCGTAGATCAGTGTATTCACAATGGAAAAGAAATTATAATAAATTATGGTGTACTATAATAGGAATAGACAATAGGGGAATGTATGGAAATAAAAAAATTAAATAAATGACTGGAGGAAGGGAAATATCAATAGTTAATATAATGATAATGATGAAATGTCATGCATCTATCGAAAAAACGGGGGAATAGGTGTACATAGTATACAAATTATATACATCATGCTATAGAAAATGACAAAAAGGCCAAAAATACCTATAGATCATATTGAGCATAGGCTCGATCCTCTTCCCCCAAACTCCGTCCTAAACAACACATCAACCAGTCATCGCAATCATCACACTTAACTTTATCTAATCTTGAGATAATAATGTATTCTTAGTTACCAAATGGCGCCCAATAAGTATGTGAGATATAAATATTAGTTTCTTGGAACCCACAATGTATAGTACAATACATTTAGTGCAATAAATTAAAAAAATGTGCCAAAAAGTATATAATAATAGAATCGAATAAATAAAAAAATAGAACCTTGGTAAAAGTTCTTAAATTCATACCCTTATCATACCACCTGGTTATGCCTAAGTCAGATGTTTCTAATATGGTACAGATTGATGTTATAATAGTATATTTATAGGTCCATATAAAAGAACCAACCTGTGTAAATGAAGACCCCAATATCATGCTTTATATTAGAGGAAAAAATTCCATGTCATCATATAAGAAAGCTAAAATATAAATAAAAGGCATGACAGTTAATGAATCCATGCATTCCATGAATCCATAAAATCCAGTGGTGGAGTTTTTTCCCATCGATAGTGATATAAAAAAATCTGAAGGTTCTATACAGGTGTATCTGAATAACCCAATAATTCCAAGTCCACCCAAGGTGACCCATATGGTGCCCCTTATATACCACATAGTATGGTAACTCTGAGACCATAAAAATTATATCACTTAGGGGACTGGGTATCACTTGAGACATGGAATAACCATCTTTTAAAAAGGCCTATCATTGGTTTCTCCCATATGGAATCAGTGCTGCTCACGAGGATGAATAATCAACAAGGAATTCTTGTACATGGAAAGATAATGTTCCTCCCCAGACATATCAAGTAGAACCAACTGTACATAGTGAGTCCATCCATGGAATCCTTAAATCGAGACCCATATTTTCTCCCCACCCATTACTGTGAGTAAGTAAATCAAGCACATGTCACAACACTGCGTATCATTTATATGTAATCAAATTCCATCAAATAAACATTTCAATATCACATACTTTGAAATCTATTCCAACTATACAATCAACTCCAAGAACTATTCCAAAATTATATGGAATATGCAAAAGTAATTAGACTTGAGAAAATAATGAATATAAGGAATAATCTATGATATATAACGTGTAAAAAAAGAAATTTCATCATTGGAAATACAATATATAAAGGTAACAATATTACCAAAGCATATCACTGAATCCAAGTCACTGAATTATGGCATAAGAAAATAAGCATGAAATAAGGAATATGGAACAATGAATTTTGATGTATCATAAATGTATGAAATGAAATATATTAATTAAAAATTAACTATATGTATATTTATATTCAATGTAATATATGAAACATGAGTATTTATATATAATGTGTGACACATAAAGCTCATAATCTACTCTCATGGATCACCAGTTTTTTAATTGAAATTATAATAAAAGAAAACAATAAAAAACTGACACACATGAGGTAATTAAATAATTCAGACTTAGTAAATGGGGCTAATATAGGTGGGAACACCCAAAGGGGCGGAATAAGACAAGGAGAACATCCCACAGATGGATTTCACAACAATGTGTGGTCACAATAGAGATAGAAAAAAATTTACTAATTTAATATGTAATAACAAATCATTCTCAGAATGATTTGATGATAGGTGAAACATGACATCAATTAAAATGGGATGAAATTATGGGAAAGATCCTAGACCACCAAAATCAATGTAGTAGCACTCAATTAACCTATTGTTAGGAATTTTTTTGAACTAAAATGGTTGAAATCGATGGATTTGGGAAACACCCCAAAAGTATAGAAAAATAACTTATACAAAAATAGTGCAATGGATAGAAGAGGTAAATAAAAATATAATTTTGATGTAGCTTGCGACGTAGCTTGCAATTACTACGGTAGATATGTGGCTTCTGGCAGTGAAGGAATCATACCATAGATGGAGGGGATAGCACCAAACCTATGAGAGGGGAAGAGGGACCAATATAAATAGAGGAAGATGGAAATCCTACTAAAATTTTAGATTAAAAAAATAATCGGAGTTCATAATAATTAAATAGTGGTATTTTTTTAATCTCACCCATTTTTACACTATGTGAGGTTTGGCTGCATGGTTTGGCCAAACCATATGCTAGCATTGTGCCAGTCACTACTACAAAGGGGAACATCACATGGTTAGGTACACTATTTGACATACCATGTATAGACCATGAAAAAAACCAAATTTTCAAAAATACTAAAAACAACATGGTCGTGCACCATGGGTCAAATGGATTCAGAAAAACAATGTGAATCAGTCTACCACTTACAATTTGGGGATCCAGGTTTTGAATGAGCCCCGAATAATCCTATGACAACCTCTAACCTGCAAGTAATCATTAATAGCTTTGTTTTGAGGACATTAACAAAATATTTAATGGTGCATAATTTTGGATAAATAAAGGATATTAAAACCACCCCTCTTTAAGAAAAATTATCCCTGATTTTCCATTTCGTGGTGAACGTTGTCTGAGAAGAGTTCTGGACTCTGCACATGTACATCATCCACCCTCTCTGAGGTCTCATACTGAACATGTATATGCTTTTATAACACTCAGACTAGACAAACTATCCTACCTTATAGAACCATTGTGATATGATCAAATATATGTATTGTATTCTACTCATTGGACACATCCCCATCCAACTTGATATTGTTATGGTCAAATGAAGGAGACAAGTTTGGATGATACTGTCAAAGATGAGATATATAGAGGACATATTTCGTAGAATAGTTCCTTAGAGGTAACAATTTTTGATAGGATACCAGTCCAAAATTCTCCACTATCTTAAATAGACCAATGTAACTATCAAACAACTTTCTTTGTCTCCTGATTCTTCTATGACCCAATCTGGGTGATACACAGTGAAAGACCTGATGTGCCACCTCAATCTCTAATGATCTATGACCACTATTGGTATCATACTTCTCTATCAACTGGGCTATATACATGTAGTTATAAATCTGAAAAACATTTTATGATATACCCTAAACTAGATGAGGTCCCAATAGAGTTGTCTTACCTACCTCAATCATGCATCGGGGTGGATGACACAGTCTACCATAAAGGGCCTCTTATAGAGCCATCTGATTTTTTTTCCAAATATATATTGCTATAGGAAAACTCTATAGGATGAATTTTCATTTCCTAAGAACCCAAAAAATCAAGGACACAAGTCAAATGTAGGTCATCTAACACTCGTATGGTTCTCTTAGACTTCCCATTGGTCTTAGATTCAAATTCCTTACTCAAGGGAACCGGAGAACCCATTGCCCTCTGCAACCCTTCCAAGAACTGGGATGTGAACTAGGAGGCTCAATCTGATATGAATGAATAGGGAATATCATGAGTCATCACTATATCCCAGGAACAAATCCTTCCTATGTCATCAATATATTAGTTCTTCCTGATCGGTATAAATTGTGTGAACTTAATCAGAATATCAATGATCCCCATGAATCGTCACATACTTAAGAGGATATTGGAAATACATTAAATAAATCCATCATAATTTCATTCCATTTACACTCATAAATGGATATATGTTTTTGTAAAGCAGAAGGTCAAAGGTGCTCTGCCTTCACGTGTTGACAAGTGGAGCACTGAGTGATAATGCATGTAGTATGTCTCTTGATACCTGGCCACCAGTACTAAAAACACATATCTCTATACAACATTGTAAACCCATGATGAACTTCCAAAACCTCGAAAAAATTTTCCCTTATCAAATCTTCAAATATATTAGAAGGCACCCAAGCATGCCCCTGGTAGAGTAGGGTTTCACTGCAATCAACAACCTAACCAAGAGTTTTGTTCTCTTCTGTGATGTTATACCTCAGAACTAGACCCTTAGAATCTAATAACTGATTTGTCTATGCATGTTCTATAAGATATGATTTCACTTCAAAAGTATTCCAAGAAGGGAATCCTTTACTATTTTCGATCCCTGATATTGAACTCAGAGAAAAAGGTTGTCATCTTCCACTCACTAATAGCCATTTGGATGGATTTCATCTAAGTATTCCTACTCAATTCATCATCCACATCATTTCCCTAAAAATGGGTGTAAGAAAGATAAAAATCAATGGATTACAGACATTCCAACCTACTTCATTGCCACATATTCATGTCTCACAGTGTAGAGAAACATTTGAGACATCTATGATTAATGTAAGGAACATATTTCTCTCCTAAAAGATAGTTCCTCCAATAGCATGGAGAATGAACCATGGCTTCTAGATCAAGGTTTTTTATAGGATAGTTTCTCTCATGAGGCCTCATCATTGCAATATCTATAAACAACAACTCGGTCAAATGACATCAGAACTACACCCAGTATGATTCTAGAAGAATTATAGAAAACCATATAACTTCTTTCCAGATTAGGAAGAATTTGAATCAGAGTTAGAGTGACTCGTCCCATTAACTCTTGAAAAGACTTCTCAAAATCTTTAGACCATTGTAAATGCATACCCTTCTTATTCCAGGTTATAAGGAACTACTAAGAGTTGGAAGTCTAGGATGAATCACCTGTAATATACATCAAGAAATTAGAATCTATGTATTGCAAACACATTATTAGGTTGTTATCAGGAAACCACAGTGTTCACATTCTCTAGGAAAACTAATACGCCAGTGTTAAATATGATATAACCTAATAAGTAAAAACCACTGATCCATAAGCGGAATTTTCTATTCTTTTTATATATCTGGTTCTATCTCAGTGTACTCATCATGATCTCAAAATGATTGGAAAGTTTGTGTCTTGTGCGAGAGTACACTATGATTTCAACTATGAAGACAACTACAATGGAAACAATATATAGGTGTAAAACCTACATCAACAGAGCCATAAAGACATCTAGAATCTTCATCAGACTGAATGTCATAAAAATTACCATTACAAGTTATACCAAATTAGGAATGCTATATCGAGTATGTGTGATGGTATCACAAGAACATGATGATATCACAGGCTCAAATTAATATTAGAGAAAATAGCTTCTCATTGGATATAATTTAAGATGTTATCGATGTGAGGATAGGGATAATGGTTCTTCACTTCAAGATGGTTCAACTGTATATAATCCTCACATAATCATAGGGTACTATCCATATTTAGGGTGAAAAGGACTAGTGAAATCCATGGTTTTGGGCTCAGTCAAATGAAACCATTTTCCACTAGATTTTCAACATTCTTCTTGAGTTTATGGAGCACATTAGGTTCGATACCATAAGGAGGAATGGTCATATTTGAAACACTTCTAATTATATATATGGTTAACTAAACATCTTGATCAGGAGGAAATCTATTGAAATCATTAGGGTAGACGTCCCTGAAATGATCCACCAAATGATGGAATTATAATAATTTCCCACCCTGATCACTCATAAAGAGACTATCCAATAAATAATCCTTCCTTCCAAGACCAGTTATATTGTTTCATTATTGGTCATCTTTGATATCACATTATCCATTATATAAATATATGTCTCCCTCTTATGATGTGATTATCACTCACTGAATATAGGAATTTAATAAGGCGCAATAAGAAACAAGCTAGTCCATACCAGGAATGATGTTGAAGTTAGTCATCTCGAGGATGAAGAAACTATAGAGGAAACTTCACTCATCTATCTCATGGGTTCACTCTCAACACGGGTGTACGCCATCTATTTTTACCCCTCATTTAGTGTCGGGGGACATGACATGACTGATGTAATTGACTTTAAGGATAAGAATTTCCACAACAGTAGAATATATAAATGAGTGTGATGCACCTATATCAAAAAGCCTAAAAACTAATTTTGCGGATACTAGATTATTACTGTTAACCATGGACGGCCTTGTACATTGATCTTATGGAGCTAGATATACCAATAAAATATGGCCTATACCTTGGCCATGAGATGCTGCACAGCTAGCCTGAGCATATCCACTCTGTTGTGAATAATGATCAGGTGCCTAACTACCTTGGCCATGGACATTACCAACTCAACCTGATCGACTAGTAAAATTGAAAAATCATTCTTAACACAATTTCATAGAAACTACACCTGATAAAGGTACAGGTATGAATCTCTTTCTAGTGTATTTTAGAAGATAATACTGGCAGAAAAACTGTAGGTGACCCATCCTACTAGAAGATCATAATTCGATCAGGTTATTCATGAACTGATTCTTCTTATAGCCTCCAATGACACACTAGTGACATATTTTATATCTCTCAATATGTTTCACCCATCTAGAACCACCCCAATGTGCACCCTCTAAATGAAATTTCCTACTAATATAAGAACCATCACATTGTATCAGAACTTAACCACCATTGTTAACATTTCCATCTTCTCAATGATTTTGTTTGGTAATTATGACTAGGATCACTTTCTATTTAATTCTATTCTATTGGAATAAATTCTCATGTGACGAGATAGCATGCACAAGCCCATCCTGAAAATGCATTGCATTCATCAGCTCATCACCAGTAAGAGATAGCGTAGAACACTAAAGCATAATATGGATAGATGGATACTCAAGAAAAATCATTATGCCCTTCCAAAGATGTATGAACTCCCTATAATGATCCACAATAATATTATTTATAATGAAGTGATGATAGAACGTAATATAGAAGTCTTCTCATTCCATTATTATTTGTTTCACTGAATGATATATGATGTCCAACCAAAACATGGTAGTGTATTTTAATATGTTGGTAGGGAGCTTGAACCTCTACTTTGGAGGCTTCTCAAGTTGGAATTATATGGAAACTATATCCTTTAACCACATCTCTAAAAAATGAGGTCCTCCATCACCTAAGAATGTGGGAAGATAAAGCTAGTAAAAGTCTCATGTAATATCTTCTGTATTAGGAGCAGGACATGGATCAATCAAAACAGAATTCAAAAAATAGAGGAAACATTCATGAATGTGAGTGTCAGTGCTCAGAAGAGGAACATCATGTGGTTCCTCAAGTTGAACTACAAGAGGCATAACGAGTGGCTAAGGTCCCACCACCTCCTGTGTGTGGTCATCTCCACTATCATGGAATAAAAAACGAGGATTTCAGGGTGTCATAGATCTACAATTCCCAAGATTACACATCAGGAAAGATTTATGATTGATAAGGGAGGTATATAAGGAGTATGATATTGAAAAAGGGAAGGTCCAAAGTCTACCTGAAACAAAACATAACTATTAGACTACTCATGGAGCCATGTCTTATGATAGGGAAAATGGTAATAGGAGGATCACCGAGTGACATCCCACATCCCATTATCCAGGTCATGCTATGGTCAAGGTCTGACAAATATCATGTTTAAGGAATATTTAATTTTAATGGTTGTTTTAAATTTAATAAGTTATATATTTAATCCCATTTTAATGTGGACGAATTTGGTGGATCACCATTCCAACTCTTAAGGGGCCACAAACCTCGTGATTTGAATTTTGTTTCCACTTAATCTAAAACATAATGTATCCCTAAAAGACAGATTGGAACACTTCTATATCTATAATAAAATAGACACTATAGGGAACAATAATCAAGGACCAACCTATATACACATGAAATGAAGGAAAAATTCTCTGAAAGCAGACATGGCATGGAATATTGATAACATTTAATCATATGGTTCCTAGAATGGTGTACAATTTTAATATACCTATTCTCATTGGGATGATGTAATAGATATCCCCAATCTAATATCATTAATACAATTACACCATAAAAAAAGTGTCACACAATGGTGAAGTCATATCAATTTTAAATAGAATAATCAATAACTATAATTTCCCAAACCAGGTAATTTAGGATTACCTTGTAAATGGGAGAGAAATGTCCAATAACATGTTAAATTACCTATCCCAATTTCATATTCTATTGTATAAACCCAATCATCCATACAAAAAAAGAAAATATCATCTGATAAAACTTTCTATCATCGCACTGTAGAATCAATCGAACAGTTCTCTAAGACAGTGCGCCACAATACCTCATGCTTGTCTCCTCGAATGCCAGAGGCTACTAACTATAAGCAGGAGCCTGGGGTGTGTCCGGAGAGAGACTATTCCCTCATATACTAGTGTATTAAAAGTGGTAAACAAGGATAAAGAAATATAGGAAGTAAAAAATATGAATATATTGTAGTGTAATTTATTAAATTAAACCATACAAAGTAAATAAACAAATGATGGAAGATAAATATCAATAGTGAGTGAAATGATAATGATTGTATATCATGTGTCTATATAATAATTGGAGCACATGCGAATATGGGATAAAATCATATACTACATTCTATAAAAAATGAAAAAATGAACAAAAACTTTTACAAAACATCTCAAGCATAGGCTCAGTCCTCTTCCGCCAAACTCCATCCTAAAAAGCTTGTTAACAAAGCATCAGAATCATCACACATCACTTTATCTACCTCTATGGTCATAAAGTCTACTTAGGTACTAAAAGATGCCTGAGTAGGATGTGGGACAGAAATACTAGTAGGATGGAACCCAATGTTTATAGTCAGATCCATTTCATGCATTAAATAAATGAAGGTGTTACAAAAGGTATAAAAGAAGAGAAAGGATTAAATAAAACACTAACACCTTGGTCTTGGTTCATAATCAGACACCCATCCCATACCATCTGCTTCGACATAAGATTGATGTACAGAAGGAGGTACCTTTGAATGTATTAATAATATATAGATATTCCCATATAAATGGATCAACTAGTGTGAAAGGGTACCGAAATATTGTTCTTTAGGTAGGAGGTCACATTTCCTTGTCATCAAATATGGATTCCCAAAATATAAAGAATGGAAAAGTAAAATTAAGAAGATTTTCATTCCACAAATCCTTAAAATCAAGTGGTGAAGTCCCAAGCCTGCCAGTGGTGATATAAAAGGAGTCACAATAGTTTCTAAGCGTGTCTCCAAATTACACAACAACTCATATTTCATCCATGGAAACTAATACGAAGTCACTTATATTAGTCAATGTGTGATTAATCTCAACTCTTAACATGTATATAACAAAGGGGACTACATATCACAAAAGGAATGAAATAAAAATCATTTAAAATCAGTATGTCCCTAGTTTATCCCCTTTGGAACCGAAATCACACATGAGGATGAATAATCCACCTGAGGAGATCATACATGGCATGGAAATGTGTCAGCATCAACAGGTCATGTTGAACCAAAAAAACCCAATAACTATATCCATGACATCCTTAAATCAAGAATCATGTTCTATCCTTGCCAATTTTAGTTAGCATGGAAATCAAAGCACATATCACAACACATCATAGCATTTATATGTAATCACATTCCATCAAATAAACTTGTCAATATACCATTATTGAAACGAAATTCCAACTATAAAATCAACTCTAATAACTATGGAACAACTATATAGAAAAGTCAGAAGGTATTAAACAGGATAAAAGAATGAACATGAGGAATAATCCATGATTAATCGAATGTTAACAATTACATGTCATCATCATAATTTCAATATCTCATGCTAATAAGATTACCAAAGAATAGAACTCAATCCAAGTCAATGAATTATGGAATAAGGAGATAAGATTGAAATGATTCATAAGGAACAATGAAATTTAAATATCATAAATGTATGAAATTCCATATTTCAAAATGTATTTAAATATATGGCTTCTGGAAATCATTGAGAAACTTGATGATGAGTATTTAAATATAAGTATTAAAGAATAAATAACAATTTACACTCTCATGGATTTCCATTTATCTTAAATTAAATTATAATAAAAGACATTTAATCAAAAAATAATGCACATAAAGTAATTAACCAATTAAGAAATAGGAAATGGGGAAAATCATTATGGGAACCCCAAAGTGGGTGGTCGAAGACGGGGAAAATATCTGATGTATATGTATCATCACATCTTTTTGTTATAAGAGACATGATAACCCATTTTAATTAATTTAACATGTAAAAAAATGTGGCTCTATAATGATCTAGTAGGAAGCACAGCGGCGTATCAATTTAAAGGGTATAAAATGACAAGAAAAATCCTATCCCACCTAGCTCCATGTATTATAACTATAATCATATGTTATTGGGCCTTGATTCAACTTAAAATGGGAGAAATAAAAGGATCTTCAAACACCCCAAAAATAAGGAAAAATGTTGATGCAACAAAATAGAATAATAGATGAAATATTAAACAAGAAATAGAGTAATGTGGAAAGAGTAGCTTACCAAGATGGATCTAGAGCATATAATGGAGAAACAATTAATACATAGTTAGAGGAGATAGAATAAAACCCCGAAGACGGGAAGAGGGAGCTCCATGCGTGGAAAAAGAGTGAAATCCCTCTGAAATGGAAGATGAAATAATGTACGGGAGTTTAAAATAATTTAATGAGGTTATATTTGTAACTTCACCCATTTTTACACTACGTAGGGTTTTACCACATTGTGTGGCCAACCCATGCACCAACTATTCACTAGTCATTTCTACAAAGGGGTAATTTTCATGGTTAGGAGAACAGTAAGACCAACCATCCATAGACCATTCCAAACCCTAGTATCCCAAGATCTGGCAATACTACACAGTCATGCACCATAGTTTCATAGTTTTAGGAAAACCATGCATCCCAGTCTACCTCTTTTCATTTTGGTGCTTCGAGCTTCAAACGAGCCCCAGATGCACCTGACACCACCACTATACTCATATGCAAATTTATTAAGGCTTTTTAAGGAGTTAAACCAAAAATTAAACGTTATGTACCTTTGGATAACGTCACTACGTTACAATTATTATTTATTATGTAATTATCATATATTTATTATTCATTTACTTGTTTATTACTTTATTTATATTATTTTTTATCCTACCATGTAGGAACTTACTATATATTTTTGTATAGTGATATTTGAAAGCATTAAAAATTGTTTATTCTATAAAGACTATAGTACTCCAACTAACACTTTATGTGATGAGTGAATAGAATTTAATTTACTTATATATATACGTACTCAATAAATGAATAATAATTTAAAAAATATAATTAAAAAAAATTAAAAAAATTAAGAAAATATCTTAAATGCTTACTAAATTAAAAAAAATTAATTCTAAATTATAATACAATAATAAATGAATAATAAAAAATATATTTATATAATAAAAAACAATCACTATTTATTTAAGAATTATTAATAAATAATATTTAATTTATATTTAATAAGATATAAAATTTATAAATATAATAATAATGAATAATGTCTAATATATAAAAAATAAAAATTAAAAAATTATTAATAACAAAATTATTAAAATATTAAATACTAAATAAATATTTAAGATATTAAATATTAATTAATTAAGAATTAATAATTAATTAAAAATACTTGTAATAGATAAAGAATAAAAAAATAATTTTTATATTATATAATTAAAAATAAATGAGAAATAGTGATTCATAAATAAGTACTAAATAATCAATAATCAATAAAAAATATTAAAAAATAAATAGATTAATAAAAACGAAATAATATTTAAATTTATTATAATAATTAAAATTGGACAATTTATAATTTATAATGAATTATAATAAATGATAAATAATTACAACCAAATAAATAATAATTTATAAATCTATATATATTAAATATCTAAGGAAAAATAATCAATAAAAAAGAAATCAATATATATTAACTAAGTAATAAATTAATAATAGATTACATATAAATATTCAATAATTATTTTATAATTAAATTACATACTTCAAAAAAATATATATGAATATATAAATATAGATACATGTATATATATATATAGAAATATGCATACATATAAACATATATTTATATATATAAATATAGAGACACACATTCCAACAAAATATACATAAATAAATAAATAAATATTAATAATTAATATACATATTAATAATAACATGTTATATATGTATATAGATATAAATATAGACACATATAAATATTTATATTTATATGAAAATATTGATAAATATATATAAAAATATATAATTATATATAATTTTAAATTAATAAACTGAAATATATTTATATATATTCATATATATTATTAATTTAAATAATAAATAAAAATCACCAATAAAAGGAAGGTCATTACAAATGAAAAATCCATTATATATATACGAATGAAAACCCAGGAAATGAAATTGTATAATAATGAAAAATAATACGATTACCATCATAAAAAAGATGAAATTCTATTTAATGCTAAAAAATGTTGGTATAATAAATAAGAAATATAACATTGGGGTATTTTGGACCTTTACCTTGAAAAATATTGATAGGTGATTTTTTAAAAAATAAAAATTATAGGGATCTTTCATATATTCAATTTGAAAGGAAAGAGATTCCAAACAAACCTCATGATAAAAAGTTCTATTTCTTAAAAGTGTAAGTTTTATTATAATCCTCTAATAGAATATTAATAAATTTTTAATGTTCGGTGTTTCTAAATTATTATGAAGTTTCATTGTATTTCCTTTGAATGATTGGATTTTAGGGGTTGTGGAGCTCAAACAGATTCCCGGGTAAAGCATTATAATAATTTGATGCTGAATTATAATTTTCAACATCACTTATTATTAATTAAATTCATGGAAAAATAATAACTACATGTCTATAAATAATATATTAGGACAATTTGTAAACAATAAGTAAAAAATGATTATGAATATTAAATAATTAATATGAGTAATAATAAATAAATAATAACATAATATTAATTATTTTTTCCTTAAAATTTTGTTGTAGTTTCTCAAAACCCCTCATGAATAAAGAGTGGTTTTTAAAACTATGGAAAATAATTATGATTTTAAAAAATCATATTTAGCATATTTATTTGAAAAATCACCCAAAAATGTGTCGGAAAACATTTACCATCAGTTATGAAAATTATCACTAAAAATTGATTCTAAATTATTATTTTCATAGTGTTATTAATGATTTTTTTTATAATTGATTTATGTCTTTATAGTGTAATTGAACATCTTACTGAAATTGATGAAAGGTCCACATAGTTTTGTTCATAAATATAATTATTCCTTCGCCTCAAAATCTAAAAAATTAATATTAAATTGTTGTTGATTCATTATTTTTATATTCTAGTGTAAAATCTAAATTTGATCTATTTAATATAGATGGTAAAATAAAAAAACTAAACTTACTTGATAAAAGGAAAAGTTTGACAATAATTTGTTAAATATTTAAGAATCATTTTAAAAATTGAGGAAAAATCGACCATTTATTTTTCATAACATCTCCAATCATAATACAATATATCGATATGAGGATATTACCTTCCCACCTCACATACAACATGAAATTGCCGATTTATAATACCCATTTTTTAAAACGTTAAAAAAAATGCTAAAAATGAAAAAAAAATGAAATATATTATCTATATAGGTTTTAAATTCCATGAACTAAACTATCAAATCCATTCCTATGATCACATCTATGGATTTCTATTCTAAAATCGGGGAATAAAAAATCATAAAACCTAATCATGATACCACAATATATAAATTACAGACCTATCTAAATATCTTTTCTTTGAGTAATATGTTACTCATAAATTTTAGATTTCTCTAATCTCAATCCAAAATATAATACATGATTTCAAGAATGATTGAGTGAAATTTTGTGATGTTAAATATTACATATATGAGAAAAAAGTAACTAAATGTGTTAATATAAAATAGAGGGTACATCATTTTCTTCATTGATGTAAATTTTGTTAAATAGATACCTATAAACAATGATACAACAAGCACTCCTAGACCAAAAAGTTCTTCATAATCCTTACGAGATGGAAAGTAGTGTTGTGGTTTAATTATTTCATGATTGGGAACATTTTAACCACTTTAATGTATATTATAATTTTTTTAATTTTTGTCCAAAAAATCCATCATGACTTATCTATAAATGGAAATTTTAATATACTAGAAAAGTATCAGGAAACTAATATGTCTAAATAAGGTATATAAATTAATGATATAACCACAACATACTACATGAATGGTTTAATATCTAATAATATAGTGGGAAATAATTTGTTTTTAAACTGAAAATAAAATTCCTAGACAAATAGGACAAGAAATAATGAATGATGAGGATGAATGCGAAAAGAGACACAAGTGACCTCTAACAACCTCAAAGGCATCCCATCCTGGAGAGTGAACTGATGATGCTATATCTTCAACCACAACCAATTATCGAGAAATACCTAATGAATAATAGTATAGGTAAGTACCAAAAACTCAATAAAATAGTGGTTGAATGCCCAATGATATTTCTTGTATAGGGTGTCAATACATAATAATTTGACAATAACCACCAAAAAAGTCTCAATATAGCAGTGATATATTAGACATATTCTTAATCTTGTAAACACATTTTCATATGTATATAGAAAAACAGATATAGTAATTAAAAAATGGTATAATAGTAAACAGTAATTGATACGCGTCAAGAATTTATATAGTATAAAAGGAGTACTCCTTATAACTTGAAGATTCGTACCCGTCATACATTCTTTAAGCCTCCACTCAAAATGTTAGATGAGTATGAATAAGAAATTATGTATCCATTCCAATTTCATTCTCGACGGAAGAGGTAAATCTACTTTCTACGGACCTGCGTTTTGCTTTAGTTGGTAAATTCTTGAAACGTCGACCCTCTTTGCCCTTCCTTCGCAAATCTTTGGAAAGCATTGGATTTACAAATTTTCATATCGGACTTCTGAATTCTTCGCACGTTCTGTTTCGGTTTTCCCTTGACAATGACTATTATAGATTTTGGACTAGAGGTTCGTGGTCTTTTGGGGGTTCATGCATGAAAGTTTTCAAATGGTCACCTGATTTTGATTTTGATACTGAACCCCCCATCGTCCCTGTTTGGCTTGGCTTCCCGGGTCTGCCTTTGCACCTTTTCAAACACAATGCTTTATTCTCAATTGCTCGACTCTTTGGTCAGCCTCTCAAAATGGATCACGCTACACTAAATTTGACACGCCCCTCGGTTGCAAGGATATGCACAGAAATAGATATCTCTCAAGAGTTGCCTTCGAGATTTTGGATACAAAATGGGGGGTCTGGATTTATACAGACTGTAGTGTTTGAGAATGTCCCAGATTTTTGTAAGAAATGCTTTAAAATTGGTCATCCTACTAAAAGTTGTGGGATCGAAATATACCCACCTCACCCACGGACACATTTCAAATCAGTGTGGGTTGAAAAGACTGCTCCAGAAATGCTACCTACTGACCAGATTGGCTTTCCCGCGAATGACTTGATATCCAAGAATAACCCAAGCAATCAACTGGTTAACACCAGTGAAAATTCCAGCCCTCATTCTATAGGGGTGGACTCTGTACCTGGAGGTCATGCGTATAATAAGGTTGGTCATGAGACTAGTGAGGCTAAGATTTCTCAAGTGAAAGAAGATTTTCATCTAAAAGATCGGAAAGTGGAAATCAATGTTGACCCTACCTCAAGTGAAGATGTCACTGAGCTTTCTCCAAAGGCCTATACTAGTCAACAGGAGGGGGAGGGTGAAGCTCAATCTGACACAGATGATCTCATTCAAGATGAGCTTGACAAACCCTGTCAATTGGAGGAAGAATTCCTGAAATCAAGTACTAAGAAAGGGAAGAAGCCGCTAGTTGACGCAGACGGTTTTATTACTCCGAGTTATAGACACACAATAAAGAGCAAAGATCGCTCCAAAATAGAAAGAACCATTATTACAAGATCCCTTGCTGCACATGCAAAAGAAGAAAATGCTATTCCTCCACAGCCCGTGACAACTGAAATGTCATCTGACTCAGACACAACAGATTCAGAAGCTTCCTCTAGTGAGGATGATGAAAATGACCCTGCATATAGAGATGCTTACGTCATGGAGGAAAAATTGGACTTCTCAAAAGAGCTTGATTCGTGGATAGATGAGAATGACAGAATTGCCTTTCGGAAATATAAAAATGGGGACATGACCGCTGACACTTATCTTGAGCTCCGAAAAAGAATGTTTCTCTTTGTTTGTGAGGAATTTAAGAAGAACCCAAATTTAAATTTCAATGAAATTCCATGGAAATGATTAGTCTATCTTCCCTGGGCATGTTTCGTTTGATGATGCTATTTTTTCCTGCTTGTTTCGGTCTGCTTCATTGAAATTCTGTTTTGAAGGGACCTTGTTTTCTTGTCTGCTTTTGCTGCTTTGCTCTGGATGGTTGGACCAACTGGAGACACCCACTGCAAATGCCGGGATGGCTCTCTCCTCTAGACTTCCCCAGCTGCAGACTCTCTGTTTTCATGCCACTAGAATGTTGTTGGCCGATTCCCCGGCCTTTTTATTTCCTTGAGCCATATGATGTTTTTTTCCAGTGCTGATTCTGCTGCTATCTGCCTGCTTTGTAAGTATATGCTGCTGCCCTTGCCTGCTTTTGGTTTTTGGCATCTCAGGCTGGATGTCTCCGCGGGTTTGAACACCTGGAGGCCACCCCTGCATCATCTGCCGGATCTCATTCACACCAGAAGAGTGGAGATCCTCTTGTGATTTATGCTGCTCAAGGAAGGAGAAGGCCAGATGCTTTCCAAGGGGTCACCGGGATTTTTTACCCAAGGCTGGAGAAGGCACTCATGCCCAGCCAGGTCCTGTGGGGATAAATCGCAAGGCTTTTATTGGTGGGCTACAACCAAGATGTGCCAAGCAGTGGTGGTGAAACCCACAATCTCCGTATTTTTTGATGATGAAGGCTGACTTCGATCTTGGATTGCTGCATTTTGCTGCTGGTTTGTCTGGTCTTCTTTATATGTTGTCTCTTTTATTCCCTGCTGGTGTAAGCCATTTACACCTCGAGTCTGTAATGCTACGCTTATTTTTTAATAAATTCCGTTTGGGGCATGAATTGGGAAACCAATTCATGCCACCATCTTCTAAAAAAAATGTAATAAAAATTCGAAGATGCACTATACATAAATCACCACACCCAAACATGAAATTTCAAATGAACATAGATAATAATTTCACAATACTAGGATTTAAACAATGAAATAAAAAATAAAAAAAATATTAATGGTCCATAGATAAATCCTAATCCATGGGGGGTCATTGTAATACATTTATTAGTGAAATTAGAAAATGATTGCAATTTCTAGGTCTCTCACTATAATTTATCACACCTTCATGAAGTATAAGAGTCCATTGAGTGAGACAAACATACACCACATTATGGTCTTCATAGGGAAAAGTCGACAAGAATTTAATTTCCCTAGATTCCCCTCAATTTGAAAAAAGTCGTACATCACCTCAACATCACCTTTTGGTATATAGTTTCCACATCCCAAAACTATAAAATGAGTATATTTTATTTTCACCTTGATTATTTTTATCCAATACACTTTCATTGCAACCACTATCCTAAAAATCATTATGTATCCTTCAAATGAAACCCTTTTTCAATTCCATTATGACATCTAAACTACTATTATCCAAATAAATCAAGGATAATTCCCAGATATCTAATTTCAACATCCATAATCATGTATAATTAAATTCTATATTTTAGACATTTTCACTCCACTCTACTATATACACCTTTTATCAAAAAAAACATATTTCTACAAATAATCATATTAAAGGATCTAATTTCTTGTATGAAAATGATTTTCATAGTTGACCCTAACAATCTACCACTTGATAATCAATACCAGGCTTCATCACTATGTCATCCATCAATGTACGCGAACATTTTACCATTCCTAAAACATCTATTAAGGCCACATGGTTTATCTAATACGCTTATTGTTATCCAAACATGTTCATGAATCCAATCATTCAACCTTCATCAATTTATCATTTGGATATTGGGATTACTTGATCTTTATAGATATTGAAATCAATCCTCTTAAAATATATTGATAAAGTGATTCTTAAATTGAATATGGTTTTATTCAAATGAATCATAAGGGTTTTTGATAAGGAAATTACAATTCTAAAATCATATAACAATTCTCTAAGTCATTTATATATTCTAAGATATTCCAATAACCCCTTCAGCTATGTCATACCATCCACCACTTTTTTAAAAAACATATATACACTAAAATTCAATAAATTTTAAGTACATGTTGAAGCATCAAAATATAACTCAATGATTTCCCATTTAAGTGAACACATAACTTTTTGTAATTATTTAGTATCTATATCTCCACTAATTTTTATGTCATCAATCAACTATAAGGAATCGTCTATTATAAAAAAATTACAATCTTATGAAAAAACTCACATATTAGAGGACCTATTTTAATACTTCATAATACTCTCTATAAGGATTCTTCATGAACCTGATTACTACACACAATACTGAAACAATGTTATCTATATTAAAATCAATGGAATAACTCAATTTTACTACATTATATTCATTGGGATCCTTTTCTATGTACTAATATTTATATTTCATTCAGGGTGCCATCCTATCTAAAAAATTGAAATCTCCATCTTAGTGAGTGGGAAATGGTTTCCATCACATAAAAATGTGATCCATATATTTCTAGATATAATCAAACTGAGTGAGGAGTAATGTACCATAACATAAGTCTCTTAGAAACCACATCCCCCAATTCAATTTAGCGAGACCTATAACTCTAATCTAAATGCATCATGACTATTTATATTTCATATCATTAAACCATTTATTTACCGTATCATTAATTAGAATATTAACCAAATATATAATTATATTATGAATATCCCATGTTTGTACGACATCTTGTAATAATAGTGAATATTATCACTCCATATGAGCTTCGTCTAATCGAAATTGTTATGAAACATTTAGTTCCAGTGGATTTTTGTTTTCCTAAATGCATAATGTATCAAATTCTCATTGAAAAAAATATTTACTTTCTCATGATCCTTAAATCCTTTAATTTGTTCCATGTATATTTCTTACTCTACATTCTAATATAAAAATGTTTTCTTCACATCCAACTACACAAGATAAATTAATTCCATTACAACCATACTTGGTATTATCTAAAGTGAGGTGTATTTTTCTACCATAAAATAGTTATAATAAGAATAATATTCTTTTCTTTGTTGAAACCCAATGATTAAATACTTTGTATTCAACCACCTTTAACCATCTACTTCATAATTTATCTAATAAAAGTATTTATTCATAAGAAAATTATTCCAGTAAGTCCAATGTATTCGCTCCGTTGTTTCAGACACATGTGTGGATTCGATCTCATCCCATAAGTTTAATTTCCATTATTTTGATTATTTGAAATTCACAATCTTTTTTTTATGAAATACAACTCTCTAATGGACATCAGAAGTAAATAATGCAAGATAAGTTTATTTCTCAACACATGGAACAAAAGTATGGTATTTTTGAAAGTTCACCATGTGTCTCCTATCCACTAGAAACTATTGTTTCAAATGCTCTATCATATAGATTTGTCCCCAAGATTCTATATTTCCTAATATCAATAGTACTTATATTCCCAGATACACCATAAGAAATTTCGGATGTCTTACAATATCCTTGTCAATATATAGTGTTTATTTTATTGACGTACTCCCTGAATAATCTTGAACATCCATATCATGTGGATTACTAATCAGATGAACCTCAGCTTCCAATGATACTTATATCACATTATATGCATTATTCTAATTTTATTTCTTCCATATGTACTATTTATATAAGATAATATATTAATATTTTAATATCATGTGGGAATTGATATCTTAGTGTCGAAACAAACTCACTGACATACCAGACAAATGTACAAACATTGCACACAGACTCATGCATATCCATATTATTATCATCAGTACAGTTGGTGGTTTCTTATATGATGAAATTTAGAATAGAAAGATCTATCACTTTTCAAGAACAATCAATTCTAATAATAATTTCCAAAATAGATAATAATTACTCTTATTTATAATAGAGGATTTATATATCGTGTATTCTATATAAAACACCTTGGAGGATCTCCTATGAATATATATACGTATCTCCTTCTCGACTAATATACAATTCATTCTCTTCAAGAATTTTATTTATTCATAGGTACCTTGTATGTTCATTTCAAACCACAATAACGTTTTCCTATAGAACCTCTTAAATTTTTAATTTAATTAATTTTATCCAATGAAAAAATATATGTTTCTCCGTGGTATCTTTTATTCCTATAGATCTCTATCAACTAATGGATCTTAATACATTATAATAATGCATGAAAAAGGAATAAAACACCATCCATTTCATATTATTGATGAATATTATGAAGATAAATTATCATCATGTATAATGAACTAGAGATGGACCACATATATATTTGTTTGAACCCAAATTCAATTTTATTAATTATATGTCTTATAATTAGTTTTGAATGTATCCTTCCAATTATTTTTGAGTAATCATTCCCCATATGTTTCATACACTCTGACACTAATCATCATAGTTTCTTTATAGGATATATCATTAATCCCCATCTCTCTCATGTAATATAGATAATCATAATGTAACATTATGTAATTAATATATCAATCATAAATTTCACCTTTTGGAACTCCATGGTCATCCAAAATCTAATACCCATCTAATTTCGTCAAAACCGTTGAACCAAAAGTAATAATTCATGCCGCATTCATGAATAATTTTTATAAACATGCAATATCTATCTATATATAATAAATTATGTTTTTCATTAGCACGATGTTGTGTCACATTCATTTAAACATTATAATTCTTACATACCTTTAATAAGTGAAAATGTCACCCATTTCAATAATATAGAGATATTAATTATCAATAAATACAAAATAAAGAATTTATTATAATTATAGTTTATTATATACTCCCTTTTAGAAACAATGTAAAATGAATCTCTTATGTCTGTCATCTAAGACTCAATTGAGGTCACCTCACAAAAAAGTAAACCTCTTGTATTTTTTATACCATATTCTCCATTCAACTTTGGAATATAAATCATAAAAAGTTATCCCTTACCCCAATACAATAGTTCATAATGTGCCCTTTATTACTATAATATAGTCCCATTTGACCACTTTTAATAGAGAAACTCCTGCTTTGAATACACATTACATTTCATTTTCATTGTATCTTATTGGCTGTAGTATATCCTATTCCATTTGAAATTTTTGGAATTTCTAAAATATCCTTATATCTTCTTCTAACAATTTTCATCATTTGTGATAAAAACTATTAATTTAAAAACAATAAATCCATATTTTTAGTAGAGTTGTAGACTATATCAACCATTGTGTACCATAAAAGAGGAGTAATGAGAGTAAAAATAATTAGTACTCTAAATATATAAATATCACCTATAGTGAATCTATTTGAATTTTTATCAATTTAAAGTTATTGGTGAGATCTACCCCTATTTTACCATTCAACGTCATAATGCTGAAAAATCACCACAAAAAAATATAATTCACTATGGTTAGATTCCCGCGCATTTGAGAGAGATACTTCAAATAATTTGAATAATTCTTTAACTTTTAGAATATATAATCCTTATTACATGCTAATGAAATATAGATCAACCCAATTTATTTCATACATATACTTTCTCATTCATCCTTCTCCATCAATTCCATTTTGGTATCAATCAACCATTGATCAAGAAAATTCAATAGTGAACTATACTTAGGAGAAGGGTTGAATAAAGTTACTGAACTATTGAACCTGATAGGTTGTGTCCTATATTTGATGAGAATTGATAATAGTCCTGAAAACATTATACTGATATGTTTTTATTTTACATAGGCGGTGATAATTCAGAAAAATGAACTTATGAATAAATTCAAGAAATTGATTACATATTGAGATGTAGATGTGTGATAATGTGGAAATTTAGTTTCCCCGAGACTAGTAGTAATTATTGAATTAAATATTTAGAATTTATGTTTTAAGTAAATTTGATAAATTTAATTTTATAGTATTCTCTTTATGAATAGGTTGATGAGTTTTGAGTATCTTTAAAATGATTTACAGAATATTTTAATGTTTAAATGAATGCAGGGTATTAGATATTACATGTGTCCTAAATGTCATAGAGGATTTTAAATAAAGGTAAATTCTTGGGAGGATGGATGTTTGGAAATTGTTATAGATGATATCTTTCAGAATGATGGAGTATGGTGTTCTAGAGAAGCCTGATTGTTTTACATAACTGTACATGATGGCTTTAATATCCAATGTTTCCCAAATTTTAGGTTGTCAAAATTTAATGATTTATTTAATGTTTTATGAAGGATTTGATATAATTGATTTATTTCAATATTGAGTATAATGTATTTCATGGTGATATCATTACACAAAAAGATGTTTTAAATGAATTTAAAATGTCTTTATGTGTGAAAACATACTAACTTCCATAGATCATTTATTAAGAATAAAGAGTTTGGTCATTTCTGATTGAGAGGTGGTTATATTAGAATATTCATAACATCAAAAATGAAGTAATGAATTTTTTTTTAAATAAAACTCACTTAAAACAAAGAAGTATGATTTGTGAAAGAAATAATTTGATTTATTGAGCTTTTCATTTTCAAACACACTACAAAGAGAAGATGGTTCTCTGAGAACAATATTGCACTAGAGTAGTTTTTATATATGAGGTTTTTTTCTAGGGGACAACATATGATCAACCATATAGAATTTAATATTGAAAACAAATATAAATTCCTTAATAATTATAGGAGGTTGATATTTTTTTATGTTTTACTATAAATACCCCAATATTTAACAACCTGAGATTTTGTGAATTTTTTTTAAATTAATTTAATATTATTGATATGTTCCATTTTACGTAACACTAAGTATGGATATTTATTATTATATAAAAGCACTATTTTGGATTACATAATATGGAAAAATAAGTTACCCTTTCACTATATGGAACACTGACTGTGCTTGCGCACACACAATAATGAGTCTCTACAAAACGACACTTTGTTATTATAATTATTTAAATAGGATAATTATAACCTCGTAATAAAAAATTATAATTTGAATAGTAACATCTAATTTTTCAATTTTAATTTAAAATATTTCACATAAATATAACATATTTATAAGGAATTGTATATTTTTTTGGTAAAGACATTATATGTTTAGAAATTCTATTTTCTTAAAGAAAATGTTCTTTATGTCCTTATGGAAAAAAACAAAATTATTTTTAGAGAATCATAGAAATTGAATTTTATTAAATTAGAAAAAAATTCATAATTTCAAAATTACCTTACTGTGAAATTTTGTCATTTTTCTCTAAAGTTTCATTTTTTGATGAATAGTGAAAAATATAGCATCATAGTTACAAACTGCATATTTTATTTAAATAATTATTATAATTTAAATTTATTATAAAATCACAATAGATAAATTATAAATATATAATTCCAATTTATATAAATAGAATATTTTGTATGTTAAAATTATATATAAAAACTTATTGAGATTTTGAATATTCATATTACCCACCTTCTTACCACATTTGCAGAATTAGCATTAAAATTAGTTTTTCCTCTTCAATGAATGGAATTTTGAAAAATGTTTATAGATTATTTAAATAATTATGATACCTAGAGTCTATTGGGGCCAAAATAAATTTTTAATGAATAGTAACTTTGGTGAAAAAAAAAATTTACCATTTTTATGGGTAAATCAGGTAATTATAGGTAAAAATAATGTTATAATATTGTAATGTTACCCTAACACTTGTTCTAATTTCATTGGATGATTTTTTTTTAAAAAAATCAACCATAGGACGAAATTGTGATCTTTTTAAGCAATATGGATTAGAATAACATATTTATTATATTTTATTTAATGATAAGTTAAAAATGGAATACTCAAAAGTTTAATAAGTAAATAGTTTTTATAAAGTGTAAGAAATACGATAAATTCTTCATTATATAGTAATTTGAAATATAATAAATTTATCCCCAATCATTATATTTTAGTTTTAATTTTTTGAGAAGAAAAAATTTAATGAAAGGCCTCCATAAAAATGTTGCAGTAATTGTTGAATTAATGGAAACATCAAATAAATGATATTAGAAATATATAAATAGATAAAATTTAAGATATTTAATTATATTAAATAACTTTATAGATAACATTTACATATTATTTAGTCATTGGATATGTTATTTAGATGTTATCATGATGTTAATATATTTTTTAAAATACAAATAACAAATATTATCAATATTGACATAAATGATACATTGAAATAAATAAAATTTTATTAAATGACATGAACTCATAAAATTGTTTATTTTTGAAAAATAACAATAGTAAGGTCAATTATGTCATCAATTATCTACGTGGGGTTCTTTTTTCATTTTATAGTAATTATATTAACCATAAAGAGTAAAAATATCTATCGCCATAGTACGAGTTAAAAGGATTAACAAAGGGTTACAAAAAAATATAAGGTTAATAATTTTTCCTAAACCATTATAAAATTACTTGATTGAGATTATGTCTACCCATACTCATCTTTTATTCTAAATAATTCCGTTTTTAATGATTTGAAATTGAAAATAAATTGATATTAGTTTAATATTTTAAGAGTATCCTAGAGTACCCCTCACGTCTATTATATAAAGTCACCACATCCCACACTTCCTCACACCAAAATGAGCCTTATAGATCAACAAAACCATGAGAAGTTTTCTTATCAACTTCTCTGGTATAATTTTATATCTTCTTGTCTTCTCAAAATACAAACTATAGTGTCTCTAGGAGGAGATGTAGTGGTAGATCATCGAAGAAGAGGTAATATCCTTATCAACGCTTTCAAATTGTTTCATTATCTAGTTATTCCTTAGTTGTTGATTCTATTATAATATAATAATTCTAATGAAAACTACACTATTAGAGTTTATTATGACTATGGAATAACTATATTCCACCTTTTAATTGTCCTAAAAAATGAAAGTTTAATGTGTGGGTAGGTACATTTTACTGTCTCTACACCGTGGTGTAATTTATTTTTCTTCAAAAAATTATTTGTATGTAAATAGTGATTGATATAATGCATATAAACAAAAAAAAATTAAATTATATGTATTTTTTATAATTAATATACCATCTAATACATCTATATTTTGCCTTTAAGAGAGTGATATCATCTCTCGTGTGTATGTACGGCTTACCATATTCACGACACAATGAGATTCATCTTACATGTTAATCATTTAAATAATTATTATAAAAATGTATATAATGAATAAATAAATATTATTTGAAATAATAATTCTAATTAAATACTTTATAGACATATATAAATATATTTTAGTTACCTTTTCCAATTCAGTACAATAATAAAATAGAAACAACATTCACGCATACGTACGGCTTTCTGTCTCGCTGAACGGTGTATTCAATTTCATATATTTATATTATATACATAAATATTAATATTTATATAATGAATATATATGATATATAAATCATTTTATATATACACAAAGTAATTAAATTAGGATCTATGAAATAATATAAAGAATCTTGAGTCAAAATATGTACTATAAACAAAGAAGTTATTACTTGAAACGTTGCATTAACATGGAATTGTTAATAAACGGGTAATATGAATTCATAAATGAAACATATATGATATTATAAATATTATTATTATCATGTTATAACTTAATAATATCATTAAACCCACTATAAAATAGTTTTGAACATGTAGAGAGGGAATCAAACCAAGAGTAAGAGATTTTTGTCTCAACATTACTTCTACGAGAAAAATGCCTCACAAACAACTTATGTGGTGTATATACTTCACATGAATTTATTTTATGAGTCCTAACCATGATATTATGGTATTATAATGTCTATATAATATTATTTCTTTAATGGATCATATTATTTAGTATATTATAATGTTTTATGGGTTATTCCCACAAATCTCATTATTATCGTGATTTTTTATATATAAGTATCTGTTAGGAAATACTTATCATTAATGACCATGTCTCTTAAAAATGTTATACAAAGTTTATTTAATATTTTTATGAATTTGTTTAAAATAATTTTAACCCATGTATGATTTTTTATTAAAATCGGTTGAAATTAATCTTTTCTCGTTTTCTTAGCGAGGTAAGTTTTTACTTCTCTGAATAAAGTAATAGAAGAATGATTTTTAACTTATATTACATGAAGGGATTTTTATTCTTTCATAAACCATTAATACCTTGAAAATTCCTTCACTTGTTTACTAGATTATTTATAAATAATATATTTTCTTTTAAAATTTCATGGAATTTTATGGAGAGAAATCTATTCCATAGAAGAAATAATATTTTCCTTAAGATATTGTTTTAAAATATCATTTTAAATTATTTTGAATCTAAGATGAAATCCAATTTTTTTACTCTTGACATTATGCAAATTAATTCAAAGAATCCATTAATATAATTTCTCATAATTTATTTAGTTTATTATGAAGATATTTATGAAATTATTTTATCTTCCATGAGTTATATTCTTATCAAACCCAATTCTATTTATAGGTTAAGCTTTGAAGTAATGATTATGAAACGTGTATCTATTCCAAAAGTTATAATATTATTACATATTTTTGATACCCATTAAATTTAATGGGTAATGATACAATTGTTTTTTATCATGTGCCACATGTATGTATGATTTAATCATGATATGGGGGGACATATATCTCCCTCGAATTCATTGGGTAATGATTTATATCTCATTAGATAGAATTAAGGGAATTATTCCATTAAGATGGTCATGAAAGTGAAACATGTCTACCATGATGGTTTGGGAAGTGAAAAAATACTACCAATATGGCCTTGTTAAAGATTCCTTTACTACCATGTAAATCATTATATATGATTATGTGTCTGCCATAGTTCCATCTTTTATACCTATGTTATGCTTTCATGATTCATTTTCATTATTTTCTTACGATTCATGTCTTTTGAACTACCAATATCTATTCCATTATTCCTATTTATGATCTATGATATGCAGGGTATGATCTTATAAGTTTATTAACATGTTCTCTTATCCTTATTCTTCTGATTATATTTACATATCATCATTGTTTACTCATATTGAGAATATGATATCACACTTTCGTATGTATCTTTTCCCCAAGATATGAAGAAACGCAGTAAGTGTGATATGTCAAAAAGGGTTCTAGTAATTTATAAATGGGTAGGAAAAGAAGTATATGATTTATGAACGAGTTTTTTATGTTCCCATGTTTCAAATTTCACTAAACTAATACGGCCTTTGGGCATGTGTTTGTATAATGTATGAAATGTTCCGCAAAAGTGATGTAAAGTACATGTATGAAAAAAAAAGTAATTTTATAGTTGGTATCATGGTATTGTATTAGACAAAACTTGGAAATCAGAACAATATAAAATTAGTTATATCCCTAGGGATATTTCTACGGATATTTCTACGGATGTGTAAGAATGTAGAAAATTATAGGAAAATGTCTTAGAATTTTTTTAAAGGATAGAATGATGGTTTCCAAGCGTTACTTCCCAATCTAGATACATCAATTGGGTGTGGCTCTGGCATAGATGTACCAAGGTGTAACAACTCTTATAAGGTGCATCAAGCTTGACTAAATCGTAACTTGGTACATGAAAACAGGCTTTGTAGTACTCCTAGTTTAAAACTAACAAGTTATATTATTTGTAAATTCGCAAACACTTTAGGAATAATCATGATATATTAAAATTTAATGTTGTTATGAATAACCAAGGATAAACCAATGGTTTCATAGATTAAGAAAGGAATTATAATTTATACATACTATATATGACTTTTCATGATTATGTTGTTCCTAATTGTGAAATTTTTTTCTTATTGTATTCTTTTTTATTTATTGAATTGATGTAACCCAAAGGACCATATTAATTCTAGATGTAATGGGAAATGAAATGATCTTCCTCCTGAGAAACTGAATGTTATGGGAGCTGCAATGTATAATATTATTTTTGTGACTGTGGAAATTGATCAAGTCACGAATCTTGATATGGTTCGAAATTAACATAGGATGGAATGTTGTCCCCTTTAATACTTACTAAAGAATCTTTCACCTAATTTTGTTGGAATGACTGATTCACTAGTTGTTGGGAAATGGATATGTACAATCAAAATGGAGTTTTTTATTCTCTACTCTTCCAAACATGAAAAATTTATGTTAGTCACTTATCACTTAAAAGTGAAAGAGAATATTTGGCGTAACATTATTAATAATACAAGGAAATAAGATAATATTGACTCGATTGATTGGGTTGATTTCATGAAATTTTTTTCGGTATATACATTTCTTGTTTTATTCGTACAAAAATGTATATTCATGTTACCTATATATCTAATGGTTATGATATGAAAATAATGATTGAATGGAAAGGAAAATCTAAATACTAGGGAGGGAAAAATATATTTTCATTATGCTCAATGTGTGGAATCAAACATGGATGAAAATGTATTAACAGGACTGATAAATGTTTTAAGTGTGGGAAATAAGGTCTTCAGGCCTTTCACTACTGAAGTAATAAGAATAAATAAAAAGCTCCAAATACTGCACATCCTACAAATCAATGTTTCAATTTAGTGGAAAATGGGAATTATGCTAACCAATACAAAAATATAGTGGTTAACAATGTTGATCGACATCTTCAACCACATAAATAAATAGACAAATGGAAGTTGCATGCGATCACTACTATAAATTTGAAGTAAGACAATGAATTTGTGGAATTATTGAGTCTTTTTGTATTGTAATTCAATAATAATGTTATATAATTGAATTTATTGTATCATGTAATAATGAATTATCATTGGATTGGTCCACTATAGTTTTAAGTTACGGATTTAATAGCATATACTAAATGGTACTCGTAACAATCAAATGTGATTGAGGAAATAAGTTTATATTTATTGAAACCACATGATTAAGGGAAGGATAACCCTTAATACGAGCCTAATGATTCTATAATGATATTTTTATAAGGATATTCTGGATATGAATAAGAAAATGGGATGGTACTAATTTACCTGGAATTAATTAAGGATTTGTTAACAACTGGGCTATGTTATCATGGATGTAGCTTTCATTTTTTTGGACATAAGGAGTATATGTAATGTATTTTGGAATAGGGAATATTCATGTTTCTAATAAGGGTGTATGGTAAATCCATTTATTACCATTTTTAAATAGAATACATAATAAATCTATACACATGTTTGGAATGTTAAAACCAATAATTGTATTATGATATGTGGGAGATAAATGTTAAGCTGATTTCGTGCACAACATTATAAAGTTTTGGATTTTTATCATTCTGAAGGATAGTAGGGTTATTAATTTATTTAAATTATAAGTTAATCATTGGATGAATTATGTTATATTAAAGTATTATATCATTATAGTTGTACTAATGCATATTTGGTAAGTAGTTCTGTAATTTTTATTTTGATAAAGACATATGGAATTTGTTATCATTCAATTTATTGATATTATGATCTACTAACACTTCCGGAGTGATAAATTCAACTTCATTTAATTGAATAAGATATGAAGTTGAAATTAATCAAGTCACAACAAAAGGGTGATATTTTTATGAAATCAAGTATGTATATCTTCTATTAAAAATTATTCAATATTATTAAAAGGTATTGTGTTGTAAAAGGGTGCCCTATTATCATCATATTTAATTATATCAATGACCTTTGTCAGGCTTCTTTATATTAGAGTTTTTATATTGTTAACTTTCTTAGGATCATCCACTTTCTTATGATCAGTGATCTTTGTCAATCTCTATGATTATTTACACTTTTCCACTATGCTGAAATATTCTCTTATGTTCTCATATGTAGAGATAATGTTTTGATTTACTTTGGGTAACAGTTATTTCCAATATTTCCCATTTTAAAAGGATGTTTTAGAATAAATTTTCATGATTTTGGTTTTAATAAAATAAAAATTCTTGTATTAATAATTTGATAATGTCGATGAATTCAAGGGGGAAATATTCATTTTATCGAGGGTAGAATGTCACAACATGAGATTTTTTGAAATATTATTTTTTGATTTAATTTATTATTTTTCATATTTTTTACATCACATAATAAAAGTATATATTTTTACTATTAGGTAAAATAACTAAGTTTGGATTATGTAATATGAAACAAAATGTCATGCGTATACTACACGCAACACCATCTTGTCTTGTGCTACACAAAACACTGAATATTTGCGAAACAAAACATTGTTATTATAATTTCTTAAACAGTATAGTTAATACCTATAAATTAATAAAATTAATATGAACAGTAATAACTAATATTTTTAATGTTATTTATATTTTTTCACATAAATACAATATAATTCTAATGAAATGTATAATTTTTTGGAAAAGTCATTATATGCTTAGAAATGCAATTTTTATAAAGGAACTAGCTTTTATGTCCTTTTCAAAACAAAATTAAAATTAAATTTAGAGAGTAATAATAATTTAATTTGATAAAATAAAACTCATCATTGAATTTTTAATTTCAATATTAACTTATAGATAATTTTTACTATTTTTCTGGGATATTTAATTTTTTAATTCATGTTGAAAAATACTACATCGTAGTTAAAATTTTCCTTTTTTCATTTAAAAAATTATTTTGCATTTAATTTATTTTCAATTAAAAATATACCAATTATACAAATATTAATCCAATTTAGTATCATTTTAATTTTTTTTATTAAAATTATATGTAAAAACATATAGAACATTTCAACGTCCATTTTACCCTCGATCTTGCCATGTTTGCGGGATTAACATTAATCATAATTTTTCATCTTCTATGAATTGAATTTTGAAAAATGATATACATGGTTGAAATTAGTATGACATGTTGAGCTGATTCGGATCAAATTAAAATTTTTTGAATACTAAATTTAGTAATTTTTTTATTTACAGCAGTTAGGGTAAATTCGGGTAACTAATAGTAAAGAAAAATTATAATATAATACAGTTACCCTAACACTTTTTCTAAATTAATAGGGTGAGTGGGTTTCAACAAAAAAACCATCAGATTAAATTATTAACTTTTTATTCCACCTGAGAAAAATAATAAATTTATGATATTTTATTTAAAGATATGTTAAAATTTTCATTCTCATAATTTTAGTAAGTAAATTGTTCTTTATATATGGTTATAAATATGATATATTACACTATAAATTTTCATTTTAAATATGATGAATTTATATTCATAATGATATTTTATTTTTAATTTTTAGATAATAAATTTTTTAATGAAAGGCTTGAATAATAATTATGCAGTAATTGTTTAATTAATGGAAATATAAAATAAATTATATTAAAAATATTAAAATAAATATAATATAACATAATTAATAATGTAAAATAATTTTATAGACCTATATGACATATTATTGAGATATTATATGTGTTTTTATATTTATCATGTTTTTAAGATATTTTTTAAATGAAAAATATTAAATTGAATCAAAATTGAAATATATTATACTTTAAAATAAATAATATTTTATTAAATAATAAAAAATTCATAAAAATTCATAATTTGACAATATAAAAAGAATAATGTTACATATTTCATAGAGTATCAACTTGTGGTTCATTGGGAATTTTATAGTAATTATATTAACCCTAAAGAGTAAAACGCTAAGTTGTCATTGTAAGAGTTAAAGGGTATAAGTAATGGTTAAAACCAAAATATATGGTTAATAATGTTGCCGGACCCTATATAAACAATGTTGGTGGAGATTAGTTTGACCCATAATCATCTTATATTTTAAATGACTCAATTTGGAGCAATTTTAAATCAATAATAAATTTATATTAATTTAATATTTTAAGTGTTTCATAGAGTGCCCCTCCCCTCTCTTAAAAAAGGGCATAACCTACCTCACTTCCTAAAACCACCTTGATCCTTATAGATTAACCAAAAACAAAACATTTCCCTTCTAACGAACCCTTGTATGATTATAGAGGTTCCGATATTGTTGAAAGACCAACTCTAGTGTCCCTAAGAGGTGACCTATAGGGAGATCGTTTAAGAAGATGTAATATCCTTACTGACTCATTCAAATTGTATCTTATCCTACTTCATCTTCATGTGTGGACTCTATTTTTATGGAAGAACCATATTCAACCTTTTATTCATCCTACAAAAAATAAAGGTACCACACGCGTGTACGTATGACTTACTGTCTCCGCGTCGTGGTGTAATCTATTTTTCGTCACTAAATTATATGGAAGGGTATAATGATGAATATAATGTATATAAATAATAATTATAACATTATATTGATTCATTATAGTTAATATACAATATATTTTCTCACCATTTTACCATTAATAGAATGATTTCATCGCTCGTGTGTATTTATAGCCTACCGTATCCACAATGTGATGAGATTTATATTCCATGTTAACCATTTCAAAAATGATTATAAAAACATATAAAATGAATAAATAATAAATATGTAAAATAATAATTTTAGTGTAATAATATATATATATATGTCATTTACATTCATCAATTCAATATGACAATAATACGGAAACATCGTTCTTGCGTATGTATGAAATACCCTCTCCATGAACGATGTATTCCATTTATTATATCTCCCTTTTACTTATATTTTTATATAATAAATATATATGATCTATATATAAGGTGTTTAATTTTTAAATCAAATAAAACACTATATAATCAATAGGATCAAGAATAACAAGTCCCAATACATACGATAAAGAATACAGTTATTACTCGAAACGTTCTTTTAACATTAAATTGTTAATAAAAATTTAATATAATGTAATAAATAAATCATATATGATATAATAAATATTATTTTTATTGAGTTATAATTTAATTATATGTTTAAAAAAACTATAAATGAGTTGTAGACACATGTGGGGGGGGGGAATCAAACCTATGGTAATGGATTTTGGTCTCAACTTTACTTCTATGAGACACATGCCTCATTCACTATTTATGTGGTATATATAATGCTGATGAATGTATTTTATGTGACTTAACCATGATATTATTGTATTAATATATCCCTATAATTTGTTTTTCTATTATGGGTCATAATATTTAATTGAATATAATGTTGTGAGGGTTATTTCAAAAATCTCATTATTAATAGGATTTTTTAAATGTATGTATATATTAGGAAAATATGTATCTTCAATGTCCATGTATATTAAAAAAAATCAAAAATAATTTTAACTATTCTTTTAGAAATTTTATAGTAACTTTTAAACATGTATTACTTTTTAGTAAACATTTTCAAAGGAAACTTTTTTATTTTTCCTAATAAGGTACTTTTTGACATCACTGTAAAAATTATGAGAAATATTTTTTTATATTATATGGAATGAATGGGTTTTTACAGTTTCTTTATTCCTTAATACCTTTAATCATACTTTATAAGATTATAGGGTTATTTTAAATGAAAATGTTTTCTTTTTATATTGTGAATAATTTTCTAAAAATAAAACTATTAGAAAGAAGAGATGATATTTTCCGCAATAAATGTTTATAAAATATATTTTCAATTTATTTAATAACTAATATGACATTCATTTGTCTTAATCATTCCTTTATGGTAAATAGTCCAAAGAATCTATTCATATTGTTACACTAAATAGTTTATGTTTACTAGAATGATATTTAAAAAATTCATTTCTCTTCCAAGTGTTATAGTCTTATGAAACACACTTCTTTTCATAGGATATTATTTAATGAAATGATTATGAAACATATCACTTTTCCACATGTTATAAAATGATTAAATATTTCTGATACCTATTTCATTTCATGGGCTAAGATATGATTTTTTATAATCGTTTGGAACATGAATGTATGATTTCATTATGAAATGGGATGGACCTATATCTCCTTTAAATGAATATGGTAATGATTTATATCTTATGAGATTGAAATAAGGGAATTTGACTATTTAGATGGTCATGGGAGTGAAACATGACTTCCAAGATGGTTTCGGAAGTGACCCATACTACCAATATGACCTTGGATGTGATGTCATGACAACCATGGAAATCATTATTTTACATGTATGTGTCTTCCAATGTTTTATGTTTTATTCCAATGTTATGATTTCACATATCATGTTTCTTATTTCCTAATGGTTCATGTCTTATGAATTACCAATCCTTATATCATGATTCATTTTTATGATCTTTGATATGCAAGGTATGATCTTATAATTTCAGGATAAAGTTCTCGTACCCTTATTATCATGATTATAATTGCATATCTCCCATGATTAACATTACTGAGCATCTGATATCACCCATTCTTATGTTTTTCCTCAGGATACTAAGAATGGTAATAACTCTGATATGTTAAAAAGTTGTATCATTATGAATAAACATTTGGGAGAAAAAATAGATGTGTTATGAACCATTTTTTTATGATTCTTAGTTTCTAAAGTTAGTAATCTAATACAGTCATTGGGCATGTCTTTGTTTAATGTATGAAATATTTTTGTAAAATTCATGTAATATCTATGTATGAAAAGAAAGGGTCCTTATTAAACAACTCCATAATCATGGATCATCTATAAGTAGAAAATAAGGATATTATTATTGTTAAATAAATTACATAATCCATGGTGCGTACATAGTTAGTCTTAACTGTGTAGTAATGGTATTTTCATAATAAATATGAACATGAAGTCATGTAGTCCATTTAACATAAATGATAGTTTATGAAGCACGAAACTATGATGTAAATATCAGTTTGTATAACACAATGAATATATTTTGAATTATTGAATACATTGAGTACTTCATTGTGTATTAGATAAGGTTTGTTTGATGTACAAAACATAGTTTATTAAGATGTTGTAATAAAAATTGTACTTATATAATTGTATTTGGGTGATGTATCATACAATGGAAATAACATGCATAGAGGGAGATGAAAATAATTAATAAGATAAATATTTTCAGAATTAAACATGTTAATTACACAGATACATTACTCTCAAATATGGAAGAACAATTTCTACAATGTTATTTTGAATAGGAAAGATGAAACTATGATGTTTTTTAGTTGATATGATCTGAAATTAAAGATGAGTGAAAAATAAATGAATGTACAATGGTGTCTGAATTAATGTGTTATAATGAAATCTATATATTTTTATATATAGGGACAAATAATAATTATTCTTATCTATTCAAGTGAGCAATAATTCCATAAACTATAAATGGACCATCAAAGAAGTAGTTTGTGAAATTAATTAATAGAAAGTGACCCTCGAGGGAGATGTGATAGTACAATGAAAATTATAAAGGTAGAGATCCAGATCTGGAAGGACCATGAAAAGATCATTTTATTTATAATCCTATTTATTATTAGAGGATTTGGACCCAACAATACATCATTAGTGTTTTCTCGATTGATCTATCCCATTGTATTAAGCCAAATTAAATTTGTGTATTCTATGCATTAAATAATTTTCTAAATACATGTATTTCTTTAAAAAATTAAACTTTCATGTGTAATAGGTTCAACATAGTTACTTCTAATGTGGGTATAAGATCAAATGTGAATGATCAAATAGATTATTGAAAAGGTTTTATTTCACTATCACACTTATTTACCCCCTCTCATGGAGGTCCAAGTTGAAAAGTTTTATGAGAGAAAAATTGTTATAATGGTTAGTTCAACCTCAAAATTAGTGTTTAGATTTACACAGATATATTCAATGAGTAAGATGTAATTTTTTATAATGTAACTATCCTTAATAGATAATATTATTAAATACATGTTTTCCTACAGTCATGGGGTAAACATGTTGTAAAATATATATTTAGGGATGATTACATAAGAATGAATTGTGAAATATAAAATGTTTTAGTGAACAATGTTTTAAAAAAAGAATATCTAATGATGTATTTTATAAAAACATTCAATGTAAATGTGCCTCTAACATCTAGATAGTATTTTAAAAGGTGTAATGAATATCTTATGAAAAAGGGTTTATAATGACTACCTCAAAATAATTTTTTAATATTATAAATATGTGTAGCCAATGAAAAGGGTTGGTGAATAATTTTTTATAACACAAGGCAAGAATAAAAATGGGAAGAATAATATGTATTATATAAGGAAAAACTCTTTAATTAAAATAATAAGTGGTATTAATTACACAGATGATTTGGCTACATTAAAATTAAAGTCTGAATATAAATTGAAGGGGATTGACTGTTTAAATTCAACTAGTGAAGAACTATATCAAAATATTTAAATACTTGATGAAGAATATTTTATCACAAAAATAAAAAAATTCATGGATCCCTTCGATAATGTTTTTTATTGATAGAAAAACTTTTTAATAATTTTCGATGAAGATGAAAAACATTAATATATTGGTAACATTAAAAATAATTATTTGGAATCAACATCTAGTCATGCATTTTGATAAAATGTGTGATGATACAAAGAACATTTTATTTTCCATCGAATACATTATTAATAAAAGGGAGATAAAATAGTAATTTGACTATTCAAATGTAGAATAATGTGGTATAGAAAACATTTTGGTGATAAGAGTAATTAAGGACCTAAATAATGGCATAAAATTGATGGGTACTTAAAAATGAACAAAGAGACATATTTGAAGATATATAAAAAGAACAAAATTAACAATATCACTAGATATTGAATTCAAAAAAGTAATTATTTATACAATTTAATATATTGGGGTGATTATCAACTTTACAGTGAAATAAATTTATCTTATTACTGATATGACTACCCAGTTAATGGAAAAAATAAGTGAAGATGATAAGAACATTAGAAAAATATCTGATCATTAATTGGTAATGAAAAGGAAAATATTTACTACATGGAATCCTCAAAAAGTGATAGAAATATATTTTTGAATCTATAGTATTTATTGAATAGATTTATCATCCCAAATCAACATACAAAATCCATTATTACTATGTAACTAAAATGTGTCATATTTATGGAAGTATCATATTCATTATAAGTATGTGTCCAGATAGAAAAGTGATTATTCAATGAAGAGAACTAGATGTAATAAAAAATCATTAAAGAGTTATTAACTATGGTATTTTTTAAATGGTAAATGTATTATATGTGCTATCCATTGACATAATTAAAATAATAGATTCTATAATAATGTAGGTAAGTAAAATGATCCTATAAGATGTCCTCAAATACAATGGAAAAAAAAGGAAAGAGCCAATCCTTGAATGCATCATGATTATCTAGAAAAAAGTTTTATTTTCTTAGAGAAATAATATAGATCATAAAAGATAAAGCATCACATACCAAAAATATTTCTCTCACAAAAAACTCTTCAAATGGAAGTAAAACGTTTTACTGTAAAATGAATAAGTTTAACTAATTTTGAGTAAAAACATTTCAACCAAATAATGATTCAACAAAGATGAATTTTTTAAGGGGGATTGTAAGTCTAATAATGGTCTATTTTATAAATAAAATCTTGGTTATTTCACTTTTGAAGTCATTATGTATAAGGTTAATATAAGGTAAAGAAACCTTAAGTGAAGGAAGAGGCTTGTAGAAAAAGAGGGTGGTATATCAATAAAGATAACGGGTCTATGTGGGTCTAATCATATAACCACAAATATGAACAATCATAATTAAAATAAATAGTAAAATAAGATTTAGGATGTGTTTTTACAACTCTTAATCAAGTGGATGGTTCATCTATAATTGTATAAGTAGATGGAATATGAAAAAAAATAAAAATATAATTAAAAAATTCATTCATGAAATTTAGGAGAACACTAATCCATGAATTCAGTGTGATAAATGGGTTTTTAATAAAAGACTCTATGAGTTTTTTAATATAATAGAATCCCTTATTGAAGGTTATTAGAGATGCTTGAAGAATGTTCTGACCCAGATTCACAATCCCAAATCCCTTAATTATGGATTCTAGAGGTACACCGCCCCTGAATTGTTCAAATGTTTCTCTCCTATGGTGAGTGTGGTTAAATATTTAGGTAGTTAAATAATCCCTCATGAGATGTGATTTAAAATGATCTTGTTTATATGGTAATTAGAATATATAAAGTAGTTGAAGGAAGGTTTTTTGAACATTAATACATAGTTGTGAAAAAAATGGACAAATTTACATAAACCATATAGAAATTATGGTATATAGATGAGTTAGAGTTACTCAAATTTATAAAACTTTATTAGAATAAACATGTTTTTTCATGGAAATTATGTGATATTCAAATATAAATATATAATATTTATTCCATGTTAAAAAGATGAACAATTTAAGAAGTGCATATTTAAAAATAAAAGGAGTAATCAAAGATAAAAATGTGATAACTAGTGAATTTATTCCTTATCTATATTTTAATAGTTAGGATAATTACATTTTATGAGTGGTATTAGATAGAACAGAGAGATAATACATAATGGTTGTGGTGTAGTAACATAAATTTATTTGATATTTATTTATATTTGATCAAACTATGTTTATTTAGTAGAAATTTTTCATGATACCTATATTACCATGGAGAAATATTTATCTAAATAAGTTGTTCCTTACTCAAAAAATATATTTTACAATTGGTTTCTGTAAAATAATGAGTAAAATATTTTATATCAGGATATTGAAGAATAATTCGGTGTGGGTGGATTTTTTTATGATTATTCAAGGTTGTTGATCATCATTCATGGAATATGTCATGTGAAAAATTGATGAGCATACATAATAAGTGGGAAAAATTGTTATTTTTAAAAACATTATTACATGGATTGATATGTGGTTTGAATCATAATGATCTACTTCAATACTCATTAATTGATGATTTAGTGTTTTGTGTGTTGGATTTGTTGAAAATAAAAATTAGAAAAGTATAAATAATGATGTTGAGATTTTTTGTTCATGGAATTTTTATATTATGTTTTAAATATGTGGTGATGATTCCCATGGAATCACATATTGAGAATTGCAAGGCCATGATATCACCTCTAGAAATTATAGAGAGATTATGATGGAGTATTGGTTCCCTAATACTAGTAGGGGGATTATGTTAAATATATGGATGATATGTTATAGAGGCCAATGGAAATATGAAATTCCATGGTATTCCTATGACTATTTGGTTGATGAGTTATCAATATCTTATGTATCATTTCATGTAGATATAGATTTATTAATGCATACATGGAATTTGATTTGAAATTCTATCAAGAAACCCTATAAGAAGATTAAATAAGTTCAACACTAAGGTGGAATGATTTTGGGAAACTATTATATATGACATCTAGAAATAAGTATATGTATAGGGTTATATAGAAGCCTAAAATCTATTTCATAGATTTATACATGATGGTACTGTTCTCGAATTTTTCATCAATTGTTTGGTTTGACTGTTTAGAGTTTTTATTGATAATTTATGAATAATCTAATGAAAATACTATATTCCCTTATAGAATATAATGTATTTTTTAGTTCCTGCATCTTAATTATGGACATTCATTAGGAATTATGAATATATTAAAAACTAAAAAACCCAAAATAGAAAGGATCATTCTTTATGACCACAATTAATTTTCATTTTAAATATTGAGGTGATGATTTCTAATGTTATAGAATGTATCAAATACAACATAGAATTTCAGTTTAAGAGAACCATATAGAAGAATATATTAATTTGATATTGAAAGATGATGCTTTCTTGAGCCTCACAATTTATAAACTACCATATAGAGAATAAGTTATTTTAAAAACTAAATGACATTGGATCCATTTACTATTTCAATGTAGTGTATTTTAAAGGACAACATATGATAGAACAAATAAAATTTTTGATGTTTTTAAAATAATATTTTTTTAGTTATTCAAGGATCTACATGGTCATTATGGATTTTTACAGTAAATAAAACCCTAATGCCATAATTAGGGATCAACATGAATCTGATGTTAATAGAGGGAGTTTTATTGGAATGTTGGATAATTATCGGTGTTCTCATTATATATTATAACCTCATAACCACTTTTTCGCAATGTAATCAATTCAAGAAGCCAATGTGTTCATATAATATGAATGATAGTTAATGAATACCTATACCATGGACAAAATTCCAGTTCACATAACATAGAGAATATACCAAAAAGTGTAGCATATAGTGAAAATTGATCTATGTAGATGAAATGGTATTTCATAAAGGAGACAGCATAAATATTTTGTGGAGTTGAACATTGAAGAATTGTTCAAAAATGGATATTTTTAGAAGATGTGTGTCAAAACACAAGATTTTATAAAATATATGATTTCTAGTAAATTTACATTCATTAATATATTCAATTATAAACAAGACATAGTTTATCTTGTTTCACACAGAACACTATGTTTATCTTGCGTTATATGAAACATCGCGTTCCTTTGACGACTTATATTACTCATAAGCCCGAGTCTTACCGGCCAACAATATACTATTATTATTATTATTATTATTATAGTTATCACCTAGATGATGGAATGGAGGGAATGAATAAGATTTTATAAATAATAAAAATTATAGTTTAAACATGTTTTTAAAATTAATTAAATGGTTACCAATTATTCAGAAATGAAAATAAAGTCCAATTTAATATAAATGATTTTTTTTAAACTATTTTATATGACTACATTGATGTTTAATATTATTAGATAAAATTAATCACTATTAGTAAAAATATTAATTAAATATATAAATTATATACATAATAATTATTTTCAACATTATCTAATAAGTTTGATAGGTATAATATAAAAATAAAACAATATGTAACCATAAAAAACTATGTTTTTTAAAAGATATTTTTTACACATTTTAATAGAGTACCTATTTTAAATATAATTTTGGAAACTATTATAATTTTTATTTTAAAATATTAATATATTTCATAAAATCCTAATATCAAAATTTAATTTTTGTGAATTGTTGGTATTTTTTTGAGAACATTCATAATTTGATAATAGTTAATTTCAAAAAAATTTAATTGAAAAACTCTATTTTGTCTTAATAATATATTGTGTTAAATAACAATATGAACATCTTTGTATGAATATTTAGATTAAATTTATATCAGTTAATATAACATAGTTTGTTTGAATCATTTTCAAAGTGATTTTAGTTGTAGAAACTCAGCCAAAATTTCAACATTTTCACTTTAACAACCCACATTTCCATTTTGTATCTAGGATTAATTTTCAATTAATTTTATCCACTAATGTGATTATAATGTGGAAAAATCGATTCCATAATTTGATTCAAAAAATATTATAATATCTAATAATTTTAAAATAGTTTTTCACAAAAACTATAAGTTAAATTAATTAAAATTAATTAATATGATTATGGTAAAAATTACTTTACTTAATGGTTAAAAATTTATATTAATGTTCCAAATGACATAAAGATATGTCCAAAACCATTGTTATGGACATTATTTGGACATATAACCTATTTTATAGATTTTTTATCATTATTGGATGTAGATTATGTAATGGATACCTCCCAATAGTGATTACCTTTTTATATTTACTCGTATTCCACTGCCTTCCCACAATAAAAAGGCACTCTGCCTCCCCACATATTTACACCAATAATTCCCTTTGGATAATCTATATACTTCCCAAATAATCTCCAAATATCCATCATATCATCATAAAATCCTCACCTTAGGAAAAAATAAATCAATGGTTGTCCTTTGGTATAAACTAAAAGGAGTTACCTAAAAAAGTGGAAACATTATTAAATGATCACTTTTGATTTATTTATTTCCCAACACACATAAAATTAATCGTATTATATAAAAACCTAATTACTCTAAATATAATGATATTTTTTAATGTTAATTTTTTTTACCTATACCTTCAAACACTTCTATTAAATGGGATACATAATCAGTGTTTGTGTGTACGGAGGACTATAGCCTCTTGAACTGATGTCGTTCATTATTCCATTACCACCTTTCAAGGATGGAAATATTAATGGAATTACTGATAATATATGATATATATATATATATATGATATTTTTAATTTTGACATACTTTTATAATTATTATATAATTCATACTTTCTTTTTTTCCTTTTTTAGATAACATAATTATTTAATTTCTGGACGTGTGGTCCACCGCCTCCTCAAAGTGATATAATTTATTCACACTATACGTGTAATTTATTAAGGATGGATTTAATAATTATATACGATATACATGACATTTTGATTATATTTACGAAATAATTATCTATTGGTTAAAATCACATATCATTTTCTTATTTTCATTTCACACACTAAAACGTGATAACCACTTTCACGGGTGTGTGGGGTACAACATTTTCGAAGTGATGTGATTATTTCTTCATCATCACCACAACACAAGAGTGATATATATAATTATATATAATTAAATAATATATAATTTATGATATAATTTTAATTTTGGAAAGATGAATCTTACCTACCTTCTTTTCATAGTGACCATTAAAAAATTTGAACGTTACTCATGCATAAATACATCCTACCATCTTTGAGATTGTAATGTTGGTTCATTTTTCATAAGAATATTTACTGTATGATTCTAAAAGTATAACTAATATAATCAATTTATAATTATTTCTTGTTAATTATTTTTTATATGTTTAAATATGATCTAATTGACCATAGTCAACCAATCAAAGTCATTTTTGACGGAAAATCCAAATATGGTGAAAACATCAGAATTAAATAATATTAACTAAGTAATTGTAAATAAATTTTTTATAAGTTAAATAAAATTAATAATAATAACATAAAATTTTATGAAAAAATTAGATAATTAATATCTGTTTATTATTTAAAAATATATAGGACATGCAAGAAAAATTAGATAGAAGTTAAAGGATTTACTAACTCAATTTCCATTCATTGGGTTAAACATATACGTTGTTGGTTATTTTTTCCAAACACTTTATATGAAATTACCTATGATTATATTATTATATATCTCCATAATTATTGTGTTGAAATAAAAAAAATTATGAATAATTATTTCATTTATTTATTTTCTCTCCAATGATATGATCTTTTTAAGGGTTTGTCTCTTCACACTTTTATTTTTGTGAGATATATTCCATAGACAACATTTATTTTTGTTGTCTTGTTTATGTACTTCCAATGAATGTATTTGTGATTATTATACTGAAATTAATTGTGATTTACATATAATTTTTAAGATATCTCTTTCATGTGGTTTTGGTTTTCAATGTTACTGACATGGTAATGGATTAATTTCTCAATTTCCCTTTATTTAGAAGTTTTTTATGTTACAAACCTATATTATTTTATTGGTGGTTTATACTTATCCTCTGAAAATATATATCATAAACATAATTATTCTTATAGTATTATAAAATTCATTTAACTTTATTCTTTCCTGGAGCTTATGATTCAAATATTTTAAGGCGTTTTGGGACATTTTGGAATGTTTAATGGTTATTTTAGTCTTGAATGTTTTAATAAAATTTTAATGGAATTTTAATTCATCAATGTAAAAAACACTTTTTTAATTATTTTCCTCCAGGGTTATTTTTGTTATACCATCCTGATTATTTTAGGGATCGATTAATATTGATTCAAATAGTTTTTTAGGAAAATCATTTCCCCTCTACGAGTTAGCCATGTTTTGAAGATATTGTTGTGAAACTGATTTATTTTTCCATCGGTAGATCATGTTTTTGTAAGATTGTTCTGGAACTCATTTATTTTCAAGTAGTTATTCATTTTACAAAGATATTGTTACAAGAAAAATTTATTTTATAGGGGTTAATCCTATTTTAATTTGATTGTTTTGGAACCTGTTTCTTTTCCATGGGTTAATCATGTTCAAAATAAATTGATTTAGAACACATTTATTTTCCATGGGTTAATCACGTTTCAATGATATCTAAAAATACCCCATTTGTTTTCCATGGGATGATCAGTTTATAAAAGGGGTAATGTATTGTTCTATGTGTTTATGATGATTTTAAATATTTTATATGTTATGATTTTGAAATGTTACTTGGGAATTTGAGGGGTGGTTACATGTCAAACTAATGGTGGGTGGTTCCATTATAAACCACTAATAGGTGGTTATATGATAATCCAATAATTGATATTACGTAATAATCCATTGTCATGTGGGTTCATGATATCCCTCCAAACCATTGGGTATGGAAGTCGGTCGTAAATCTATTCCTTTTGAATGAGTGACATGTCTGTAAGTTTACCACATGGTTATTCAATTAATAAGAATTAAAAATATAATAATGTCCCAATATATCATTATGTGTTTATATTCATTCTATTGGTTTTTAATTTTTTAATAATTGAGATTAATATCAAATGGAATTTGATTGTTTATTCTGAAAACTCTTTACTCTTCCATGTTTTCATATTTTATGATTCACGAACTGGTGGGTATAAGTGATTTTTTGACTCACTCGTTCACTTTTATTATGTCATCTTACCTTAATTCACTCTTATTCACATTAATGACATTCAATTGTTAATGCTTATGTTCACCCATACTGAGAATCTGAACTCACCCTTCTTATGCATCCTTATTCCAAAGTTTTAAAGAATGATTTTACACAAGTTATGTATAGAATTTATTTCATATGGATGATGATGATGTATTAATGCAGAATATAAAATATGGTTTAAGAGGAATAAATTATCATATAATGTCATGTGATTTGTTTATGTAGTTTTTTTTCAACTATATTAAAACTCTAAACAAAACATTTCTACCCGTATTTTTATAATGCAGGTTTTGATTTTAATTTTTTAAAGATTGGATGAAAAATTAGGGTCATAATTTTAAGAATCATATATGAGAATGTAATGTTATGGATTTAAACACAATATCTGTGAGTTTGGTTTCTTGGTTGTTATAGTTTGTATTTGTAATTCCCCAACCCCAGAAGCCCGGACCAGTGCATTATTTTAATACATTGAAATGATTACAAGGAATCAAGTCCTGAAGGACCGATCAGTTTAGCAGTCTTGGAAAATAGATTACATACATGAACCTTAAATTACACATTCACGCACAACATAAAAAATCATTTGAGAATTCCATTATTCATCTAGCTTAATTCTGAATATAAAGTATAATACTATTCTTGGAATCCTGGGAAAATAAAACATAAGAAAGAGGTGATCACAGATGCTCAGTAAAGGTAAATAATTTAGAGGAAGTTGTAAACGTTTAAGGCAAGATGTGTAATACTAACAAAAGACTTTTTAAACATAATCTTGAACATAATATCACCAAAATAAATTTAATATTACCATATAAACATGTACATAGATGTTCTAATAGTCTAATAATCACTTATAATAACTAATTTAATTACAATGGAATACATAATGCTGAACATCAATACCACATACTCAAGACCTCGTGCCAAGACTACAAATTAAAATTTTTTCAAGGACTTGTTCCAAGACACTAGATTGTCTCATGAGACCTATCAATGCATCAAGGATCTATAACAGGCTCCACCCATCACTTACTAAGTCCAATGCATTACTCATATGAAAATTTTGAACCATAATAGAAACATTAATATTAAAACTAGCATAATAAATGTTAATACTTTAACCAATAACCATAAATGGTATAAAAATAACACATCCATAGTCAAATATGTCATAACTCATTCAATACAATATGGATGATTGTAGTAACTCCCTGACCCTAGTTACCGAGAGTCCGTCCATTATTACATAACATTGGCATGATCACAAAATATCAAGTCTCGAAAGACCGATTAGTTTAGTATCCTTGGAAATACTAGATAAATTCATAAGGTTTACATTACATCATAAAATGGAAAAGTACCAAAACATTGTTTCCATAAAAAACACTGAGATTCCATATACTATCCCTATATGTCATTCATAATATACTTCTTCGCATCCTGGGAAAAATAAATGATAGAAAGGGGGGAGCTCATATGCTCAGTAAGGATACCAATATAGCAGAAACATTCATAAATTATCATAAATATTTAAGGAAATGTATAAAACTAACAAAAAGCATTTGAAACATAAAATTCATCATAATATGGAAAATATAAATCAAAATAATTTCATTTACTTACTCACATGGATATTCTAATTGTCTAATAATCACATGAAATATCAATATCCACTTTAATATTGATGGAATGCATAATGCCAGACTTTCATAACCACATAGTCAAGGGCTTGTGCCATGAATAAAATAAGATTTTTTCAAGGCCTTAGTCCAAGACACTAGTTTGTCTCATGAGACCTACCGATGCATCTAGGAGCTATAGAGGGCTCCACTAGTCACATAATAAGTTCAATTCATTCCTCATATGAAATGGTTTAAACATAACATAAACACTTGTATTAAAAATAGCATAGGAAATGTCAACATTTAATCTATAAACCATGAATGGTGTGAAAATAAAACATCCACATTCAAACATATCAAAAAACCTTCAATACAATATGGACGTTTTGTATCATAACAAATCAACATCAATTAAGCTTAAAATCCATCAAAGGATGTTGATATAGATGAAATCAAAACCTTTTTTTAGATGAATATATCTTTCTATTTTTAAATAATTTAAAATTCATATAATTGTAAAAGAAAACAGTTATTTTTGAAATATTCCTATATTCTTTTAAGGGAAGATTTGGTGATGTTATAATGGAAGAAAATAGCTGCACCCGCCGTATAAGTTAAAAAAAGATATTCATACCTTAATTTTGTCGAAAATGTGATACAAGACCTTGTTTGGAAAACGACAGAAAAATTCATTTATAAACATATAATAAAAATTCAAACAAGGGTATAAATGACTTTAACCCATATTCTATAAAATATTAAGAATGTTTTGAAATACATTTTTAGGAAACATGGATGTGGATGATAAAGAGGAACTAGTAGATACTTACTTAAAAACAACCTCAGATAATAAAGTCATTGTGAAATTAACCCTTACCTTGTACTTTTCCTTGGTCGAGGGTAGGTTAAACTCATGTATAATGGTCAAATAATTGTAATTAACATATACAATAATAATATACATTAATATGATATCATATATGATCTTTCAACATTTCTTTGTTAATAATATCTTAGTATTATCGTTGTTTCGGGTGTTAATAGATTCATTTTACTTTATATTCTTTGTTATGTGAGTCATATTTGTTATGTATGGGATGTATCATATTCATATCCAGAATGATATCATGTCTTTAAACTTTATTTTTAATTAAATAATGAAAATTAGTATAGAATGGATATGATGGGGAATGAATCTCATCGCGTTTGTGGAGACAGTAATCCGTACGTACGCATGAGCGACAATATAATTCTATTGATATTAAAAATAATATATAATTGGATGGTATATCGTATATACAGAATCATTATAATGTTATATATATTATTAAAGCAATTAGACATCATTATTATACCCATCCAAGTAATAATGTATTGAATAACAATTACACCACGACGTGCAGACGGTAAGTCGTACGTATGCACATATGGTGACATGTCATTCAAAGGGTGGATAAAATAATGAATTTGGTATTACCATAGATATAATAAAATCAAAGTATATAGAATATTCTAGATTTATTATTTTCTGTATGGAAACATCAAATAAAAGGAACGTGGAACAAGATAGGGACTTGAAAGATGTGGTGAGATATTTACCTCTTCTTCAGGTTCTTCATTTTGATTTGATCAAAATGGATCGTTAGGTTGGTTTTCTGACTAAAGGAAGCCCTCTAGGATAAAGGTAGGACAGTTGACAGGGTATTTGGGCAGGTTTTAGCCGAGAAAATTGGCTTTGAATTTGTTAATCAGAGGGAAGGGGGAGTGCCCTTTTATAAGAGGGGTGAGGGGCACCTTAGGAAAAGCCAGAAATATTATTTTATAATAAAATAATTTTCGGTTTATAATGGATAAAAAAATTTATTTAAATTATAATGTGGGGATGGGTCTAAAATCACTCAACCAATAGGTTTTAGACAAGTTAGGGTTACTATATTAACATTATATTTTAGATCTAACTCTTAGTTAAATAGTTTGACATATACCATGTCTCTTGGTAGTTTTATATTATATGGTTTATAAACATACTATATACTTCCAAGAGAACCCCAAGTTGTTAATAAATGATAAACCTATCATTATATAAGTCTTTTGGCCGAACCTTATATTTTTAGGAATAGAATATCAATTAATAATATAATATTTGTTTTAAAAATCTTTTATGTCAATCATGACAATATTTGGTATTTTGTTTTTTCTAAATAAATAATAGCATTGTTACTTAAAAAAATCCTATGACCAATCCAAAAATGTAATATTAGCCTAGAAAATTAGTGGAAATCATTAAGAGTGTCAAATTACATTTATTTGGATATTTACAATATCTATTATTTTAATATTTCATTAATTAAGAAATTACTGCATCATGATTGTGTCATAAATAAATTAAATTATTTAATGTTTAAAAATTATTAATAAGCTACCATTATGTAGGAAATATATTTATCTTTCTAATGAATATTTATAGTCAAACTTATCATATGTATTACCCTATATTATAAAATGTTTTAGTTATTAAACATTGATTTCAACTCTTTTAACTCTTCATTAAATGTAACAACAATAAGTGTCCTAATCTAATCCAAGGGGAACAAAGATGTTCATATTTTATTCCTAAGTTTTTTTGGGTCTAATTATAGTAATCCAATAGAATTAGGACATCTTTTAGGGTAATAATAATATCATTTTACCCTTAATTTCACTATTTACTTTTAACTGTGGTAAATAAAAGTAAAAAAGTTACTATTCAACACAAATTATTTTTATCTTATTGAACCACATTTTACTTACTGATATCAACCGTGTCTCTAGTATTTTTGAAATTCCACTCACATAATTGGATATATTTAGTTTTATATGAATTTTCAAATTCTCTTAAGAGGTAGGTAAAAGACGGTGAAAAGTTCAATAAAATTTTTATATATCAAAAATTATATTTAACTGAATTGAAAGAATTACATTGAACTTATATAGGTATTATGTATCTGTTTTGACATAAAATAAATTTAAATAAAATAATTAATAATTTAAAGAAAAATTCGATTTTAAACTATAACTCAGTTTTTTTCGCTATTCATAAAAAATTGAATGTTTTCAAAAAAATACCAAAAATTCACCCTAAGAAAATATCGATATTCTGAATCCAAAAATGATGTCCCTTTTAAAATATAAAATTTTTAAAATTTCAAAAAGTTGGTATTACTATTAATAATGGTTAGTTTCATTTGATGTGGTGTGTTAGAACTCGAAGTTGTGTACAACACACGCTATTGTATTATTCAAAGAGAAGCGTGTCGTGGAATCTTGGGGTGTTACATTCTCCCCTCCTTAAAATAATTTCATCCTAGAAATTTCTAGAATATTACTGTATAAAAATACTCTGGTGGGTTTTCATCATAAGTTCCTCAGGTTCCCACGTTGCCTCTTCCATCTTATGGTTTCTCCATAGAAGTTTTACCAAACGAGTTATCTGGTTTCTCAACACTTGTTCTCTTTTATCAAGAATCTTGACCGGATTTTCACAATAAGACAGACCGGGTTGCAGTTCTAATTCCTCATAGGTGAGTACATGTGTTGGTTCTGGCATGAATTTTCACAACAATGATACATGGAACACATCATGAACATTGGAGAGACTTGGCAGCATTTCCAAACGGCAAGCTACAACCCCAATTCGTTATAGAATTTTGAAAGGTCCGATGTACATGGTACTCAATTTTCCCTTCTTACTGAAATGTATAACACCCTTATGTGGAGATACATTCAAGAAAACATGATCTCCTACCATAAATTCCAAATCATTCCTTCAGTTATTGGCATAGATCTTCTACCTACTTTGAGCTTCTTTGATGTGGTTTTGGATTTCCTTCACCTTTTCTATTGTTTCCTCCACCAGTTCTGGGCCTACCAGTTTTCTTTCACCAACATCATCCCAATAGGTTGGTGTGTGACATCTCTTTCTGTATAATGCTTCATATGATGTCATCTGAATACTTGAATGGAAGCTATTATTATAAGAAAATTTTACCAGAGTTAAATATTTATCCCACATAGCTTGAAAGTCAAGTTAGCATTATCTCAACATGTCTTCTAAAATTTGAATAGTCCATTATGATTTTCCATCAGTTTGGGGGTGGTAGTCGGTTCTCAAACGATGCTCAATATCCATGTATTTCTGAATACTTTTCTAGAATCTTGATGTAAAATAGGGATCACGATCTGAAACAATCGATATTGGAACTCCATGAAGTCTTACAACTTCATTAACATATAGTCTTGCTAATCGTTCAAGTGGTAAATCTTCTCTTATAGAACGAAAATGTGCTGAATTGGTAGGACGATCAACAATGAACCATATTGCGTAATTCCTTATAGGAGTCTTTGGTAGTCCCATGAGAAAGTCCATAATAATATTATCCCATTTCCACTCAGGTATGGGAAGAGGTTTCAAGACTCCACCAAGCTATTTCCTTCCAGCTTTCACTTTTTGACAAACCATACATCATGACACAAAATCAGCAATCTCCCTCTTCATGATGTCCCACCAAAAATGTTCCTTAAAATATCTATACATTTTGGTGCTACCAGGGTGTATAGAGAAATTGGAACTATGAACACCATCCAACAATTCCCTTTTTAGATCAGGTATATCGGGAACACAAAGTCTCATCCCAAATATCAAAATTCCATCTTCATACACAAAGTCACTCAATCTCCCACCATTCACATCTTTAATATTCTTTTGAAACACTTTATCATCTGTCTGATAAATCTTTATTCTTTCTAGTAAATATTATTTGGAAACCATTTAAAAATCATTGATGTTTCACCTTACATGGTTATCCCCATATCCAGCATTACTATGACCATGAAAATATGATCCTTTTCAACTCTAATATTGTTCAAAGCTCTATGATCTTTTCTGCTCAAAGCATCTTCCCCCTTAATTTCCTTCCTCGGGTGGTAGTGTATCATGAAATCAAAATCCTTGAGTAGTTCAAGCCATCTCCATTGCCTCAGGTTGAGTTCTTTCGGTGAGAAAATATACTTCACACTCTTATGATCGGTATATATCTCACATTTTTCACTATATTGATAATGTCTCCATATCATCAATGGAAATATTATATCTACTAACTCAAGATCGTGAGTAGGATAGTTTTTCTCAAGAATTTTCATCTATTGTGATGCATAGGAAATAACTCAATCATTCTGCATAAGGACACTTCCATGTCTTTTCATCGATGCATCACTATAAATAACAAACCCATCATTCCCCGATGGTAGAGTCAAGAGAGGAGCATTGACTAATCCTCTCATCAATTCTACAAACAAAAATTCACACTCTTTTGTCCAAGAAAATATAACCCCTTTCTCATGTCAGCTTTATTAATGGGTTATCCAATCAGAAAATATTCTGGACGAAATGTCGATAATAACCTACTAAACCAATAAAACTGTGTACCTCAGTTATACTCGTCATTGCTGGACATTCTTGTATTTACTTGGTCTTAGAAGGATCAACTGATATTCCATACATAGAGACAATGTGCCCAAGAAATGAAATCTCTTAAATCCAAAATTCACACTTTCAAAACATCCCATATAATTCATGTCTTCTAAGAGTCTGTAGGATAATGTGCAACTGATTTTCATGATTTTAGTAGCATTTGGAGTATACCAAGATATAATCAACAAATACCACTACAATGTCATCATGATATTCCATGAAAACACTATTAATTAGATCCATGAAGATAGAGGGTGCATTAGTCAATCCAAAAGGCATTACTGTAAACATGTAATTCCCGTACCTAATTCGAAAAGTTGTTTTTAGAATGTCTTCCTTCTTCACAAACAACTGATGATATCTGGATTGATGGTCAATCTTTGAAAATTATTGATCACCATGAAGATGGTCAAATAAATCATCATTGTGAGGTAGGGGATACTTGTTATTTATTGTTATAACATTGATCTCCTGGTGATCAATGCACAACCTCATAGATCAATCTTTATTCGTAACAAAAACGACAGGGTCTACCCATGTCAAAACACTATGGAGAATAAATCCCTTATTACTCAATTCCTCTATTTTTTTCCTTAGTTCCACTAATTCCACAATTACAATTCTATAAGGGGTCTTTGATATGGGCCTTGAACCAGGAATTAAATCAACGGAAAACTCAATTTCATGTTATTGAGGATGTCCAGGTAAAACTTCTAGAAACACATCAACATATTCTTCCACAATAGTTACATACTCTATTTGAACATTCCTTTCCTCACCCAGAGTTATTTCATTCTCTTCCTCCCCAATAATTGAATTTAGTTTATCTACTGGGGTGGAGCTAAAAAATATTTAGGTGGTGACGTTTTTGCTCTAAAGATAAGTTACTCTTTATAATAATCTTCAAAAATAGAAACCTCATTTTTCTTACAATAAATTGTTTCATCATGGTCAGAAAACCAATCCATACCGAGGATTATATCAAATTAAATCATGTGTATGAAGATGAGATCATCTGATAAAGAACATTTATATCCCCTAATTGGTACTGATACACAAAACATTATTACAATGATACTTCCCTTTGGAGTTTTGACTGAAAACTCCCTTGTTAAATAAAATTGGAAATATCTAATTTTCATAGAAAACATGGAAGATATGAAACAATGTTATGATCTAGAATCAAATAAATCATTTTATAAACTTGAGGAAACCATTAAATTTCATGCCACTACGTCTTTTGGAGCTTCAACCTCAGCATTAGTGATAGCATAAGCTTGACCTTGATCCATTGGAGTTTCTTGAGGTAAGTTCCCCTAACGTTTAGGAAAATCATTTTCATAATTCCCCTTTTCTCTACAATTGTAGCTTTCAACATCGACAACATATTTCTTCCAATTCCAATCACGAGCTTGGTGGCCGTTTTCCCAACACTTGTAACAATCTCGCATTACCTTCAGGAAAGTACCAGGGTGTTTCTTTCCAAGTTTACTACAGGATGGATATTCAGATTTTCCCATCTTACCCTTATTTCCATTTCCAGAGTGTTCATCAGATCTATTTTTCTCTTTGCTTTAATGTCAAAAAACATAGAGAATTATTTTTCTGACTTGATATCACATGAAGAAATATCTTCGTACGATGATAAGGATTGTCAGACTAATAGTCAGTGGAGAAATGGTTTTAACCCATCAAAGAAATGATCAATCTTACTTCTTGGGTTTCGTATATAATCTACATCATGCCTCACTACCCTTGTAAAGTTAGATTCATACTTTGCGACATTCTCATCCTCCATTTTCCTCAGACTAAGAAATTTTCTTTCCATATCTTTTTGATGGTCACGAGGAAAGTATTTTTCTAAGAAAATCTCTTTAAGCTCCCTCCATTCCATATTTGATACATCATCATCTTACTTTGTGTTTTTAATCAATGACCACCATTGATCAGCATCTCTAGTGAGGCGGTGAACTACCACGACAACTTTTTCCCTTTCTCTACTCCCCAAGGCCTGGAATATTTTCTCTATAGAATTTATCCATAGATAAGCTACTAATGGATTTTTACCCCCATTTAAGGTTGATGGTTTTTTCCACATGAATCGATCTAAAATTGATCCTCCACGCTGTGGATCAGGGTTCTCTATACGGGTAAGGTTATTATTCATAACCTAAGTGTGTTGTCCCAGTATGGGGATTAACCGATCAACACCAGTTGTATCACCAGCTCCACTATAATTATCTTGTTCAAGAGGGAAATCCCTACATGGAGTGTGTGCATTGATACCGTTTTCATTCCTTGCACTAGGTGACATTTATAAATAATGGCATACACTAGATTAGTTTATGAATTGAAATACATAAATCCAAACTTTTAAAATACATTACATAAATTGAATATTTTATGGATATTATCCATAATCATAAAAAATGATTTCTTTGAGTAAGTATATACTTATAAACCCTTCATAATGGCTTGTAAAGAAAAAGAAAATTATCCTAAGCATATCTCTTTAGAGTGTCATAACAAAGAGTGTAGCAAGGCCCATTGTTGTCCATCAGTTCCCATTAGAGTCTAGCTCAAAGCGGTGTTTTTAAGTTTTACCCATAGGTACATCTGTGCTAGAGCCTCCACTACCTACTCGTATCCAGACAGGGATGTATTGCTTGGAAAACTCAAAAAATCTCTACAATACCAAAATTCGAGGAAGTTATTCTATACTAATCCGCAAAGTCTATCTTAGGGTTACGTGCTCTAATTAGAGTCTATCTAAATCTTGTTTACAAGGTTTGTTCTAAAATTCCTTTGATACAAATTGTAATGCCCCGACCCCAGTTACCCATATTTAGTGAATTATTACATAAAATTGGCATGATCAAAAAAGATCGAGTCGCTAAAGACAGATTAGCTTAGTAGCTTTGGAAATACTAGATACATTCATAAGGGTTATATTAAATCATAAAATGGAAAACTACAACAACATTGTTTCTATAGACAACACTGAGATTCCATAGACTATCCCTACAGGTCATTCATTATATACTTCTTTGCATCCTGGGAAAAATAAAACATAGAAAGGGGTGAGCTCAGATGCTCAGTATGGATAAAAATATAGAGGAAAATTTCATAAATAAGCATAAACATTTAAGGAAATTTATAAAACTAAAACAAAAGTATTTTCAACATAAACATCATCATAAAATGGAAAATATAAATCCAAATAATTCCATTTACTTACTCATATGGATATTCTAATAGTCAAATAATCACATGCAATATCAATTGCCAATTTCATAATTATGAAATGCATAATACCAGACTTTCATAACCACATAGTCAAGACCTTGTTCCAAGACTAAAAATAAAATTTTTTCAAGGCCTTCTTCCAAGACACTATTTTGTCTCGTGAGACCTACAGATGCATCGAGGAGCTATAGAAGTCTCTACCCATCACATACTAAGTCCAGTGCATTCCTCATATGAAAACATTTAAAATAACATAAACATTTGTATTAAAACTAGCTTACGAAATGTCAATACTTTATCCATAAACCACGAATGTTGTAAAAATAACACATCTACAGAAAAAATTTTAACAAAACCTTAAATAAAATTTAGATGTTTTTTTATCATAACAAATAAACTTCAATTAAGCTTAAAATCGATCAAAGGATGTTGACATAGATGAAATGAAAACCATTTTTTAGAGGAATATCTCATTCTATTTTTAAATGATTTAAAATTTATATAATTATAAAAAAACATTTATTTTTGAAATATTGTTATAAGATTTTAATGTAAGCTTTGGTGATGTTTTAATAGTGGAAAATATCCTTACCCTTTGTATAAGTTAAAAAAAGGCATTCTTACCATTATTTTGTCAAAAAGGTTATAAAGGACCTTTTTTGGAAAACGATGGAAAGATTACTTTATAAACATCTTGTAAAAAGTCAAAAAGGGTATAAATGACTTTATCCCATATTATATAAAATAGTTATAATGTTTGGAAATACATTTTTAGAAACATGGATGTGGATGATAAAGAGGGCCCAGTAGATACTTACGTAAAAATAACCTCAGATAATAAAGAGATTGTGAAATTACCATTACCATGTACTTTTCCTTGGTCGAGGGTAGGTTAACCTCCTTTATAATGGTTAAATAGTTTTTATTAAATCATACAAGAATCACATAAAACAATATGATATCATATATGATCTTTTAACATTGTTTTGATTATAATATCTTAGTATTATCATTGTTTTGGGTGTTAACAGATTCATTTTCCTTTATATTATTTGTTATGTGAATAATATTTGTTATGTATGGGATGTATCTTATTCATATTTATAATTATATCAAGTCTTTAAATATATTTTTTAGTCATCTTATGAAAATTAGTATTTAATGGATACGATGGGGAATGAAGCTTATCGCGTTCGTGGAGATGGTAATCTGTACGTACGCATGAGCGACAATATCATTATTTTGATATTAAAATAATATATAATTGGATGTTATATCATATATATAGAATAATTATCATGTTATAATTATTATTTACATCAATTGAACATAATTATTATTCCCATTGAAATAATAATGTATTGAATAACAATTACACCACGACGTGGAGATGAAAAGCCGTACGTACAAACATATGGTGACATGTCATTCAAAGGATGGATATAATAATGAATTTGGTTGTACCATATTTATAATAACATCAAATTATATAGAATATACTAGTGTTATTATTTTAGAATGGTAAAAACAAACAAAAATGAAGTGGAAGAAGAAAGGGACTTGAAAGAGGTGGTGAGATATTTACCTCTTATTCGAGTTATTCCTTTTGATTTGATCAAAAGTGCTCCTTATGTTGGATTTATGTCTAAAGGAAGGACTCTATGACTAAGGGAGGACAGTTGAGAGGGTATTTTCTCTGGGTTGTGCCGAGCCAAATGGCTTTGAAGGTGTGGATTTGAGAGAAGGGGGAGTGCCCTTTTATAAAAGGGGTGAGGGGCACCTTAGGAAAAGCTAGAAATACTATTTTATATCAAAATCATTTTCGGTTTCTAATGGAAATAAAATGAATTATTTAAATTATAAGGTGGGTATGGGTCTAAAAACACTAAAAAATACGTTTTAGACAGGTTTGGGTCACTATATTAACTTTATCTTTTAGATTTAACTCTTAGTTAAACACTTTGACATTTACCATGTCTCTTTGTAGTTTAAATTATATGGTTAATAAACATACTATATAATTCCAAGAGAACCCCAAGTAGATCATTAATGATAAAACTATAATTATATATGTCTTTGGTCCAAACCATAGATTTTTAGGAATATAATATAAATTAATAATATAATGGTTATTTTAAAAACTCTTTTATGGTAATTTTTACACTATTTGGTATTTTTTCTAAATACATAACAGTATTATTACTTCAAAAAAAATTCTCCCAACAAACCCTAACATGTCATATTAACCTAGATAATTAGTTTTATTCATAAAGAGTCTCAAATTACATTTATTTTGATATTTATAATATCAATTAGTTTAATATTTCATTAATTAGGTAATTACTGCATCATCATTGTGTCATAAATAAATTAAATTATTTAATTTTTAAAAATTATAAATAAAATATAATTTTGTAGGAAATCATTTTATCTTTATAATTAATATTTATAGTCGAATTTATATTATATATAACCCCATATAAAAATGTTCTAGTAATTAAACATTGATTTTAACTCTTTTAACTCTTCTTTAAATAAAATAATAATAAGTGTCCTAATCTAATCCAAGTAGAACAAATAGGATCATATTTTATTCCTAAGGTTGTTTTCTGTCGAATGATAGTTATCCAATAGATTTCAGACATGTGTTAGGATAATAATAATATCATTTTTACCCTTAATTACCCTATTTATTTTTAACCGTGGTAAATAAAAGTAAAAAGTTACTATTCACCATAAATTATTTTTATCTTATTGAACCACATTTTACTTACGGATATCAACCATGTCTCTTGGATTTTGGAAATTCCACTCACAAAAGTGGTAAAATTTTGTTTTATGTGAACATGACAATTCTCCTAGGAGGTAGGTAAAAGACGGTGAAAAGTTCAATAAAGTTTTTATATATCTAAAATTATTATAAAATGACTCCAATGAATTTCATTGTACTTATATAGATATTATATATATATTTTGACATAAAATAAATTTAAATAAAATAAATATTTATTTAAATAAAAATTTGATTTTCAACTATAACTTAGTGTTTTTTACTATTCATCAAAAATGGAAAGTTTTTAGAAAAATACCAAAAATTCACTCTAAGATAATTTCGATATTCCGAATCCAAAAACAAAGTCCAGTTTTAACGATAAAATTTATTAAATTTCAAAAAGTGGGCATTACTATTCATAACGGCTAGTTTGATTGGTTGTGGGTTGTTAGAACTCGAAGTTGAGTACAACACACTCTATTATATTATTCAAAGAAAAGTGTACTATTTAAGCTTGGGGTGTTTCAATTGAATTATAATAAATCGACCACAATCAATAATAATATCCAAAAAATGAAGTTGACATAGTTAAAAATTATCAGAAAAATTCTTTTAGAGAAATATCCGTCTTTGTGAAATCATTTAAATGTAACACATTTATAAAGGAAGTCATTTGAAAGATATTTTTGAATCAAAGTGTCCCATACCACTTCGAATCTTTTGAAATGAATTATCACTTTAAAGCAATAATGTCCATATAAATAAATCCTTAAAATAATTATTAAAACATGGACATTAATTAAAAATATTAAGAAAAATAAATCATTAAAACATTTAAAATACTAATATTGATAAAGAGCACCTTCCAAAAAACATAAAATAATAATTTTGAAAATATTTTAATGAAACGCATACATGGAAGATAGAAATTTCCCTGTAAATACTTACACATAAACAATCTCAAATATTAATGAGATTGAGGAATTAACCTTTTCCTTGTACTTTCCCTTGGTCTAGGGTATGCTTAACTTCCCATAAAATTGACATTGTATGTTATTAAATTATAAAATGACCATATTCATATTTATGATATCATAATTTATTCATTTATGGAGTTATACTACCCATTTAATAATAATTTCTTTTTTAAAATAACATTTCGTGTGAAAATCATTTTCTTTATCATACGTGCTTTAACATGTTATTCTTCATCGTATAACTTATATCATGATTTAATGTATTCAAATATATAAAACAATATTTATTTATCATATATATTAATAATATAATTATGTATAATAGATTGATATAGGAAATGGAAAACATCTTTTATGGAGATGGAAGGTCGTACGTATGCATAAACGTCATTTCCATTTTCATATCGTATTAGACATAAGTAAGAGAATGAGATATATGTAAATATATATATATATAGATATATTTATTGTATCATTATTATGAAATATATTAAATAATTATTAATAATATATAAATTTACAATCATCTTTGAATTTTGAATGTGGAAATGAATTTCATCACGTCGTGGAGACCGTAAGTTGTACGTACGCACGAGAGATGATATCATTCTATTGATGGTAGAATCATATGTAATTGGATTGTATAACATATATTAAAAATAATTAACATGTTATATTTATTATTTTTATCAATTATACTCATTATTATACCCATCCAAATAATGAAGTGTTGAATAACAAACTACACCCTGACGTGGAGACAGTAAGCCGTACGTACGCACGTATGGTGACATTTTCAATCATAGGATGGATAGAATAATGAAGATGGTTGTACCATATTTATAATAACTGAAAATTATGTAGAAGGTACTATAGTTATTATTTTGTTATGGAAACAAAAAAGAACGAGGAAGTGGAAGAAGAAAAAAGAACATTGAAAGAGGTGATGAAGTAATTACCACTTCTTTGGGTCATTCCTTTTTATTTGATCAAAAGTAATCCTTAAGTAGGCTTATGATAAAATTTAGGCCTCTATGATGAATTTATGGTAGTTGGAAGGATATTTTAGTAGTTTTTGGCTGAGCCAAATTTCTTTGGATGTTTGAAATTAAGAGAAGCAGAAGTACCCTTTTATAAGAGAGGTGAGGGTCACTTTAGGAATAGCATGAAATAATATTTTATTATTAAATAATTTTCATATTATAAGGGCTCCAAATGGATTTAGTTCGACTATAGGGTGGATACGGGTCAAAATCATCTCAACCAATAGGGTTTAGACATGTTTATGGAGGTAAGGATGGGCAGCGAGGATGTGGAGAAGGGGATGAATGGGATGGAATTGGTGGAAGCAGCTCCACCCAGTGGGAAGGAAGGTGGTCCGATACTTATTCAGAACCCAGTGGTTTTTTGCAACAGGTTTGAAATCCTCTCAGAAGCTGATGTGAGTCCGGAACCTAATGCTCTAGGAGAGGGAGCAGGGCCTGGAGTGGAGATTACCAAGGGGATCATTCATGGGAACTCGGCTGATGATGAGCCCAACCCAAAGAGCAACAGGGGCCTCATGAGGAGGAGGGGGAGGAAGGACTATTCCACGATACCTCTACCTTTGGAGACATGTTCGGAAAAGAACGAAACTACTAAGAGGATGGTTTCGGGGGCCCAAAGCAACCAGAAGGTAAGTGAGTAGGGTGACCATTTGGATCTGCTCCTAAACTATGAAGAGGAAGGGACCGAACATGTCCTGTTGATCAATTCATCAGAGGATGAAGTGGCTAAGATGATGGGAAGGTATCTAGAGGTGTTGCTCAATGAGGAGAAATATGCATGGATCAACAAACATGACCTAATCCTGTTTAGAGGTTTCAACAAAGGGAAGATCAGCATTGAGGAGTATATTCAGGTTTGGGACCAGCTGTCATATGGGTTTGAGAGTATTTTGATCGAGGTACTTGATCTTCAGGTTTCATCCTTAGCATGGAAATTATTCAGGGATACAGAATCAGGTGAGGTCCAGTTTTCTTTCAATAACTATGTTTATGTTGGTGGTAGGGTGGTTGGATTGAAAGGAATGTTTGGGAATTCCTTGCTGCATTTGGATCTTTGTGTTGTTTGTTTAGTTGTGTTGTTTGTTTTACATCATTCTAATTGTGTTCACTCTGGATGGGGATCAGAGCACGAAGCCTTCACCAACACTGGCCTTTTGGATCTGGATGATTGAAAGGGTATGGCATCGCCATCGGTTTCATGCCCGTCCAATTCTGCACGGGACTGCTTGCCGAAGAGTCGTGTTTTGGTGAAGGCTTGGGTCATGATTTCTTTTCTAGGGTGGGGCAGACTCGGTGGTTTGTTTTTATTTTGGTGTTTGGTGGTTGTTTTATTGTTCCATGGTTTCTCACTTTTCCTTTAAAAAGTGTTTTTGAAATAAAAAATCATTTTTCAGCAGTCCATGTTTTTTATATTACATGGTTAATAATCATAATATAAAATTCCAAAATAAACTCAAGTGGTTCATTAATGACATATATATCATCATATAAGTCCTTTTTCAGAAAATTTTATTTTTATAATTATTATATCATTTAATAACATAGTATTTTTTAAAAAACTCATTTATGTTGATTTTGACTCTATTTAGTATTTGTTTTTGGGAAAGTCATAAAAAGTTTATTACATGAAAAAAATACTATAAATCAATCCTAACATGTCCTATTAACCAATAAAATTCTTGGATGGAATCAAAAATGTCAATTTACATTTAGTTTTATATTTATAATATTAATTATTTTCATCTTTCATTAATAAGTTAGTTACTGCATCATCATTGTATCACAAATTAATTTAATTATTTAATGTCAAAAAATTATAAATAAAATACCATGATGTAGGAAATATTTTTAAATTTCTAATTAATATTTATAGTCGAATTTATATTAATTGTTACCCTATATTAAAAATTTTTTAGTTATTAAACATTGAATTTAACACTTTTAACTCTTCTTTAAATAAAATATAATAAATGTCCTAATCTAACCCAAACAGATCAAAATGATATTATTTTTTCCTATGGTTTATTTTGGTATAAATTCACTTATCCAATAAAATTAGGACATGTTTTGGGGAAATATTAATAATATTTATACCTTTAGTTACCTTATTTACTTTTAACCGTAGTAAATAAAATTCAAAAGTTACTATTCACTAAAAATTATTTTCATCTTATTGAACCACATTTTACTTACTAATTTAAACCATGTATTTCAGATTTTTGACATTCAATTCACAGAAGTAGTAAAATTACGTTTTATGAAAGTTTGCAAATGTGCCTAAAAGGAGGGTAAAAGACCTTTAAAAAGTTCAATAAAATTTTATATGTCTATTCATATTATAAAATGACTCCAATGAATTAAATTGGAATAATATTTGTATTATGTATATATTTTTACTTTAAGATAAATTTTTAATTAAAAATAATTATATAAATGAAAATGTCTGATTTTATTTATAACGATGTGTTTTTCACTATTCATCAAAAATTGAATGTTTTCAGAAACATACCAAAAATTCACCCAAAGGTAATTATGATATTATAAATTCAAAAATGACTTATATTTTACCAAAATCAAAATATATAAGTGGAATTAATTAATTTAATATAAATTATTGTTGTCAAAACCAAAAGGGGGGGTTAAGAAGTAAAACCTATAAAAAGATTGACATGTGTTTATGTCCAATTTGAATGTGAAATTAATTAAGATGAACTAAATTATATTAAATGATAAAAATATAATCTAATTATACTTGAAAACCATGGAAATGAATAATTTAACTCTTTTAATTATTTCAACTAAAAAAGTTGTTGTAAGCAATATTTAGTTTTTTATTATTCATCAAGTATGAAAGATATAAGAAAAGTACAAAAAAATTATCCAAACTAAATTTTTATATCCTGATTCTAAATAATAATTTAATTTAATTAAATTGAATAAATAAAGGTGTCAAATTTTGTATTAAAAGGTTTTTCCATTAAAAGGCGGTAAAATTTTATTTTTTTTGAAAAAATACTTCTCTTATCTGAAAATTTTAATTTGTTTTTATATTATGTCAAAGAAACACATTATATAGATGTTAAAATTATATTGAGTATATAAAATTCAAAATTAATTTAATACTATTCATAACCTTTTTTTGAACGGCTAGTTTGGTGAGTCGTTGTGCGCTCAAAATGGGTGTTGAGTGTAGTATAAGATATTGAATTTCTTCAAAGAGATAACATACTATGAAATCATGGGGTGTTACAATATCCCCTCATTAAATAAATTGCGTCCTCACAATTTGAAACTATTACTCGAAATAAAATGTTAAAAATAGAAAATACCTTTGTGCAAAAACCCACATGAGAAATTGGGTTAATAAATTTTAATTTTAATAAGTTGAAAAGGGAAATGAAGAAATCACCACCAAACTATTACCTCAAATAGTAGAAAATTATTGGCCACTAGAGAAACATAATTAGAGGAAAACTGTAAATATTAATAGGGAGTGATTGAGGTCATCAATCCCAATGAAGTAAAAAAAATGGAATATTAAGGGACTCAAAGCCATAAATCAGTGATGATTTAAAATATCATCGGTTCAATGACACATAAGGTATTAGGGTAACACATTTTTGGTTTTAATTTACTTCCCCTAATTTTTAAGAATTAATTTCTTCATAGAATAAGAAAAAAAATGAATACTTGACAAGTAGAGTTCTACCCTTTAACCAATTTCTACCACAAACACTTCTTTCACTCCTAAAGATAAGAGAACTCAAAAATATTCTATTTATACTAATCATACAGGGTTCCAAAAATAATGAATTGATAATTTGACTATAAGATCATTTAAAACCCTATATTATACAAACAATGTCATCACTTAGGCACGTGGTAGGTGATTCCCCCTTGTCTCCCTTCGGTTGCGGGTTCAAGTCTCGCGGCCTTGCGGGACGCTACGAGTTGTCGCCCGACCTCTGGGTTATCCTTTTTATTACAATCCAAAAAAAATCATAAGAAGTTTTTTAACCATAAACAATACTATCCAATGTCTAACTTAATCCATACAACCTTTATACTTATCTAAAATACTTCTGTCTAAAATCACATTTCAAAATTTATAAGGAAAGTAAACATAATGAAGTTGTCTTTTTTTCCACATAATAACATTTGAATAGATTCATCATGTATTCTCCTAAAACATGGTTACACCCTGAATTACCATAAAACCTTATTGAATACATTCATGATCCCTTGTTCCTTATCAAATATTTTATATTTACCTTTAATCCAAAAAATTTAAATACCCCAACAATTATGGAATAAAAAAACCATAAATCAGTTCCAAGGATATCAATAATACCCAATATACTTTATCCAACTCAATTATTTATTATTGAAAAATAACTAACTTAATATCAGGACCATATAAAAGTTTATCTTTCTATTATCCATATATTTTCCAAAATTTTTAAGTTGAAAAGGTGTCACATTACTTGGTACCATACAATCTCAAATCCTTAATGAAATAGTATTGTAGTACAATCTTTATATACTATATAATTCATATAAATTTGTACATCATTAATACAATAATCAAATGTCACAATTATTTAATAACAACATATGATCACTAATAATTCTTCTCCATCTACGCCAGTATCATAACTTAATTATTATCAAGTAGAATCATTTAGGGTATACTCTGATTATTTTGACATTGATTCTCATAGTGTCCCAACTCCATGAAGATGGAATATTGTACATTTGAAATAATTTTCATACCTTTACAATCACGTACTTGGTGTCCCTTTTTCAAACTTATAACAAATTTTCATTCCATTAAATCTTTTACCAAGGTGATTCTTTCCATAGTTATCACATGTGAGAAAATCCTTCTTTCACTTCTTCCCTTTATCCATATTTTTCTATGACATCCTCTTCTTCTATTTCTTCCCTTCCAATCCATATGACACAGAGAATTCATTACTTTTCTTATAAACACATGATATTATTTATTCATATGATGAGAATATGTGGGAGACTATTTCCCTTGAAAATTTTTTCTTAAGACCATGAAAGATATGAACCTTAATACTATTTGGATCATGTATATTGTTGGAGTTCCCATTACTTCTACTGGGAGCCATTTATAAATGAAAAAATACATTATATTAGATTATGTCATAATGTATAATCCAAAAACATGAAAAATCTTCAAAATTAATGGATGATTTTCGCACATATAGTATCATAATCCTAAGAGTGGTAACTTTCCCAACATATTTACTCATAAATCCTTCATATTTTTTAATGAAAATGTGAATTATCCTAAGCATATCCTCGAGAGTGTCAGAACCAAGAGTACAACATGTCATGTTGTTGTGCACCGGTTCTCATTCAACTCTAGATCGAAGTGGTGTTTTCGGGTTTTACCCCTAGATACATCTGTTCCAGAGCTGCCACTACCTTCTCTTATCCAGAGAGGAATGTATCGCTTGGAAAACTCCCAAAATATCAACATTAAAAAAATTATAGACATTTATTCTATAATAATCCTTAAAATTTATCATAGGTAATTTTCTTTAATCATAGTTTATCTAAATCTATTTCCATGGTTGTTTCTAAACTTCCTCTGATACCAACTGTAACGCCGCGACCTCAGAAGCCCAGAGCTGGTGCATTATTTGAATACATTGACATGATTATATAGAATCAATTCCTGAAGTACTAATCAATTTAACTGTCTTCGAAAATGGATTACATACATGAACGTTACATTACATATTCACACAAAATGGAAAAAAAATATTTTGAGAGTTCCATTATTCTTCAAGCTTAAACCTGTATATAAATCATAATACACTTCTTGGCATCCTAGTAAAATAAAACATAATAAAGGGGTGAGCTTAGATTCTCTCTAAGGGTAAATAATTTAGCAGAAGCTATAAAATTTTTAAGAAATGATGTGTAATAAAAACAAAATCCTTTTTAAACATAATCTTGAACATAATATGGGAAAAAATAATTCTAACATTACCGTATAAACATTCACAGGGATATTATTCTAATCGAATAATCACATGTAATAAATAATTTCATAATTATAGAATGCATAATGCTAAACATCATATCCACATATTCAAATCCTCTTACCAATACTACAAATAAAAAAAATTTCAATGACTAGTGCCAACACACTAGTTTGTCTCATGAGACCTACCGATGCATTGGGGATCTATAGCGGGCTTCACCCATCACTCACTAAGTCCAATGCATTCCTCATATGAAAATGTTGAAACATAACATAAACATTCATATTGAAACTAGAATATGAAATGTCAATACTTTAAACATAAAACAAAAATGGTATAAAAATAGAACCTTCACAGTAAAACATATCATAACTCATTAAATACAATATGGATGATTTTATTATAATAAATAAACCTCAATAAAGAATAATATCCTGTAAAGGATGTTGTCATAGTTGAAAATGATCAATAAAACTATTTTAGAGAAATGTCCCTTTTTGTGAAATCATTTAAAAGTAATTAATTTATAAAGGAAGTCATTTAAAAAATATTTTTGAATCAAAGTGTTCGATTACACTTTGAAATGTTTTAAATGAATTATCATTTTAAAATAATCATTTATATATTAATAAATCCATAAAACCATTTTTAAAACACAGACATTAATTAAAAATATTTAGAAAAATAAATCATTAAAACATTAAAAATGTTGATATTGATAAATATTCCTTTCCACAAAACCTTAAAATATTTATTTTGAATTTTTTTTGAAACTTGGACTTGGATGATAAAAATTTCCTTGTAAATACTTATACATAAAAAATCTCGGAAAATAATGAGATTGAGGAATTAACCCTTACCGTGTACTTTCCTTTGGTCGAGGGTACATTTACCCGATTTTATAATGACCAAATTATGTTATTAAATTATAACAGAACCATATTCATATTTATGATATCATACTTGATTCATTTTTGGATTTATATTACCCATTTAATAATAATTTATATGTTAAAATAACATTTCAGGTAATAATCACTTTCTTTATCATACGTGTTATGTCTTGTTATTCTTGATCGTATAAATTATATCATGATTTAATGGCCTCTAGAATATAAAAAATTATTTATTTATCATATATATTCAGAATATAATTATGTATAATAGATTGATATATGAAATGGAAAACACTGTTTATGGAGACGGTAGGTTGTATGTACGAATAAACTCTGTTTCGCTTTTCATAACGTATTGAACGAAAGTAAGTGAATGGGATATTAGAAAATACATACACACACAAACACCCATATATATATATATAGTAGCATTATTAATTCATATATTGCATACTTATTAATAATATATATATTTATAATCATCGTTAAATGGTGAATGTGGAAATTAATTTAATTGTGTCATGGAGACGGTAAGCCATACATACGCACAAGCGATTATATCATTCTATTCATGGTGGAATCATATGTAATTTGATGTTATATCATATATATAAATAATCATTAACATGTTATATTTGTTGTTTACATCAATTATACTCATTATTATACCCATCCAAATAATGAAGGGTTGAATAACAAACTACACCGCGACATGGGGACGGTAAGCCATGCCTACACATTTATAGATACTTTTTCATTCATAGGATGGATAGAATAATAAATATGGTTGTAACATATTTATAATGACATATAATTATGTATAAGGTACTTTAGTTATTATTTAGTAATGGAAACAACAAAGATGGAGGATGTGAAAAAATGATCTTTGAAAGAGGTGATGAGGTAATTGCCTCGTCTTCGGGTTCTTCCTTATGATTTTATCAAAATGGCTCATTAAGTTGGATTATGATCAAATTAAGGCTTCTAGGATGAATTAAGTGCAGTTGGAAGGATATTTGAGTAGGTTTTGGCTGATCCAAATGACTTTGGTGGTGTAAAATTAAGAAAAGGGGAAGTACCCCTTTATAAGGGAGGTGAGGATCACATTAGGAAAAGATTAAAATATTATTTTATTATAAATTCATTTTCTATTTATAATGGATCCAAATGGATTTATATAGATAATAAGGTGGTTATGGGTCCAAATCCTCTCATCCAATATGTTTTAGACAAGTTAAGGTAACCATATTTACCTTATCTTTTATATTTAACTTTTAGTTAAATAGTTTAATTTTTACGTGTCTTCTTGTATTTTTATATTACATGGTTAATAAACATACTATAAAATTCCATGATAAGCTCAAGTGGTTAATTAATGACATATCAATCATTATATATGTTATTTTTCCAAACCTTATATTTTTAGGATTATTATATCATTTAATAATATAGTACTTGTTTTAAAAACAAATTTATGTCAATTTTGACACTATTTAGTATTTGATTTTTTTGAAAGTTATAAAGAGTTTATTACTTCTAAAAAATACATTAAATAAACCATAACATGTCATATTCACCTAGAAAATTCTTGGATGGCATAAAAAGTCTCAATTTACATTTATTTTGACATTTATAATATAAATTATTTTAATCTTTCATTAATAAGGTAATTATTGAATCATCATTGTGTCAAAAATAAATTTAACTATTTAATTTCTAAAAATTAAAAATAAAATACATTTATGTAGGAAATAGTTTTATATTTCTAATGAATATTTATAATCTAATTTTTCTTATTTGTAACCCCATATTAAAAATAATTTAGTTATTTAACATTGAATTTTACTCTTTTAACTCTTCTTTAAATAAAATATAATAAATGTCTTTACCAAACCCAAATGGATCCAAAATGATCTTCGTTTTTCATAAGGATTATTTTGGTATAAATACACTTTTCCAATAGAATTAGGACATGTTTTGTGGTAAATTTAAGATTTTTTTTACATTTAATTTCCATATTTACTTTTAACAGTGGTAAATAAAATTCAAAATTTACTATTCATAAAAAAATATTTTCATCTTATTGAACCACATTTTAATTATTGATTTCAACCATGTCTCTCAGATTTTTGAACTTCAATTCAAAAAAGCGGGAAAATTACATTTTATGAAAATTTTCAAAAGTTCCTAGAAGGTGGGTAAAAGACGTTAAAAAAGTTTAATAAAATTCTATACATATAATCTTATTATAAAATTACTCCAATGAATTAAATTACAAAAATATATGAATTATGAATCTATTTTTATATTAATATATATTTTAATTAAAAATATTAATTTAATTGAAAATGTCGATTTTTATCTATAACATATTGTTTTCACTATTCATTAGAAATTGAATGTTTTTGGGAAAAATACCAAATATTCACAAAAAGATAATTTTGAAATTCAAAATTAAAAGATGTTTACTATTTTAACAAATTAAAAATATATAATTTTTATTAATTAATTTGAAATTAATATATGTTGTCAAAACCAGAAAGCGAGTTTTTAAGAGGTAAAAACTATCAAAAGAATGACATGTGTTTATGTCCTATTTGAATTTGAAATTAATTACAATGACCTAAATTATATTAAATGATAAAAATATAATCTGATTATACATTAAAACTGCTAAAATAAGTAATTTAACAATTTAAATCATTTCAATTAAAAAAGTAGTTCTCAATTAAAATTTAGTATTTTTTACAATTCATCAAAATACGAAAGATATTATAAAAGTTACAAAAAAATTTCCAAGCTTAATTTTATATCTGGATTCTAAAGATGAATTTAATTTCATTAAATTTATTATATAAGACTATCAAATATTGGATTTAAAAAGGGTTATCTATTAAAAGGCGGTAAAATATCATTTTTTGAAAAAATTACTTCTTTTCTCTGAAAAATTGAATTTGTCCTTATATTATGTCTAGGAAACACATAATATAGAAGTTAAATTTATATGGATTATAAAAAATTCAAAATTCAGTTAATAATATTCACAACTTCTTTTTGAACAACTAGTTTGGTAAGTCATCGTGCAATCGAAATGGGTTTTGTGTGTAACGTAAGCTATTGAATTACTTGAAAGAGATAACGTACTGTGAATTCCTTGGGTGTCACGGTATAAAAGTAGGGTTTAGATAATTTTGGAAAATATTATTTTTAGAATGAGGTTATCATAAGAGTTATTGATACCATCATGGTTCATAAGGTAAAAGTTTACAATATGTTCAAAGTCTTAAACAACCCATTTGAGATATTTAAAAAGTTAAAATTTAGTGGTTCTCAATGATTTTTTTTGAGATTTTTTGTGTTGATATATTTTTGACTCCTACGGTCAAAATTATTTTTTTCTTGGGAGTAATTATTTTTATTGTTTATATAAAAAAGGAACACATGTATGATCGGTGAAAACTCGTCACTTCCTGAAAGGTAGTTGGGCTTGAACCAATGTCGAAAGGGTGATAAGGGATTCATGGACTTCCAATTCCCTATATGATTTCTTGGTTAGAATTTCATTTTACAGGTAAAGTTTATCTTAGAAACACGTGGAAATTATTTTTAAGAATAATGGTTGATTTATTTTCTAAGAATATATGATCAAACCCTTTTAATATTTCTGTTTCAAACATAGTTACAAATTTTTTGAAGAATAATAATGATAGTTATTCATGAAAAAAATAGATTCAATTTGGTTAGTACAATTTAATTTTAATTATTATTGTATGTTTTGTTTTTTGCTTAGTTTCGGAATTATCGTGCCAAGTTCTAATCTTTTTAGTTTTTATTAATGTCTAAACATATTTAGAATATCTAAATTATCCATTTCATTTTTATATAGTCATAAGAAGTTTATTTTAGTTCCTTTAGAATTTGGAATCCATCTTGTAAACACATCATTTGGATTAAAATATGATATTTTGGTGGAAATGTATCGATGTTTGTAAGTCTTCACATCAATTATATGTATTTTATTATATTTTCATTATAGATTGTTAAAGAAATATATAAACTTTAGGGAAAGTATTCTGAGATAAAATTTTATCCTATTGCAATATGATATGATGATATCTATGACATTTCCAACGACTATTTGGTTTGTGTTTTTTTTCATTGACTTCTACTCGACCACATTCTCTATATCCCTCTAAAAGTCTATGGGAATTACTTTTTTACGTCTAGATTATTAATTTAATTTCCCACTAATTTTATCCCTATGACGAATCATATTTATGTGTAACTTAATGATAAATTATGTATCTCAATTTACCTTTTAGGGGATGTTTTCTTTATTTACCTTGTGTGTTTTAATATAGAAATTCTAGAAATGTTAATCTCTTTATTATGAAGTTGAATTTTGAGGGAAAAATTCATTTTAAGGGGGGTTAGATGTAAAATTATAAGATTTTAAAAAATATATAATTTATAATTAATTTAAATTATTTAATATATATAATTATAAACTATTCATATTTTATATTGCTTAACATTCAAAAAAAATTATCTTGCATTGCACCCAACATTGATTTCCATGGATGAATTATATTACACACCGACCCAAGTCATTTCGAATAACAATATACTATTAATGTAACTATGATAGTTATCAAAAATCCATTGGAATATTGTGAATCTATTAGATAAAAATGTTAAGTAAACTATAGTTTACACATTTTCATAAAATGAATTCATTTTTTAACAATTAATTATAAATGAAAATAAAGACCAATTGAATATGAAGGATGTGTTTTTATACCAACTATTTTTATAACCAGACTGAAATTTTATCTTAATTAATTAAATTATTCACTATTATTGATTGATATTAATGAAATTTATATTTTATTTATTTAATAATATTTTTTGAAATTGATCCAACAAGTTTAATAGGGTTAAGATTAGAATAAAAAAATTAAGCATAAAAATTTGTATGGTTGTAAAAATACAAATTATATGCCTTTTCATGGAGATCCTATTTTAAATATAATTATTAACACTTTTTAAATTGTATTTGACCAAAAAGAATTAGTTTATGATTTAATAACAGCAAAGTTTAATTTGCGTGAATTTTTGGTATTTTTTTTAGAACATTCATATTTTGAATAACAGTGGATGAGAAATAATTTCAATTAAAAACTAATTTTTTATTATAAAATGTATAGTGATAAATTAAATTTTTTATTTTTAAAAAATATATTTAGGTAAATTTTGTGACACTTAATCCAATTTAGTTCATTATAAATATTTTTATACTGATTTTAGATATAAATACATAGAAAACGCTTTTACATTTTAACTTTCAAACCCGCATTATTGTCCCGTTCATGGGATTAAATTTAAATTAATTTCTATCACTTTTGTGGTTGTAATTTGGAAAAATTGATTAAATATATGAATTTATCATAATTTATCATTTAAATTTAGTTCAACTTAGTTTTTGATGGAAAATATATGTGGAATTAACAAAAATTAATTATATGTATTAGGGTAAAAATTAGTTTATATTTATTTTCATATAACATATAATTTTCTTCTTCCATTTTACACACTGAAAAGGTGATAATCTCATTCGTGGATGTGTGGACTACCTCCCCCTAAAGGAAATGTGATTCTTCTTTTTATCACCTCATCTCTAAAATGATATTTATAAAGATATCTAATTAAAAAATATGGTATTTTTTATTTAATTTGCATTCTAGAATATTAAACATTTCTTACCTTCTATTTATAATAATCATTGAAAAAGGGAACATTACTCTTGCATACATACAACATATCATCTCAATGATCGTAATGTTGGTTTATTTTTCATAACTCTAATTATGTTATTATTTTAGAAGTATAATTGATGTAAAAATATGATAATTATTTCATTGTTATTATTTTTAATATGTCTCAATATTCTCCTCATCCACTCTCATGGATCTATCAAATTCAGTTTTTGACAGATAATTAGAATATATTCAAAACATATAACATCAAAATTATTGATTAATAAATTATATATAACTAGTTTATACATGAAAGAACTGTAATAATAAAAACACAAAAATTATAAAGAAAGTAAATAATTATCATAAGATTATTATTTAGCAAAATAGAGGACAAGCTTGTCATGTGAGACTCAAGGTAAGGGATTTCATCACAAAATTTCAATTCATTAGAACAAAATTTGTCATCATTGGTTATGTAATTCCATGAACTTGTGTGAAATGAAATTTTATTATATTATTTTATATTTAAAATTTTATTTTTTGGATTTAAATTTGTAACACGTAATTATTTCATTGATTTATTATCACTCTAATGAGATGATCTTTGTAAGGTTTTTTATCATCTCACTATTATTTCTGTAAGATATATTTAGTATTCACCACTTATTTTTTTTGTGGTGTATATACTACTGATGAATGTATGTAATTATTATTTTCCTAAAATTTATTGGGTTTTATATATCCTTCTTCTGATATCACTTTCATGGGGTTTATAGTTTCAATGTTACGGAAGCCATAAATTATTATCTTTAAAATTTTCCTATTTTGAGATGTTTTTTATGTTATCCACCTATCTTCATTTATGTGGTGTGAATACATATCAATTTAAAATATATATCCTGAATATACTTATTATTATGACATTAAAAGTTTCAATTAGAATTTTCCCTTTATGTTTATTATGATTTAAATGATTCTAGGTGGTATGGGGCACATTGGAATGTTTATAGGTTCTTTTAATCATGAATGTATGATTGTATTTTAATGGTATTTCCATTTATTAACATCAAAAAGCATTATTTTTTACATATCCTCTATTTGGGATATTTTTTATTTATATCATCTTAATTCTTGTATTGATGGATTATGTATGTTTTCAATGATATTGTTATAGAAGTCGTTTCTTTTCAATGGGCAGACCATGTTTCAAAGATATTGTTGCGGAACCCATTTATTTAAATGGGTAAATCATGTTTCATTAAATAGTTTTGGAAATCATTTCAGTTTTCCTAGGGTAATCATTTTTTAACAATATGATTAAGAATCCATTTCTTTCCAATGGGTTAATCAAGTTTAAATGAGATTATTTTGGAACTGGTTTCTTTTCAATGAGTTAATCATTTTCAAATGAGATTTATATGAAACCCATTTGATTTAAATGGGTTAATCATGTTTCAATGATATTGAAAAGAAACCCATTGATTTTCCATTTATTGATCTTGTTAGAGAAGGGATAATGGTTGTTCCTGTGAGATTATGGTGATATGATATATTTTATATTCAATGATTTTATAGCGGAACATGGAAATTTGATGGGTGGTTTCATAATCATACAATGACGGGTTGTGTTAGGACCACGATGATGATGAAGGTATTTTTTATTCAATTGTTGTATTTTGTTTTCAAGGTATGTTTTGAAGAAAGAAAATCACATCACATTGTTTATTGGAAACAATTGTTTTGGGTTTTATTTTGAAAATAATCGAACCCATGTTTTTTGAATACTGGACTCATGTATTTAAAATTTTTATTCTTAGGATGAGAAGAAAACATAGAAATCTGAGGGAATGGAAATCCAGGATAATTTTTTATGTATTTTTAACAATGATTCTCTAATTTTCATTTCATATGAATGATGATTTGTTTTGAGAACATGTGATGAAATATTGATAGAAGAAAGGGGGAGTGAAAGGGATGCTGCCAATAAAAAAGGAATCATATTCAGGTTTATCGAATACAGATGGCAGAGAGAAAGAAGTGGTACTGATTTTTTTTCAAAAAAAATATTATCTAGATTGAAGAGGTGGTGCCGATTGATGAAGCTCTACTGATAAGAATATAAAGAGACAATATTGATTGTTTTTCAAAAAAATGGATTTCGGGTTGAAGTAAAAGATCCAGGTGGAAGTAAAATATGTGGTGATGTTTTCACAGTAGCATGTGGTTACGATTTCACTACAGCATGTGCTTACAATTTCACTTTAGTAGATGGTTATGATTTCACTATAGCAGGTAGTTAAGATTTCATTGTAGCAGGTGGTTACGCTTTCACTGTAGTAGGTGTTACGATTTCACTGTAGCAGGTGGTTATGATTTTATTGTATGATGTGCTTATGATTTCTATATAGCAGGTGGCTATGATTTTTATTGTAGCAGCTGGTTAAGATATTGTAGTAGTATGTAGTTACGATTTCACTGTAGCAGTGTGGTAACGATTTCACTGTAGTAGAAAATTCTGATTGAAAAGGTGATTCCGATTGAAGAGTAAGAGATATTGCCAATTATTTTGCAGAATGATCGTATCCAGGAATGATCATATCTAGAAATGATCGTACACTGGTTTGTTTCAAATAAATTAATCATTTGGGTTAGGATTTTAATTGTTTTATGTCCTCTTCGTGACCAATCTCAATTTTTTCAAGATCCATCATTATATGAGGGGAATAAAATGTTTGTATTTTAATTTGATCAAGAGTTGTGTGAAGAAAAGAGTTTATTGGAATAAATATAATGTTACGATACTTTCCAATATAAGTCAAATGATTCTAAATTTGATCCTCAATGAATTCAAAGTCATGAAGATATTCATGATTCAAGCACTGGTTTTTGAAAGAAGTATTGTTTATCAAGCGGTTCTAGAGAAAGGAAAAGTGAAGAAGATTGTTTAATGATTTGTTAAGGGGGAGCAGAAATTTCATATAGAAGATTTTGATACAGATCAGTTCTGATAATCATATTCAGTAATACAAATGAGGAATCCGACTCAGTTGATCAGACCCATTGTAAGAACCTGGTTCTTATTATTGAGGTATGGGTTGCTTCTTTTCACTTTTCCTTAAGTGTTTTTGAGAAAATAAAGAAAATGGGGAAAAATAATAAATTTTGGAAAGTACATGCCTTGTACTTTTCCACACACCATGTACATTCGTCCGTGTGGGATGAGTTCATAGGGCGTGTGTCCATGTCAGCGACGAACGGTGTAAAGACCGACTACACGCCGTGTAGTGGTCCCTTACACGCCGTGTAGTCAGTCAGCATGCGAATAGTAAGGTGGTGGCTAGCTGTGTGACAGAACATGCCGTGTACTCAAGGAGACAGACCATGTAGTCATGTCGGTAGACGAATAGTGCCACGCTGGCGGGAAACCGCTAGAGGAATAGTTAAAAAATGGGAAGTACACATCGTGTACATGGAAATACATGTCGTGTACTTTGGGATTTTTCAATTAAAATGGGAATTAGCCTCCACTATTCACAAGGAAGTCTTAGAATGAGACGGGAGATAGGGAGGGATGACCGAATCTTCCAGGATCCACCGAGCGCACGTTGGGAATCCGTTTTCTACACCGTCAATCTCCCTGGAACCGCATGAGTGTGTTCTCCCTTATCCTGGAGTAGTTCATAACAATTATTTTCCATAAGGAAGTTATTTAAGTTTAAACGTAGTTTCCTCTACGTCAGATCTAGTTGTTATTGGGCGTTTCTGGAGGCGATGTTCGCGTATATCATTCTTGGGTGTTAAAGGTAGGTGTCTTGGTGTTAATTTTTCAACTGTTGTGCGTTTGTGTGAATCATTGTGCCACGAACCCATGTTGGGGTGTTGTGTGGCTGAGGTCGTAGCTGTTTAGATGCCTAGAATAATATAGGTAATTAAATGTGTTATTAAAATGCTGTTTAAGATCGCTGCTTGGATCCAGGACCACCCCAGGGGTGCGTTCCTCTGTTTAGTTGTTTGGCTAGGATACCCGTGGGTATGCCTTATTTATTTTGCGCATTACATTTTCCTTGAGGGGATTTGTATGCGAACTGCTTATTTACATGTTGGGCATAACGCAGTTACTTGTGCCTGAGGGGCAGTGTTTTACTATAGCCTGAGGGCATGACTGTATTAGCCTGAGGGAAATGTTCTCTTAGCCTGAGGGCAACTTCTTCTTTTCCTGTGGGAAATAGATTATGTGCCTGAGGGCGACACTTTTGTACGCCCAAGGGAAATATCTGTATGCTTGTGGGAAGATTCTTGTGTTTGGATTCTCTTTACCTTAGGTTAAAGGTTTAAATATCTGAGGACTTTGGCTATTTTCTTATAATATACACTATGGTGATATTTTAAATTAAATGATCAATTGGATATTAAAATTGCAATATAACTGGTAAGTTAGTTACTTTGAGTACTTCTTAGTTTATTGCATTTACTTTTGTACCCTGTTGTTTCATGTTTACTGTAAAGACCTGAATCTTGTCGTACATGGACATTACATTACTTTTGCGGAATACTTAATACATAATAAAAACAGACACACAAATATTGTAATAGTTTAGTGTCTTTGGAAACTCGGAATAAAATCTTCTAATCGTGGTGAAAGATCTTAAACATCTCCCAAGAAAGATCTTCCCCTTTTTTTCTTACCTAAAACCTTTCTTTATATCCTGGGGAAAATAAAACATAAAAGTGGTGAGCTCAAATGCCCAGTAAGGGTAAACATAGATAACATAAAACAATCCATAAACATTTGAATGCAAAAACATGAACATAAAATCTAAACATCAATATCTTGAAAAAAGACATGAATCTTGGAAGTACATAAGGCATATTCATAAGGGAACATCAATCATGATAAAATAGCATGGGAATAAAACATATAATTGTGGAAACCATTAAGCACATGATATGATTTCCATAGTAGCCAAGGCATTGCTTCCAAGACCATCTTAGTTGACAAAGTCCCTTTCTGAATCGAGTTCATTCCTCCTTCCAGTCCTGTATTACTGAACCCGTTTTACTTGCCATTCCAGCCATGTCTATCTCATGAGATATAAATATTTACCCAATGCATTGGAGGGAGATATAGGTACCACCCATCTCATAATGAAATCATTCTTACTTGTTCCACAAAAGAAACATACATCATTCATAAAAACCCAATAAATAAAATGGGTTTCATAAACACCATTTGATCATCACATAATCCATATAAATGAAATGGATATCATTTCATAATAAGAAAAATGAAACCATGTAAATCATAGATACATTATACATGAAACATACACATATGAAATAATGTCATCTTATATGAAAAATGGTTTTGATAAAATACTTCAAATGAATTCTTGGGGAAAATATCCTTTTTTCTTCAAAATCATTTTCTTTTCACAAAATGTCATGAAATTTTAAAACAAAAGGATTTTTTTGAAAATAGTCATGAAATATTTTGGATTAAGATTTATGAAAATAAGTCTTTATAAAACCGTAAAAATCCTTTCATTCCGTATAACTTAAAAAACATTCTTCTCGTACTTTTGTCGGAAAAGTCAAAAAGTACCTCTTACAAAAAACGACAAAATATTCCTTTCATATATTTTACTAAAAACTCACCGAAGGGTAAAATTGGATTTAAACAATTGTAGGTGGATGGAAGTAATATTAAATATTGTGGAAACATGGATTTTTATGATAAAATACAACCTAGTAAATTCTAAAGTATAAACAATCTCGGATAAAAATGAGATTGTCATATTTCCCTTACCTTAGGTCTGATATGCTTCTTACATATCCAAACCTCCTGTATAATGATTTAAATAATTTCATTGACTTATTACAGAATCATATGCATTGTTATTATATCATATATGGTTCACTTATGACTTTATATTACTCGTTCTTTTGTAAATTCATGTTAAAGTAGCGTTTTGGGTAAAATCGTCTCATTTGTCATTCGTGTTTTAACTTGTAATTATTCATATGATTACTTAGATCATGATTACTTAAATCCATAATTTAAAACATGATTTATATATAATATATATTCAGAATATAAATATATATAATGGATCAATAAATGGAAAGAAATACACCATTCATGGAGACGGTAGGCCGTACGTACGCATGAATGCTGTTTTCATTTCCTTATTGAATTGAATGGAATTAAGTAGATGACATTAATATATATATATATATATATATATCCAGTAGCATTATTATGTCATAATTTTCATTATTACTTATTATATATACTTTATAATCATTCTTGAATGGTTATCATGGAGAGTGAATCTCATCACGTCGTGGAGACGGTATTCCGTACGTACGCACGAGCGATGATCTCATTCCCATGATCGTCGAATTGTATTAAAGTGTATGTATAATATTACAGAATAAATATACCTTTAAAATAATCATATATATTCATTGCTTTCACCATTATACAGATCCAAGTAAGGTGGTGGTGGAAAATAGATTACACCACGGCGTGGAGACGGTATTCCGTACGTACGCACGTGCGGTGATTTCATTTTCCGTAGGATGGATAGATGGTGAAATATGGTTGTTTCATACTTATAATAACATATCCTTATATTAGTGATACTGATGATATTACTTCATAATGAAACAACTAAAGAAGAAGAAGTGGAAGAAGAAATAAAGTTGAAATAATCGGTAACAGACATTACCTCTTCTTTGAAGCCCCTCTTTCAGACCTCCTCCTAGGGCACTAAAATTGGTATTTGAAGAAGAATAGGACCTCTAGGATGTTTCTAGGGAAGTGGAAAAGAGACTTTGGCATGGGTTGGCCGATCATGAAGGATCAAAGTGGTGTGAGGAAGAGAGGTAGGAGGTTCCCTTTTATAAGGGAGGTGAGGGGCACCTTTGGAAAAACTAAAAATATTTTATTATAAAGTCATATTTGGTTTTTAATAGCTTCAAAGTGATTTATTTCTAATATAATGTGGGGATGGGTCTAAATCCTCTCATCCAATAGAATTCAGACAAGTTTAGGATTCTATTTTAACTATATCATTTAGATTTAACCTTAAGATAAATAATTATACTTTTACCGTGTCTTCTGGTTTTCTTACACTATAAGGTTAATAAACTTACTATAACAAGACAAACGAACCCCAAGATGTTTATTATTAATATATATAACCTTATCTAAGTCATTTGGACGAACCTTAGATTTTTAAGAATAAAATAACAATTAATAATATAATATTTTCTTTAAAAACTATTTTATGTCAATTTTGACACTATTTGGTAATTGATTTTTCTGAAAATCATAACAGAATGATTAATTCTAGAAAAGTTAATTAAATCAACACTAACATGTCATATTAACCTATTAAATTAGTGGAATCCATAAAAAACCTCAAATTACATTTATTTGGGTATTTATAACATCAATTATGTCAATATTTCATTAATAAGATAATTACTGCATCATTATTGTGTCATAAATAAATTAAATTATTTAATGTCTAAAAATTATAAATAAAGAACAATTATTTAGTAAGACTGTTTATATTTCTAATGAATATTTATAGTCGAATTTATCTTATGTATAACCCTATATTAAAAATGATTTACTTATGAAACTTTGATTTTAACTATTTTAACCCTTCTTTAAATAAATTAATATTAAATCTCCTAATATAATCCAAGTGGGCCTAAATGGTCATATTTTATTCCTAAGGTTGTTTTTGGTCGAATTACTCTTATCCAATAGAATTAGTACATGTGTTATGGTAATAATAATACCATTTTTACCCATAATTATCCTATTTAATTTTAACCGTGGTAAATAAAAGTAAAAAGTTACTATTCACCAAAAAATATTTTCATGTCATTGAACCACATTTTAGTCCTTGATATTAATCGTGTCTCTCAGATTTTTGGAATTCACTCACAGAAGCGGTAAAATTATGTTTTATGAAAAAATCAGTTTTTTAACTACCACATAGTGGATTCACAATTCATCAAAAAAATGAAAGTTTCTAGAAAAATACAAAAAATTATGCCTAAACTATATTTGATATTATTAATTCACAAATGATGTCTATTTTACCAAATTCAAAACATATCATTTTCATTAATTAATTTAAAATTTAATTCACGTCGTCAAAATAAATAGCGTGTTTTTAAAAGATAATAATTATCCAAAGATTGACATTTGTTCCCATCTGGTTTAAATGTGAAATTACATCCAATGACCAACATTGTATTAAATGGTAAAAATATATTCTAAATATACTTTAAAACCACTCAAATTAATAATTTATCAATATTAATTATTTCTATTAAAAATGTTGTTTTTAATTAAAATTTAGTAATTTTCACTATTCATCAGAATATGAAAGTTATCAGAAAAGTACCAAAATTTCACCCTAAGATAATTTCAATATTCCTAATCCAAAAATGAAGTCCATTTTGAAAGATAAAATTAATAAAATTTCAAAAAGTGGGTATTACTATTCATAACAACTAGTTCATAATAATATTATAATAATATCTCGTTTAGTGAAACTCGGTATTGTGTACTACACACGCTATCGAGGAAGGTTTTTATTTCGTGGAATGCAAGCCAAGTCAGGGATGCGTGTTGTGCAAGCTATTTTTGGTGTAGCATACAACACAATATATTAATGAAATTAAAAAGAATATTTTTCATAAAATCTCGGGGTGTTACATTCTACCCCCCTTAAAATTAATTTCACCCTCAAAATTCGTCGGGGTTATAAATGGTTTACTACTTAAAAGTTTTTTTAATAGAAACCGACATCATAAAAATGAATACCAAAACATTGATTTAAAAACTGAAGTATAAAACATAACGGTTACCAAAATTAACTCATCGCTTGGTTTTCACGTATGAGAACATAGGTGAAAATATGGATATGGAAGAAAAATCTAACCATCACGTTCTGATGGAGAGTGGTAGAGAACATGGCTATGAAAAATCCAATAATCACAAAGCCATAAATTTGTGATGATCTATGGTACCATCTGATTCATCGAATATAAAGGCACTAGGACAACATTTTTGGTTTTCAAGATCATTTCCCTAAAGTTGAAGAATTTGAATTAGAATAAATACTAACTTTATTTTGGTACAATATCACTATTGTTCGTGCCTTGAACAATTTCCACTTCATCTCTTAAAGAAATGAAGTTGAATTTGTAATTCGTGAAGTGTTAGCAGATCATGTGATAGAATGACGGGTCATTCCATCTGGCTCAAACAAAAGGTTAGAAAAAGTTATTAAATAAACATTAGTCGATCTATAGTGAGATTAATCATATATGGTTCCTAAAATGGACTTATACTTTATATATCATAATGAATAATATAATAAAACTAGTTTCTACTAAACATGGACTTCCTGTAGGCCAGTGGTAGGCGGTAAAGGCCAGTAGCACTTCGGTTGTGGGTTCGATTCCCACAGCCTTGTCTGACGCGATGGGCTGTCGCCTGTCCTGCAGGTTGTCCTTTTTCTAAAACTACATTACTATAACATCCCATCAATAATATCGAAAAAAATTATATCCTTAAAAAATACTATCTTATGTCCAACATAATCCATTCCAATCTTTATCTAAAATACTTCGGTCCAAGATCATAGTATAAAGAAAATGATTACTTGAAATGTCAACAACCAACCATCATTTATCCCCCATTATCTTGTTGATCACATTCCAATCATTGGAATAACTTAATAATGTATTCTCTTGAAAGATGAATACCCATTAAACCTTAGTGAAAACATGAATGCTGTCAGAGGTTTACTCTTTCCACATACCAAAAACCAAAAAATCAATATACTCAAACCATGATATAACCTTCTCCTTATATCAGTCATGAGCTCATGAATACTACCAAACATTTAATTTTCTCCTTATCCCTTCATTATGTGAATATCATCTACTTTCCAAAAATACTGGTACCATTCATCACACCCTTTCAAAACTTAAGGAAAGAAAAATGTGTAACAATCCTTAGATGTCTCTTTATTCCATATTACCATGATATTACTTATACAACATTACACTTGATAAACATGTAATCATTCCACTACCTTCTTAAACCATTGACTGAGCTTCAACAATTCCTTCATATCACATATCATTTGTAGTCTCTTCATCATCATCAACATAAATATTACCCATATGACCATACTGATTCTCTTCACGAGACTTTCCCTTAGGGTATTGGCTTTCATAATGCCCGTACATTCCACATTTAAAACATTTAACCATTGTTGATGTCGTAGCAATACCATTATCCTCATCCATGGTGTTAACTGAACCTTTTCGTTTGCACTTACAGCCTTTATGTCCTTCTTTTCCACACCCAAAGCATCTTCCAGTTCCATTTAAACTGTCTCCTTGATGCCTCTTCCCACATGATTTACATAGGGGAAAATGAACTTTCTTTCCTCCATGATCATCATCAAACTCCATATTTATATTATTAGCCGAGTCAAGAAACTTATCAAATTTGACTTTATTGATCATATAATGAGATTTCTGATTCGGCATAATAATGATGTTTGGACTACCAAATCCCATTTCATTTGGTTTCTCATGATGAATATCATTCTGTTTTCCATCATATCCTCCATTATCGTGAATCGTCTTGTTTCCAGCCATTTTCTAAAACCCAAAAAGAATAGTGTGAGAGGAAAAAATCATAATAAAGGGGGAGTAACTTCAATATCTAACATCTTAGGTTTAATATAATATCGTTACCATAATTCTAGGACTATAACCTATACTTATACTTTACCTTAGGGACATCCCTAGATATACCTTATAAATATCTCTAGGGATCTCACTAAAGTTCTCACATCCTAGTTTTCAAAGGTTGACTAAACCTTTCCTCTGATACCAACTGTAAAGACCCGAATCTTGACGTACATGGACATTACATTACTTTTGCGTAATACTTAATACATAACAAAAACAGACACCCAAGGATCGTAATAGTTTAGTGTCTTTGGAAACTCAGAATAAAATCTTGTAATCGTGGTGAAAGATCTTCAACATCTCCCAATAAAGATGTTTCCCTTTTTTCTTACCTAAAACCTTTCTTTATATCCAGGGGAAAAGAAAACATAAAATGGGTGAGCTCAAATGCCCAGTAAGGGTAAACATAGAGAACATAAAACAATCCAAAAACATTTGAATGAAAAAACTTGAACATAAAATCTAAACATCAAAATCTTGAGTGAAGACATGAATCATGGTAGTACGTAAGGCATATATCATAAGGGAACATCAATCATTACAAAATAGAATGGGAATAAAACATGTAATTGTGGAAACCATTAAGCACATGATATGATTTCCATAGTATCCAGGGTATTGCTTCCAAGACCATCTTAGTGGACAAAGTCCCTTTCTTAAACGAGTTCATTCCTCGTTCCAGTCCTGTATTACTGAACTGGTTTAACTTGTCGTTCCAGCCATGTCTATCTCATGAGATATAAATCTTTACCCAATGAATTGGATGGAGATATAGGTCCCACCCATCTCATAATGAAATCATTCTTACTTGTTCCACAAAATAAACATACATCATTCATAAAAACCCAATAAATAAAATGGGTTTCATAAACATCATCCCATCATCACATAATCCATATAAAAGAAATGAATATCATTTCATAATAAGAAAAGTGAAACCATGTAAATCATAGAGACATTATACTTGAAACATACACATATGAAATAATGTCATCTTATATGAAAAATGTTTTTGATAAAACACTTCTAATGAAATCTTGAGAAAAATATCCTTCTTTCTTCAAAATCATTTTCTTTTCACAAAATGTCATGCAATTTTAAAAGAAAAGGATTTTGTTGAAAATAGTCATGAAATCTTTTGGAGGATGATTTATGAAAATAAGGCTTCATAAAACCGTAAAAATCCTTTCATGCCATATAAGTTAAAAAAATATTCTTCTCGTACTTTTGTCAGAAAAGTCAAAAAGTACCTCGTATGAAAAACGACAAAAGATTCCTTTCATATCTTTTACTAAAAACTCACTGAAGGGTAAAATTGGATTTAAAAAATTAAAGGTGGATAGAAATAATATTACATATTGATGAAACATTTATGTGGATGATAAAATACACCACAGTAAATTCCAAAGTAAAAACAATCTTGGATAATAATGATATTGTGATATTTCCCTTACCTTAGGTCTGATATGCTTCGTACGTATCCAAACATCATGTATAATGATTTAAATAATGTCATTGACTTATTACAAAATGATTAATTCGACAAAAGTTAATTCAATAAATACTAACATGTCATATTAATAGCTCCAAATTGATATATTTCGAATATAATGTGGTTATGGGTCAAAATCCTCTCATCCAATAGAATTTAGACAAGTTTAGGTTTCTATTTTAACCTTATCATTTAGATTTAACCTTCAGTTAAATAATTTTACTTTTACCGTGTCTTCTTGTTTTCTTACACTATAAGGTTAATAAACTTACTATAAAAAGCAAAAAGAACCACAGGTTGTTTATTATTAATATATATAACCTTATATAAGTCATTTTGCTGAACCTTAGATTTTTAAGAATAAAATAACAATTAATAATATAATATTTGTTTTAAAAACTATATTATGTCAATTTTGACACTATTTGGTAATTGATTTTTGTGAAACTCATAACAGAATGATTAATTCGACAAAAGTTAATTCAATCATTACTAACATGTCATATTAACATATAAAATTAGTGGAGATCATAAAAAACTTCAAATTACATTTATTTGGGTATTTATAACATCAATTATGTCAATATTTCATTAATAAGATAATTACTGCATCATCTTTGTGTCATAAATAAATTAACTTATTTAATGTCTAAAAATTATAAATAAAATAAAATTATGTTGGAAATCCTTTTAGCTTTCTAATGAATATTTATACTCGAATTTATCTTATGTATAACCCTATATTAAAAATGATTTACTTATTAAAATTTGATTTTAACTATTTTAACCCTTCTTTAAATAAATTAATATTAAATGTCCTAATCTAATCCAAGTGGGCATAAATGGTCATATTTTATTCCTAAGGTTGTTTTTGGTCTAATTTCCCTTATCCAATAGAATTAGGACATGTGTTAGGGTAATAATAATATCATTTTTACCCTTAATTATCCTATTTACTTTAAACCGTGGTAAATAAATGTAAAAAGTTACTATTCACCAAAAAAATATTTTCATCTCATTGAACCAAATTTTAGTCCTTGATATTAACCGTATCTCTCAGATTTTAGAAATTCCACTCACAGAAGTGGTAAAATTAAGTTTTATGAAAAATTTAGTTTTTAACTACCACTTAGTGGTTTCACTATTCATAAAAAAATTAAAGTTTCCAGAAAAAGTCCAAACATTAGGCCTAAGATATATTTGATATTATGAATTCATAGATAATGTATATTTTACCAAATTCAAAACATATCAGTTGCATTAATTAATTTAAAAATTAATTCCCGTATTCAAAACAAATAGCGTGTTTTTAAGAGATAATAACTATCAAAAGATTGACACTTGTTTCTGTCTGGTTTAAATTTGAAATTACATCCAATGACCAACATTGTATTAAATGGTAAAAATATATTCTAAATATACTTTATAACCACTCAAATTAATAATTTATCACTATTAATTATTTCGATTAAAAAAGTTGTTTTTAATTAAAATTTAGTAATTTTCACTATTTATCAGAATATGAAAGTTATCCGAAAAGTACCAAAATTTCACCCTAAGATAATTTCGATATTCCAAATCCAAAAATGAAGTCCATTTTGAAAGATAAAATTAATAAAATTTCAAAAAGTGGGTATTACTATTCATAACGGCTAGTTCATAATAATATTATAATAATATCTCGTTTAGTGAAACTCGGTATTGCGTACTACACACGCTATTGAGGAAGGTTTTTATTGCGTGTAATGTAATCCAAGTTAGGGATGCGTGTTGTGCAAGCTCTTTTTGGTGTAGCGTACAACACAAGACCTTAAAGAAATTAAAAAGAATATTTTTCATAAAATCTCAGGGTGTTACATTTACACACAGTTGAGCACGGGCCTTTGTTGGGTGCCTACTGAGGTTATTTCTCACACCCTGTTTGGGTCATGCTTTTTGGCCCGAACAGATTACGTTTCTGTAGGTGTGGAAAGGGGAAAGAGTCCCTATACAGGTACTTGATTGCTGCTGAGGAGTAGGGGAGCATGGGACCGGGCTTAGGCTCGCGATGCTACCGGCTATTTTATTCTGTTCTGCTTTCATGTACCTGTACTGTACTATATTGTTGGGTAACATGTTCTGGATGCTTTCATAGAATTTGTGCCATGTTTCACCATTATTTACAAACTGGGTGGTTATTTCTACTACAGTTATTAAATTCAGTTGTGTATGTTTTATAGATTCCGCTGTTGTTTTATGTTTTATTTCATTCCACTACGCTGCACTTTGACAAATGAGGGCATAGTTTCCCCAACATCAGACCTGGGCCCTCATAGCTAGTCGGCAGCCTCTGGCGTTTGGGAAAATTCGCTTGAGGTCACGTGGCAAACCGGGTTTGGGGCACCCGTTGAGTGGCGCCCGGAACCGGGACGTTACAAAGTTCTATTAGAGGGGTTCTTTTCTTTGACTTACTATTTGGAGCCTTAGTCAGGGATAGGAAAAGAACGGTAGTTCATAAAAATCTATGCCCGGGCGTAGCTAAACTGTGTACAGGGAAAAGCCAATTTACCTCGTATTGCAATTTTACTGATATTGCAATTTATAGTTGATATGATTTCACCATTGGGTGACGCACTTGGGATTGTGCTATTATATTTTATCCTTGGGTTTTATTTAGTTGCAACCCGATTAGATTTGGGTATTCCATCTCATGCATCATTTATGCACATGATAGAAATCACATGCCATGCATAGTTCCATGCCATGTACGTGCATTAGAAATTTCTTGTTGTTGTGATAGTTATTGTGCTAGTAAAACATGTTGTTGTGATAGCTTCTTGATAAATACCGGCTATGTGATAGAGTATATCTGTATAAGTTGTTGATAAAATGTGCGCCAAGCTTCAGTTTTTGGAGATTATGGGCCAACATTTACCAGAATTTGGTGGATCATTGACTATTTATTTTGTTATAGCATAGATAAGATGCCAAACATTGATTTGTGGGGAGTATGGGCCATCACGGATCCGAATTTGACACTTAGGTGTTGTTTTTCAATAGTTTCTGGGTTCTGGAGAATTTTTTGAGGCATACTGTCCAGAAACCCAGTATACACGCCGTGTAGTACTTAACACACCGTGTATGTTCTTCTGTTTAGGAAGAAAAGGAATCTTTTTGAGTACACATCGTGTACCCTGTGTACACGCCATGTAATATCTTCCCGTGTCACAAACCCTGTGGGTAGTGACATGGGGAAGGGAAATGTTTGTGTCGAACATGTCGTGTACCGGATTTGCACACCGTGTAGTGTTGACTTGGAGGTCCGGCCGTGTAACTAACAAACACGGGCCGGTGTAATTGTTTCTTGAACGCGCTGTGTCAAATGAAGAACACGTCGTGTAGTGTGACCTGGGGACCTGACCGTGTAACTAACAACATGGGTTGGGGTAATTCTTTTTTGTAAACGTTGTGTGTATATCGAACACGCCGTGTAGGTTGATTTGTGTATCCGGCCGTGAAACTAACAACACGGGTTGGTGGAGCTCATCTAGTACACGTCATGTTCCTTTGAGACACGCTGTGTAGTCTTGTCTGAGGACAAACTGTGTCGACTTAGCTGTGTGGATGGAAAACGGGGTAGTGTACACACCGTGTTCGAGTGTCACACGCCGTTTAGTATCAAGCCGAGTAGTCAGCCATGTCACAAGCAACACGGGAAGTTGTAAAATTACACCATACATTCCATGTAGATGATATACACGCCGTGTAGTTTTGTTCAGATGGGATCTGTGTAGCATAGCCATATAGAAGGACCTGGGCAGGGGAAGGAATGTCAGGTACACACCGTGTAGTCAGTATACACGCCGTGTAGTCTTGTTTTAAAAAATTTAAATACCTTCTTCCTCCTATTCCTTTTTGGGATTCTTCGTTTCGATCGTTGTCGATCTTGTTTTAAGGTGTGCATTTGACCTTGTAGAGTCATGCCGCCGAGACGACCACGCATTATTCACCAGGAGAGCGACAATGAGTAAATCCCATAGATGGTGGGCCATGGGCTACCACATGATCCTCCAGCAGAGCCAAATCCGGCGCCAGCCGTTATACCGGACAAAGGCGCAGATGCACAGTTTTGTGAAGGCTTTATGTGGTTCATACAGACCTTTCAGGGAGCACCGTAGGCTACCACATCTATGGCTGAGCCGACTCGTATCTTCCAACAGCAACATCTGCCTATTTTTTCTGGGGATTACGAACCCCAGGCTGTAGAGTCTTGACTAGGATCGATGCAGACTATTTTCCACCATCTTGAGACGCCTCTAGGGCAGAGGGTCAAGCTTGAGACATACATGCTGTGTGATTCCACCAAGAGGTGGTGGGATGTTACCACCCAGTCAGAGCATCATAGAGACATGGAATGGGAAGATTTTCAGGCAGTCATCTATGACTTCTTCTTCCCAGAGACGCTAAGGGAAGATAGATCTTGAGAGTTCATGAATCTGCAGCAGGGCGCTATGTCGGTGATGGAATATTCTAATCATTTCACTGAGCTTCAATGTTTTCCACCCATTCTAGTGGGCGATGAGAAACTGAGAGCCAGAAGCTTTAAGGATGGTCTTAGTTATGACATCTGATCACTGTTGAATGTTTTTAGGTTGCCTTCATTACATGATATTGTGAACCAGGTGTTGATTACAGAGAGGAACTTGCGGGAAGCTAGTGGGGTGGGCCAGGGCGGTTCAACACCAGTTTCTGGTACAATATCTACTGGTAATAGGAAGAGACAGATGGACTTGTCTCAGGGTGGAAGTACCAGCCAGAATAATGCTTTAGGTGGCCAGGTCATGTGCTACTAGTGTGGAAGAGAGGGGAACAAGAGGCCACAGTGTCCACGAGACCCAATGGAGTGTCGATCTTGCGGCATGATGGGTCATCTACAGCACTTTTGCAGGGCGTTTCCACCAGTGGCTAGTGAGAGGAGTTCTGTTCATACTCCATGTGTGGGAGCAGGATGAGAAGCCTCTTACCAGTCAGGGAGCTAGAATACATCAAGGCATGAAGGCAGAGATGGTGGTCATGGCCATGGTAGCCAGACACCAGGATCTCGGAGGTAGTAGGGCGGGACAACTCAGGGTAGTCAGGCTGTGTCGCAGGGCCACGGCACTAGGCAGACATATGCAGTGCAACAGACCCAGTAGGAGCAGGATCTCAGACCTTCTACAGTTAGAGGTATTATTCTAGTATCACTTGTTTTATATTTAGTACTTTTCGATACAGGTGCTACACATAGTTTTATATCTTTTCCCGTTGTGGAGAGCCTTGGGATCCATGTTTCTACATTGTCTGATATCATGACGCTAGAAACTCTGTTGGGAACTAGAACGGCTGGTGTGCGTCAGTGCAAGGAGTTCCCCCTTGAGGTTGGTGGGTGTATTTTCGTTTGGGATCTCTATTTCTTTAAGATGACAGCTTATGATGTCATTCTTAGGATGGACTGGTTGGTTCGCTTTCGAGCCTTTGTAGATTGCTATCGTCACAGGGTGAGTTTCACATCACCAGAGGACGGAGAGTTTCTATACAATGGGGAATGGGATGCTGAGGTGAGTCTAACTGGACCAGAGCATCGTGGGTGAGGTGGAGTCACAACTTAGATTGCGAGTTTATTTCTGGACGACCAGGGGACTTGTTAGAAGGATTTCCCTCCAGTGGTTGATCGTTCCAGGGATGTCTTCCCAGATGACTTTTCAGGTCTACCTCCATAGCGTTATGTGGATTTCTCTATTGAGCCTGTGCCCAGAGCAGCACTAGTGTCCATTCCTCCTTATAGGATGGCTACGCCTGAGTTGCAGGAGTTCAAGAGACATTTAGAGGAGTTATAGTCAAGTGGTTTTTTCCGACCTAGTACTTCTCATGGGGGTTCTCCAGTCCTTTTTTCTAAGGAGGCGGATGGTACTCATAGACTCTGTGTGGATTATCATAATTTGAACCAGTTGACGGTTAAGAACTGATATCCTTTGCAAAGGATTGATGAACTTTTTGATCCACTTCGTGGGGAACAAGTGCTCTAGAAGATTGACATGAGATCGGGATATCATCAGTTGCGTGTTAGACCATCTGATATACCTCTCACAGCTTTCAGGAGCAGGTATGGTCTTTACGAGTATACGGTTATGCTTTTCGGACTCACGAACGCGGCATCAGTTTTAATGGCTTTGATGAATCATGTGTTCCAACCCTATCTGGACTCTTTTGTGGTAGTATTCATGTATGATATCTTATTTTACTCTCACACTCGACACGACCATTCCACCATTCTAGATATCGTATTGATTACAATGAGAGAGCATCATCTATATGCTAAGCTCTCAATGTTCCACTTTTGGATTTCCCAGATACACTTCTTGTGTCATTTCATCTCAAAGGTAGATGTTTCAGTAGACCTAGAGAAGGTCAGAGGAGTAGTTTCCTGGGAGTATCCTAAGAACGTGTTTGAGATACGAAGTTTCTTAGGGTTGGCTGGTTAATACAGATGTTTCATCCAGGACTTCTCCCACTTAGCCGCGCCGTTGACGGGTTTGACTAAGAAGGGTGTGAAGTTCGTTTGGAAGGAAGCTTGTCAGACAGCCTTGCAGGACCTAAATGGAAAGTTGACATCAGCACCGATCCTGATACTCCCAAAGTAGGGGAAGAGCTATACAGTTTACTGTGATGCATCAGGTATTGGGATAGGAGTTGTGTTGATCCAGGGTGATCGAGTAGTTGCGTATGGTTCTCGGTAGTTGAGGCCACATGAGAAGAATTACCTGATGCATGATCTCAAGTTGGATATAGATTTTTATGCGTTGCACTATTGGAGAAATTATCTTTTGGGAAAGAATTTTGTGGTTTTCACCGACCAAAAAAGTCTCAAGTATATTTTTACTCAGCGTGACATGAATCTAAGGCAGCGAAGGTGGGCCGAATATCAGTCCTTTGATTTTGAGCTTGCCTATACACCTGGTTAAGGTAATATAGTAGCGGATGCACTGAGAAGGAAGACTTAGGTACATGCTGTGAAGGAGTCCAGTGATGAGTGGCAGCTCATGGCATTGTTCCCTAAGATGCATTTGGAGGTTCATGACAGTCATGGGCAGACTTATCTTTCCTCATTAGCTGTGACTTCTACCCTCCTAGATAGAGTGAAGATGAGACAACTATCTGATTCAGAAGTCCTAGTTCTACGGGAGTTAGTGGAAAGTGAGGACCCTCCTCCTGGGTGTACGATAGGTGATGATGAGGTTCGGCATTTCCATGGACGAGTATGGGTTTCAGAGGATATACGCAAGGAGATGATGCGAGAGTTTCATTCATCAGCTTGGGAAGTTCATCCCGGGGTTACCAAGATGTACCGTGACTTGACGCGACAGTACTGGTGTCCATGTATGAAGAGAGAGATAGCTGGTTTTGTTACGAGATGTTCCACCTATCAGCAGGTGAAGGCGGAGCATCAGAGGCCAGTCGGACTATTACCGTAGTTACCCATCCCGGAGTGAAAATGGGATGATTTCACGATGGACATCATGGATGGGTTACCGAGGTCACCTTGAGGCAATGATGCCGTGTGGGTTGTTGTGGATAGACTCACAAAGGTAGCTCACTTTTTTCCGATCAAGGAGACTTTTGGAGTTGACAAGATCAGACGGTTGTATATCCGAGAGATTGTACATCTTCATGGGGTCCCTCGTTCTATCGTTTTAGATACAGACGCCAATTTTACGTCACGTTTCTGGAAGATTTTTCCTAGGGCACTGGGTAAACAGGTGCTTCTGAGCATAGCTTACCACCCTCATACCAATGATTAGTCAGAGCATAGGATACATGTGCATGAAGACATGTTGCATGCATGCGTCCTAGACTTTGGGGGCTCTTGGGAGAAGAATATACCCCTAGTCGAGTTTGCCTATAATATCACCTTTCAAGAAACTATTGAGATGGCACCATACGAGGCTTTAGATGGTAGGTCATGCCAATCACCTTTGTGCTATTTAGAGGTAGGTGAGGCATATTTACAGGGACCACGTCTCATGCAGGAGAATTCTGAGCAGGTCCAGTTGATTTAGAAGTAGATGGCTACCGCACTGTCTCTTCAGAGGTCTTATGATGATCACTGCTGACGACCTTTAGAGTCCGTGGACAGGGATCAGGTTGTCTTGCGTGTTTCGATGAGGTTGGGATACCTAAAAATCACGAGACATCGTAATCTTTCACCGAGGTATGTGGGTCCATTTGAGATTATGGAGAGAGTCGGGCCGGTTGCTTATCGGTTGCAGTAACCTCAGAGGTATCAGACCATGTGTGACGTCTTCCATGTATCTCAGTTGTGCTGCTGTCATTAAGACTCATCTCATGTCTTTCAGCCAGAGGAGGTTAAGCTTCAGGTGGATTCATCCTTTGAGGAGCATCCAATTCATATCGTTGATAGAAGCACGAAGGTTCATCGAGGCCGGTCAGTTCCTCTTGTACATGTTCTATGGAAGCATGTCCAAGTGCTGGACGAAACATGGGACCGTGAGACCAACGTTCGTGCTCAGTGGCCAGAGTTATTCTTAGCATTATCTTCGCCACCCTTGGAAGGGAAATTCAGGGACGAATTTCTTTAAGGGGGGAAGTTTGTAAGAACCCGGTTCATATTTTTGAGGTACAAGTTTCTTCTTTTCACTTTTCCTTATTTGTTTTTGAGAAAATAAGGAAAATGGGATAAAATCCTAAATTTAGGAAAGTACACGCCATGTAATTTTCCACACGTCGTGTACTTTTGGCCGTGTGGGAAGAGTATACATGGAGTGTAGCCATGTCGGCGTCGAAGGGTGTAAAGACCGACTACACTCCATGTACTGGTCCCTTACACACCGTGTAGTCCATCAGTGGGGAAATAGTAAGGCGGTGGACAATTGTGTGACAGAATACGCCGTGTACTCATGGAGAAACGTCGTGTAGTCATGTCGGCAGATGAACAATGCCACGCTGGTGGGAAACCGCCAGAGGAATAATTAAAAAATGGGAAGTAAACACCTTGTACATTTAAATACATGCCATTGACTTTGGTTTTTTCGCTTAAAATGGGAAGTAGCCTCCCCTGTTCACAGGGAAGTCTTAGAACCAGATGGGAGCTCAGGAGGTACATCCCAATCCTCGAGGATCTACCGAGCGCACGTTGGGAAACCGTTTTCTGCACCGTTGATCTCCCTGGAACCACGCGGGTGAGTTCTCCCTTCTCCTGGAGTAGTTCTTTCCAATTATTTTCCATGAGGAAGTTATTTATGTTTAAAAGAAGTTTCCTCTACATCAGATCTATGTTGTTCTTGGTCGTTTCTAGAGGCGACATTCTCATATATCATTTGTGGGTGTTAAAGGTAGGTGGATTAGTGTTAATTTTCCAACTGTTGTGCGTTTGTGTGAATTATTATGCCACGAACCCATGTTGGGGTGTCATGTGGCTGAGGCCATAGCTTTTTAAATGACTAGAATTGTATAGGTAAATAAATGGGATATTAAAATGGTGTATGGGATCACTGCTTGGATCCAGGACCACCCCAGGGGTGAATTCCTCTGTTTAGCCATTTGGCCAGGATTCCTGAGGGGATGCCTTATTTATTTTTTCCATTACTTTTTCCTTGAGAGGAATTGTATGTGAACTACTTTTTTACATGTTGGTAATGACCCAGTAACATGGGCCTGAGGGGAAATGTTTTACTATATCCTGAGGGCATGACTGTATTAGCCTGAGGTAAATGTTCTCTTTTCCTAAGGGAAACTTCTTTCGTTCCTGTGGGAAACAGACTTTGTGCCTGAGGGTGACACTTTTGTATGCCCGAGGGCAATATCCGTATTCATGTGGGAAGATTCTTCTGTTTGGATTCTCTTTACCTGAGGGTAGGGGTTTACATGTCTGAGGACGTTGGTTGTTTACTTAGAATATACACTGTGGTGATATTTTAAATTAAATGATTAATTGGATATTAAAATGGCAATATAACTGGTAATTTAGTTACATTGAGTACTTCTTAGTTTATTGCATTTACTTTTGCACACTGTTGTTTCATGTTTACACACAGTTGAGCACGGGCCTTTGGTGGTTTCCTACTGATGTTATTTCTCACACCCTATTTGGGTCACACTTTTTGGCCCAAACTGATTACGTTTCTATAGGTGTGGATATGGGAAAGAGTCCCTATACAGGTACTTGATTGCTGCTGAGGAGTAGGGGAGCAAGGGACTGGGCTAAGGCTCGCGATGCTACCGGCTATTTTGTTCTGCTTTTCATTCATGTACCTGTACTGTACTGTATTGTTGGGTAACATGTTTTGACTAATTGCTTATAATTTGAGGCATGTTGCACCATTATTTATATACTGGTTGGTTATTTCTACTACAGTTGTTAAATTCAGTTGTATATGTTTTACAGATTCTGCTGTTGTTGTATGTTTTATTTCATTCCGCTACGCTACACTTTGAAAAATAAGGTCATAGTTTCCCCACTATCAGACCTGGTCCTTTGCTGCTAGTCGGCAGCCTCTGGCGTTTGGGGAAATAACCTTGAGGTCATGTGGTGAACCGGGTCTGGGGCACCTATTGGTTGGCACCCAGAACCGGGACGTTACACCCATGTATTCCTAACAATTGAAATTATTCTCAAAAATTGAAATGTGGGTCTAAAGAAGAATGGGTGAAGATTGTAGAATCTTTGAGAAGAATCAAGAAGAGGTGAATAAGTCAAAATTCATTCCTAGATTTCAAGGGAAATTTCATTTTTGGTGAATTTAGGTGAGTGGGAAAATTATTTTGGGATTCCCACCTAAACATGTTTTGGGTCACCTATTAAAAGAGAAAGTACATTATACATTCTGATGCTTTCATTGTTCACTGTAGATGAGAGATAAGATCCGTGTTTCTAGAGAGATGGAGAGAGCTATTCTCTTCGGATTGAAATTTTTTTCGGGTGGTAGTGATTCATTCAGATTCTCTTCTGCTTGAAAATTTTATTTGGGAATTTAAGTGGTGCCGATTCCACTCTATTGAAAGAAAATTGTACTGAGAAGATTTGGTTTGGTTTGAATCAATATCAGAGGAATTGTACTACAAGAAATGGACACACGCTAATTGGACTAAGGTTTTATATCAAAGTCAATAATGTTCTTACCATTCTTCTGGGTAGAGAATTGATGAATTTTATTACAATTGAATACATTTGGGGAATTAAAAAGTGGAGTAGGGAACATGATATGTTGCAAAACAGTTGTATTAACTTGTTTTGTTAATAGGGTGCACATGCACTAATTGTATTGTTTCATATAGATACATGAGTGAAAGGGAACATCCTACTCATCATAGTCCATGGATTGATTTCTAGTGGATTGTATTGTACTAGATCATTTCAAAACCATACAAAGGACGTAGTAATTCTTATTGAATACTGAACCTTGTAAATCGTTATGTTCTTATGGATATGTATTGATATGTTTCATAGAAGGTAATTGAAATCTTTAACATGAGGATATGTTTGTTTCCATTGAAAAGAAACATAAAAGAAAACGAGTATCACTGATTCACCCCTCCCCCTCTCAATGATACAATACTCTAACTGGGCATGGTATCAGAACAAGGTTCCCTTTGTTATTCTTTGTTGATAGAGAACATGAACTGTATTAACATTAAAGGTATTATAGACTTTTATGGAAAAAACTATCATATCTAGAAATATAGAATGATTCTATATCTTATTTCAATCATTTATTAAGCTCATGAAGCTTCAAAAGTTGGGTTTCCTCCCATTGATGATAATGCTCCACTTACACCCATTGAAAAGAAGTTTCTTTAGAATAATAGAAGGTCTAGGAATTTTACATTATCATAACTTTATGAATGTGAATTCTTGAGAGTTAACAGTGTTGAAAAGGCTAAAGGAATATGGGATAAATTAAAAAAAATACGCAGGAAAAACAAAAGTGAATAAAGAAAAGATAAAAATATGTAGATTGATGTATGAATATTTGTAGATAGGTGAGCATGAATCTGTTAGGGAATTGTTTACAAGGTTGAAGGAAATTGTGAGTACTATCACATGTCCTGGTGAAAAGCTGAATCACTCCATAGTTGTTGAAAATATCTTAGTATTCATACCTTCAAAATTCAATGAAAACGTTTCTTCATTGGAGTATAAAGATCCTGAAACATTATCTCTTAATTACTTACATAGCACTCTTATCACTTACGAAATGAGAAGATATAATGATATGAAGAAAAAAACATATTTTGACAGAGAAATTTATTTCTAGGCTATGAAGAAATAATATTCAACGAATATTGTTATTGAATATGAAGCTGGTAATTCTGACTCAGAAAATGAGTTATGTAAATATCTCAATGAAATCCTATCATTGTATTCCAAAAATTGGAAAAGAGGTACAAGGAAAAACAAAGGGAAATTTCCCTTGAAATGTTTTGAATGCATAGGTGTTGGTCAGTTTTATCTAATTGTCCTCAATGAAATAATGAGGGGGATAGTGACATTGAATAAAGAAATATAAGAAGATCATGGAAGAAAAAGGGACACAAAGTAAAAAAAATAAATTCTTCAAATAAAAAAGAATAAATTTCATGTTCAGTGATGATTGAGAAGAAGAGAGTGGTGAGGAATCCAAAGAATCGATTGATTCTGGTATTGAAATTACTTTTATTACAACATTGAATGATGAAGAATTCAGGACCAGTAGTTTTGAAGAAGAAGAAATAAACTTTAATATAATTTCAAAGAATAATTTAAAGAGTTTCTAAGAAAGATTAGAATGCATGAAAAGAAAAATAAAAATATGGATGATGATTGTTCCTCAACAAGAGATATAGAATGCTATTCTGATTAAAAAGTGAAGCTGGAGAAATAAATCTATAACTTGAAGAAATCTATTGATGAATTTTTTTTAATTAGTATCTAGAGTTAATGCTGAAAGTAAAAAGAAAAAGAATTGAAACATTCTCTACAAAAACACTCAGAAGCTGAATTGAGATACCCACATTTTCAAAACACTATCACTACGCCTGGTGAATTTTCTCAACAAGCGAATAAAGATAATGTTCAACAAAAGTTACCCTCAAAGGGTGATAAAAATAACGATGTTGTTTCTACAAAGAAGAATTCTGAAAATTCATAAGTCTAATAGAAACCTATGTCCGAACATATTTTGAAAAAATCTAAATCTGAGAAGGATCCAAATACGTCTAAATCAAATAATGTAGAAAAGAAGCATAATAACCTTGCTGATAATAGAAAGGTTGGTGGATTAGGAAATAATGTGGCTGCGAAACATATTCGTAATCTATATTAGTACAGATGATTGAGAGGAAAATACTATTTCTATGTGTATTACTGGTATTGTGTTGAATTCGGGAACACAAGAAATATTTATTGGTTAAATAACTAACTTTTCCATTTTCCCAAAAGTTATGGAAGGAATAGATTTAGGGGGAGTCAATATCCTCAAAGAAAGAAAAATGAGAAACTTGTCTTAAAGAAATCTGAAAAGAAAGAAGTGGTGAATGAACATAGGTTCCAATCATTGGAAACTATTTGTGAAAGATGTGAACATCCTTGAAACCAAGAAAAAAATAACTTTTTTTAATACCGACTCAACTAAAGATTCACAATTCTCAAAATCCATAGGTGAAGAATGAAAACAATAGGGAAAAGTATCTTGTCGTTGAAACTGAATTAAAAGCCAAGAATGGAGAATGTTGTTGCGTACTTGATAGTGGGTCTTCATATCACATGATAGGAGACATGAAATTGTTGAATATTATGAAATATTTTAAAGAAGGTATAGTGACATTTGGTAATGATGAGTCCTTAAAAATCAACGGTGTTGGGTCAACCATTATTGGAAAATAAAAAATGAAATCCAACACAGCTTTTCTTATCGATGGGATGAAACAAAATCTTCTAAGTGTTTCAAAATTATGTGATGAGGGTAAAAAAGTTATATTTAGAAAAGAATGGTTTTCTGTGAAGAGTGAAGCACATGGAATGAATATTACAAGAGTACAACATGCAAAAGGTAATTTGTTTCAGGTTTGTGAAATACAAAAATATTGTTACATGGGAATGGTGGAAGAGAATCAGTTGTGGCATAAATGGCTATGACACATGTGTCAAAGTAAATAATAATGTTATCTAAAAAATACAGTGTTCGAGACATTCCTGGTTTTTCAAGAAAAAGAGACTGGTGTTGTACTATCTCCTACAAATGAAAGAATACAAATGATATACATAATAAAGTTGATATTTGTTCGAAATAAACCCTGGAGATGATAAAATATGATATATGTTTTCTAATGAGAAAACAATACTCAAATGTAGATACGTATTCCATTCCATTCAGTGATGATTTTTCTCACATTACTGGTGTCATTTGTACGAAACACAAATCAGACACTTTGAAAATATTTAAATGTTTTAGAAGAGAAGCAAAGAATGAATTTGAGTATTCATTGAAGAATTTGAGAACAAATAATGGTAGGGAATAGAAAATTAAAGAGTTTGAAGATTATCTTGAGAAGAATATAATTAAGAATAAATACAGTTCCCCATACGCCCCCAACAAAATGGGTTTACTAAGAGAACTAATAGAAACTTGGTAGAGATGGGAAGAACCAGGTTACTTGAATATGGTATTTCTCATAACTTTTGTAGAAAATCCATGTGTAATTATATTTACATTCAGAACCATTGTTTCTACAGGCCTCAATCAGGAATGACTTCATATGAATTTCTTTACGAAAAACTCCATGTTTTAAACACATGGGGGTTTTGGGAGTCAATGTATTATAAATATGAATGGTGGAAACTATGGTAAGATTGAGGAGAGAGGTGTAGATGGAATATTTCAGGGATATTCTCTAGAAGGAAGAGGATATAGATGCTTCAACAAATAAACAACATGATTTTTTTTATAATTGATGTAAAAGTTATTGAAAACTCTGAGACAGATAAACATGTCCATACCAAAAAAGAAGTTGAAAAAGTTGGACAATATACTTCTAATACGGATACAATCAATTATAATCCTAATAATTGTGAAAATTCGAACAAAGTTTATTTACAATGATGAGGAAGACAATCAAAAATCTTATCCAAGGCTGAGGAAACGTGTAGAAGCACAAAATATAATTGGTGATCATCATAAGAAGGTTCAAACAAGAAGAACAACCAATTTCATTACACATAATTATTTTTATTAAAAAGTGGAACTAGATTATGTGAAAGAAGCTTTTTAGTATCGAGAATGGGTTCAATCTGTGAATGATGAATTGGATCATATTGAAAAGAATAATATATGGGAACTTATATCCAAGACTGAAAAAACATCATTGGAATAAAATGGGTTTTCCTGAACAAGGAGAATGAAAAATGTGAAGTTAAAAGAAACAAAGAATGATTGTTTTGAAAATTATATTCACAAATTGAGGGTATTGATTTGGATTAATCCTTTATACCCTTGTAAATAATTGAGACAATATAAATTTTTCTTGATATTACCGCAAAACGAGGCTACGATATCGTTCATATCGATGTTAAATCTGCATTCCTTAATGTTGATCTTGAAGAAGAGGTTTATATTGAACAAAAAAGTGTCTTTGGTATTGTAAAAGATGAAGGTTATTTTTCCAGTTCGAAAAAGGTATTTTATGGCCAAAAACAAGCTCTAAGGGCATGGTATTCCATATTGGATACATTCTTAAGAAAGTTGAATTTTAACAAAATAGGAGTGGATAACAATCATTACATTAGGTAAAGTCAAGATTATTCCCTCATTATCATTTTTTATATTTATGATATTATATTTTTTGGGAGTGATGAAAGAAGTTGTGAAGTATTTGATGAAAAAATGATGAATGTATTTGAAATTTCCATTCTAGGAGAAATGAAATAATTTCTTGGTTTAAAAATCCATCAAATGAAAGAATACATTTTCCTCTCCCAAGAAACATATGAAAAAGAACTTCTCAAGAGGTTGAGCATGAAAAATTAAAAACTTATTTCCACACCCATTTCAGTGGGAACAAAGTTGTATAAAAATGGAGAAGGAAAAGAAGTTGATCAAAGAGTATCAGAAGATGATTAGAAGACTATTGTATTTTAATCCCCAAAGACCTAACATTGTGTATGTTGTTACCTTTTGTTCAAGATTTCAGAGTTCTCTAAAAGAATCAAATTTACCAGCTGGAAAATGAATTTCAAAATACATTAATGGTACAACATACTTTGGAATCAAATATGATAGCTCAAAATGTTTTGAATTGTTTGTGTATTCAGATGCAGATTGGGCAGGAAATGTTGATGATATAAGATCCTCATCTATTAGTGTATTCATTCAAGGAAAAAAATGTGTTAGTTTGAATTCAAAGAAACAAAATTTTCTAACTCTCAGTATGGATGAAGTTGAGTTTGTTTCTACTACTCAAGCCACTACTCAACTTATGTGGATGAAAACACAATTGGAAGACATACTCTTTGAAGTAAAGTTATCATTGCTATTGGGTTGTGACATTCAAGTTACTATCAATCTCACCATGAATCTTGTGAAACATTCTCTTTCAAAATTTATTTTGATAAAAAATATCATTTCATTAAAGAGACTATGTAGAATAATAAATTGAAGCTAGATTATGTTTCAACATTTGGAAAGTTGCCGATATTTTCAAAAAATCCTTATCAATGGAATCACTCTAAAAAATGAGGTTGAGCATGGGTGTTCAACCTATTCTCTTTAGGGATGAGGTATGTGTATCTATCCCCACTATCATCTTACCTTTGGATAGTTTTATCAATGGGGAGAATTTTATTGTTTCATAAATCGTTTTCATAAAAGAGACAGTTGTAGGTATGCTTTGAATTTAGCAGTGTTTTGTGATTGAACTATTATCACTGTTTGTTGTACTGGTTGTAGGAAATTAATTTTTTTCTTGGTAAACTAGAAAGATGAGTTTAATTTATGGTAAATAATAATTATTTTTTGAGGAACAAATTTTGGACATCATGGGTTTTCTATCAATTATTATTTTTTTCTATAATGATCTAGCTCACATAGTCATAGAATTATTGATATGTAATATATTGATTGGGGTTAAAAAGGTCAATTATTTATGAAACATAGTTGAAAAAAATACAATGGGGGAGATTTCTAGGACCAAGATGATGATGAAGGTGTAGTGTATTTAAGTGTTTCCTTTTGTTGTCATGGAAAGTTTTGAAGTATGAAAATCACATCAATTTTTTTGTGGAAACAATTGTATTGGGTTTAGTTTTGAAAATAATTGGACTAATGTTTTCGGAAAATCGAACTCATTTATTCATAAATATTGTTTATAGGATGAGAAGAAAAGAATGAAACTCGAGTGAATGGGAATTTATGAAACATTATGGTGTAATCGCGATGATGATTTGCTGATGTGTATTTAATATAAATCATGTTTTTTATTTAGAACATGTGATGACAGATTTATTGTAGAATGGGGGAGTGAAAGAGATGGTTCCAATAAAAGAAGAATTTTATTCAGATTTTTCGTATCCAGATAGAAGTGAGAAAGAAGTGGTACTGATTTTTTTTCAAAACAATCCTATCCAGATTGAAGAGGTGGTGCTGATTGAATATGTTGTACCAATAATAAGAGAAAGAGACAGTATCGATTTTTTCGAAAAAAATTGGATTTTGGGTGGAAGTAAAAGATTTGGGTGGAATTAAAAGATGTGGTGATGTTTTCAATGTAACATGTGCTTATGATTCCACTATAATAGGTGATTACAATTTCATTTTAGAAAGTGGTTACAATTTCACCTTATCTGGGGCTTACGATTTCAATGTAGTAGGTGGTTACTATTTTATTGTAGTAGGTGGTTATGATTTCTCTATAGCAGGTGCTTATGATTTCACTATAGCAGTTGGTTACGATTTTCACTATAGCACCTGGTTACTATTTCACTATAGCAAGTGGTTACAATTTCACTATAGCAGTGTCGTTACAATTTAACTATAGAAGGGGGTTCCAATTGAAAAGGTGATCTCGATTGATGAGTAAGAGATCATGCCAATTATTTTTAAGAATGATCATATCTATGAATGATCGTATCCAGAAAGGATCGTACACTGGTTTGTTTTCAAATGACTTCATGAAGTGGGTTAAGAGTTAAATTTGTTTATGTTCTATTCATGAGAAATCTCAATTGGGTCATGATCCATCATGATATTATGGGAAAATAAGTTTGTATTTGAAGTAGATCATGATTTTTGTAAAGAAAAGAATTTACCTGATTGAATGGAAAGTAATGATACATTTCAATAGAATTTAGATGATGCTAAAGTTGATCCTCAATAAATTAAATTTCATGAAGGTAGTCATGATTCTAGAAATGGTTTTTTAATGAAGTATTGTTTCTCAAGAGGTTCAAGAGAAAATAAAAGATAAGAAGATTTATGAATTATTTGTTGATGGTCAGATGAGATTTCATATACAAGATTTTGATTCAAATAATCTCTAAGAATTGTATTCATAAATTGGGATGAGGAATCAGAATCAGTTGATCGGACCCATGTATTCTTGAAAATTAAAATCAGCCACATCAATTGAAATGGTAGTCTGAAGAAGAAGAGGTGAAGATAGGAGATGTTACGAGAAGAATCAAGAAGAGGTAATGAAGTCAAAATGACTTCCGAGATTTTAGGGAAAATGGAATTTTGGGTGAATTTAGGTGAGCAGGAAAATGTTTTGTGGTTCCCACCAAAACATATTTCGGGTCACCTATAAAAGGTGAAATTACTTTGTACTTTTTGATTCTTTCACTATTCACTATAGAAGAGAGAGAATCTATGGGTTTCTAGAGAGAATAAGAGATCAATTCTATTCGATATGAAAAAAATTTTGTGGGGTGATGATTCATCCATATTCGATTCAGCTTGAAAATTATATTTTCGAATTGATGTGGTGTTGATTCCACTCTATTTCATTCTATTGAAGAAAATAAAACTGAGAATGTTTGGTTCCATCTGAATCGTATTTAGAGGAATCGTACTGGGAAAAACAGACTCAGGATAATCAAAATAAGGTTTTATATCAATGTCCAGGAAGTTCTTACCTTTCTTCAGGGTAAAGAATTGTTGAATTATATTACAATTAAATACATTTGGTGAATTTAAAAGTGGCACATGTAACATGAGATATTACAAAACAATTTTATTAACCTATTGTGGTAAGAGGATGCACATGCACTAGTTGTATTGTTTCATAGTGATACACAATTCAAAGGGTACATCCTACTCATTGTAATCCAAGGATTTATTTCTAGTGGATTTTATGGTATTGGATCATTTCCAAACCATAGCAAGGATGTAGCTATTCTTATTAAATTGTAAACCTTGTAACCATTGTGTTCCTTTGGATGTGTGTTGATTTTTTTCACAGAAGGGAATATAAATCATTAATAGTAGGTGAAGGTTGTTTTAATTGAAAAGAAAAATAAAATAAAAATAGTATCACTGATTTACCCCCTCCCTCTCTCAGTGATACAATACTCTGATTGGGCACTTTCATGTTGTTATGTGATAGTCCAATAATTTGTGGTTAATTGATAAAAAATAATAGATGTGTCTGTAAAATCCCTCCAATGCATTGGGTATGGAAATCAGCTATATGAATATTCTATTTGTAAAAGTAAATTTTGTTAAAGTAGACCACATAGTTATTCCATTCATAAGTATAAAAACATTCTTGAATGAGCCACACACTAAATACGCTTGATTAAAGAAGAAACATGTCACCTATATAACAAAAAATAAATACTAAAATCCAAATGGAGAAAAAATGCATTTTAGATTAAAAGGGTTTAAATAATGAATGAAAAGGAACAAAACATGTATTACATGGTTTAAAACGTAGTCTTGATCCATAAGGGGAGTGTTATAGTAATTTTGTTTCTTAGAATACAATTATAATTATAATTGTTTGTCTTCTCCCTATAATGTATACTGATACACACTTATCAAACATGAAATTTACATATTTGTTGAATAATATATAATAAATTTAACCAACAAACAACCAGATACCATATTAGATTAGTTCATTTAGGATATAGAAACATTAACTCATTTACATAAGTGATTTACATTATCTCCCACTAGATTCACTATGATTATAACCATTCATAGACACAAAAAATACGTATCTTTATAACCAGGGGAAATTAAACATAAGAATGTGTTAGCATTAATGATATGTAAGGGTATACAAGGGATATATGTAAGCATAATAATTTGAATAAGGGTGTGGAAAATATTGTCACATTATCAAATCATACCATCCATATCAATGATCATAGTCCAGTGTCATGGAATAATGATCGGAAGTTCATAAGAAATAAATCATATGGTAATAATGAGTATAATACATGAAATCATATCATAGGAATAATAATTGGGATTTTGATAGACACATAAATATAAATAATGATTTACAATGTAGAAAAGGATAACTACCAAGGCTATATTAGTTTAAAGGGGTCACTTCCTAAGCCATCTTATTAGTAAAGGTTCACTCCAAAGACAATCTAAAGGGAAAATGTTCTTTATTAAACCTAGTTAACTCCACATTCCATGCATCATTATCTCATTAGATATAAATCATTACTTAATGAATTGGAGGGTTTACTTCTCACTCTGGTATGAATCCTTAAATTTGTTGTTTAAATCTATATTCTCGACCCAATATAGATTAAAAATGGGTTTTTTATGTTATAAGAGGAGTTTGGGGAAAGTTTGGTGCCCAGAAGAAATATTTTTGGAAGAAATGGACAGGTTGCACGGTTAGAGAATGGTTGGTGCACCGTTTGGATAACCATGAATATTGAAATTTCTGGACAGAACCACTTCACATGGTTTGCACATGGCCGTGCAGCCTAATCATGCAATGTTCCCCTTTACCCATAAAACCTCACACAGTTTTTACATGTTTTTTCAATATGTTCGGACAAACCGTTATGAATCCTTTTTTCTGGGAAATTTTACAAAATTTTCATTAATGATATATTATACTCCCCCCTTCTTCCCTAATCTGAGATTATACAGGAATTACCTCTATGGCTCTCATTTTGGATATTTTTAGGGCCAAATCTATGGATTCAAAGATATCCGTCATCCGAGATCCGATTGAGCTTTTGTTCATCACATTAGATGTGCAACAATAAGTAGTTGAGTCCTCTTGAACCTGTCTCCTTTTCTTTTTCTCTCAACCGACTTATTAGGGTATGAGCATTCTTCTTATTTTCATAGATCTAGACCAATCCAAGTCAAAACAATGGACAATACTAGATTATTATATTCATAAAAACATAAGGTGGGTGGTCTATAACTTATCCCAAAAGTACATTGTTTTTGGATTTGTCGTGGGGGGCCCACCGATATCATCCCGTGTTGTTATGGAATTTATATTCCATTTTTATAATCATTAGAACTATATTGTTATATTATTTCCAGATATGTTATTAGTTTTTAGTGGTTGCACCCATAACTACATAAATTCTATGTCAATGTTTATACCATATTTTTTGTTCAGTGTTTAGACTAGTTTGTGCCACCGTTTGGGTGTGCCTTTGATTGACCTTCCTAAGGGTAAGAGTTTATATAATAAATGGATCAATTCATATTGAGAATTTCTTAATATAAAGTACCATGTATTCCCAACACTAAACCCTCTTATGGTAAGTTATTCAATTTGAAAATGATATTTTCAATGGCAATTGGAAAGTATATTTAGTATATTACTTGGCCATAAATGTAAAGGAATAATAGTTTGCATATATGTAGCACCACAGAAAACATTAATGGAAGGTACTGAAATGAACATTGAATATGGAATATGATTTAAATTGATTAAATGAATTGTTTCATGCTACTTGGCCTTGTCGCACTAATGAAAGGCAAGGCTCGAACAGAATGTCTTGATCAAAAGGTTGCAGACTACTTGACCTTATCACACTAATGAAAGGCAAGGATTGATCTAAATGAAATATTACATGACCTCATAAATAAGAATTTCCGGACTTGAGTTCAACTTGTATTTTTATTGGAGAATTCCATAAGCACTTGGGAACCCCATTCTGATTTAAGGATATGGATATCATAGGTTGATACCCACCTAGATCCCGATCCATGTTTGTTCTTGGATGTGTGGTATGAAACCATAGGATCTTTCCATATTATTTTAGGTTTCCTTGAATATACTCCTTGGATCCATCATTAAAAATTAGGTTCCATGGTTACAGCCCATAGGGCCCTTTCTCTTCTTATCCCCATTTTACCTTGGATGATCTCCGTGGATTTGGTAGGCACGTTATTGCGGAATTACTTGGAACATGACCTTGGATTACACCCTTACCCATGCCAAGAAATAGTTACTACTCATTTGGTAACCCTTGATGTCTATGTTTCTCTTATTATTACCTAGGAATATAATTCTTAAAAAACATTAATCATGGTTTCCTTATTACATATTGGAACCTTCACAGTTTATACTATCACGAGTTGATGTTAGTGTTGGATATTCCTGATGAGACCTATCAATCTAAAATTGGTAATTAATTAATTAAATGAATTGGTAACATGTTAAGATAGAAGCTGAGGGATGATCTGGGTACTTGGGTATTTAGTTAGATTATACTGCTTTTCTTTATATACGCATGCCTCTACACTGTTAAATTTCTTTTACACAGGCCAGATGTTAGAATCAACATTGTTGGTGGCCCACTGAGATTTATCTCACACCCTATCTAGATATCGTTTGGTACCCGTGGGAGAATACATGTTTCCAGATGTTAACAAAGGTAATAATACAACTATAAACACATGATTTCTTATTTTTTAGTATGAATCTTGATAGCATATGACTAAGACGGAGCTCAGGATTCTTGGGATAGTATTTGATTTCTGTTATACTATTGTGGAACACGTTATTCATACTATATTTTATCCATGGTTTTCTATTTTTATAGTGACATGACATATCATTAATTTTTCAATGATATTCCAGTTGTTTTAATTATTATTATTGTTGTCCCTATTTTTTCGTGATGCCTTCTATTCAGTTATATTGCTTCAGCTATTTTTCTAGGTTTACATCCATATGCTATTCTACATTTGGTAATTAGGGCATAGTCTCCCCGCAAACACACCCTAGGCCTTCACTGCTAATTGGTATCCTTTGGTATTTGGGGACATGCACTTGAGGCCATGTGGCCCACTGAGCTCGAGGCACACGTTTAGTGGAATTCGGGTCTCAGACATCAAAAAGTGGTATCATAGGGGGTTTCCTTCCTGACCATACTATTTAGAGATAATATATTGGGGATTAAGAATGATTGGTACTTGGTTATAAGATGTTCTTGGGAATCACGAACCCATGTTCTGGGTAAAAAACCAAGTTTTCTAAATAATAATATTTGTTCTACTTTTTCCTATTACAGTTGATATTATTTTATCATTGGGTGATGCACATGGTATGTGAAGTTGTTGATTTTAATCTAATTGAAAATTTCTTTCATACTTGGACTGATTATATGAGGGCATGGAGCTTTGTCAAATGCATCATTATAGACACCGATAATTCACATGTCATGCATATTTCCATGTTATATAGGTACATTTCACAACATTTTATTTATTGATATGATTGTGATTTTCTGAGTGATGATGTGATAGTTTTCTTATGTTTATATTATTATTGGATGTGATTGAGTGATTTCCTGTCTCAATTCATGAGGTGTATGGGCCCTCATTGGTTGGGATGAGTAATTTATCGAGTCGATCAATTATTCTATTAAAAATTAGAGTCGTTTCGGGTTATAGGTTTATGGGCACTGATTCATCAGAAATAGTTTTGCATTATAAAGTGGATCTTGGATTCTAAAATGAGTTCCTTGAACGTCCTGTAACACCCCAGGATTCCATGCTATGTTATCGCTTTAAAGTAATTCAAAAGTTTATGCTACACGAAACACCGAGTTTGAGCGCACTACGACTTACTAAACTAGCCATTCAAAAAGAAATTATGAATAGTATTAACAACATTTTGAATTTTATATACTCCATATAATTTGAACATCCATATTATGTGTTTCTTAGACACAATATGAGAACAAATTCAATTTTTTAGATAAAAGAAGTATTTTTTTAAAAATTAAATTTTACCACCTCTTAATGGAGAGCCCTTTTTAAATAAAACATTTTACACTTTTATATATCGAATATAATGAAATTAAATTTTTTTTAGAATCATGATAAAAAAATTAGTTTGGATATTTTTTGGTACTTTTCTGATAACTTTCATATTTTGATGAATAGTAATTAATTACTAAATTTTAATTGAAATCACCTTTTTTAATAAAAAATAATTTAAAGTGTTAAATTATTCATTTGAGTATTTTTAAAGCATAATTAGATTAAATTTTTATCATTTAATATAATGTAGGTCATTTTATGTAATTTCAAATTTAAATTGGACACAAACACATGTCAATCTTTTGATAGTTTTTATTTCTTAAAAACCCTCTTTCTGGTTTGGACAACAGGAAATAATTTTCAATTAATTAATGCAAATTCTATGGTTTTAATTTGGTAGAAAATAAATTAGTTGTGAATTTTAACTATCAAAATTTTCTTTGGGTGAATTTGTGGTATTTTTCTGAAAACATTCAATTTTTGATGAATATTAAAAACACTACGTTATAGATAAAAACCGACATTTTCATTTAAATAATTATATTAAATTAAAATTTTTCATATAGTAAAAAATAGATACATAATACATATATTAGTTGAATGTAATTTATTGGAGAAATTTTATAATAAGATTAGACATATAAAATTTTATTGATCTTTTTAACGTCTTTTACCCACCATCTAGGCATAATGGAAAATTTCCATAAAATGTAATTTTACCGCTTCTATGAATTGAATTTCAAACATTAGAGAGACACGGTTGACATAAGTAAGTAAAATTTGGTTCAATAAGATCAAAATAATTTTTGGTGAATAGTAACTTTTGAATTTTATATACCATGGTGAAAAGTAAATTAGGTAATTAAAGGTAAAAATTATATTGAAATTACCTGAAAAGATGTACTAATTCTATCGAATAAGTGTATTTATACCAAAATAAACCTTAGGAAAAAATAAGGTCCTTATGTTCCATTTGGGTTAAACTAGGACAATTGTTATATTTTATTTAAAGAAGAGTTAAATGTGTTAAATTCAATGTTTAATAAGTAAACCATTTTTAATATAGGGTTACACATAAGATAAATTCGAATAAAAATATTCATTAGAAATATAAAAAGGTTTCCTAAATCATTTTATTTTATTTATTATTTTTATACATTAAATAATTAAATTTATTTTCACATAATGATTATGCTATAATTACCTTATTAATGAAAGATTAAAATAATTGACATTATAAATATGAAAAAAATTAAAATTCAGACTTTTGAAGAAATACACAAATTTTTTATGTAAGACATGTTAGGGTTTATGTAATGTATTTTTTAAAATTAATAAACTTGTTATGACTTTCGCAAAAACCAAATACTAAATAGTGTCAAAATTTACATAAATGAGATTTTAAAACAAATACTATATTATTAAATGTTATAATATTCTTAAGAATATATGATTTGGAAAATGTACTTAGATAAGGTTAGATATATCAGTAATGAACCACTTGAGGATCTCCTTTCATATTATAGTGTGTTTATTAACCATATAATATAAAAATACAAGAATTCATGGTAAATGTGAAACTATTTAACAAAGAGTTAAATCTAAAAGATAAGGTTATTCTGGTGACCTAAACTTGTCTAAAACCTATTTTTTGAGATTCTTTCAAACCATCCCCAGATTATCCTCGAACTTGGAGCCATTATAAACTGAAAATGATTTTATAATAAAATAATATTTCAAACTTTTCCTAAAGTGACCCTCACCTCTATTATAGAAGGGTACTTCCCCTTCTCATAATTTCAATCCTTCAAATCCATTTGGCTGAGCCAACACCTAACCAAATATTCTACCAATTATATTACATTCAACTTTGAGGCATAAATTTGATCAGAAATTAAACCTAAGGAGCCCTTTTGTTCAAATAAAAATGAAACACCCGAAGAAGATGTAATTATTTCATCAACTCTTTCAATGTTCTTGTCTTCTTCAACTTCCTCTTTCTTTGTTGTTTCCAAACCAAAATAATAACACTAGTACCCTATACACACTGTAATGTTATTATAAATGTGATACAATGAAATTCATTATTTTATCAATCCTATTAATGACAAAGTCACCATACGTGCGTACGTATGGGTTGCCATCTCCACGTCGTGGTGTAGTTTGTCATTCAACACTTCATTATTAGGATGGGTATAATAATGAATATAATTGATGTAAATAATAAATATAACATGTTAATTATTATATATATATAATATATACCATATTATTACATAGGATTTCACCATCAACAGAATGATATTGTCGCTCGTGCGTACGTACGGCTTATCGTCTCCAGGACGTGATGCGATTCATTTCCACTTTCACCATTCAACGATGATTATAAAAATATATAATAATAATAAGTATGTATTATATTAAATAAAAATTCTAAAAGAATATATATATATATATATCATTCACATACTTCTGTTCAATACGATATTAAAACGGAAATGACGTTTATGCGTACGTACGACCTGCCACCTCCATAAAAAGTGTTTTCCATTTCATATATCTACCTATTATACATATTTATATTTGGAATATATATGATACATAGATAATGTTTTATATACTGGAAGCAGTTAAATCATGATATAAGTTATATAATCAATAATAACAAGTTAAAACATGAATGATAAAGAAAGAGATTATTACCCGAAATGTTATTTTAATATAGAAATTAGGATTAAATGGGTAATATAAAGCCATAAATGAATAAAGTATGATATAATAAATATAAATATAGTTTTTTTATAATTTAATAACATACTATGGTCATTATACAGGAGGTTAAACATACCCACAACCAAAGGAAAGTACTAGTTAAGGGTTAATTCCTCAATCTCATTATTATTAGAGATTGTTTATCTCTAAGTATTTACTAGGACATTTTTATCATCCATGACCATGTTTCATAAAAATATTTTCAAAATGAATATTTTAAGGTTTTTTGGATGGGACTCTTTAGCAAGATCATAATTTTTAATGTTTTAATGATTAATTTTTCTAAATATATTTAATTAATGTCCATGTTTTAAGAATGATTTAAAGGATTTATTTATGTGGACATGATTGTTTTAAAATGTTTATTACTTTCAAAACCTTAAAAATGGTATGGGAAAATTTGATTTCAAAATCTCTTTTAAATGACTTCCTTTATAAATGCATGACTTTTAAATGATTTCTGAAAAAGAGATATTTCTCTCAAAGAGTTTTACAAATATTTTTCAACTATATCAACATCCTTTACTGGATATTATTATTGATTGAGTTTGAGTTATTATAATACAATATTCCATATTGTATTTAATGAGTTATGATATGTTTGATTTTGGATGTTCTATTTTTATATAATTCATGGTTTATGGTAAAATTATTTACATTTCACATGATAGTTTTAATACGAATGTTTATGTTATGTTTCATCATTTTCATAAAAGTAATGCATTGAACTTATTAAGTGATGGGTGGTGCCTGCTATAGCTTCTCGATGCATCGGTAGGTATCATGAGACAAATTAGTTTCTTGGCACATGGCCTTGACAAAATATTTATTTGTAGTCTTACCATGAAGCCTTGAATATGTGGTTATGATGTCCAGCATTATACATTCCATCATTATGAAATAAGGTATTGAATTTACATGTGATTATTCGACTAGTAGAATACCCTTGTGAATAAGTAAATGGAATTATTTGATTTATCATTTTCATATTATGATGAAGTTTATGTTTAAATGGATTTTGTTTTGGTCTTATACATTTCCTTAATTGTTTATTATTATTTATGATAGTTTTCTCTATATTGTTATCCTTACTGAGCATCTGAGATCACCCCTTTCTTATGTTTTATTTTTCCTAGGATGCGGTGAAGTGTATTGTGATTGATATATAGGCTTAAGCTTGGGGAATAATGGTGTTATCAAAAGATTTGTTTGTGTCTTATTTTAGAAATTCTAATGTAACATTCATATATGTAATCTATTTTCCAATACTATTAAACTGATCGGTCCTTCGGGACATGATTATTTGTAATCATGCCAATGTATTAAAATAATGCACGGACTCAGGATAATTGTGGTCAGGGCATTACTGTTAGTATCAGAGGACTTTTATTATCATCCTTAGAAATAGATTTTGATAAACTCTGATAAGATTAAATTACCCTAAGATAAACATGGAGGATTAGTATAGAATAACTTAATATAATTTTGGTAATGTAGAGATTTTCTGAATTTTCCACAAAATACATCCATGTCTGGATACGATCAGGAAGAGTCATCTCTGGAACAGATGTATCTAGTAGTAAAACCTAAAAACACTGCTTCGACCTAGACTCCAATGGTAACTAGTGCATGACAATGGTCCTTTTTCACTCTTCGTTATGAAACTCTAGGGGATATTCTTAGGATAATGCACATTTTCTTTACAAACCATTTAGAAGTATTTATGTGTATAAATGTCAGCAGAGGAACAATTTTTATGATTATGAGACTAGATGTGTGAAAAGTTTCATTTAATATTGATAATTTTCATGTTTTTGGATTATACATTATGATATGATTTAACCTAATGTATTTTTTCATTTAGAAATGGCACACAGTAGAATGAATTATTACTCTAGAAATACTCATGATGCAAAAGTATGAAGGGTCATATATTTTATGATCTTAAGACTACATTGAGAAGGGAAATAGTCTGCCACGTATTCTAGTTATATGAATAAATAATATCATATATCAATAAGATAATTAATAAATTCTCTCGGTCCTATGTCTTTGAATGGACGAAAGAGAAGAAGAGGATGGAAGAGAAAGAGATGGGTAAAGGGAAGAAGGGAAAGAAAGAATTTCCCACATATGATAACTATGGAAAGAATCACCTTGGTAAATGCTTAAAGGTAATGGGAATCTATTATAAGTGTGGGAAAAAGGAAACCAACTACATGATTTTAAGGGTAAGAAAAAGGTTTCAAATTTATAATGCTTCATCTCCAAGGAGTTGAGACACTATGAAAATCAATGTCCAGATCATCATAGTATACCCCAAATGATGTTATTTGATAAAAATCAAGTTATGATACTACCGTAGATAAAGAGGAATGATTAGTGATCTTATATCACTAGGAAATTATTTTTCCATTTTAGTATTTTATTAATGATGTAAAAGCTATAATAATTATATAGTATATAAGTATTGTACTACAGTAATATTTCATTAAGGATTTGAGATTTTATTGTACCAAGTAAAGTGACATAGTTTAATGTTAAATATTTTGGAAAATATATGGTTGAGAGAAAGATAAACCTTAATATAATCGTAATACTGAGGTAATGATTTGGTAATAAGATATTATTTAGTTGGATAAAGTATATTGGGTATTATTGACATCCTTGGAATTGATTAATTGTTTTTTTACTCCATCATTGTAGGAGTATTCAAAATTGATGGATATAAAGAGTATATCCAATATTCTATAATGAAAAAGGGAAGATTGATGTATTCAATAAAGTTATATAGTAATTAAATGTGGTACCACGTTTTAAGAGAATATATGATGATGGAATTCACATGTTATTATTTGGAAAAAATAGATCTTCATTATGTTAACCTTTCTTATAAATTTTGGACTATGAGTTCGCACATAAGTATTTTTCATAAGTCTAAAGGATGGAATGGATAAATTTGGACATCAGATAATATTGTTTATGTTTAAAAAATTTCTTACGAATAATTTAGGATTGTTATAAAAGGACTACCTCGAGGTTAGGCGACAACCTATCGTGTCCGGAAAGGCTGCGAGCCTTGAACCCGCAACAGAAGGTTGACAAGGGTGCATCACCTACTACTAGACTACGTGATGTCCTAGTTTGTGTATTGTAGTTTTTTTAAAATGGTCTGACAGATGAATTAGAAATTCATTATTTTTTGAACCCAATATTATTAGGATAAATATAATATTTTTTACTTTTATTATCTTTTGGAGTAAAAGATTATTTGTGGTAGAAATTAGTTAATTGATGGAACTCTACTTATCAAGTATTCTTTTTTTTCTTAATCTAAGATGAAATTAATTCTTAAACATTAGAGGAAGGAACATAAAACCAAAAATGGGGTATCCTAATACCTTATGTTTTGTTGAACCTATGATATTTTAAATCATCATAGATATATGGCTTTGGGGCCCTCAATATTCCATTTATTTTTCACATGTTTGTGATTGATGACCTCAATCAGTCCCAATAAATATTTATGTTTTTATGATAATTATGCGTCTCTAATTTCCGCTAATGTTCTCCTATTAGATATAATAATTTGGTGGTGGATTTCTCATTTCCCATTCCCTCTTATTAAGACTAAACATTATTAACCAAATTTAAGATGAGGGTTTTCCACAATGGTATTTTTTATTTTTAAACTTTTTTTGAAGAACAATTTCAAATTGAGAGAAAGCAATTTATTAAAGAATGGGATAATGTAACACCCTAGGTCTTATAGTACGTTGTCTCTTTAAAGTAATTCAATATCTTGCGCTACACGCAACATCGAGATCGAGCGCACCACGACCTACCAAACTAGTTGTTCAAAAAAGCAGTTATGAATAGTATTAATTGCATTTTAAATTTTATATACTCCAAATAATTTTAACATCCATATTATGTGTTTCTTAGACAAAATATAAGAAAATGATAAATTTTTCAGATAAAAGAAGTATTTTTCAAAAAAAATGAAATTTTATCACCTTTTAATGGAGAACCCTTTTAAATCAAATATTTGATACTTTTATATATTCAATTTAATGAAATTAAATTCTTCTTTCTAATTGGGATATAAATATTTAGTTTGGATAAATTTTTGGTACTTTCTTAATAAATTTCATATTTTCATTAATTTAAAAGAAATACAACATTTTAATTGAAAAAAAAAATTTTATTCGAAATAGTTTAATGTGTTAAATTATTTTTTTGAGTAGTTTTAAAGTATAATTAGATTATATTTTTATCATTTAATATAATATAGGTCATTTTATGTAATTTTAAATTTAAATTAGACATAAACACATGTTAATATTTTAATAGATTTTACTTCTTAAAAACGATCTTTTCAGTTTTGACAATGGGAATTAATTTTAAATTAATTAATTCAACTTATATGTCTTGAATTTGGTAAAATATACATCATTTTTGAATTTTAAATATCAAAATTAACTTGGGGTGATTTTTTGGTATTTTTCTAAAAACATTAATTTTAATAATTATTTTTAATTAAATATTTATCTAAAAGTAAAAATAGATACATAATACATATATTATTCAAATTTAATTCATTGGATTCATTTAGAAATAATATTATACACATAAAATTTTATTGAACTTTTTAACGCCTTTTACCCACCATCTAGGAACATTTTCAAATTTGCATAAAACGTAATTTTACAGCTTATGTGAATCGAATTTCAAAAATATGAGAGACATGGTTTACATTAGTAAGTAAAATGTGGTTCAATAAGATAAAAATAATTTTTGGTGAATAGTAACCATTGAATTTTATTTACCACGATTAAAATTGAATTAAGTAATAAATGGTAAAAATAAAATTTAAATTACCCCAACACATGTCCTAATTCTGTTGGATAAGTGTATTTAGACCAAAATCAACCTTAGAACAAAAATAAGTTCATTTTTATCCATTTGGGTTAGATTATGAGATTTAATATATTTTATTTAACTAAGAGTTAAAAGTGTTAAATTCAAAGTTTAATAACTAAACCATTTATAATATAGGGTTACAAATAAGATAAATTCAACTATAAATATTCATTAGAAATATAAAAATCTTTTCAACATCATGGTATTTTATTTTTAATTTTTAGATATTATACAAATAAATTTATTTATGACCTAATGATGATGGAGTAATTACCATTTTAATGAAAGATTAAAATAATTGATTTTATAAATATCAAAATAAATGTTAATTGAGACTTTGGATGCCATCCACTAATTTTCAAGGTGAATATGATATTTTAGGGTGGATTTAATTTATTGTTTTAGAATTAATCAACTTGTTATGACTTTCACAAAAACAAAATACTAAATAGTGTCAAAATTGACAGATATGAGTTTTTAAAACAAATACTATATTATTAAATGTTATAATATTTCTAAAAATATACAATTCGGCCAAGGGACTTAGATAAGTCTATATATGTCATTGATGAGCCACTTGAGGTTCTATTGTCATTATATAAGAACTTTATTAGCCATCTAATATAAAAATAGAATGAGTCATGGTAAATGTTAAACTATTTAACCAAAATTTAAATCTAATAGATAAGGTTAATATGGTGACCTAAACTTGTCATAAACCTATTGGTTGAAAATATTTCGACCCATAACCACCTTATCCTCGAAAGAAATCCATTTTGAGCAATTAGAAACCAAAAATGATTTTATAATAAAATTATATTTCATGCTTTTCCTAAAGTTACCCTCACCTCTATTATAAAAGTGTATTTCACCTTCTCTTAATTTCATAGCTCCAAAACCATTTGGCTCATCCAACCCCTACCCAAATATTCTCCCAACTATCATCAGTTCAACCTAGAGGCCCTAAATTGATCAGAAAGCCAACCTAAGGAGCAATTTTTTTCAAATGAAACGGAAACACCCGAAGAAGAGATAATTATTTCATATCATCTTTCAATGTTCCTTTCTTCTTCAACATCCTATTTATTTGTTGTTTCCAAACCAAAATAATAATTCCAGCACCCTATACATGTTTTTATGTTATTATAAATTTGGTACAACCATATTCATTATTCTATCCATCCAATGAATTAAAAAGTCTCCATAAGTGTGTACATAAGGATTACCATCTCCATGTAGTGTTGTAGTTTGTTTTTCAACACTTCATTATTTAGATGGGTGTAACAATTAGTATAATTGATTTAAATAATAAATATAACATGTTAATTATATATATATATATATATACTATCTAATTACATTCAATTTCACCATCAATATATTGATATCGTCGCTCATGCGTACGTACGGCTTACCGTCTCCACGACGTGATGAGATTCATTTCCAAATTCACCATTCAACATTGATTATAAAAATATATATTACTAATAATTATGTAATATATGACCTAATAATTCTACTGGAATGTACACACATATATATATACACAAATATATTTACATATATCTCATTCACTAACTCCCATTCAATACGATATGAAAATAGAAATGGAATTTATGTGTATGTATGGCCTAACGTCTCCGTAAATGGTGTTTTCCATTTCATATATCTACCTGTTATACATTTTTATATTATGAATATATGTAATAAATAAAAAATTTTGATATTTTGGGTGCAATTAAATCGTCATATATGTTATATGATCAAGAATAACAAGTTAAAACGTGAATGATAAGGAAAGCGATTATTACCCAAAATTTTATTTTAACATAGAAATTATTATTAAATGGGTAGTATGAATCCATAAATGTCATGAACCATCCCACGGGGCCCATTCGGTGACTGCCCCCAAGCCTCCCTTCCGTAGGCCAGGGGCAGGCGACTAGCAATGTAGGCGTATTCCATAGAACAGGGAAGGAATTTCCTTTATAACCTGTAAGCACATGTAATCAAGAAAACAAAAAGATAGGAACACAAGTAAACTAAACTATAAATAGAGAATTGTAGTAAGAAAAAGGGGCTATAATACAAGCCCAACTAGAAAGTACAAGTATACTGTGATACAATACAACTGAAGAAAAGGAAAAGTCAGATGTTGGGTCGTCCTCCGAGGATCCTACCTGAAGGGTAGGTACATATCGCCTCCACATTAAACCACATCTGTAAATCTCCTCTGCGTATCGACACACCATATAGTCCCCCTCTGGGCACTGTCCAGTCTTGGAACTCTCACCCCCAGTCAGTGATGTTCGTCGTCTACATCCAACACAACAAGGTGAAGGCATAGCCCGTGCAGAGGTGAGTATAATGATACTCAGTAGGGACCCCGAGACCATCAAGGACTCACAAATCCACCAAGAATAAACCAAAAAGTATGAAATCAACAGACATCCTTACTTAGGTATATGCACATACATATACCTATGTTATCAAGTAATCTATCTCATTCATGAGGAAACAGATAGGTACTGACTCATCTCACACAAAGATTTATTCTAGGGGTAGTATCACGTTACATCACCAATCACTTCATCGAACACCTTAGATACTAGAGAAACCCTCCTCTTTCGGGTATAGTGGGCCTTCCATGTCACATAGAGTCACTTCCCACTAAACGTGGACTGCTGAGGTACTCCTCGTGTCGAGTATAGTGGGTCTGCTGCGTCACCAAGGCGCTCCCCACCGTGGGTCTACCGCATCACCAAGGTGCTCCCCACTATGCCAGCTGAGGTAATATTCCTGTCAAGTACTGTGGGTCTACCGCGTCACCAAGTCACTCCCCAACATGGGTCTACCACGTCACCAAGGCACTCCCCACTAGGACTGTCAAGTCACTCCGAGTCGAAACGGTCAGCAGTCGTCAAGACTCAGCCAGCCACTGGGTTCCCGCACTATGCTTGCTCATCTCCTGGAGGATCCACTCCACAAGCTACTGGTTGATACTCCAACTACCACTAAGTCCCACGATGACATATCTCAAAGGTCTTCCACATCATAGGGGTGTCAACATAAAAGACGATGTGTCAATCAGACGTCTGGTCTGTGAATTATTAGCCTTTTAGTCTCGTGGCCCAGTTGAATTCGTGCTCGATCCAACCTGACCATTCCCCATCTTAATCCAAAACTCTAACGGGGTATACTCAAGGGACCTTCATCCTCCAAGATTTCCAATGCTGCTGACGGTTCATCAAATGGAGGACTGGTGCCAAAGTTATGGGAAAAAGAAGTATTTGGGTCATAGTGGGCCTAGGTCTGGTCTGACCTGGTCGTACCGACCCGGACCGACCCGTTTAGTCTGGTCGGACCATAGTTTACCACAAGGGTGCGAAGTGGATATGAGGGAATAGACTGGCCGCGGGGGTAGGGACCAGCCATGGTGGTAGGAACCGGCCGTGAGGGCAGCGGACAGGCTACGAGGGCGCGGATCGGGAACGATCGCGGGGACCGTCTGCAAAGACGCGGACTGGCCACGAGGGCATGGACCAGCCATGAGGGCGTGGAGTGGCCGCGAAGGTGGCAAACCAGCCACAGGTCGGTGGTCTGGCCGCGGGATGGCAGACCGTCCGCGGGGCGGCGGACCGGCCGCGGGGCGGGGGTCCGGTCGTGGGGCGGTTTGGCTGGAGTGGCTAGGTGGAAAACAGCGTGGTTCGGAACAGTGGAGGCACGGTGGCTCCACACAGCGGCGGTGTGGCGGCTCAGCATGGCGATGGTGTGGAACCTCGACACAGTGGTGGCGCGGCATGGGGGGTTTGGCTCGGGCTGGTACGTTGGTAGGACGAGGAGTTCCAGCACGGGGTGGCGCAGTTGGGTGGTTCGGAGGGCCAGTAGGCGGCATGGTCAAGGCATGGGGCCAGTTCAGCTGGGTTGGCGGAGCGTCGTGGGGAAGTGTTGGTCGCGGAGGCTGCGGGTGGCAGCGCCGTTGCCTTCTTCACCTTCTTCGCCTTCCTCTATTTCAAAGAACACACCAAAGAAGAACGGTGGAGGAGTTAGGCCATGTTAGTTTGTCCCGCACCATCTTCCTTTAGAGTGGTATCATCCATCTCATCAAGAACATGATCAAAGAACGTCAAACCATAAACTTCTGCAATGTTTTTTCCCAACCCTCACAAGAAAATAATGGAGTACATGGAAGGTGATAAACATTTAGGAATAAAACCGTACCTCGTCTTGTTCATTGTCGTTGGCATGAGATGGAAGTACGGAGGTCGATTCTTTGTAGATGAAGATGTCCTACAACAGAGGATGTCCTGAGGAAGAAGGTAGAAGTTGAGGTCGACATTCTTCATCAGTGGAGCGTTCTTCCTTGGAGAGCTTTCTCCCTAGAGCTCCTTCCTCCCAATTCCACCAAAGATGCCAGGTATCCAAAGAAAATAGATTAAGTTCTCTATTTAGTTTGATGGCACGTATTCCAATTAGGATAATCAATTAACTAGGTTGGCATATTAAAGGTATGTGCATTGGCATAATTAATGTGGAGTAAGATCAAGAGGCTCCTCCACATTAATGAGGGGGTTGAGAGGTTTTTCTCTATAATGATGGGAGTTCAAGAGTTTTAGGCATCTGGTGGTCCCCACCACCATAACCTCTCATGGGAGGTTAGTCTCATGTGGTCCCCACCACCATAACCACTCATGGGAGATTAAGGTCTAGTGGTCCTCACATCTCAACTTCCCCATGGAGGTTTAGTTCTGATGGACCCCACCTCCCAACACCCACATGGGTGTTGCAAATAAAAATAATATATCACAAACTTTTATTTTTATTTTATTCTTTCATGAAAATCCCCAAAACTAACTTTCACCCTCGACCATTTACCAACGAGGTGGAAGTCTCCTTAAGCGAACAATGGCACTGTCAGTTCAACGGTGCCCTCAGATTTCAATTCCGTGCACTAGTTCAAAAGTTAGAAAAACCCACTCTCACGTTTACAAAATGTACCCAAAGAAAAGTTCAGAAATTGATTCTGGGAACACAAGACTAATAATTTTGCACTGTTAATTTTCGCAGACTTGTAAAATTCCCATATATTAAAAAAATACATAGAAATTTTGGGTCTTTAAATTCTCCCCACCTTAGGACTCTATGTCCCCATAAGACACAAATCAAACTAGGTAAACAAGTGGGGGTACTAAGCACACATTTGAGCCTCCTGATCCCATGTGATCTCCTGGAGGTTTTTGTGCTGCCAGATAATGTGCACCAAAGGTATAGACCATCCAAGAAGTACCTGCTCCTGTCGATCCTCAATCTCTACTGGAACCTCCGTAAAAGTCGCTGCATCGTCGACATCCAGCTCACCATGGTCGATAATGTGAGAAGGGTCATGCAATTATCTCCTCAGTTGGGATATGTTGAAGACTTCATGCACCCATTTCAGCTTATGTAGAAGATCTAAGTGGTAAGCCACCTCGCCAAATCTATTGAGGACCTCAATGGGTCTAATGAACCTTGGAGATAACTTTCCACCTTGGCCAAATCCTTACAAACCTCATCGAGGTGAGACCCCTAGAAGGACGTGGTCACCATACTTGAACTCCATAGGTCTTCATATCCTATTGGAACATGACTTCTACCTGCTTTGTGAAGTCTTCATCCTCTTGTGGATGATCTGCACCTTCTCAGTGGTAGCCCGTACCATCTCCAGTCCCACTTGTGTTTACTCCCTCGGGGCAGTCCAACAAAAAGGTGACCTGCAAGGTCTCCCGTACAATGCCTCGACACGTTCCATCCCAATGGTGGAGTGATAGATATTGTTTTATGCAAACTCTACCAAAGGTAAGTGATCCTCCCAACTCCGATTGAAGTCAAGGACACAAGCACGGAGAATGTCCTCGAGGGTCTGAATAGTCTGCTTAGTCTGACCATCCATCTGAGGATGGAAGGCAGTGTTCAAATGAAGTTGTGTCCTGAAATCCATCTACGAACCCTTCCATAGCAGGGAAGTAAATCATGTGTCACGATTAGAGACAATCGTCAAAGTTACTCCATGTAGCCACACAATCTCTTGCACATAAAGGCATCTCAACCTCTCTACAGAACCCTGCTCTTTGATCAGTAGGAAGTGGGAATACTTGGTGAGTCGGTCAATGATCACCCAAATAGAGTTATATCCCCTGGATGTACGTGGAAGTCCTATGAGTAATTCCATAGATATCCCATCCCACTTCCACTCTGCGACCTCCAAAGGTTAAACCAGGCTTGCGGGTACCTGATGCTCCACCTTCAATTGGAGACAAGTGTGGCACTGAGAAACAAAATCTACTAATACTTTCTTCATTCCTGACCACCAGTGTTGTCTTCGGAGATCCCGGTACATCTTCACCACTCCGGGATGTACCACTAGTGGGGAAGTGTGGAACTCCCTCAACACTTCCACCTAAAGTTACATTGGTACCATGGTACATCCTCTGAAGAAGATGACGTGCTCCCCAACATCATAAAATCTATCAGGTGCATGTCATGTGGATATATGATCACGTCGTGTCTCACAGTCATCGTTCTTACACTATGCCTCCCTAACTTGCTGAAGGAGTGGGGGAGTGACTGTAAGAGACCGAAGAAAATCTGCTCCATCTCTATCCACAAAGGATAACTATAAAGAAGCAAGCTACACCTTCACCTCGGTTAGCAGTTGTACACCATACTTCCTCCTCATTTCATCTGCTACAATGATCCCCTTTCCAGGAGTATAGACTATCTCGAAGTCATAGTCATGGAGGAAATCAAGACAACTTCATTGTCTCAGGTTCAGGTCCTTCTAGGAGAAGATATACTTGAGATTCTTGTTATCATGTTACATGGTAAAATTTTCACCCATCAAATAGTGTCGCCAGATCTTCAAGGTGAAGACCATTGCTGCTAACTCCAAGTCATGGGTAGCGTAGTTCTTCTCAGGTTGTCTCAGCTGTTGAGAACCATATGTGATCATTTCTCACTCCTATATAAGGACACATCCTAACCCATTCCCTGATGTATCATTGTAAACTATGTACCCTACACCCTCCTCTAGAAGCCTCAAGATTGGGGCAGTAGTCATCCTCTACCTCACCTCTTTAAAACTCCACTGGCATTTCTCCGAAAACACGAAGGGTTTCCCCTTCTTAGTCAAGGATGATAGTGGTTCTGCAACTCTAGAGATGTCTGGAACAAACCTCCAGTAATATCCAGCCAAACCCAGGAAACATCGTACCTCCGTCACACTCCTGGGTGGCTCCCAAGAAAGTATGGCCACAATCTTCGCTGGATCCACTGCAACTCCAGCCTATGAGATGACATGTCCCAGAATGTGAACCTCTCGGATCCAGAACAGGAACTTTGAGAGATTACCATAAAGCTAGTGCTCTCAGAGTGTGTCCAGTACTACCCAAAAATTGTATGCATGCTCCTCCTCAGTAGTCGAGTAGATCTGAATGTCGTTGATGAAGACTAAAACGAAGTGATCGTGGTATAGATGAAAGATCATGTTCATGAGTCCCATGAATTCTGTTGGAGAATTAGTTATGCCGAATGGCATAACCAAGAACTCGTAGTGGCCGTACCAATAGCTTAAATCCATATTCTGCACATCCTTGTCTCGTACTCTAATCTGGTGATAGCCTGATCAGAGGTCTATCTTCGAGAACCACCATGATCCCTTCAACTGATCAAAGAGGTCGTCAATCCTCAGGAGTGGGTACTTGTTCTTCACGATCACTTGGTTCAGGTACCGTTAGTCGACACAAAGTCTCAAGCTCCCATCCAAATTCATGGAAAATAAAATCAGGGCTTCCCAAGGTGAAACACTAGTCCGGATTAATCCCTTCCCCTATAAGTCCTCTAGCTATACCCGCAGCTCACGATGCTCTGTGAGAGCCATCTGATATGATGGAGTAAATATCGGTGTCATCTCTAGGTACATGTCAATGTAAAAGTCTACCTCTCTATGAGGAGGTAGACCTATAACATCATCATAAAAGACATCTGCATACTTGTCCACCACTACAGGAGAGTTCAGACTCTATACATCAACTGCTCCGAGGGTAAGTCAAGTCAACTGATGAATGATCGGCTGCACCCTTCTCCGGGTAAGTCCATCCATTGCTGCAAAGGATCCCTTCTCTCCAATGAAGGTAATCCTCGTCTTATTAATGTAGACACACCGTACTTTATGCATAATATAGTAAATCTGAGCATGGAGTGTAGATAACCAGTCCATACCCAATATGACGTCATAAGGCCTCGACGCTACTACTAAGAGATCCCATCAGAAGCTCTCAACTACTATAGTAAGAACGCACTATAGGAACCAGTTCATAATAATCGAATCCACTCCTGTAGGAGTCTCTAGCCATAAGGATTGAGCCAACGGATCCGTCGAAATCTCCGAGCTTCGAACGAAGGAATTGGAAATGAAAGAATGACTGGAACCTGTGTCTATAAGTACTACAGCTAAGGTGGAGTAGAGACAGATCATACCTCGTATCATCTTCGGAGCACCATGATGATAGGCCTCATCTGCCTGGAACTGAGCTCTCCCTTGTACACCTACTCCATGTGGTCGGGGTGGACCTCCTGGTGGTGGTGGCGGTAACATCTCAAATCGTCGCCCACTTCCAGCAAAATGACCAGCTCCTCTTCCACGTCTGCATGCTCCCTGCGGACCACCTCAATCAAATCTTTGTCTCTGCCTGGGCGTTCCCTCGACCGTCTGTTGATCATCCGTACGACGGATCAAACAGTCACAAGCCATGTGACCCTGCCCGCTGTATGAGAAACATTGTCCGCTCCTGGAATAACTGTCTCTTCATGAGTTTCCCTGCCCTACCGATCCTGAGTCATGAGGTCTTCCACCTATAGGTTTGGTTTTCTTGGTCCTCTGAAATGACTCTCTATATCTAGCTGCAAATGACTCCACTACGTGATGAATGGTAGTGGGTCTCACTACTGGAGAATTCTCAGCAAGAAAAATATCGACCAAGAGGGCTTTGTCTAACACCCCCGCCTCCATCGAGATGCTTAGTGAGATCATCAAATCCATGATCTCCTGCATGAGCCCATGCACGAAGGTCCAGGCCCTAAAGAATGGGTCTTGAACCATATTGGTGGAGTAACGTGAGCGATCAGTGAACCTCACTATGTACTGATCTATAGTCATTATTCCCTGCTACAAATGAAGAAACACTTGTATGTGTACTACGCAAAGAGGCGTTGGAACAAACTCTACCCGAAACAGGCACTCGAAGTCTGCCCAGAGAAGCGTCGCCTCGTCGTAAACCTTGAAAATCAACATCCACCATCTACCTACTGATTCCTATAGATGGATGGTGGCAAGGATCACCATGAGATCGGCTGGTGTCCCCAGCAATCAGAAAACTCTCACCACAGCCTCCACCCATTCCTTAGCCGCATGTGGGCCCATCTCTCCCATGAAAATGAGGGACCTCTGGCGGTGGAACTCGTGGAACACGCTCATGAGGCGTGCACCATTTACTGTTGGGGCTGGTGGAATCTGTGGCCCAATGGGTAATTGAATCACTGGTTCCTACGTTGGTGACACTACTAGAAGGGGGACCTACATCAAGGCCTTGTCACTCGGTGGGATATCAGTGCGTACAACTCTTGGAACCCAAGCTGGCTGTCTTTGTAGAGGAATCGTGAAAAGAAATGGGTGCACCACGGTCAACAAGTTATACATGGTGAGCTGACACAATCAAAAGATTAAACCTCTTGAGCTGACTCAATGGATTAAAAAAACACTTCAAAACACAGATGCAATCAATGTTTTCGTGCACTAAGTCAGAAATCAAAAGTCAAGGTCCTGATGTATAGATATGTCGGCCACCGCACCAACACTGGATTCCCTTATCTGATAACCAAACCCACAACAAATAACATTATTACCGTAAAAAAGATTGATCACAGTGCTAAGTTCTCCAGAAGAGCCAAACTCCTCTGATACGAATTTGTCACAACCCGTCCCCTAGGGCTCGTTTTATGACTACCCCAAGCCTGCCTTCCAAAGGCCAGGGGCTGGTGACTAGAACCAAAGGTGTATTCCCTAAAACTGCGAAAGCATTGCCTTTATAACCTATAAGCACATGTAACCAAGCAGACAATAAGATAGGAACACAAGTAAAATGAACAATAAACAGAGTAAGTGTAGTAAGAAAAAGGGGCTAGAATAGAAGTCTAGCTGGAATTTACAAGGACAACTGCGATACAATACAACCGAAGAAAAGGAAATGTCAGCTGATGGGTCGTCCTCTGAGGATCCTACCTGAAGGGTAGGTACATATCGCCTACACATCACACCACGTACGCCCGTCTCCTCCGCGTATCGACACGTCGTATGGTCCACCTCCATGAACCGTCCAGTCCTGGTACTCTCAGCCTCAGTCAGCATTGTCTGTTATTTGCATCAAACATAATGAGGTTCCGGAATATCTCATGCTGGGGTGAGTATTATGATTCTCAGTAGGGACCCTGAAACCCTCAAGGTCTCACAAAATCCACCATGGTTAAACCACAAAGTATGAAATCAACAGACAACCTTACTTAGGTATATACTAATACACATACCTAAGTTATCATGTAATCTGTCTCAATCATGAGGAAACATTAGGGTAATGTCTCAACTCACACTAGGATTTATTCTAGGGGTGGTATCAAGTAACATCCCCAGTTACATCGTTGAACACTTTGGTTGCTGGAGAACACCTCCTTTATCGAGTATTGTGGTCGTGCCGCATCACACAGAGTTTCTTCCAACTAAACATGGACTATTTAGGTACTCCTCATGTTGAGTACCATGGGTTTTCCACGTCACCAAGGCACTCCCCACCATGGGTCTACCGCGTCACCAAGCGCACATCCCACTAACTTTAAAATGCTGAGTTACTCCTCCTATCGAGTACTGTGGGTCTGCCGCGTAACCAAGGTGCTCCCCACCACGGGTCTACCACGTCACCAAGGTGCTCCCCACTGGGCCTGTCAAGTCACTCCGAGTTGAAATGGCCAGGAGTCATCAAGTCTCAGCTAGCCACTTGGTTCTCGCACTATGCTCGCTCGTCTCTGGGAGGATCCTCTCCACAAGCTATTGGTCGATACTCCAAGTTCCAATGAGTCCCACAAAGAAGTATCTCAAACGTCTTCCACATAATAGGGGTCTCAACGTAATAGATGGAGCGTCAATCGGACACTCGTTCTATGAGTTATTAGCCTTTCAGTCCCGAGGGCCTGGTTGGATTCATGCTCGATCAAACCTAACCATTCCCCATCATAATCCAAATCTCCAATGGAGTATACTCAAAGTACTGTCACACTCCAAGATTTATAGTTCCGCTGATGGTTCATCAAATGGATGTCTAGTGAAAAAACATTTAGGGCCAAAAGATGTATTTGGGTCGTAGTGGGCCCGGTCCGACTCGGTCGGACCGACCCGGCCCGAATTGGCTCGACCCGTTGAGTATGTCAGGCCCGCAGTGCGGCTCGGCCTGTAGGGTACCGCGAGGGCGCGAAATGGTTGTGGGGGCGGGGACCGGCTCGGTGGACTGCGGCGTGGCATGGCACGGTGGCAATGCGGTGGTTCGGCGCGGCGGATCAGCACGACAACAGCGCGACGAGGGGGTTTTCCCAGGGGCGATGCGGCGGCTCAGCACGACAGCGCGATGAGGGGTTTCAACCTGGGGTGGTGTGGCAGCACAGCTCGCAAGGCGGGAAGGAAAAACGGCCGAGGCACGGGGCCAGCTCATCCGGGAGGGCAGAGCACCGCGGGGCTGCACGGGTCGCAGAGACCGCAGGTGGCGGTGCCGTTTCCTTTGTATCCTTCATCGCCTTCCTCCATTTCGAAGAACACACCAAAGAATAATGGTGGAGGGGTCGGAACATGTTCATTTTAATCTTTTTATTAGTGTTTCTATATAGAAAATGTAATCAATAATTTTCATACAAAAAAAATAAATTATTTTTTTACATTATAATTATATAAGAATAGTAGTCACCCTTTATTACCATCATGACCGAAATTGTGACACCATATTTTCAGTCAGTGAAATCTCCTCAAATACTCCATATAATCCAACTAGCATCCCAAGAGAAGACGTCAACAAGATATAAGTAGTAAATATAACTAATAAATATGGGATAGTACCAAATATCATCAACTGACATAAATGGGAGCATATTTAAATAAGAGATTATACATGATGCTGGTGGGAGCACATGAAATTGGTCATACGACATTGTAGGAGCTGTGGAAGTTCAACTCCAATCATTAAATTGTTTTAATTATAGAATTTATAAATATAACAAGAATATAATATAAGTTTTAATAGTATATAGGATATAGAGAGATAATACGTTTTGGTTTTTTTTAAATAAATTATTTCATGTATTCTAAATAAAACACAATAAATGAATTAATGTGGAATATAACTTAAAATCAATTGAATCACAATTGGATGCATTGTTTTCATTATATACCATTACGAATATGTCATTATCTTCTTACTCAATTGTAAGTATAACTAATTTTATATTTTCATTGATAGATAAATCATTCTCTTATTTTTTTGGAGAATTTCAATGAATAATATTTCCACTTCAATACCAATATCATATAGGTATCTCAGTTTAACGTAGACTAAAAAAGATCACCATTCATTAACTCAACCATCCAAAAAATCCCATATTATGTTTTGGAGAAATAAAATATGGATCTTGATATTTATGGTCACTAGTATAAATCAACCATGAAAAGTTAACATACAAATCATTTTTCAAATCATTCATTATGCCCCTCTAAATATCGATCCACTTTTACTTAAATAATATAACTACTTATTCTCCATTATAATAAAATTAAATCATATTAATATAAACTACAAAATATCCCATGTTTTTGAATTTTTTCAAGATGCCACTATTTCCTTCAAACATTCTTCCTGAAAAACAATAAGAAATAGATATTCATTAAAATTATATGAAACAAATCACCCAAATGTATTTAAAGGTCCTAAAACTAAATATTTCAAATCATCTAAAATTCATGATTGATTATCAATATTAGTGACATGTATATATAATATTAATAGTCACATAAGATAATTATATCAATATATTATAATTATGAAATTGATTATGACCATACATGACATGAATATTGGTAAATAATATGTTGTTTAATATATTTTTATATCTCGTTCGCTATATTTTGACACTAAATTACTCTTTTTTCATCATTTTTCCTTCAATTAAAGGTTCTACAATATCTCTATTGAATAGATCTTATCCATGAGCATGTGTGAACATTGTTTTTTCTGATAAAACTAAGAAATTTTCACAACATTATAATCTAATGTTAGAATGTTAACAGATTCACTATATGAGATAAATTGATTTTCATTATCATCGAAACATCAAAATCAATTATATCATGTATCAATATTCACTAAATACATCTAAAAAGGTGATAAACTCTCCTAAAATATATCCTTTAAAAATAGGTGGTTTTAGTTGAGAATTGTTTATCACAAATTACTTCAAATTAAAAATATTCCAAATAGAAAAAGAAACATATAATAATACACAACTTATATATTTATTTTAAAGATTTTCTTTTAGTAATAAAAAAATATGATGAGAATAACCCCTATAGGGTACAATAATTAATAGTATAAAACCCATCAAAAATTAATTTACATTATCATATTTTATTTTATATTAATCATAATAATTAAAAATAATGTAGGAAATATCATATCATAATTTCTTAGTGTCATTATAATTACTTCTTATTTTTTCTACCTTAATTGTTGTAACACCCTGTGATTTTAGATTATAAACATAATATTTTATAGCATGTAAGGCATGAAACACAAACTGTAAAAGATAATTTAAAATCACAATAATTTAAGATATATTTATTTTTAATTAAACTCAATCAATTAAAAATCATCTACGGCGTGCATCATTAGGTTGAAACAAAACATAATAATCTATTAAATGTTATTATTTAAACATTACCATTATAACACGGCCATTAAAATTTCAGGGAGGAATAATACTAAGTATATAAACAAAATTATTTCTTTTATATATGAATAAAATAATTTAAATGGATATTAATTTCATAGAGAAAAAATTAGAACCATTTGAATGAAAAAATAAATGTTATCTGAAAATCTGTATTTTTTTCCAAAAGTCAGTTTAATCACACTTTGCATGCATTGTTTATAGTTATGTTTTTACCACATTATAGAATTTATTTAATAAAATGAATAAATTTTTCAAATACTCATATAAAAATTATATTTGAATAATTTTTTCAGATTTTTATGAAATTTTAAATTTTTCAAAGAATAGTGAATACATAATATTTTTTTTGGAAATATACCTTTTCATTTGTAGTTTTTATAAAGTGAAATTATGTTATAAATCAGTGTAATGTAAAATGAGTTCAATAATATATCTATTGATCTAATTTAGGAAGTTGTAATAATTTTTACATTTAATTTTGATATAAACAACTTGTAAACATTAAACATTTTCTTTTTAAAAACATGTTTTCTCAGTGCATATGCATGATTCTTTTTCAATTAAAATTTTAAAATTATGAAATTGGAATTTTTAAAAATGGGTAAATTGATTGGTATATGAATATTATATATTATATAATACGTTTATATTCATTTTGGACCCTGATAAATCTTTAAAATAGTAAAACATATTTTACCTAATTAATTTAAAAACTGATTTATGGGGGGTTAAAATAAACTAATAAGTGTTAAAATTACATTGAAACTGGAATACAATCCATTTTATATCCCTATTACTTCCATTTAATTTATATTAATCAATAATTATCTATTTCATACCCCTATAGTTGGGGAAAACATGGGTGTCCCTTTTTATTTTCATAAATCTCATTTTTACCACTCCCCTCACCTATAAAAGGCCGCCCAACTCTCTCAAATTCATCACACCATTAAATTTTTTTGGATAAACCAATATATATCCAATAACATTATTACATTCATTAACTCATGCAAATAGAATTGGTTTTTTCAGAAATCCATTATAGTAATACTTTATCAATAATCCTGAAGAGGTGATCCGAAAAGTTGTTAAATCACGAACTATGAGTTTTGGTTTTATATCTTCATACAACTCATTCAATTATTATAAAAATAGACTTAAATAAAAGATTAAGTATATGAGAAAGTAATTGTTTTTATGTTATATTATTACCTACATCCATCCTTTGATCCATCAAATGTGTTATGAAATCATCATTCTTGTCTACAATAGACTATAGCCTCGCAAACCGATGTCATTTAGTTTTCAATTACTTCCCTCAATTTTTTTATAATTATGGATATAATGTATATATATGATATTCATTTCAAACTGATACCTGTGGAGTTATTATATTACATATACATTTTTTAATTTCAATTCCATAGAGGACCTGATAACATCGCTCTTTTGTAAAACAGATTAATACCGTATGAAGCGATGTCATTCGTTTTTCACTAGTGATTTATAGTGAAGATAATGAAGATAAATTTAATTATTATATGTGATATTATTGACATAAGAATTTTATTAATGAAATATTTTCAATTATGAAAAAAGTATATCATTTTTCTTCTTACATTTTTTGCTCACATAAAGATGATAACATTATTATGTATATGCGTACTACCACATTCACAAAGGTATGTGACTCTCATTTCATCCCCATAACACAAGAATGATATATATGAAATAATTTAAATAAATAATCTGGAACTTCTGTTGTTATGATAATTCTATTTTTTTGTAATATTACTTACATCATTTCCATAAAAATCATTGAAAATTAAAATGTTTCTCATGCATATGTATGGTTTACCGTATCTATGATCGTTACATACTTCAATTTTCATAACCATATTTCATTAATGTTTATTAAATTTAAATTTATTCATAAATATAATAATTATTTCATACTAATTACTCTAGGTGTGTTTAAATAGTGACCACTTTGACCACATTCACCCTACAAAAGTCATTTTTGATACATTAGAAAAAATTTCCAAAACATTTCACATTAAAAATTGATTATTTAATTAGATATAAATTGTTAATAATTTAAATCAAAGGATTAATAAAAATTAATTTTTAATGGAAGTAAATAAATAATGTATTTTTATTTTTATTAATAATAAATAAAGTATGTGGTGTGTCAGACTCAAGGTAAGGGTTTATCATCTCATTTATAATTCAGTGAGACATTCAATATACTCACCACTTATTCCATTATGTGGTATAAATAATTCCCTTTTGATATTATATATCTATTTCAAGTCATGATATTTAATATTTCATTTAATTTCATTTCTTTCTTCAGAACTATAACTTAATGTTACTCATATGGAAAGGGATAATTTTTCAATCACATCATTATTATGTACTGTTTTTTATGTCACCCATTAAGGAATTATTTGAAATTCTTATAATAAAATAAATCTATATTCTTATCATATTGTTATTAATGAATTATTTCAAGTAATAGATCTATTTTTCCACTGTTTGGTTAACAAACTGATCAAGAGTTTTTTTAGGAAATATTACTTTATTTCTCTCGTTCATTGAAACCCCATTTTCATAAAAATATCTGTTTTCTAAAAATAATTTCAAAAACATTGTTGAAGTTTTGAATTTTTTTTATTAAATGCATTTTTAACAATTTTTTCATTTTAAAAATGGTTTAAAAGGAATCAACAGTCTTTTCTAATACAATTCCCATTTTTGGATTACTATAAATTTGATAGGACTTATTAATTTATCATTTTTGGAATGAACAAAATTTCTCCCTTTCATAACCAATAAATGTTTTAAATATTATTATACATGTTTTAATAGGTCCTGGATTTAATTATTATAGAATGAGATAAATTATCCATTGTCATGACTAGTCAATTTTTTAAATATTATTTTACATGTTTCCAAAATTTAGTTCAAAAAAATTCAAAATATTTTGTAAACATTTATTTTAAAGTTATTTTAAATGTTAATAGAATAGTTTCTTCAAAATAATTAAATATGTTTATATGGTATTTTTAGTCATCAATGACATCAACCCATTATTTAACATATGATCCATTGGGGGTATGTTGTAATGATATAATCGATATTCTTTCTATGGTTGGATTATGATCAGATTGACTACATATATTAAATTTTATTACCACTAATCTTATTATTTTAGATGAATTATGATTATGTTTATAAATTGGGGAATGTAGTAACAGTTAATTTTTCAATTTTCCATTAATTGTTTTATGTTGGTTACATTTGAATAATTTCATATGATTAAATCATTAGACAATGTATGTGATGGAACGTACCCATTATATCCCCATGATGAATCAATATGTCTTATAAGATAAACTAGATTGTGCTTTAGATGAGGCTTTACCACTTAATATAAATGTCTTATCTAAGGAATTTATTTTAATAAATGTCTTCTCACAAGGAATTGAAGATATGTTTTAGGTGGACATTATTATAAATTTCACCATTTTGAATTCACTTATTCATATTCAAAGTGATTATTTTATTAGTTAGAATATCAGTGGTTGTGTTTAAAGTTCATATGATTATTTCTATATAATTATTTGATCATCATTTACAACTTCCATAATATGATCAATTTATATGTTAAAAGAAGTGTGCTTCAATGATTTACCTTTCCATAATGATTATTAATTATTTATCCAAATTTTTTATTATTCTCTTATCATTATGGAGAATGTGATCTCACCCCATTATTATAATTTATTTTCACCTAGATACCAGGAATTGTTTTTCAACTAAAATTCATGGATAAACAATAAGGAATTATGGTGTTCTCAATGAAAATTAATGGATTATTTTATATTTTAAAATATAAGGTGAATTTAATTTACATATATATTCTTCAAAGACTGATAATATTTTTAGTATTTTAGGATATGATTCCTTATAACTTATTAAAATATAATAGAGTAGACAATGGATTCAAGCTACCGGGGTTAGGGTCATTGTAGTTAGTATTAGAGGATGTTTAGTAGAAAATATGAGAAATATATTGAGGTAAGTTTAGTTTATATAACATAACCTATGATATCATTTTAGGATAAGTATATTAAAAAAATTGTATTTTTCTTAGTAGGAATAGATTATTTGGTTTTTCCTAAACAATACATGCCTATTTGACTAAAATAAGTGGATGTAGTTTTGGAATATATATACCTGGGGGTAATAACTCCAAAAGGGGTGTATTGGTCTTGACATGATCATCACCTAGTTCCCAAAAATGGGCCTTTATATAGACTAGTTTTCACACTCTAGAGTATATGCTTAAGGTAAATAACATTTTCATTACAATTAATTATAATGGGGTTAGAAATAATTATTTCCCTAAAAAACAATGTTCGTGATCACAATATTATCTATATATATGTTATTCAATTTATGTTATTTTTTTAACTAGTTTTGGGATTATATATTATATTTCATAAGTGTATGATTTAATCTTGTGTATTTCATTACTTAGAACTGGAGCCTAGAAGAAGGAATGTGATCTGCATCAATTCACCTAATCCAATGACTATGAATAATCATTTTTTGATGGGATTAAGAAAATATTTTGAAGGAACTAGTCTCCCATGTATTTTAATTATATAAGGACTTAGTATCATGTTCTAACAATACACAGAATGAATTATATTAGCATTATGTATTAGAAGATAAGATTGATAATAAAATGATGGTATACAAAAATATGAATAAAGGTAAGAAGGGAATGAAGGATTTTCTCATATATGATAGTTGTGGATTGAAACACCCGGATACTTTTTAATAGTAATGATATTTTTCTACATGTTTGGATAGAAAGGACACCATTATTGTGATTGAAAGGGATAAAAAAATATTTCCAATGTGAAATGCTTTAACTGTAAGTACATGTGGAACTACAAAAAAATGAAACATTAGTCGAAGGAATTTACCACTAATGTAGCTAATGGATCCTGTTTAAGATAATTCTATTACCATAGATAAACTGGAAATATTGATGTGATTTTTTTTGGATTAAATAATTATATCATTTTATTGTTTTATAAATTATGTCCTCATCATCATAATTATGAAAGATATAAGGATGTGACTACAACACCATTTCCTAAAGGATTTTAGAGCATATATTGAATAATACCAATGAAAATGAAATTTTATTTTGCGAAACGATTAACATATTGTAAAACACATTATTAATGTAAATATAACTTTTAATAAATTCATGATGTTGAGATAGTGATGTTTGGATAAAGATATTATTGACATGGATTATGTAAATCAGCTAGTACCGACTACCTTGGTACTGTTTAACAATTTCATGATAATAAGTTTTCTAGTATCAATGATGGTGTTAAAAAAATTATTGGACAATAGTAATATATCAAATAATATGTGTTTTATTTATGTAATCAAGAATCATGTATGTTATCAATATGGTTTTACTGTAATTTAGGTAATTACCGTGTATCAATAAAATACAGGATGAAGGTAGTCACGAGTTTTGTATTTGATGATGAAGAGCTACATCATGTTGTTTATGAGATTAAAAATATATTCATTTTATAAGTTTAGATACCAAATTTTTAATGTTTTATTTATTAATATTTTTAAGGGTCATAATTTTATCCATTTATGAAATTTGGTATATTGAAATTTGGACTATAGTTTATATATTAACTTATTATTTCACCATACGATGACTTAAGCATATTTATAACAAGGTATGAAAATATATTGTATAACAATTACTAAAAATAAATGTAGTTAAATATCATTATATTATGGACTTTACAATCCATGAATACTATATTATAGTGGTGTAGGCATAAAAAATCATTTTGGGATATTCACTTCTAGGAGTAAGTGATAAATTGGAAGTTGATCAAGGAATAACAAATGTATGAAATTTTTATTATGAAAGAGTAACATATCAAGTAATTATATTTCCATATATTATTTTATAGTAAAATAATTCCTCAACTCTAGGAAAAGGATCTCAAAACAAAAATATTATCCTATTAACTTCATATGAGATGTATCAGATGGTATTTTAAATAATCAATGATTTAGGGTTGGTAGGTACTTGACATTCCAATGATCATTCATTTTGTGTTGATCATTGAACACTATTACTATATATATTTATTTAAGCTTCTATTCCATGTACATATCTTCCTCTTCCACTAATGTTCTCTTACATAGAATCCTATTTATCTATAACTCCATATGACCTTATTATTTTCATTCCATCTTATACAAATATATTTTTTAACCTTTTTATGATGTGTTTCTTCAATGAAATTATACTAAATTTTCAAAAACATCATTATCATGATCAAGATTAAATTGTGAGGGAAACAATTATTTATGGGGGTAAAATTTAACACCATGATATTTTAAAATATTATCATCCTATTAAACCTTGTATATGACATGAAATAGCATGATTAAAAGGGAATATAATAACCAGATACTTTTCAAGATATATTTTAAAATAAATTATATCTTTTTATGGTTTGAATTTCACACAACACCTGGTCTGAACCAAACATTATACTCTATTTCAATTTAATTTGGGAAACATTTACAATATAAACTACCTATTAAAATGGTGTTTGTGAATTGTACTAACTAAATTGTGGATATTATTCATTTTACAAAGTTATAAAACAAATAAAATGGACATATATTTATTAGTGGTAAAACTTGAACCATTATAATTAAAAATAAATATTTTCTAAAAAACTGTATTTTTTCTAAAAGGTGTTTTAGTCGCACTTTGAACATGTAATTTATGATTACTTTTTACCTCACATAGAAACATTATTTTATAAACTGAACTTAATTTATGAAATAAACATTAAACTGATTTTATTTTTATGATTTGTTTTTATTTTTCTCAAATGATTCATTCTTTCAATGAATAGTAAAAATACTAAATTTTAACTAAAAACACCATTTTCATTTATATTTTTTTAAAAGTAAAATTATATTTATAATAATTGAAACCTGAAATTTTCTCAAAATCACATCTATTAGTCAAATTTAGTTCATTGGAAAAATTTTAAATTTTATTTTTAATATAAAAACCATGTAATCTTTTGATCATTTTTTCTTTGAAAACATGCCTTCTCATCGCGTCTATGGGATTTATATTAAATTAAAATTCTAAACAATTTGGAAAAATTAATTTTAAAATAGGAATTGGAATAATTTTACGTCTATATTATTTTAAACATAATTTTTTAACATAATTACTTGTAAAATGTGTACAAATTATATATAGTGATTAAGGTAAAAACTTATTTACCATGGGTTAAACATAAATGTTACGGGTAAAAATTTCATATAAAATTATATAAATTATATTATATTATAATATTTTTATATTATAATGTATTTGGTTCTTTAATAATCAAATTTCCACCCTTTTTAATTGTGAAAATTTTGTGTACTCCATTTTATTTTCACAAATTATATGTGTACCACTCACATCCAATATGGAAGGCCCCCATATATTCTCTTTTACTGACACCATAAAACTATTTTGGTTCATACAAAACCCTCCCAAAATAATTAAACAATTATAGACCTGCTTCCAAAAATCATTTTTTCATCTATAATAAATTATATTAATACATTATGTAAAATCCAAAAATGGTGGTCCAAGAAGAGGTAAAATTAATAACTATGCATTTTTGTTTTCATTATTCCCCCACATCAATTAGTTACTGTATAACAAATATAATTTGATAATATCTATATCTTATTTATATAGATATATTTTTTTGTTACCTTAAACCATATTCTCTTCCATCAAATGAGTTATGAAATTATCATTTCTATGAATGGTGGGCTATAGCCCCGCGAACAGATGTCGTCTGTCTTTTTGTCTCCATCACTCATAGTTGGGTATGATGATGGATATAATCTACACATGTATATATATATATATATATGATATTTATAACATAATTATACCTCTTGACAAACTATATGATATATACCTTTTTTCGATTCTATTCTGAAGATGATACGATAACGTATCTCATGTGTACAGTATAATAATGCCTTGTAAAGTCATGTAATTCATTTTTCACTAAAATAATAAATTGAATATAATAAAGAAAAAGGTAATAATTATATGTGATATAAATTAAATATTTATTATATTCATGATATATTGATTATTCTTAATAGATAATATAATTTTCCCAATCAAACTATTTCACTAACTTAAAGGTGATAACGTCGTTCGCGTACATGTGGACTACCGACATCGCAAAGAGATGTTACTCCTTATTCCTCACCAAACTTTTTGGATGATATATAAAAGAATATTAAAAGAAATAATATGGTATTTATGATTATATTATCATTTCATAATGATTAAATAGTACTTTCCACCTTTTCATAAGGATCGTTGAAAAATGAAAACGTTATCCATGTGTATGTATGGCCTGTCATCTCCATAAACGTGACATAATTAAATTTTTATAACCATATTTCGTGATTGATTATAAAACTGTCATTAATCTATAAATGTGATTTTTATTTAATGATAATGATTTTATATATACTTAAATAATGGAAGCATTGACCATTTTTATCATACTAAATTATTTTTTGAAACACAAGAACAATATCATTGAACCATATGGTGTAAACATAATTGACAAGTTTTGCATATATAAAATGGATGTGAGTGAAAAAAGTGTGATAATAAACATGAAAATGTGACTTTATAATGAAAATAATTTATATATATATTTACTATTCGTGAAGATATATATCGTATGTGACGAGTCAGACTCAAGGTAATTCTTTCTCATCTCACTTTCACTTCCACGAGACATACACCATTTTCACCACTTAATATATTATGAAGTGTACATAATGCACCTTTTATACCATATATAATGAATTTATTTATATTCTTCTATTTTATTTCTATATAATGTTATTTCTTCCATGGGGATTATGATTTAATGTTACTGAAGTGGTAATGGTTTATTTCAAAGTGTCATCATTATTCAGTATTAATTTTTATTAAGTCTCCACTAGGGGAATTATTTTCTACTTATATAAAAAAATAATTCTATTATCATTTCTTATGGTTAGTAATGATATTTTCCATGTAGAATTACCATTTTATCTATCATTGGTACTGAAAATGATTAAATTTTTTTTTTTAATTTGACTTTAATTTACACTTTGATGTGAAATTCTCTTTCATCAAAAACCGTGTCTTCTCAAAAAAATAAAAAATATTATCCACTTAAAAAATATTTATTATTTGATTATTTACAAATTTTTATATTTATAGTTTTTTTCATTCAATGAAATATTAATTTTGTTTTTAAAATAAATATCATTTGGCCTTTACTAGAAATATCAAAAGAATAACTATTTTAACTTATATGACATGAATACAATTTTAATACATAATGAGAGTAAATTTTCTAAATCATTTTTTACATGTATTAAAAGGTCATTCTAAAACATGATTTGGAAGATATTTTTTCAAAATTTTAATTTTAGTAATATTTTTAGATTTAAAAGGTTATTTTAAAAAAAAATTAAAGATATTTATATTGCATTTGTACTTATCAAGAGAATAAAACATTAATTCAGCTTCGGATCCATTGGGAAATTGTTTTTTTAAAATTTTCTTTATTATTTATTTGGATGGATTATGGTCTAGTTTACTGAGGGTATATAATTTTATTACCACTCACCATATTAATCTTCATGGTTTATGGTTATGTTTAGTGATTATCTAAAATACAAATATTTCATATCATATTTTCACAATATGAATGTTTTCTGTATTGTTTTCACCCATGTCATATGAGAAATTAATTAGACTTTATAGGTGATGGGAAGGCCCACTAAAACCCCATGATGGACCTGATGGTCTCATAATAAAAACTATACTATGTTTTTTATATGGCCATAAATATTTATATATATGTCTTAGAATAAGTCTTTGATATTATGATATATAGAATAGAGTCTTGATAGTATTTCTTAATTGTATTACATTACGAATTCCATCATTATTGTTTCTATTATTGATATTCCATGTGATTATTTTATGGAATGGAATATCTATGGTAATGTTACAAGTTCATGTGATAATTTATAAGTCATTATTTGATCATCATGTATTCCACTCATGTTATTCTAATGTTATTGATTTAATAGAATGTGTTTCAGTTATTTAACATCACATATTTAGTATTACGTACTTATTCATAGACTCCTCTATATTCTTACCATTTTTTATCATTTGATCTCACCCATTTCTTATGTTTTTGTTGGATATTGGAAAGTTATTTGTGATTTATATATAGGGATAAAATATAAGGAATAATGTCATTCTCAATGAAAATTATTTTTCTATTTTATTTTTAAAAAATAATATCAATTTAATGTATATATATACTTTTCAAAGATTACTAAATTATTCAGTCCTTCCGGATGTGATTCCTTTTTTATAGGGGAAATATTGTATTGTAGAAACTATATTTAGGATATTAGTGTTGGGGCTGCTATAATGGGGTTTTTTGATTTCTCAAAAATATGTTTTATATATGTGAAAAACGAAATTATTATATTTGTAATATTATTAGATAATAATTTAAAAAATTCCAATGGTATAAATTAATCTATAATATTATATTAGTGTGGTATCTTATGTCAATGTAACATATGATTTTTCATGTTTACACTCCTTGAAATTTTATATAAATATCCCTTAGGTACTATCACATTTTATTTCTATTGAATGTAAACATATGTTTTATAATTTTTAATTTAAATACTGTTGTAGGATTATTTACCTTGATATTCTCTAATAGTTCATTCACTATATTTATTTTTTCATGTCCAAATGATCATAATTATGATATTTTAATTATTATTTTTTACAGAATATTTTAATGAATAAATGATAATAAATATGCATTTCAATGTGTGTAACATCAATATTTGGAATATGTATTAAAATTACAAATAAGTTACTGTGTAAAAAATAATTCATTTCTATAATTGATGGGTACCAGCTATATCGAATCAATATTTACCTATATTCACCAAAAACCTTAGATAAATAATATTTCGAGAATTTGATATCAACAGTATACAATTGCTACATCTAAACCTAATAAAATTATGGTGGTGGCCTCCACTCATTCATTTCCATCTAATCATGGCTTATTAAACTGTTATCTATGATATAAATCCATTAGTCAATGATGACATATGTAACACAAAATTATAATATATGGTAGCCTTCTTATATTGAAGTAAATATTATTAAATTGGTATAGTTGAGAAGTGTGAGGTATCAAATATCACAAGTTTATGAAGTTATAAAATTCAATGTTCATCTTTATTATAGAAATAATATTTTTAATATGTTGTCTATAAATACCTAAAATATATCACTACAATTTTCATATATCATTTGAAATTATTATAAAAGAGGTTGATGGTATATATTAATTTTAATTAATGAAATTATATTTTATTCAATAATAAATGGAATAATGAATGATTTTTGTAACATAAACATACATTGATGAAGATTCTATATGATCATAATGACCAACAATATTCTATAATTTATAATTAGTGTTGTTAGTGGATTTAATCAACTCGTATTAACTCCTAAACAAAAGTACCGTATTTATGAATATATAATTATAACTTGATGGTGATATTGTTACATACTGTATTGTTAATATAAATGTATTAACAATATAGTTAAAAATAACTATTAAACGATGCATGAAATCTATATCCAAGGGTTGGGATTAAGGTAATGGGAGGGAATAATCATTATGTCGGACATAGATTGAGTTGAGGGGTGGTTTTTTTCATATTCTTTGTCTATGATCGAGTGGAGGGGAGGTTAACGATTGGTTTTGTGATTAAGGGGAGGGTTTGGAATCATCAAGTGGGGAACTAGGCTATGTGATCCAGGGGAGGTGGTTATGATAAAGTTGATAATGATGGTAAAACTAATAAGGGGACATCATATGGGACAACATGAATATATTTACAATATTCAACAAAACCACCAGTAATCATGCACTTGAAGGTAGTTGAAAAATATTCTGAATCTAATTATTAATATGAGGTAGTTTTTTGTTAACCATTACTAATAAGTTGACGAAAATTTAGTTCCCTATCATTATTGATTGGTATATAAAACTATCCTGAAAAAAATCTAAAAATATTCTATCTTTTTAATGATAACAAGTCACCAATCTAGAAAAATTAGATATTCCATATCCCCTGACCTTGATCATATATTCACTAAAAAACCCAAATGTATCAATAGTTGTACATCTAATCATAATTCCTATTTTAATTCATAATTCCAAAATGTCTAATTTGAGTCAACAAAAACTGCAAAATTTTTCATACATAACAATTGAAGTTTCTAGATCCTAATTGAATAAAATGAAAAAACCAACATCAAACACTTTGGATCATTCCCATATGTATCCCATCGAGCTTCTGATTCATTTTTCCTTCAAAATAATTATACTGAAAAATTAATGTGACATCCATATTAAATGATATACCATAATCATTATAATCCATAAAACTCCATTAATGAATCATAGGACTTGGTATGAATGTCACCAGAATATTATTCTATTCAAGATATCTATTCTTGGTTTCCATTATGTTTCATCTTCTCAAAATAAATCATCTATCATATAGTTGACAAAGAACCATTCCTTACCTAAAAAATGACTTCTTTTTAAAATACCATATTTTTTCCAATACAATTTTTTTGTAAAATTTAGTACAATTAAAGTCATTAGCAATCAATTATTTTCAAGAAAAATCTAATGAATTCAATCCTATATAGATTAAAATAAATTAAAACATTTTATTCCATTACATTTCAAAATTAAAATGATGTTTCCCTTCAATATCTAATTTTTATTTTATTTTTTAGATCATTTTTTATATTTTAAAAACTATTTGACAATTAAAATAAAATAAAAGGTGTTATAAATTTCATTAGTGAATCCACTCCCCATTTCAAAACCAATGACAACTATTATTTTTCAAAACACTATTTTTTTCATATTCAAACTGATATGAAAAACTATTTTTTATAAAAACATTATTCCTAGTACAAAATATACCATTCAAAACATATTTGTTTTATATAATTTTCTCTACTATAGTGAACATAATACTAAAAACAAATTCTGTTATTGGGAAACAAAATAGAACCTTCATAGGTACTAATATTAAATGAAATAGGTTCAACCTGGGAATGGAAAAAAATGTATTGACTACCATTCTTGAATTATTCATTTTCAACATTACATTTTCTAGAAACAATTTAATACACAAAAAGAAACAATATTCAATGTTGAAAGATACTAATTCAAGAATATAAAATTATATTAAGAAAAACTCAATAAAACTTTATATAATTAATAATGATTTCATAGTTGGAATGAAAATAGAAACATAAAATAAAGGCATGCCCAATTGGAAACAATGATCAAATAGTATGTATCATGCGCAACGACCAAATATAATTAGAATACATAAATATTTATAAAAAAACCTTGGATATTATTATTTATGGGATCTAAATAATTGTTTAATATCATTTTTGACCAAAAAGGTTAAAAAATAGATCACGTGCAAAAAATAATTATCATGAAGCAAAATCATGATTTAGAAAACAAAAAATCGTCAAATATTTACCAAATATCAATAAAATATAATTTTCTATATCAACGAAATGATTAAATTTTCAGTTTCTATTAACCTAATCATCACTAATATATATGTATATATTTGGAAAATATAATATATATATATATATTATAGATACTTTAGTAATTTTGAACCTCATTTGGATTCACCTATATTATATTAATCAAAAACCTATATGTGATTCGGAATGACATCTTACATGTGCATGTCTATCATTTCTTATCATTATACATGAAAAAAAATTATCTATGAATCCAGGTTGAGTCATAAATGCACATCATGAGTTTCATTAAATAATAACCAAGATAAATATTCATAATCTTCACTCAACTTATAGTGACCAAAAATTAGTCATACATTATATAGTAATGTGTTCTTTAACCAAAAATATATCAACAATTCCTTTTTTATGGTTTATAAATAAATTCCCAATAGTCCAAGATCATTTATAAAACTTGGAATAATAAATCCCATATGACATAAAAATGTTTTATACAAATTTGTCACATATATTTCCCAAATACTTATATAAAACCAATAACACTTATTCCACCACCCAAGTTACATAACTAATCATTTAGGATAGGGAATACTATTTCGGGTCTTAAGTGGATATTGTGAAATGATTTACCACATTATTATTATATGAAATTTCATGATGAACACAAATATAACATGAATATAAGCATAATGTTCCAGAAAAATATTTAAGCTACATTGCAACCAAAGAAGTCGTACTAATGTACAAAACAAAAGGATAAACTACTTGTCTAAAAAAATAAAAAATAATTCTTAATTAAATATTTAAATTGGATAAAAATAATATTCATAGCCAAACATGACCTACATATAATAAAAGATTAGAATGTATGGGTGATGATCCACATATGACCTCCAACTGCCTATAACATCTCCAATTACTAAAAGGGAACTGATCCCATTTCCATTTCATTCCTATGTAATTCTTTAAAAATAACCAATAACTAATATTACCAATCAGTACAAGAATATAAGTAAGTGAGAGGTTTCATGTACCCAATGGTTTCTCTGTAGGTTGTGCACAACCAGATAGTGTGTCCCAACACAACAATGGAATAACATTTTCATTCTTAAACCTGTATACACATTAACATAGTTGTACAATAAGAAATTTTATGTTATACAAGACGTGGAAAACATAAAAATAGAATTGAGGCAACATAAGACTCGATATATGGTATAACCAATATATTCTTATAATAGTATTATCCATTCATTCATGGAGACTTGTATTAGACTCCAAAATGTTTATGTCTCTAATATTTTAGCCAATTTCAACCTAATAAGAATAAAGAAGTCTAGGTACATTACCCATCCCATATTGGATAGTGACTCACGTATACATGATCAAGAGAAATCCAATAAACCTACATTTTTGGAATAGGGGAATGTATATAATTGAGTTGGGAGATATTTTATCCCATCCAAAATGATTATTTGTAAAAATACAATGTTGTTACCTACATATCATTCATATAAAAATAGTATTAACAAATGATGTGTATGGTAACCTCTATATACCAACACAACATTCACACAAACACATTTATTACTATCATTTTTGGATATTAAATTGTTGTCCATACTAAAGGCATGTTACCAATTACATTGATAAACAATATAAAGAAAAAATAGAATCCATGATAATCATAACAATTTTATCGACTCCATGTTTTTTCCTTGATAGACTATAAAATATATTTCAAAATATTTCTTAGACCTAGGCGCTAAGACGACGTGTGATTTTGTGTCCTATTATGTCAAAAATTATTTTTATAAAATTATTAAATATATTTTTAGATCAATCGTGCACGGTATTTGTGATATAATTTAAAACATCTTAAATAGAGTATCAAATAGAAATTATGAAGCCATTGTTGAGTCTGAAATAAGAGGTTTACCCATGGCATGAAAACAGTCAGTTTGATTGGGGTGTTTGGATAGAGTGACCATTGGTAGTTATATTTAAATTAAATACATTGATTAATATAATTATATAATTTAAATGACTTAATCATAAATCCTCTATAAATATTATTCTATAGAGAATCTCTTGGGAAAACTGTATAACCCTGGCATCTTTTAGAGGCTATATCTATCACCCATTCTTAATTGGAAGATCATGATTGGGTGATGATTAAAAATCAGATCATGGGAAATCAAATAGTAGGAAACACAATTGTTCTTTATCCTCCATTTTATAGTAGTTTTATCAAAAATTGATGATCTAAATTGAGATATGACATTTTTTATATTAATTCATATAATTATGATTAAATTATTGATCATGATAAATTCTTTCCCTTTGATATGCATTTATTTTGATCCATTTAATGTGCCCACCTATTAGAGTTATTTTATTTTATTTTATTTATTTAACCAATTATTCCATGAATTATCACCACATCTACCCTCAATATAATTTATTATCAATGAATAATTGGTCAATAATTGTTCCACCTTTGGTTTATGTGATTTTTCTAATCATTCTTTGTGATATTCAATAACAAGCCTATGGGGTTTGTTTCAACATTTCAAGGCATGGTCGAGTATAATCAGACCACTGAAATTAAGTTAGACTCATGTTAGAAATATTGATAGACTATAAAGGGATGTATTAGAATATATTGTGGTATATGGGTGATGATTCTCCTTGATCTAGGATATAGTAATGATCAACATAGCACATGAGCAACAATAACCGACAGGCTTCATGTGGGAGATTTAGATCCATTTTCTGTCCCCCAATCATTTATGGCTAGGGTTTTTAGATGAGTTAAATATAATAGGGAATGTGGGACCCAAACATGCTATGTGAGACAGTTCTAGAAACCTAGTGTTTGCTCTAGGAGTACATACAAATAGGCATGAACATACAGATGTTGTGTTCTAGAACAAGTTCATAGTACACATACACAGCCTGCATAACACTAGAATGGCCCAATATGGGAGGACACACCATGTATTCATGTACACGGAAACATAAAAAAATTACACTGGCATGGTCATAAGCACAGTAAGGACACTAGGTGTCTGAGGAATGCCACATAGTCTAATTACACTCCATATAGGGATACATGGTTAGTGAGTTGTGTATTGGAAGGGAAAGATACTGGAATTAGAGAACGACCACATGTTTTGTGGGTCCCCTTACACATCATGTAACCTTAAATTATGGAAAACTACACCTATCACATATAATTCATTTGTACTATTATTTTAGCTCACATGTATCTCATCCTATATGTATTTATTCAGAGAACATGATATCAGCCTTCATGGATTCAATTGAGATATGATCCATCATATTATAATTAGGAGTCTTTTTTATGTGACTCTCGATGGTGTCAGGGATTGGGAAGGATCATCAGAAACATATGAGTTTCACCCTATTGGGGAGACATGAAACGAGTCTTCTATCTATCAGAGTGGAACCCTCCAGCAAAATTAGTGTATGGGATATTGTTTATTAGACCGAAACCCTCTTTTTAGGACACAACAAGTGTCCTCTATCTATTACAGTGAAACCCACTAATGGATTTATGGTATGGGTCCTCAACTATTAGAGTGTAACTATTCCACTGGGATAATGAATGGGTCCACAAACATTAGAGTGTCACCTTCCGGTGGTGTCTGGGAATGGATCCTCAATTGACTATCTGATTAGAACCACCTATAGTGTCGGGGCCTTGGTAATCTGATTGTAACACTTTTGTGGTGTTGGGGAATGGGTCCTAAAATGATTATTATAGTTTCACCATCCTATTTTACTAGGGAATGGGATCTACATAGAGATTATACCCCCGATAATGTGAATCATAATGGTGAGGTGTTCCTCGACATGAATTCTACTAGGTACATTCATGTAAGATGTTATGCATCATTGATGGACCTATTTGGAACTGATGGTAGAATACATTCATGGGATATGATTTGAGATAGATATTCCCTTTGTCTCTCATATTGGTTTCTTTTATGAGAATATATATATATATCCATACTGATTAGTTTTTCTTTCACTCCTACTATTGGGTGAGTTATATATTCTTGTATTGAATCTTACTTCATTGTTATCATATTTCTGGGTATCCTACTGGTTCGTTATTTACTCATCCATTTGTGGGGTTTTCCCACTTGTTTCATGTATTAATAATATTATGTATAGGTCGGTGATGATTATTTAGGGTCATAGGGATACCCTAGTGCATTTGACTGTATATGGTGGTCGAGGATTAAATATCTTGTATCGGTCTCTCTTTTCACTTTTCTTATCCAATTCTGTAATGTTCAGATATATTTTCTATTGGGAGAGAATTTTTCCCCTTTATTTATGAGATTATGTTGTCATAATATTGTACCTCCTAGAGGTTTTATATACATGGTTATTCTACAGATGTTGTCTATTTTATTTTTATTCATATGTGGTTTTTCATGAATATGGTTGGGTTTATATATAGGTAAAAAAGTAGTAGTAATCACAAATTAATTATTCCTTTCAGTTCTTGTAACCATCCCATAGCCTATGAAGGTAGTGTTTCAGTAGTTATGATATGAGCCCCATCAAGTCTTGTTGTGATAGATTGGTAAAACATAAGTTAATTCATTTAGAAGGTGTTAAAATTTGTATCCCAGTGATTATTTGGTTGGGAATTTTGAAAACAATATCAAAGTTTATCAAGTGTTTCTTTCCGGACATAGAACCAAGTTTTGGTGTGGTAGCTGACATATCTTCTCACCATGACTCCGACTACCTTCTTATTAAATAAGTATATAAAGACATTGGGTGCAGGGAAAATAGAACATGTATCATATAATATTGAGTCATTTGGTAGTTATTAATGAATAGTGTCACAATATATATATATTCTAACATGACCATGGTATATCGTGATGAAATTTTCAAGATTACACCATGAAGAAAGCCCGCCATATTATCTATTCAAGATATTGATGAAGATGTGATGAGTGATGTTGCATCAGTTCAGGGGCCATCACATGATATATTTATTCTTGGAAAATAAGTAGGGGTACTACCAACTGTTGGGAAATAGATAGTACTATCCAAATATGATGAGGATGAACATAAAATTAGTTAACTCTCTGAGTTCCATCACCAGAGGCAGTTGATGTTATGCGGTGATCCAGATCCCTAGGAAGTGGAAAAATTGATAGAGTTGGTGATATGATTTTTGAGTCATATTGAAATAATGAATTATGATATGGTTTCATTATAGCCAGACTTCTCCATGGAGGGGTTGGATGCTTTTGGATCATTGTTTCATATATTCATGACAAGTCAATGCTCTCATGGACTGTCTTCCAGCAACTATTTTTTTTATTAGTACTACCCCTCTTGATTGATCTGAGTTCTATTTCAGAAGAATCTAGAGCTATAGTATGGAGGGTTGATAGATCATAATATACCGTGAGGTTCACTAACCTTACATGATACCCCTTCTACATGATTTGGGATGTATACTTCTAGGGGTGTATGTTTAAGAAGTGTTTCTGCTAAGTCATTTGTGCTATGTAGTGACCTCGTAAATTCCCACATATGTTGGAGTGGTAACTAGTGATGGAGAGTTCTGTGTCAGAGGGAATCCATGTATCTAGATATTATAGTTGGATTAATATGGTTGAATCATATATAAAAGCTATAAGGTGGTAGTCAAGATGGTCTTGATGTAGGATATATTCACTAGTTCATACTCATAAAAGTAGCTAGACATCACAGGTGTAACACCCCAATATTTTATGAGATAAATTCTTTTTTTTGATGTCTTGTGTTGTATGATACACCAATATAATCTTTATCTATATGAAACATTGTATTATCTTATAGTAAAAGTAACACTAAATTGTCTTGCATTTCACACAAGAGCGACCTTCCTTGATATCTTGCTTTGTATGCAGTACCTAGTTTCACTAAACAATGATATATTTTTAAAATATTTTTATTTAATAGGATATAAACTAGCAGTTGTGAATAATATTAAACATATTCTTATTTTTTATAACATTAATATTAATATTATATATTTTTTAGACATTATATTAGAATAAATTCATTTTTTTCAGAAAAAAGTAGCATTTTTAAAAAAAATGCAGTTTTGCCGCATTTTGATGGCACACCCATTTTAAATTTAGTTTTTAACACTTTTATATATTAAATTTGACAAAATAAACTTCATATTTTTAAACGCAAAAGAAAAATTACTTTTCATGAATTTTTGGTATTTTTCTGATAAAATTTGTATTTTAATGAATAGTGAAAAATACTTCATTTTAATTCAAAACTATCTTTTCATTTAATTTATTTCTATATTTAGATTATATTATTAATTGGTTTTAAAGTTTAATTGGATTAATTTTTATATTATTTAATCTAATTGTGGTCATTGGATGTAATTTCACTTTTAAATTAGACATAAACACATGTTAATATTTTGATAGTGATTAATTCGTAAAAACCCATCTGTTTCTTTTGACAACGAGAATCAATTTTAATTAATTACAGCAAATTATGAGATTTTAATTAGGAAAAATGGATTCCATATTTTGAATTATAGGGTTAAAATTGTGTAAATAGTTGCCTTTTATTTTTGGACATTACGAATAGTAACTTCAGTAATTATTTTATTTATCACTGTGAAAGGGTAAATCTGGTAAATAATGGTAAAAAAATATAATAATAATATTAAAGTACTAAAATGTCATAATACTAATGTATGAGATATTTCGGACCATGGGAATCCTTGGGTCTATTTTGGGACCCCATGGAACCACTAGGATGTTTAAATGACATTTTATAAGAATATATTTAATATAAAGATAAATATGACCTACACTTATATCTTCTTAATAAAAAAATTTTAATATGGGGTTACATAGAAGATAAATTCGATTGTAAATAGTCATTGGAAATATAAAATTATTTTCCACATCACGGTATTTTATTTATAATTTTCTGACACCAAATAAATACTTTTATTTATGACACAATGATGATCGAGTGATTACCATATTAATGAATGATTTATATAAATTAGATTATAAATATTAAAATAAATTTAGTTTTAACCTTTTTATGCCATCCAGGAATTTTATGGATGGGTTTGAATTGTTATATTTGAATTAATGATGTTGTTTTTTGAGAGGATCATGCTTTTATGAATTTGTACAAATACATGATATTAATAGTATAAAAATTGACATAAATTATTTTTTAAAACAAATAATACATTATTAAATCATATAATAGTCCTAAAAATTTATGATTCTGAAAAATGAAATTGATAATGTTTAAAATGTCAATAATGAGCCACTTGAAGTTCCATTGGAATTTTATACTGACTATATTAACCATATATTATGAATATACAAGAAGACATGGTAAGAGTTAAATTAGTTAACTAAGGGTTAGAGGTAAAAGATAAGGTTATATTTGAGACCAAAACTTATCAAAAACCTGTTGGTCGATAGGATTTCGAACAAAGCTCAACTTATATTCTAATTAAATTATTTTTGGTCCTTTTGAAACCGAAAATTATTTTATAATAAAATAATATTTCTATACCTTCCTAAAGTGACCCTCTTCCTCTATTATAGAAAGGAATCTCCTCCCTCATTTCTTGACACCACCATGAGCCTTCTATATTGACCAACCACTGCACAATTCTCCTATCAACATTCATAGATAACTTTTGGTGGTCTTGGTTATATCGATCCTGCTTTTTCATACATTATTATTAAATCATTTTAATGATAAAAATAATAATAGTATTACACATATAGTATCCAAAGGTTTAGTGTCTCGGGAAAACTATTACCGTACAAAACAATTACAACATCAATCATAAACATTTATATAATTCTTCCTTCTCTAGCATCTCATTGGCACTTAACCTCTCCTGAGAACATGTAACCACCTGAGCATATAAATCAAAAGGGGTGAGCTAAAATCCCATTAAGAGGATATATAAGAACAATATAAAAAAGGGTGAGCATAACCATAACATAGTAAAAGGATCATGAACTTGAGTGGAAGCATTAATGAGAGACTTGAAATGTGGCAATGCATAAAAAATGAAACATCATGTCTTAGTGGTTAGAAACCACACTTAATTGTGAAAAAAGATAGCATATTGTTCACACATAATTTCACATTAACTCATTAGATTCATTACTTTACCCAATGATTGGAGCACTGTATATTTCCGGGCGCACCAGTCACATTGAAACATTCATATTGTGCTATATAATTCTGGGTGCACCTGTCACATCATAACATTGTCATTTATCAAGCATGACACAACAAACATATATCATAATTGAACATAACTAACCCATAAAAATTAATGGTTTTAATCTCATAATAACACATTCATAAACATTTGGTTCCCAAAATAAAGAGGGAATAACATACATGTTACAAGAATCGTCCACTTTGAGTGAGAAGTAATTGGTGTGCTCTTAAAAGAAGAGGTTTTTTGGAAAAAAATTTGTTTGACATGAAAACCAGTGGTAAACATGTATATACCAGAAAGTAATATTCAGGAGGAACAGAATATTTTTAAGGAGTAACCGTATCAAAAATGGTGTGAAAGAGGGAGAACCTGAAGGATCAAATTTGGTTCGACAATTTCCCCTTACCTTGTATCTAAACACTTCATTATCTTTAATGTCATGTATAATGACATTATATTCATTAATTATTAATACATAACCTTTTTTACATTAATATGGTTCATTATGGTTTCATTAAGTGATTTAATGTTCCTTTTGATGAGTTATAGAGTTTAAAAACATTGTTCGGGAATGTTCGTTTTTATGGTTTTCTTGAGTGGTTCACTTGTATTCTTAAACTGATATTTGAATAGAGCATGGGTAAACATCCGAAAATGTTATTACATGTTATTAATGATATTACAGGAGTTTTAATGATGTTATAATGATTTATATTTAATCCATGTGGATTAATCATTAGATAAGAATTAAATGATGATAGTTTGGATTAATTTGATTTGTTTTTTCGATCACAATGAACATGTTTTATTTTATCACATAGTAATTTGGACATAATTTAGTTCTATAAAATACAATTGGACATAATTCATATAAAATATTCTATCTCTTCCATAAAAATGGTTTTATAACAAGATCTGAAGGTAGAAATGGAAGAAGAAAACATGTCATTCTTGAAGATGATAAATTAACACCTCACAAACAATGTTCTCTTTAATAAAATAAAAGGAATATAGAAAGGGGATAGATAGTATAATATCCCATTAGTATCATAAAAAAAGTATATGTATGATAATAGAGTTACCATGCCATTTTGACAATGATATGTTGCCATAGAATAAGAAAAGAACTTGAAATTGAAAAGGGGATTAAAGGAAAAGAAGGAGAGAAATTACCTATTGAATCTTCTTCTTGAGATCAACCTTAAGAGACATATGCTTGGTCTTTTGATGAGACCAGCAGCTCTTAGACATAGGAGATGTCTGGGGAAGAGGTATGGGAAGATTTTAGATAAGGCTTGAAGCTTGAGAGGTGTGAGGAAATGAGGGTGTGAAGGGTGTATTTATAGTGGAGGGGAGAGGAGAGTTCTCAATATAGAATTCATTAGTTTATTACATGCCCACAAGGCAAGGAATAGTGATTATTTCAAGACCAATTGTAGTAATTTTATTATGTGATATAGAACCAAGTGGTCTTACATTAGTATAACATCACACATGACTCTATAATTATCTTATTTAGCTTATTTTGTAAATTATGGTATTTCGGCATTCATCAAAATTCAAATAATTCAGAAAAAACCCAAAAGTTCACCCCAACTATTTTTCACCATGTAGAATCCAAAAATTAATTCAATTTTCCAAAAATAAATTTCTAAATATGATTAATTTAATATTTAATTAAAATCATAATTTACAAGAAATATACAATTTTAAAAATTAAAATTGATTTTTTAATGATTTCAGAAATTACTTGAGGTCTTATAAATGTATCTTAAATCTAGAAGGAATAGATTTGTTAATATATGAACAATTTTTAAGAAAATAATCTTTCTTTTAATTAACTATTTATAATTAATTATTTTTGACTTACAAATAATATAACAAAACTTTTACTATGTTTAAATTGTAACTTATATGATGCCTTAACCTTATTTAATTATTAAAGGGTAAGGATACTATTATTTTGGACCATTTACTATTTATAAGGGACATATTGCTATTCATAAGGTTATGTTACTATTCATAAGGGTATTTTTCTATTCACCAAAAATTATTTTTGTTTTATTAGGCTCCAAAAATCATCTTGAACAGAACCGTGTGTGTTAGATTTTCGAAATCCAAAACACATTGGTGACAAAATTATGTTTAAAGGTCAATTAGCATTTAGTAGTTCATTATGTTGTGTTTTCTTGTGATTTTATGACATATTTATAAGAAGGTAAATTCCATTAAAAAACTTTGTGTTGTTACATTCTTCCCATTTATGAAATTTCACCCTTGAAATTTTATTTTGCATAAACATGTGTTGGTACTTCTCCTTCATTACCTCTTCTGGTACCCAAGTTTCTTCCTCAAACATATGGTTCCTCCAAAACACTTTGACAAGATCGGTTGTCTTGTTGCATAGTACCTTATCTCTCCATTCCAGAATCTCTACTAGCTCCTCTTCGTAGGAGAGATCATCTTTCATCTGTACCACCTCTAATTTTAGTACATGTTAGTGATCCGATATATACTTCTTTCGGAGTGCAATCTAAAACACATCATGAACTTGATCCATATTTAGTGGAAGTGCAAGCCGATAGGCCACGACTCCAATTTGGTCACAGATCTCAAAGGGGTCAATGTACCTTGGGATTAAATTCCCTTTTATTCCAAATCGCATTACTCTCTTCCATGGTGATATTCTAAGGAAGACTTTACCTCTAATGTCAAACTAAAAGTCCCTTCGACAGTTGTCAGTGTATCACTTTTGCTGACTCTAAGCAACATTGATGTGTTTTTGGATGAATTGAACCCTCTCTGTCATCTCTTTAATGAGATTGGGTTCATGTATCTTTATTTCTCCAACTTCATCCCAACAGGTTGGAGTTCTACATTACTCTCCATATATAGGTTTATATGGAGCCATCTGAATACTCGAGTGGAATCTATTGTTGTATGAAAACTCAACCAATGGGAGATGACGATCCCATCCACCTTTGAATTCAAGAGAGTTGGATCTTAGCATATCTTCAAGCGTCTGAATAGTCTTTTCAGATTGGCCATCAGTTTGGGGGAGATAGGTTGTGATGAAATTTAATTCAGTACTCAATGAATTTTGAAGAAGACTCTATAATTTAGATGTGAACCTTGGATCATGGTCTGACAAAATCGAGAGTGGAACTACATGAAGTCTCACAACTTCCTCAACATATGTCTTTTCAAGTTGTTCAAGTGAGAGGTCTTCCCAAATAGTGATAAAATGGACAGTCTTGGTGTGTCGATCAACCACAACCCATATCAAATTAATTCCCTTCGACGTCTTCGGGAGACCCATGACAAAGTACATAGTAACATTTTCACATTTCCACATTGGTATAGGCAAAGGCTGCATCATCCCTTTAGACTTTTGTAACTCTTCTTTAACTTGCTAACACACCAAGCAACATGATATATTTTCTGCAATCTCCTTCTTCTTGTTAATCCACCAGAAGTGTTTTCGAATATCATGGTACATCCTGGTACTCCCATGATGGATAAGGAATTTTTAGCTATGTGCATTTTCCAATATCTTTTTTATCCTGGTTGATGAAAGCACACTATTGACACTCCTTTCATCACATAATCTAAAGATTGGAAATGGGAAATACCTTAGTCCAAATTGATTCATCCTTTGAAGAAACATAAAAAAATCGACAAAGGGATGAACAAAGAGAAAATTTCCCAGAGGTCATGCAAGTTCCCTCATAGTCACGCAAGTCCACTTGCGCGATGCTTAATGGTCACGCAAGTGACTTGCGCGACCTAAGTAATAACTGCCCGGGGTCTTCTCCTACATATAAATAGACCCTGTGGGCCCCCCTGAAGGGGAGGAATTTTTTTTAGAAACTCATATTTGAACTCCTGGTGACCTAGTCTCTTCTCAAAGCGTCTGAAACGCTTCTATGGTAATTTCTTACATAGAACGGAAGATCTAAATAGGGGGAGGAAGGCCTATGTGTTGAAACTCATCAACACTTGCGCGCCTGAGTGTCCATCCCTTAAGGGAAAAGGCCACACTTGCACTCCGCCTTACTCCTTCAATAGAACTTGTGTGCCCCTCTTCTGAAAGAACCTTAAGAGTATTCTAAAGGATTTAACCAAGAGTCGCTCAAGTATTACCCTGATGGTTAACTGTCGCGCAAATACCCATGTGTCCTGCAGGTATACCTGCGCGACCGGGACTTGCGCGCCCACGCAGTACCTGCATGCCTGCCAGGACTTGTGCGCCCCTGCGTTTTTGGGTGCCCTTCTTTCCCATTTCACCACTCTTAAGCCATTCCACCTCTCCTATTCAAGATTCAATCTTCAAGACACTCTTAAAAGCCATTTATGGCATTATTTCTTGATTTGGATTCCTTATCTGAAAGGAAATCTGTGGAATATCTCTCAAAACCTAGTGATTTATACATCTTCATGTCACTAAAGATTGATATTTAATTCATTCAACCTCATCCTTTAATATGAGAGAACTCGTTGACCTAGGCCTCCTTTTCACGAATAAGTCCCAGTCATAATTCTCAAATCTGGGCATCCTCCTTAGGAGTAAGCCCCAAGTTCTCATTAACCTAGGCCTCCTTTTCAGGAATAAGCCCCCGTCATAATTCTCAAATCTGGGCATCCTCCTTAGGAGTAAGCCCCAATTCCTCATTAACCTTGGCCTCCTTTTTAGGAATAATCCCTTGTCATAATTCTCAAATCTGGGCATCCTCCTTAGGAGTAGGCCCCAATTCCTCATTAACCTGGGCCTCCTTTTTATGAATAAGCTCCTGTCATAATTCTCAAATCTGGGCATCCTCCTTAGGAGTAAGCCCCAAGTCCTCATTAACCTGGGTATCCTTTTTTGGAATAATCCCCAGTAATAATTCTCAAATCTGGGCATCCTCCTTAGGAGTAAGCCCCAAGTCCTCATTAACCTGGGCCTATTTTTTAGGAATAATCCCCAGTCATAATCCTCAAATCTGGGCATCCTCCTTAGGATTAAGCCCCAAGTCATCATTAACATGGTCCTCCTTTTTAGGAATAAGCCCTAGTCATAATTCTAAAATATGGGCATCCTTCTTAGGAGTAAGCCCCAAGTCCTAATTAACTTGGGCCTCCTTTTTAGGAATAATCCCCAGTCATAATTCTCAAATATGTGAATCCTCCTCAGGAGTAAGTCCCAACCATAATTATCTTAACCTAGGCCTCCTTTTCAGGAGTAATCCCTCGTCTCAAATATGGGAATCCTCTTCAGGAGTAAGTCCCAACCATAATTCTCTTAACCTGGGCCTCCTTTTCAGGAGTAAACCCCAGTCTCAAATATGGGCATCCTCTTCAGGAGTAAGCCCCAAGTCCCTTAATTTTTCAAGTCTCTCAACCTGGGCCTCCTTTTCAGGAGTAAGCCCCGGTCTTAATTTCTCTTAACCAGTCCTAATTTACCTTTGATCTGGGATTCCTTTTTAGGAGTAAAACCCAATCATAAGTCCTATCCTAATTTGGGCCTCCTTTTCAGGAGTAAGCCCCAAGCTAGAGTATTAAAAATCTCCATGAAGCACATATACCTTTATGGACCTTGTTCCTGGATTTATTCCCTAAAGTAAATCCTAACCTTATTTTATCTGGGCAATCATACATACATAAGCCCCACATCATTTCTTATGATTGCATCTTTCATGGAACAATTGTCTGATTTTTTACCAATACTTCTTGTTTCTCACACCGAATATGACTCACGTGAGCTTAGAGTGTAAAATTAATTATGACATGCTTCTTGGAGTCATCAATAATAAACATCATACTCCCTTACTCGAACTACGTGGGTTCTGATTCCTTTTATAAACAATGGATACGTAGGTAGCCCATCTGCGGGTTCGATCCCAACTTTGAAATAATTCATGTCCTTCTGAATGACAATAAACTTCAAGTGCCCCACTGAGTGGCTTTAAAACCAGTATGGTCATCATAAGGACCAAAAGACTTTTACGTATCAAAGGATACCATTGACTAAGAATCTCTAACAAATACAGATGATTCTTTATCAGTTAAGAACCTCGAATAAATATAAAAGATCTCTAAATTTCCTACATATCGATCATTGATTGTCAGATCTAAAGGAAAACTCATTTTATATTTGGTAATGTAATATGGATTCACGAACATAACTTAAATCTATAAAGAGAGTCTTGTAGTAGACAACAATTCCCCTCAAAAAGGTGTGATGAGTCCGACCTCCCATCCTCTCGACCAATCCAAATTCCTAAGCCTCATCAGTCCACAAACTAATGAGCACATACCTTTGGAAAGTAGGTCCGACTGGATGTGGAATCATTGGATGTTTCCAGTTCTACGAATCCACCTGTTTGAAACCGATAGGAATGTTTGAACCTCCCATCAAAGGAGGTCATCCCCGAAGTCCGAGGGAAACAAAAATGGTGAACCTGACGTGAATCCTTAACCATGTTAAACTGATATTTTACATATTTTTTAGGCCCCTATTTAAAACTTGATAAGAGGGCCAACAAAAACAATCATTGAAATATGTGCTCATCAAAAATATGTAGTGGCTGAATTTATCTTGATTACATCTCTTACATAAAATAGGCACTCTTTTCCAAGATCTTCTTCATCTCTAGAATGGATGCTCTCAAGTTAACACATGTGAATATTACTGCTGCAAATGCTACTGCTGCTACTCCTGCTGGATCATTGTCTACTCTGAGGATGATATCACCTACTCAGCGTCTTCAACGTTGGGTATCAAATGCACTGGTTAAGGAGTACCGTCAACATGGTACCATCCCAACTCTGGAGGCTGCCCGACAGGCCATCCAAGTGAACAACTCACACCGGTCGTCCGGACAACGACGACTTGTGATCAAGAAGCAGGCGGTGCTGACTATCGTCTCCAACCGTTTCGGGTCGTTATCCCTGGAACGCAATCACCATTCACTCCCTTATTCTGGGGAGGTGAATGAGAAGGTCCCTCAGGGGCTTAATTCAAGCAAACAAGAGTCCTTCCTGAGTTCTCCCACCAATAATGGCCGCTAGACTCATGCGGAAGTGCCCCCTCAACATGATGAGGGTACCGACTCCAGGCGTTCGGCTCAGTTTCCTCGAACCTGAGAAGGAAAGAAGAATCGCCAGAGGTGAATTCCGGTTAATAGTGAGCAGGTTCTCATCTCTGCCATCTCTGAAGAAGTCCACCAACCGAACTTGTTGGCAAGCAACGAGCAGGTACACACACCTGCGTGTTTTAATTCCGCTGTCCAGGAGACTCATCTGGTAGCATCACGCCAATCCCACCAGGAAATTCCGGCGGAGTACTATAGGCGGGAACATACACCTGTTTATACATCATCAGCTAGTCAGTAGGCTCGTCTGACTACATATGATGGATCTCGTCAACTACGTTTGGCGAAGTGTAATCAATAGGCACATACACCTGCTAGTACTAATCAATCCTACCAACAGTCTCACTTGGTAGCATTCTGAGAAGTTAGTCGGAAAGCCCCGACAATAAATAGGAGGCAGACTCATCTCTCAGCCCCCACACTTGAGTACTCTCAGGATTCACTGATAGGAAAAGGAGGACAGGAGCAGGCACATACACCTACTCCAAGCCCGGAATGGACGTATATTCTCGTTCCGGCAGGTGAAGTCACCAAGAATATTCTATCAATGGTGAAAGAGCAGAAGCAAATCCCGGCTCATATTCTGGATGCCTACCAGGATAATATAACAACTTCAGCGGAATCTCCGGGAAAGACACATAAATCTATCCCTACCAGTGGAGTGACACATCAACAATTCACTCTGAAACACACACACACATCTATTCCAGTCCAATAGGGTTGTGGGGCATACTTCCGCATATCATATGGACAACCAAGTCAGGAACATACACCTAATTTGAGTGGAGATCATCATCTTAATCTGGCCATCTTTCCTGATCAGGCACATACACCTGCTCAGAGCAGCCACTTTCGTCAACAAGTGGTTTCCAAAGTGAGTAAGAAGGCGTCTAATAAAAAGACTCACCTAGCACAGTCAGGAGATCAAGAGTCAATCTATAACAATTCCTTGCTCGATGCTGGAGTTCTTGAAGCCCTCAGAAAATTATCTGTTGAAATTCAAGATTCTACTCCCTCATTTCCCAATAGTGGGAACATTAATTCCAATGGTCTTTAATAGACAGTTCCTCATGAAGGCTTTCTTCATGAAAATTCAGTTGATATCGAAGTTTCATCTTCAGATGAGAGCCACAGGAACCCTCTATGTGGTCAGAAAACCAAGGAGCAAGTGATATCATCTTTTTCTATAACCCACCATGGTGGTCCTCCCCATGATGATGAATTTCTCTGCGAAAGTCCTCTACACAGTAGTGATGCACATTGCCCGGAAAATGCTCCAGTGGACAATGTAGTGCTGAGAAAGCCCTCTTATCTTGAGGCACTTTCAAATGCAAAACCAGTCATGTCTGATGCTTCATCGCTAGCAGGTGGAATACTTTCTCAATCAGAAGATAGCCCAGGGTGTAGGTCATTCTCCGAACCACCCCTAAGTCATGCATCTTCTAGTTTAATCAATTATTTCTCTACCAATCCTGTTGAATCCAATTAAGTAACAAGGAAGCACCAGCTCTGGTCAAAATAGGTAGAATAATCTTCATCAAATGATAAAGAGGAAATGCTAAACATGAGAAAACAACTGGAAAAAGGTGAAGTGCCAGTCATGTTTTGGCCTCTAGCTGACTATCAGTATGACATTCTAGAAATTTTGACGGAAGATGGAATTCATGATATTTGTCTCAACATATGGAAAACTATTTATCAGTTGAAAATGAAATTGTTATATTATGATGAATATTAAAATCATCTTAAGATAATATAAGGGTTACAATGTTAGATTGATTTGGCATCTCTATTAGTCCCTCGATATCTGAAGGTTGAAAAGAAGTAGAGAGCCATTCAATGTTCATGCTTTGGCGCACTAAGAAGATTGCGTTAGTTAATTTCTAATACCCCATCTGGTATTCATGTCAGAGGATAGGGTGTTCATAGAGAACTATATTTCATAGTGCTCTCCAGTTAGCAAAGCCCGCCGAAAATGGTCTCATGCAATGTTATTGCCCATGGCTGGCCACAAATACCAGGATTTGTTTGTAATCAAAAGCTTTCCCAAGAACAGGCCTCAACTGGCTCCTCTCAAAATCAAGAATATAGAGACCAAGTTGTTGAATTACTCCTAAATCAAGCAAACGAGAATATTGAACAGGCCTATCATATGGATCAAGCACATCATCAAGTGACAGAAGTGTCGGAAATTATCCGACGGTCTTTTGAACCAGGTGATAAAAGTGGATACAGGTTAATGCATTTAGTTAATTTCCAGACTAAATTTCACAAGGTCGGGAGAGATTTTAAGAATGTCTCAGACATAGCATGTCAAGAGCCACCCCATCTCGCCAGAACGGGGACTCTTTTAAACCAACCATCGGAATCAACAAATAAGATTCGAGGAGTTGAAAAGGAACAGCCCCAGTCCACTGGACTGGGGACTTTTTCAAATGATCAATCCCCTCCTCAGAGAAAGTCGGTCTTTTCTCGATTGGGGAATAAGCCTCAAGAGGAATGAAGAGACAAATTATTAGGAGATTCCCTCCAAATTACGGCTCGTCAAGAAGTTCATGAGGGATCGAATCAACAAAAGTCAATACTTCATCAAATACATGGAAGAAGACAATATCACAGAAATGCTGATAGAAGGGATGTGATGAGTTATGCATCAATAAATGTCATCAATTCCATTATTGTTGATCCACCAGATGAGGCTCACTCAGGGGACTCAGATGAAGAGGTTCCTGCTCAAGAAGATGCATGCACCGACACAAATGAAGAAGGTGTGTGTACACGATGTCAAAGGATTACTCAGAACCTAGGTAATCCTTCGAGTAACCCACTTCCCCCTCTCTGAAAAGGATCCAACAAAGGGAATGGAAAGAACCAGGTTACATATCCTTCCTCTGGAGAAGGTCAATCGCTCTCACTAGAGCAAAGTTTTTCACAACAGGAAGAAGAAATGAAGGAATTAAGAAGGTTGAATGCATAACTACTTCAGAGTAGTATTCTTCTTAAGCATGCTGGAGTCAGTCAGCCAAAGGAATTTGTTGCAGCTACTAAGATGGATCATGAATATCCTCCTCTATCAGTACACCCTCACATGTCTAATCTTACGGGTCAAGTGCAACAACATTTGGCAGTGCTACCATTAGTTGCAGCACCAACCACCACATTTTTCTGAGCTCCAGTCATTGCACCTACCCATGTCCAAGTTCAACCGGATGTTTCTCAAAAGTTAATAAATACTATTGAGTCATATACAGCTCGGTTAGAAACTATGGAAGGGAAACGTGCGCAAGTTCAACCAGAAAATAAAGTTTACCCTGAATGGGTAGATTCAATCTCTCCTCCATCCAGTTTTGGGAACCCTGTATTCCCTATTTTCATTGGATCAGGTGACCCTGAACAGCATTTGACACATTACATGTCTTGTTGCGATCCTATGATGGGATCTCCGGAGCAGCATGAAGCAGTGAAACTCATATGCTTCATGCAAACATTGAAAGGACCATCTTTTGTCTGGTATACAAGCTTGTAATCCCGATGAATTACCGGATGGGAGGATCTTCACCAAAAATTTCTCCTTCAGTTCAACTCAACTTTGCAAAAGACAATAGTTTTCGATCTTACAAACTGTAAGAAAAGGGAGAATGAAAGGGTCTCTGATTTCATTGCTCGATGGAAGGGATTAACATATTCCTTGAGCTTAGCACTCCCTCAAGAATAATTTTTCCAATCTATGTGGCTAATCTGCATGAAGAATTATGCACGTCATTCATCCTTGTGAAATACACAGGAGGATTTCGAGACCTTACTTCAATCGCTCAGCAGATTAAAGATTCCCTTATACAGGCTAAGGCTAAATGTAGTGTAATTCCATCAGCTCTAGGAAGGAGAATGTGTAAAGAAGAAACTCCTATAGTTATTCTTAAACAATCACTTGTACTTGTTTCTACCTCAAAACCTTCATCTTCTCGAAGGGCTCCACCTCCTGAGCGCCAAAAACAAAGGTTGTTTCATCCAGACGATCAGAGAGTTCAAAGACGAAAAAAATTTGAGGATCTGAAGAGAAAAACATACTCTTTATGAAATGAACAAGTTCTTGGTTATTTCGTTTTGTCTGTGGAAAAAAATTTGGTTTAATTATCAATTCCCAAGAGGCCAAACAAGAAAGGAGATGAAGACTGTCCCAATTATTGCCCTTTTCATCAAATGTTGGGGCATCCCATCTAGGAGTGTTTTGTCTTCAGAGACCTCTTGAAAAAGATGGTCGAATCAGGAAAAGTCAAACTGAAAGGTTCTTCAGCTCAGGTAGCATGTGTTACTGCTACAATTCCAGAGGATAAAGGTGAATGGCAAGAAGTCAAGAGCAAAAATGCACAGAAGTATGGTGATTGGATGGTCAGAAAGACAATCAATCGAACTCACGCTATTTTGCGAACACAATTAAAGAAACCAATTGTTTCTTATACCATGAATGTTCCAGAAAAACCCTCTTCATCAGAGGGAAAGTCCTCAAAGAAACGGCATGATTCAAAGAAAGAAAAATAATCAGAAGAAGATGAATATGTGTCAAAGCCTAAGTTGTCTTTGACTTTGGTAGACTTCATGCCATCTACTTCAAAGCCACTGACACAGCCCCACCAAACGGCACAGCCTTAAAAGGCTAACAAGGCAGAGTTTTCATCAGACGAAGAGTTAATCTTAGGTTCTGTTAATATGATTCAATTAACAGATCTATATGCCAATCGCAGTTTCAATTGCAATGAGCCTGAATTCCCTGTATCAAACAGGGGAATCAGAGGAAGTTCTAGGGGCTAAGGATACTGGGGAAGATGTGGATCTTTCAGAAGCCACCATTCCAATTCTACCCCTGCTAGAACTATGTACGCAGCAGAAACTTGTGGTAGAGCCCTTCAGCGAGATCAACAAGAACAAGAAAGTTCTTCTACTAATAGAAAATTCAATCCTGGCACAGTTATTTCGGAAGACCGATTGAAGGTTCCATATTCTTCCTCTCAGCAAGTAAATGGATCTAGTCGGTCTAATCTTTCAAAACTGGGAATATTGGTAATTTCTATCCCGATACAAGATGCATCAACTTCCAAATCATCTGCTTCCAAGGGACCTACTAAACCACATATTCCTATTGGGAAACGCAGACCTATGGATAAAAAGTATGATATATTGAAACACTTGGCCCAAGTACCAGCCAAGTTATCAATTCTGGATGCTCTGAATTTGTCAAAGGATCTTCGAGAAGCACTCATCGAGGCTTTGTCAAGTCCTCAGGAATTTGAAACTGAAATCGTTGCAGCTGAAGTCTATCACATAGAGAATAATCCGGCAGAATTACATGCAATAATATCTTTTACTTATGAAGATGAATATGATGTTTTTCATGGAAATATTAGGCCATTATACGTGTTTGGCAAGGTCAATGGCGTAGACATTCGAAGAACTTTCATTTACAATAGTTCAGGAGTCAACCTCATGCCCATTCATAGACTTTGTCAATTGGGCCTCACATAATCTGATTTATCTCCTTCTACCATGATGTTACAAGGATATGATAAAAATGAACAAGAATAACTGGGTGAAGTTACACTTAGAACTCGGTTTGGAGATCTTCTATCCAAATTAGATTTCATGGTTGTTGATCAAGACTCAGCCTTCAACATATTTCTTGGAAGACCCTGGCTACATCAACATGTGGATATCCCTTCATCATACCATCAATGTCTCAAATATTGTTTCGATGGTCAAGTTGGGACATTGTATGGTGATAAGGCCTCGTTCAAGACATGTGAGTCTCAATACATTGAGGGGGAATTCTATCACATGAAGGGAAGAGAGAAATCCACAACAAAGAAGATTTCCAAAGTTAATGCTCCATATCGTTTGGATAAAATTCTAGTAAATCCATTTACACATGTGAGTATAGATTATGTGTTTCCTATCAGTCAAATTGACAAGATAGACCCAAATAAAAATACTCTTATGGAAAGATCCATAATGTCAATTACGGCAATCAAGCCAGAAAACATGGGAGAAATTGGTAATCTACCAAGCAGTGATGAAAGCACAAATGGTGACGTCTTCATTTCATCTGCTGAAATCCAACAATTCTATGCTTCGCCAATTAGTCCAGAAGAAGTTATAGCAACATTGGAGGTGAACAATGATGTCAATTCTCAATCCATCATCTCCTCTTTATTACCCAAAGAATACCCTTCATCATCAATCGGGTCGGGAATGGAAGCTTCTTCTTCAAAATATGCAAATTTTTACATCTCTTCTGATCATAAAAATTCTACTTTATCATCCACTATGCAATTAGAAACGGAAGAAATAATACATGATGGAGAAGAAGAGGAAAATCTTAGAGATGCTCCTCCAGCATTTGAAGATGGTATCTCTACCACTGTGGATGAACTCAGAGAAATAAATCTAGGTACAAAAGAAGATCCACGCCCCACTTTAATCAGTGCGGCCATGGTTCTTGAAGAGAAAGAGATTTATATATCTTTTCTAAAGAAAAATAGAGATATATTTGCCTGTAAATATACAGAAATGCCCGGGAATTATCCTGATGTTGCTACTCATCATTTGGGTTTATCAAAAGAACATCGAGGATTTAAGCAAGCCTCAAGAAAAACAAACCAAACTTATGCTTCCAAAATTGAAGCTGAAGTGGATAAGCTTATCAAAGATAACTTCGTCAGAGAATTTCAATATCCCAAGTGGTTGGCTAATATTTTCCCTGTAATGAAGAATAACGGACAAATTAGAGTTTGCATCTATTTTAGAGATCTTAATCGGCATTGTTTTAAGGATGATTTCCCAGTTCCGATTACAAAACTTTTAATTGATGAAACAGCTGGCTATAAGAACTTTCCTTCATGGATGGATATTCCAGATATAATCAGATCTAAATGGCCCCAGATGACGAGGAATCTTCAGCCTTCAGTGCCCCTCAGGGTGTGTTTTTCTACCGGGTAATTCCCTTTGGCTTAAAGAATGCAGGTGCAAATTATCAGTGTGCTATGCATCGTATCTTCAAACCCTTCTTAGGGAAGTTTGTTGAATTCTATATAGATGATTTGGTGGTTAAATCCAAACAACGTTCTAATCACTTGGCTGATTTGGAAGTCATATTCCGCAAGCTTGGACAACATAATTTGAAGATGAACCCCTTAAAATGTGCTTTTGGGGTAAACTCAAGAAAATTTCTCTGCTTTTTGTACGCCATCAAGGTATTGAAGTCGATCCTGAGAAGACCAAGTCAATCCTTGGTATGTCACCTCTTAAAAATTTGAAATAATTAAGAGGAATTCAAGGAAACTTAGCCTATATTCGGTGTTTCATCGCCAATTTAGCAGGAAAAAGTTTACCCTTTACCAAATTGATGAAGAAGGGAGTCACTTACCAGTGGACTGAAGAATGTCAAGAAGCATTCGATATTCTCAAGAAATACTTCTTGAGTCCATCGGTACTCATGCCACCTGTTGAAGGAAGACCAATTATCCTCTACGTGATATATCTAGAGCAATCATTGTGTGCCTTTCTTGCTCAAAATAATGATGCTGGGAATGAGAACAACCACTACTATCTCAGTCGAACTATTCTTGAAGCAGAAACCCGGTATTCATGTATTGAGATGTGCTGCATGGCATTAATCTTTGCAGTTCAGAAGTTGAGACACTACCTGCAACATCACGAGGACCAATTGGTATCTCGTAATAACCCGCTCATATTCATCCTTAGGTGTCCAATTCTTACAGGACGTCTGGAAAGGTGGGCAGTTATATTGCAGCAATTCGAAATTCAGTATGTGTCTCAAAAGGTGGAAAAGGGCCAAGCTCTGGCTGATTTCCTAGCTGAACACCCTTTAGTGGAAGACACAGCTTCATATATTGAACTCCCCGATGAAGAAGTCTTCTCTATTCAAGAAAGTCCTCAGGAATGGGAAATGTATTTTGATGGTGCTTCCAGAAGTCCAACAGGGAGGAAAATTGAAAATCCTAAATTCAACAAAGTTATCTTAGGAATTGTGCTCATTTCTCCAGAAAAGGCAGTGTTATCTTATTCCTTATTATTGTGGGAAGGTGGTACCAAAAATGAAGCAGAATACCAATATCTCATCGTAGGCTTGGAATTAGCACTTCAAGCACAAGTGAATCACCTAAAGGTGAAAGGTGATTCAGACCTGGTAATCAAACAAGTCAATGGGGATTATGCCATCAGAAAAGAAGAACTAATCCCTTTTTATGATTACGTCAGAGATTTAATGGAGGAATTCCCTTTGGAACCGACATTTTATTATGTCCCATGATCAAAAAATGTTCAAGATGATGCACTGGCTAATATAGCCACAACTCTGGCAGATCCATATCGGGACGAGACAACCATCAGTATTGCCCACTGTCGTGCAATTTCACCTTATGTTCGAATCAGAACAGAGGAAATTAATGAAATTACTCCCATTCCTGAATCGTATGGTCATTTACAGGATGTATTTCACCAATCAGGGAATAGCATCAATATAGAACACTTCCACCTGATAGAGCTGAGAAAGAACAAATCCAGGGACGTGTGGTCAATTTTACTCTTTATGATAACCCAAATCACCTAGAGAAAATTCTCTACAAACATGGTTTTGATGGAGTTCTCTTCGGATGCATTGATGGTGAAGAGACAATGGTTGTCATGAAAGAAGTGCATGTTGGAGTCTGTGGTGCCCACCAGTCTGGACATAGACTGTCTGATCAGATTCAAAGGCTTGGATACTTTTGGCCTTCAATGATACAAGATTGTATCGATTTCACAAAGAAGTGTCATTCATGCCAAGTACATGCCAACTTCATTCATCAACATCCAGAGTTGCTTCATACAGCTAAATACTCATGGCCATTTCCCACATGGGGAATGGATGTGGTGGGACCTTACCCTTCGGCTACGACCAAGCAGTTTAAGTACATTATTACTGCTACTGACTTGTTTTCCAAATGGGCAGAGGCAATACCTCTCAAGGAAGTCAGTTCTAAATGCGTTGTTAGCTTCATCAAGTCTAACATCATTACCAGATTTGGTGTCCCTCATACCATATTGAGGGACAATGGCACCATCTTCTGTTCATTTGAAGTGAAGAAGTTGTATCAAAAATACAACATCAAATCCAACCATTCATCTCGGTATCATGCTGCAGCCAACGGCCAAATAGAAGCCTTTAACAAGACTCTTTCAAATATATTTCAAAAGATGGTGGATAAAGATAAGAGGTCATAGATTGATAAACTCTTTCATGCTTTATGGGCTTATCGGACTACCACCTGCACTGCAACTCGGTCAACTCAATATTCATTGGTATATGGAACGGAAGTCGTCTTGCCCATTGAAGTTCAACTACCCTCGCTCAGAGTTGCCATTTTTGATCAATCATCTACAGATGAACAATCTCAAAAGCAATTAAATGAATTTGAATGGATAGATGAGAAAATATTGTGCACTTTGCACCACTTGGAAGTCTATCTGAATCAAATAGCACGAGCTTTTAACAAAAAAGTTTGTCTTCGTTCATTCACTCATGGAGAATTGGTATTAGTTCTCAGAACTCCAATGATACCAGGAAAGAAACCTCCCAATATTGAGCCAAAATGGAAGGACCTTATTCAATACATAGGGTCTACTCCAATGGAGCTTATTCATTAATCTAGATGGATGGAGAACTCATCACTACTCCAACCAATGCCATATTTTTTAAGAAGTATTTTGTACAAACACAAAACCTTCATTTTCCTTGCTATATGACGTTAAACTATACGGAAATGGTCCATACATATGACCTTAAACTATTTGTATTACTTTCATCCCACACGACGTTAAACTATGAAAAAGTTCCCTAAATGGTCCAGTATGACCTTAAACTGCAACTAGGTCTTGTATGACCTTAAACTGCATCATCAATGGTCCATGCATATGACCCTAAACTATTTGCGAGTCCCTTACATCCAGCAAGACATTAAACTGTGATGTCATAACTACATGACACTAAACTGTATAGGAGTCCCTTATGTCCAGCAATATGTTAAACTGTGATGTACTAACTACATGATGCTAAAATGTTTAGAAGTCCCTTACGTCCGGAAAGACATTAAACTACATAATCATCAAAGGTCCTGTATGACCTTAAACTACACTTTTGTCCAGCATGACATTAAACTGCACCATCCACAGTCCATGCATATGACCTTAAACTATTCTCACTTTCATCCAACATGATGTTAAACTGGGGAAAAGGTCCCCAATGCATCCAACATGACATTAAATGGTGTACTCTTTTGTCCTCACTGCATGACATTAAACTGCATAGTCCCCCTTTCGTCTAGCATGACGTTAAAATATATTGTCCCCATCATCCTAACTACATGACGCTAAACTGTATAGAAAGTCCTTGATATGTCCTACATGACATTAAAATGTACTTTGTCCCTACTACATGACATTAAACTATGCAACACCAATAGTCCTAACTGCAAGACTTTAAACTGCATAGTCCCTTTATATGTCCTACATGACATTAAACTATGCATCATTAAGGTTTTTGTTACCTCTTGCTTCTCACACCGAGTATGACTCACGTGATCTTAGAGAAAACCTCAACCATAACACTCTCTTTGGGCTACTAACCATGTGTAAGTCCCAACAACATCATTTTTTTAGGTCTTTGTCCCCAAGAACAACTTGATCCTTAATTCATTCTTTAATTGAACTACGCAAACTTTGATACTTGCCTTCCAGGCTGGGTACGTAGGCAACCTCCCAAGGTTCAAGCCCAAAATCAATCTCTTCACATCGGTTCACCTCCATCTCATACGATGTTAATTCGTGAAACCGCCCCTAGAATCAATATCTTTACATTGGTTCACTTTTTTCCTTGCTAAACGACGTTAAATTATACAACACTTTTGTCCAGTATGAAAATAAACTACAATTTTTCTTTGATACCCTCACCTGAGAGGGAACCATTATTTACATTGATTTTTCAATCATGTTTCATTTCAAAGACTACGTGCATACATGGCAATTCTCAAACCTTTTATCTTGGGTTAAACCATCATTTTACTAAAATCTCCTTTCACCCTTCACATGTATGAACCAAATTTGTACAGAGGGTGTTTCTAGAACTACATGGGATTGATTCCCATCTTTATGGGATACGTAGGAACGTTCGAGTGTCCCTCGAATCCAGCCCCAATTATTTGGGCCTAACCCCAAATTCCACTTTCAGTTCTCTGGCTGAAAAGTCCCTATGAAAACACACACTGTGTATTTCTTACAATGTTCCAAGCTCTATGACCCTAAACTAAGATCCCTAATCCTTTTGTCCCACAGGACGTTAAACTGTATTTTAAGAAGTACGTATGAGCTTGATTCCCATCCTTATGGGATACGTAGTGAAGTCCAACATTTCAATTCAGGACCCAACCACAACATGATTATGGTTAGCATTGATCTGTGTATCTCTGTATACATTGAACAATACCCATATTTATGTGCCATAATCCTATCCTTAAAAATTTTCAGATCTTCATAAACCCTTTTCTTGACTTCTAGGTCACAAAAATGTCAAACTTCTGAGAATTCGTTTTCCTGACTATACAGCACGTGCCCATAGGCGGCCCTGCATAAACAGTCTACATAACAGACTTGTTAGCCTAAAGATACTATTATCTGACTATGCAGCCAATTCCCTTAGGTGGCCCTACATAATTCAACCCTGTAACGGGTTTGTCGGATAGTGGTAACTTCATTCTTGGGAAGAATGCCTCTTTTGTCCTTATTTGTCTTAAATGATAGTATGTAAGGATCCGCAAAAACAGCCATCCTTATCATATTTGTCCCATATCTTTTTTCATGATTTGAAAGTATTCAAGTATATGTTTTATATTATCCTTCCCTACGTTTGGGTCAGACCTTTGTAGGAGTGATATCCACCAAGTTCTTAGATAATATTGTTTGGAAATATCTTCTCCATATTCAAGTACCTCATTCCATACAGAAAACTCTATAATTTGGAAAATTTTAATCTCCATAAACTTTCACTGGATTTTAGCACTAGGAAAGTAAATTTCTTTGAGTTATTTTGCCTGACTATGCAGCACGTGCCCATAGGCAGCCTTGCATAAATAGTCTACATAACAGACTTGTTAGCCAAAAGATACTATTTATTTGACTATGCAGCCAATTCCCTTAGGTGGCCCTGCATAATTCAACCCCCTAACAGGTTTCTTAAATAATGGTAACGTCATTCTTGGGAACTACTTATTCTAATGACTTTTAGCTTTTTTTCATATCATTCCTCAGATTCAAATATTCTTAAGTAATAGTTTACATTTTTCCCTCATACTTGAGTATGGTACATTGTTTTCAGATGAATTTTCAAGGAATTGAGTCAATTTTAATTCATTTCGGTCAAAGATATTTCGACCTTAAACATTAGCCTCTTTATGTTCGACGTGCAAGACTTTAAACTGCCCGCAAAAGACAAGGGAACTCTAAATAAAAGTCAAGTTCCAGCTCACTAAACATACATTTTGTATGATTTAGGTAATATTGGGAAATTAAAAGGTTCAAAGTTTGTAGGTTTATTTACATTAATCCTAGTAAAAATAAAACTATGCTTACTAATACCATTGGCTTAGGTAAAATTTAAAGTAGGTAGCAAGAAAATGCATGCAAAAATGATTGAAGGTGAAAGTGTGTTTCATTGATGCATAAGAGTTAGAAGGACATCCACAAATTGGAGTCTCTTATCTTTCTTCAGGAATTAAAAAATATTTTCAACATAAGTCTTGAATTGTTGAACTGCATCCCGAGCTTCATCAGCAGCTACATGAAGCTCGTGCACTCGACCAAATTCACACTTTTCAGCCTGATGGAGTGATTTCTTGGAATCCGCAATGGTCTTCATACCATTCGTTTGAACTCCCTCTAGTGAATTATTGAGTTGGTCAAGTTCCCCAGTAATAGCATCTAACTATTGCTGAAGGTGCATCTTCTGGACGATTTTTTAATTGATCTTATGATTCAGCTCCTTCATCTTGGCAGCATAGTCAGCCTCAGCTTAGGATACAACAGCCTCAAATTCGCGAATGTTGACTGACAGTTTCACCCTGGTCAAATCTTCATGACACTTTTTCTCATGCTCTCTCCTGAAGATGACTTGTTTCACCATGGTATGGATTTCTTAATATCCAAAACTGCCGAGACCTAGCATGATGAATTAGGATGACAATCGAGGGATCTTTGATGAAAGCTTATCTAAAGGCACCTCAGATATGATTTTCCATATATTATTCCATTCCTTACGTCGTGAAAAGTTGAGCCCCTTAAGAACCTCTGGGTATGATTCAATATCATCATCACAGGGGGGGCATGTAATCTGGGATTAATGCACTTAAGGAAGTGCCATGTTCTGCTTCTTCCCCCCTGACCCTGGTTTCTTCATCTTCTACTACTGTTTGGGTAGAGGCTGAGGCCTCACCTCTAGATCTAGCCACTACAATTGACAGCCCGTCATGATTAATTGAATGTTTTGGTTAGCTTCAAAGGATAAAAAAAGAATCGTTTGTCTTGAAAATTAAGTACAATCACAAATATTGTTATCCCTTATACGACGGTGGATCAACAACCTGAGAAGACTCCTCCCCTTTTTTCCCAGTCTCAACAGGATCTTCAAGATGGGTCTCAGGAGGGTTTACTGGGTGTAGGTCTACTTGAGATAATGTTTCTGCAATGGTAGGGTTGACATCAATGTCCACACCCTCTTCAGGCATTGGCAATTCAGCAGTTTCTATGGATGGAACTGCATATCATTTTCAGTCATGAATAGAAGTGTAAATTATAAGAAACTTTACTGGGTGAAGGATGAAACTCACGCCCAAGGTCTTATAAAGCACATGACAACTTAACATGATCATAAAATTCTTCTAAAGACATCTCATGATTCATCATTTAATCCAATGATATTTCAGAATCCTGGTTAGTCTCACTAGTGGGAGAATTTGATGTGTCTTCTTGACGACTTACGTCCTGCAGCCCCTGACCCTGGACAGTATCTTCGGGTAAAATCACAGCATCAGTTGCATCAGTTGCAACAGTCGCCAGATGATCTAATGTAGGAATTGAACCTGAAGTATCACAGAATGGAAGTCAATCGGTGTTTTATTCAACATTTTTTATGAAGCATTGTTGACTTACCAGAGACAGGTTCTTCTCTTCTTGCAATAGCAGCACGAGGGATACTGGGAATAGATGCTAGCTCTTCTCCAGGAGAAGCCAAGTCAGCTTGGATCTGTGATTGTTCCACAACACCCTCTGTGGTCTTTGAAGGAGGACCAGTCCTTTCCCTTAGGGGGGGAATTGAAGAAGCCCATTCAATCCCCAGAAATATGATTAACCATGTGGTCATGGGTATAAACTCATGATTACCCGAAGGACTTACCGCTTCTAATGAAGTGTTTAGCTGTGGACTTCCTCCTTCGTTGCCTTTTCTTCTTTGGTTTTTTTTGGGAGTATCTGTAGTCTCCATTATTGGCACTTGGATTGGCGAATGGAAGGCTATGTCCAACGCCTCATTCATGTCCTGATAGCCAGGAGATATATCGCCCGGTTTGCGAGGAGAATCAGCAGCAGCCCCGATGGCAGTACCACCAGGGCTATACTGTGGCGAAGGAACCTCAGTTCCTTTCTTTGCAAGCTGCAAGATGAAGAAAATAACTTCCTTAAGTAACAATTATTTGATTGGAATTAAGTTGCAAGGAAAATACAGAAAGATAACTTACATCTTCAGGAGCCACATACTCATGACACTCCTCATCTCCAGAACCACCAGCCCCCTTAGTGGTTCCACGATCAATCATTTCCTTCACCCACCTGGTGGCAGGAACAGACTCATCAGTGGCGTATATGAGCATTTCCAGCTCTCTAATGTAAGCCCACACTTCATTGGGGTTATCCTCGTATTTAAGATTTGTAGAAGCCATAAGGTTCCCTATTCCAGGAAGTTGTAGTCCCTCACACAAATCCATCCAGGCGGTCTCAGTACCACAGTATAAACTCTGCCATAGCTGGACAGCCTCTGGTCTTATATATGAAGGCTGCGAGGAAGGTCCAACAATATTTGAATTCAATTTCTTCTCAGCTCCGGTAACTATAGATAGAGAATAAGAAAATATAACTTAGTTCTTTATAAAGTAGAAGTGATTAAATTACTACAATGAATTAACTCACCAGGAGTTGATGGAGTGGGTCTTTTAATTCTGGTAGGAGGATTATATCGGGCACGAAACCGCATTTCCGCTGTTTGTGCCTCATCATCCCCATCATGGGAATCCTGTGAATCAGTTCTAGAGGAGGAGTCTGTCGAATCAACATCAGGTGGGGAAGCATCACCTTCATAAGGAAGGGTTTATTTCTCTACAATCCTCTTCCTTTTCCCCACCTGATAAACTGGGTGATTCAATATCCCTTTGGGGTATGATGCTATCCAGTGTTCGGCATAATATGTAGTCAAATTATGTGCCGCTTTTTCAACAGGTAAATCAAATACTGCCCCAATCTTCTCCCTTGATGTCAGCAGCCATAGTTTCCGAGCAACCATCAGATGTTTCTCTAACCTGACATGTACTGGAGGAGATACATCAATCTTTTGCAGACATTTGAATTGATGTGAAAATCTATATGGAGCATTGGCCTCACATATGATTTCTCCATCAATCTTGGAAACTAGAACACCATCCCTGCAAGCTAGCATGTATGCCCTCAAATCCAAATGGGTTGTTCCATCATCAAAAAACCTCTCGGTTGGCGGACTTCCATATAGAAAGAAGTTTAATTACTTAAACATGATCAGCCTCACTTTCATGTCGTAGGCATTAACATCAAATGGAGAAACTCCAGAGAATTCTTGCACTGACGGCCTGAAAGAACTTCCAGGAATTTGTAATCCATTCTATACATTGTAAGTCCTAAAGTGAGTGGTGATCCATCCTTATAAAACATGGAATGGTCCCACTATTCTTAAAGGAAATTTACACATGAATACGTGAAGTAAACTCCTGTGAATCTTTGCTAAAATGGGGGTAGCCAACCCAACCATTTTTCCCTCAGCCATCTTTGCCGTAATGACGAAGGTCCCTGGCCTGATGCCTCCCTTCGAATCCCTAACTAGCAAGAGATAAACACTGAGACACATTTCCAAGAAGCCCGCCAGATGAGTCTTCTTTGGGATTCTTTGATTCACCTCATATCCCCACTTCTCAAACTCTCCTGCTTCTAGAGTTGGCCAGAATGTGCCAGGAGCACCCCTCTTCTCAGGTTTTGGGTAGGTGGTTGGACGTTTGGGCCTCTTATCTGTGGATTTATTTTTCTTGGATATTTTTTCTTTCGGCTCCTTATCCTTTGGCTCCCTCTCATTCTTCTCAACAATAAATATATTCATCTATTCCTCCAGATGAATATCCTTTCTAGAATGAGTTAATGAGGTCTCTGAACTCTTGAGCCTATGGAAGATCTTAAATAATTCCCAATCTAAAGAAAGAGTTTTCTCTGAATCATTCCAAGTAACCTTGGGAGGAATGAATTCATCATACATATCGCCCAAAATTGGATCCCCTGAGATCTTGTGGACATCCCACAGACTGATACCTACTTCTCCATGAGTCGGATGGAATGAATTAGTTGTTGGGCTCCAGTGGTTGAGTATCTCTGGCACGAAGTTATCATGTCTGTAAACATATGTTTTCCCATCCCAGACAGCTTCGTATATCGCCACTCATTTCAGATCCTCGACAAACTCTACACAAGTTTTTCGCACCCAGTAAGCCCACATACAAGGTGTCTTCACACCTCCCCCAGGACGGAAGTCCCAACTTTTCTTCCAGCCTTTGGATTGATCCATCTGAGCATTTCGGAATATTGAAGGATGACAATGTGGTTCGCAGCTTAGGTGTATGGTCTTTCATATCTGGTGTGCAAGGGCTATGATGCATCATGAGGGCATTCTCCACTGTTCAAGCACTTAGAAATACTCATCCACCTGAGATATTTGCTGAAGAAAAGTTAGTGTAATTTTGAAACCATGAAAATGGAAGATAGTTCTTTACTTCTTCAATGGTGACTTCTCGCAGATGACCATAGCCATACAAAGGAAGATAAGTGCTCTGTGGGAAGTCACGATGATATTTCTTCAAATACTTATCCAAATCCAGAAGAGTGCTACCTTTGATAGTATAATAATCATGTCTAATGATGTTCATCACATCATCTATCTACTTCCTAGCTAGTTCATCAACTATTCCGGGTCTAAGAGCCATTGATTCTGCACAAAAGTTGAAATAAATTAACATTTAAGTAAGTTTATTTTTCATAAAATTTGTGAAATAATTAGAAAAATGGATAAGGCATTAACGCGTGCAAGTATGAATGTGTCGTGGAAGTGTTAAATGTGCCGCCCAAGTTTATGTCGCGCATGTGTCACCGTGCAAGTCCTATTACCTTGACAGCAGCGCGGTGGCGAAGAAACAGCGGAAAGAAGATACTTGCGCGGGGAAGTTGACTTGCACGGCGAGAGCTCGAGAACCCGAAGTCAGATTCTATGCACGCCCAATGACCTTGTATTTATAGGCAAGGCGGCCTATCTGCACACCTCCACTCAGTGCACTCCAGCCCTACGTGACTCGAACCTGTGCGCCTTGTATTGCGCACTGAAAGACTTGTGCGCCACCTTTCCTTGAGTTTGCTTCATTTCCTCAGAGTCACATCCTCTATTCACTCTGGATCCAACTCTGAGGGGGGACTTTTGTTGACACTCCTTTCGTCACGGAATCTAATGATTGGAAAAGGGAAATACCTTAGTCCAAATTGATTAATCCTTTGAAGAAACATCAAAAAATTGAAAAAGGGATGAACAAAGAGAAAATTGCCCAGAGGTCACACAAGTTCACTCATAGTCGCGCAAGTCCACTTGTGCGACACTTAATGGTCATGCAAGTGACTTGAGTGACCTATGTAATAACCGCCCGGGGTCTTATCCTGCCTATAAATAGACCCTGTGGGCCCCCCATGAAGGGGAGGATTTTTTTTTCAGAAACTCAGATTTGAGCTCCCGGTGCCCTAGACTCTTCTCAAAGCTTCCGAAACACTTCCAAGGTAATTTCTTACATAGAACGGAAGATCTAAAGAGGGGGAGGAAGGCCTAATTGTTGAAACTCATCAACACTTGCGCACTTGAGTGGCCATCCCTTAAGGGAAAAGGCCACACTTGTGCACTGCCTTAATCTTTCAATAGAACTTGCACACCCCTATTCTGAAATAACCTCAACAGGATTCTAAAGGCTTTAACGAAGTGTCTCTCAAGTATTACCCTACTGGTTAACGGTCACGCAAATACCCATGTGTCGCGCAGGTATACCTGCACGACCGGGACTTGCGCGCCCATGCAATACCTGCGCGCCTACCAGGACTTGCGCGCCTCTGCCTTTTTGGGTGCCCTTCTTTCCCATTTCGCCATTCTTAAGCCATTCCACCTCTTCTATTCAAGATTCAATCTTCAAGACACTCTTCAAAGCCATTTATGGCAATATTTCTTGATTTGGATTCCTTATCTGAAAGGAACTCTGTTTAATATCTCTCAAAACCTAGTGATTTACACATCTTCATGTCACTAAAGATTGAGATTTCATTCAATCAACCTCATCCTTTACAATGATAGAACTCATTAACCTCGGCCTCCTTTTTAGGAATAATCCCCAGTCATAATTCTAAAATCTGGGCATCCTCCTTAGGAGTAAGCCCCATGTACTCATTAACCTGGGCCTTCTTTTCAGGAATAAGCCCCAGTCATAATTCTCAAATCCGGGCATCCTCCTTAGGAGTAAGCCCCAAGTCCTCATTAACCTGGTCCCCCTTTTTAGGAATAATCCACAGTCATAATTCTCAAATCTGGGCATCCTCCTTAGGAGTAATCCCCAAGTCCTCATTAACCTGGGCCTCCTTGTCAAGAATAAGCCCCAGTAATAATTCTCAAATCCGGTCATCCTCGTTAGGAGTAAGCTCCAAGTCCTCATTAACTTATGCCTCCTTTTTAGGAATAATCCACAGTCATAATTCTCAAATCTGGGCATCCTCCTTAGTAGTAAGCCCCAAGTGCTCATTAACCTGGGCCTCCTTTTTAGGAATAAGCCCCAGTAATAATCCTCAAATCTGGGCATCCTCCTTAGGAGTAAGCCCCAAGTCCTCATTAACCTGGGCCTCCTTTTTAGGAATAAGCCCCAGTCATAATTCTCAAATATGGTCATCCTCTTTAGGAGTAAGTCCCAAGTCCTCATTCACCTGGGCCTCCTTTTTAGGAATAAGCCCCAGTCATAATTCTCAAATATGGGCATCCTCCTCAGGAGTAAGTCCCAACCATAATTCCCTTAACATGGGCCTCCTTTTTAGGAGTAAGCCCGAGTCTCAAATATGGGCATCCTCTTTTGGAGTAAGCCCCAAGTCCCTTAATTTTTCAAGTCTCTCAACCTGGGCATCCTTTTCAGGAGTAAGCCCCAGTCTTAATTTCTCTTAACCAGTCCTAATTTACCTTTGATCTGGTATTCCTTTTCAAGACTAAAACCCAATCATAATTCCTCTCCTAATTTGGGCCTCCTTTTTAGGAGTATGTCCCAAGCTATAGTATTCAAAATCTCCATGAATCACATATACCTTTATGGACCATGTTCCTAGATTTCTTCCCTAAAGTAAATCCTAACCTTCATTTATCTAGGAAATCATACATACATAAGCCCCACATTATTTCTTATGATTGCATCTTTCATGGCATAATTGTCTGATTTTTTACCAATACCTCTTTTTTCTCACACTGAGCATGACTCACGTGAGCTTAGAGTGTAAAAGTAATTATGACATCCTTCTTTGAGCCATCAATCATAAAAATCATACTCCCTTACTCGAACTACATGGGTTCTGATTCCTTTTATAAACAAAGGATACGTAGGTAGCCCATCTGTGGGTTCGATCCCAACTCTGAAATAATTCATGTCCTTCTTGAATGGTAATAAACTTCAAGTGCCCCACTGAGTGGCTTTAAAACCAGTATGGTCATCATAAGTACCAAGAGACTTTTACGTATCAAAGGATACCATTGACTAAGAATCTCTATCAAATACAGATGATTCTTTATCAGTGAAGAACCTCAAATACATATAAAAGATTCTCTAAATTTCCAACATATCAATCATTGATCGTCATATCTAAAGGAAAACTCATTTTATATTTGGTAATGTAATCAGGATTCACGAACATAACTTAAATCTATAAAGAGAGTCTCGAAGTAGACAATAATTCCCCTCAAAAAGGTGTGATGAGTCCGACCTCCCATCCTCACGACCAATGAAAATTCTTAAGCCTCATAAGTCCACAAACTAATGAGCACATACCATTGGAAAGAAGGTCTGAATGGATATGGAATCATTGGATGTTTCCGGTTCTACGTATCAACCTATTAGAAATCGATTGGAATGTTTGAACCTCCCATTAAAGGAGGTCATCCCCGAAGTCCAAGGGAAACACACAAAAAGTCGCGTTCCAAACCAAATCACACCATCATCATCGATATGGAACTCCTACAGCTTTCCTTCTTTTAATGCATTCACCCACTTTTGTATCTCCACATCATCCCTTTGTGCTTCCTTAATATTATCTTGGATGGATGGATGTGAAATAATTTTGGCAAGGTAGGATGTATCCCCTGCCCTTATGATTTCCAAATATATCCTTTGCATATCCAAGAAGATAGGGTCTTTCTCAATCCAGAATATGGAGAGAGTAGCAGGTTATTTTCTTCTTAGAGCATCAGGTACCTTGATCTCATTTCTAGGATGATAGTGAATAGAGCAATAGTAATCCTTGATTAGCTCTAAACATCACCTATAACGCATGTTGAGATCCTTTTGTGTGAATATATACTTTAGGATGTTGTGTTCATTGTATATGTCACACTTCTTACCACAATGGTAGTTCCACCAGATTTTCAAGGCAAAAATCACATCTTCCAGCTCTAGATCATGTGTCGGGTAATTCTACTCATGGATCTTCAATAGCCATGAGGTGTAGCCTATCACATTGTCATTTTTCATGTGTACACAACCCAAGGAATTCTTTGAAGCATATTTGTATATCAAAAAACCTTCTCCACTTTTTAGTAATGTGAGTATAGGTGCTGTGATCAACCTTTTCTTTAGCTCCTTGAAGCTTCCCTCACATTCTTCCGTCCAGACATACATTCCCCCTTTCCTTGTTAACTTATTTAGTGGGCTTGAAAATCATGAGATTTTTCTCACAAAACTTCGATAGTACCTAGCTAATACATGAAAATAATGGATTTCTTTGACACTAGAGGGCCTGGGCCTTTCCTCAGTCATCTTTTTTAAGGGTCCACAGAAATTCCATCACTTGTGATCACATGTCCCAAGATCGAGACTTGCTTTATCCAGAAGGCACACTTGTTGAACATGACATACAAATTCTCCTTTCTCAATATTGAAATCACCAGTCTTATATGTTATTAATGTTCCTCCTTTATCTTGGAGTAGATGAGAATATCATTGATAAAAAATACCACAAATTTGACAAGGTAATGTCTAAAGACTCTATGCATCAAATCCATGAAGATTCTAGGGGCATTAGTATGTCTGAATGGAATCACCAAAAACTCATAGTGCCCGTACCATATATGGATGGTAATCTTCTGAATATCTTCCTTCTTAACATTTAGTTGATGATATATAGAATGAAGATCCCCCATCGAGATGTATTGAGATCCTCTTAACTGATCAAATAGGTCATCAATCCTTGGAACAGGATACTTGATCTTTATGGTGATCTTGTTTAGTTCCCAATAATCGATGCACAACCTCATTATTCCATCCTCCTCCTTCAAAATGAGCACTGGATCACCCCAAGGTGATGCACTAGGGCATATGAACCCTTTGTCTAGATGCTCCTGCAGCTGCTTCTTTAACTCCTCCAGTTCAATAGGAGCCATCCTATAGGGACACTTCGATATATGAGTAGCTCTGATTATGAGTTCAATTGAGAACTCTACCTCACGATATGGGGGAAATCCGTGTGACTCTTCGGGAAATACATCCTCGTATTCCCTTACGATGGGAAATTCCACAACGTTGGCACTTTCCTTCAACTCAAAAATTTGGGAAAGGTATGATTCTTCATAGGGAATCAAAACCCACACCATTGAAGGAATTTTCAAAGGAGACTCATGATCTCTCTTGAAAATGTAAAGGATCATGGGATGGTTCGGAATATGAAAAGATATTTCTTTTTCTGGATAGTTGATACATACTCTATATAACGAGACCCAATTCATTCCCATTATAGTGTCAAATTCCACCATGGGAAGTATTATGAGATTCACTAGATGATTCTTTCTACATACACCAATATGAGAAGAGTCAAACACTTGGGTTGCAATTATTTCACCACATGGTGTTTTTACAGATATCCCAACTTCAAGGTTTCGGGGCTTTGATTCTATAGCTCTAGCAAACTTTCCAGATATAAAGAAATGTGTAGAACCATAATCAAATAAGGATTTTTCCTTTCTTGAGTGAATAGGAAGTGTAACTTGCACGACTTCATTATATTGCTCCACTTCCACAGTAGTGATGTCATAAGCCTTCCCTTGATCCTTTGTCTTTGGTGGTTACTAAAATTGATTACCCTCAGGAACTCGAGGTTTAGTGCACTAACTAGCATAGTTCCCTAGATCCCTACAGTTATAGCATTGAACCATGAGTGGTTCTCTCCTTTCTTTAGCCACATTCTCCTTACGTTTCATGTCTTTTTGACACTCTTGTGCATGGTGTCCCTATTTTCCACACTTGAAGAACTTCCCCATCCCTTTAAGGTAGTTCCCATGGGGCAACTTCCCACATTTTTGGCATGTGGGTTATTGAGTTTTATTCCCACCATTGTCATTATATCCACCGGCCTAAAACTGCATATTTTATTTCTTATCACCATATCCACGGGACCATTCTCTAAACTCCATATCCACTTTGAGAGCACATTGAAGAACTTCTTCATCACTCCCAAAGTCTCAAATTTCAAGATCCTTTCAAAGGTGTAATTTTAATCAACTAAATAATCTATCAATTTTGATATCATTGTTGATAACAAACCCTGAAGCGTACCTTTAAATCCTTGTGAAATTAAATTTAGAGCTTATGACTGATTCTCCTTTTATTTATTGAGATATATGAATTCTCTCTCCATCTTTGTGAAAAGATTTCTTGGTAAATACTTGTTAAAAAACATTATCTGATAGTCTTCCCATTCCATCCCTTCAATTTCCTCTCTTTCCATGGAGTTCTTAATCAAATCCTACCATTGATCAGCCTCTCCATCCAGAAAATAAATAGATAAGGTCACCTTCTCTGTCTCAGAACAGTGAAGCATAGAAAAGAACTTCTTCATGGAGTTGTCCCACTGTTCCGCAACTAGTGGATCAGAAGATCCATTAAACGTTAGTGGTCGTTGCTGCCTAAATCATTCGATAGCTAGTATCTCCCTCATTGGTGAAGGAGAAAGTTCAACATTTTTATGGTTATTTTTAATAACCTAAGATAATTGGGTAGGAATCTCGATGAAGTTTTGAACTCCACCTCCCAATTAATTGGGAAAGTCGTTTGGGAAATCATTGCATTGGCCCTCGCATGAGTTGTGGGCCTGATTTCCCATAGCTTCCACCATTTTCTAAAATTTAAATGGTTATAAAAAACATAAGTGAACAATTAATGAATAACATATTATTTTAAACAATTTTTACAAAAAACATAACAGATGGTATACCTTTATATATATTATTGTGTGCATATTTTTACTCAGTCTCATGCCAAAGTTCTTATCTAGAGTTCACTAATCCTAATTCCCAAATTAACTAAACCTTTCCTCTGATACCAAATATAGAGACCCAACCTTTTCATACATTAATATTACATAATTTTAAAGATAAAAAACATAATATTATTACACATAGAGGATCCAAAGGTGTAGTGTCTTTGAAAAACTAGGACCACACATAACGATTACAACATTCATCATAAACATTTATTTAATTTTTCATTCTCTATCTTCACATTGGAACTTGACCTCTCTTTAGTACATTTAACCACCTAAGGATATAAATAAAAAGGGGCGAGATAAAATCCCAGTAAGAGGATATATAAGAAAAATATAACAATGGGTGAGCATAACCATAATTAAGGAAATGGATCATGAACATGATAGGAAGCATTGACGAGAGACTTAAAATGTGGAAATGCATAAAAAATGAAACATCATGTATTAGTGGATAGCTACCACACATACTTGTGAAAAGATATAGAATCTTTTTCAAAAATAATTTCACATTAACTAATGAGATTCATCACATTACCCAATGAATTGGAGTGCAGTATAATTCCGAGCACACCTGTCACATTGAAATGTTCATATTATGCTATATAATTCCGGGCACACTCGTAACACCATAACATTGTCATTTATCAAGAATTCCACAATGAACATATATCAGAAATGAACATAACTAACCAATGAAAAGGAATGGGTTTCATCTCATAAGAACACATTCATAAACATTGGGTTCCCAAAATAAAGAGGGAATATCTTACATGTTATAAGAACCGTCCACTTTGAGTGAGAAGTAAAAGGTGTGTTCTTAAAAGAAGAGTTCTTTTGGAAAAAAATTTGTTTGACATGAACAACAGTGGTAAACATGTATATCCCAAAAATTAAATATAAGGATGAACAAAATATTTTTATGGAGTAACCATATAAAAAATGGGGGAAAGAGGGATTACCTGAAGGATGAAATTGGGTTCGGGAATTTCCCCTAACCTTGTATCTTAATGCTTACTTATCTTTAATGTCATGTATAATGAAATTACATTCATTAATTATAAATAAGGAACCTTTTTTACCTTAATAGGGTTAATTATGGTTTCATTATGTGATTTTATGTTCCTTTGTATGAGTTATATAGTTTAAAGACTTTGTTCGTGAATGTTCCTTTTTATGGTTTTCCTGAGTGGTTCACTTTTAATTATTAATTTATAGTTCGGGTAGAACATGGGTAAACATCAAGATCTGATATTAAATGTTATTGATGATATTACAGGATTTTTAATTATCTTATAATTAATTTTATTAGACCCTTGTGGATGAATCATTAGATAAGAATTAAATGAAGACTGTTTGGGTTAATTTGAATGGTGTATTTTCGATCACAATGAACATGTTTTATTTTATCACATTATAATATGGACATAAGTTAGTTCCAGAACTTTAAATAGTACATGATACATATAAAATATTCTGTTTCAACCATAAAATTGGTTTAATGACCATATATTAATGTAGAAATGGAAGAACAAAACATGTCGTTCTTGAAGGTGATAAATCAACACCTCACGAACAACATTCTCTTTAATAAAATAAAAGGAAATGGGAAAGGGGTTGGATGGTATAATATTCCATTAGTATCATAAAATTATATTATATGTATGATACTAGAGTTACCATGCCATTTGGACAAATATTAGTTTGTAGAGAATAAGAAAAGAACTTGAAATTGAAAATGGAATTAATGGAAAAGATGGAGAGAAATTACCTCTTGAATCTTCCTCTTGAGATCCTCCTTAAGAGACCTGATCTTGGTGTTTTGATAAGACCAGAATCTCTTGGACGTGTGATAGGGGCTAGGTAAGATGCTTGGGTAGAGTTTAGGGAAGTATTGAATATTTAGAGTTGTGAGGAAATGAGGGTGTGAAGGAGGGTATTTATAGTGGAGGGGAGATGAGATTTCTCAATATAGAATTCATTGGTTTATTATTTTCCCACAATACAAGTAATAGTGAGTATTCCATGACCAATAATAGTAATTATATCATGTGATCCCGAACCAAGTGGTCTTACATCAGCAGAACATCACACATGACTCTTTAATTAGCTTATTTTGTAAATTAAGGTATTTCACTATTAATAAAAAAATCATATAATTCAGAAAAAACCCAAAACTTCACCCCACTCATTTTTTGACATGTAGAATCCAAAAATAAAGTCCATTTTTCAAAAATAAATTTCTATATATTAATAATTTAATATTTAATGAAAAGAATAATTTACATGAAAAATACAGTATTTAAAACTATAATTGATTTTTTAATGATTTCAAAAATTACTTGAGGTATTTTAAAATTATCTTAAATATAGAAGGCATTGATTTGTTACTTTATGAAAAAAAAATTGAAAATACATTTTATTTTAATTAATAATTAATAATTATTTATTTATGACTTACAAAAAAAACCAAAACTTTTACTATGATCAAATTGTCACTTATAAGATGCCTTAATTTTATTTAATTATTCAATGGTAAGGTTACTATTATTTTAGACAATTTAGTTCTCATAAGGGTCATATTAATATTCATAAGGGTGAGTTACTATTCATAAGGGTATGTTACTATTCACCAAAAAAAATTTGTTTTATTAGACTCAAAAATTCATCTGTAACACAACCGTGTTTGTCAGATTTTTGAAATTAAAAACACATTAGTGACAAACTTATGTTTAAAATTCACATAGAACTTAGGTGTTCATTATGTTGTTTTTTCATGTGATTTTAAGACATATATATAAGAAGGTAACATCCATTAAAATACTTTGGGTCATTACATTGGTTTTATAAAAATTCCATCCCTAGTATCCCTTAGAAGAGATCCAAAGGAAGTCCAATGAAGAAGAGGTAATTGATTTAAAAATTCAGTTAAATTTCTTTTCTTCTTAGAATTCCTATTTCTATGTTGATTATATACTAAATGAATAACTCCAGTATATTCTAAATTATGATATTTTATTAAAATTATGTTAAAATATTATACCTCCTTTTATCCATCCTACAAATAAAAATATCACCTTGTGTGCGTACTTACACCGTCCCGTATCCAAGTCATGGTGTAATTTTTTATTCAAAAATACATTATTTGTATGGGTATAATGATGACTATAATAAATTAAAATAATAAATTTATCTTGATAAATTATTCCTTATAGTTAATATACCATCCAATTACATACCATTTTACCATCAAGAGAATGATATCGTCGCTCGTGTGTACATACGACCTATCGTCTTCATGACGCGGTGAGATTTGTTATCCCAATTAACAATTAAAGAATGATTATAAAATTAATATGATGAGTGAAAATAATTATTATGAATTTAAATACATCCCATTGATATCAAACATTAGCTACATGACATAACTAGAATGGGAAAAATGAAGTAGTTAACACCCGAAATTATGGTAATATTGAAATACTATTGACTAAATGATATAATAAGATAATATAAAATCATATATAATATCATAAATATGGATATGGTACTGTTATAATTTAATAACATGATTTAAACATTATATAGGAGGTTACCTTACCCTTTACTAACAAAAAGTACAAGGTAAGGGATTATTTTGTCTCACTTTTATTTCTATGGGACATATGCCTTATAGACAATATAATTATTTTGTGTGGTGTTTATGTTACCCATGAATGTTATTATTATTATTATGAAGGTTATGATATTTAAATATGCATAAAAGTTTTGTTATTTTATGAGGCAAATTATTCGACTGATTACAAATTTGTGAGGGATAATTTTACAATCTCATTTTTATCTGAGATTGTTTATATGTAAGTATTTAATGGTGGTATATTTATCATACATGTCCATGTTTTCCTAAAAAAAAATTCATAAAATGTTTAATATTATTCTATATAGGTGTAGAGTCATTTTTACAAAAACAATTCCTTTTACTACATATTATGGAAGAAATATTTCGTTTTTACCATATAAGTTACTTTTTAACCTTTTCGAAAAAAGTACAAGGAAAATGTTTTTTAGCTTATACGACATGAATTAATTTGTATAGTTTCATGGTGCCTTATTTTCATGAATCTTAATCTACACTCTTTAATTTCTATTTTTAATTAAATTCTTTTCATTAATAATTTCATGTCATTTTGAGAAAATAAAATTTATTTAAAGAAGAAAGGATATTTCCTCATGAATTAAGTTCAAATGTTTGGTCAAAATTATTGTCCATATAAGATTACACACTTTAAATAGGGTTATGTTTATATAACTATTATTACTTTGATTTTATTATATTTATGATTGAATTATTTTTATGAAATCATTTTATTTTAAATGTATTCTGATGGAACGATGTTTAAGAAACAAAGATTATTTCATGGGTTATGCATTGATAAATGGTTTATATTTTATTGTATCATGTAATAATGGTTTCATTATGAGATAGGTGGTACCTATATCTTCATACAATGAATTGGGTAATGATTTCTATCCAATGAAAGAGACAAGACTGGAATGATAAGTATATCTTGTTTAGAAATACATGACTAGAATGAAAAGTAAATCCGATTTAGTAAGACATGGATGGTATGGAATATAAACTTGGTTCAGTAATGGACTTTGTCCACATTGATGGTCTTGGCAGTAATGCCTTGGCTGCTATAGAAATCATATTATGGGCTCATTTTTTTCCATAATCCCATGTTTTATGCCAATTCTATTTTATCATGGTTAATGTTATTTTGTGATATATTCCTTATATACATCAATGATTTATTTCACGACTAAAAATTTTAATATTCAAAATATATTTCCATATTTAAATATTCTTATGTTAATGTTTTGCCTTTTATTCTTCTTGTTTACCCTTACAGAGCATTTAATCTCATCCTTTTCATGTTTTATTTTCCCCAGGATATAAAGAAAGGTTTTAGGAAGGAAAAAAATAGGGATATCTTTATGGGAGATGTTGAAGATCTTTCACCAAGTTAGAAGATTATGTTCCATGTTTGGAAAGAAACTAATATAATACGATATTTGGTTGTCTGTCTGTGTCATGTATTAAGTATTTTACAAAATTAATGTAGTTTCTATGTACGTTAAGCTTTGGTTGCTATAACAGGGACGAGATAGAGGACTAGGATATCCCTAAGAGGCAAGGAGAAATGAATTTGATGTTTCACATTGCATGTAACATGATTTCCCAACTATTCATGATAAAGAGGGAAGGAAGAAAATAGATGGACTGCCAAGGCTGGGGAATCTCTGTGATCATAGATCTCCCAGGAAAAGGAAATATGGTCCCCAAAGAGATATAGGTTTAATGGGATCTGGGGGGGAACTGTGGATGGTGGATGACATTGTAATCTAAATCTATAACACCCCAAGATTTTGTGAAATATTTTTTTTGAATTAATTTTAACTTTTTTATATTTTTCATTTCAAATAACACTTAATATAGTTTTTTTTATATGAAAGAAAAAAAGTTTTAATTTCCTAATAAACAACACTATGTAATGTTTCCACTACACGAAACAAATAGATTATCTTGTGGTGCAAGAAACACTATGTATGGATGTGTTACAAACAATGCTAATCTGCTTTGAAATATTGCATAACATAAAAGACTGAGTTTTACAAAACTACAATATAATATTAAAATTATTATAAAATATTATTATAGCAACCACCATGTCATTGTAATGGAAGATATGTATAATATTAAATAAAAAATTAAAATTTGATTTAAAAAATTATATAAAATGAGTCCCTTGTTTATCAATTAGTAGACGCGAATAAAATAAAAATTTCAAATTAAATAAATTACATTTCGAAGAAAACTATTTTTATGTAAAAAATAAATTTTATCCCAAAAAATTCATAAAAACATTTTATTAATATCATTAATAAAATTTATTTATTTTATATCCAATTAATATTTTTGATACTCATCCAATAAATTTTATAGGTATAAGATAAGGATAAATCTAATTTTATGAATAAGAATATATCTTTTTTCTAAAAGGAAATATTATTTCCTTTTAATGGGGAACCCATTTTAAATATTATTATTCAGACTATTATAATTTTCATATGAAAAAATAAATTCATTTTTGACAATGTAATAATAAAATTTAAGAGACAGCTCCCCACATGGAAGGGAAAATCATTATCAATGGATGGTCGGGATTTCCTAGTGAAATCTACTATCATCTCCAAATTTGGGTACTCATATATGTATGATTACATTAATCAAGAGTATCAATACTTGTATTAATAATTTTATTTGTAGTGGCAGCATATTTGAAAGAAGGCTGGAAACGGTTCCATGGAATAATGTTTGCAAACCTCATGTTGAGGGTTGTTTGTGTATCAAAAATCTATGTGGTTTTAATGAACCTTTGCAAGCCACATTTATAGGGTGGCATATAAACCTGAAATCTAAGGCCACTAGTTTTCTATAGGCCAGGTCGATTTATTGGCTTAAGGCATGATACTTAAACTATGTTAACTCCTCGGTGTGGCATGCCTTCAAGAATATTTTCTAAAATATTTATGTTGACTATCGATGGCATGTTTCCAAGTATTCTTGTCTTCACTTTTGGAAATATAATTGGACTAGTAATCATTTGACTAACTTGGTCCTATAAGGGGAATTAAATTTTGATTTTCATTTTTCAATCAAGGAAAAACTTTGTAGCATGGATAACTTTCTGGATCATATTACTTCGATTGTGGATGAAGATTGTTGGTCCTTTATGGGTGATTTTTTGGCACCGAAACCTGATGTCAGTGGTACTCTCACCTCCAAAGGGTACTATAATCATGCAATTGGAATATCAACTGATTCAAAATGGATGGGGAACCAGTAAAGGATGTTTTAAGGCCATCTCGATCTATTCTTTCATGGAGTTTGGCTCACAAAAAAATACCATCCGATGAATTTCTACAGGTATGTGGTATATCTATTTTCTCTATCTGCGCTTTGTGCATTCAACATAGGGAAGATGTGGATCATCTCTTTCTCAATTTCTATGTGGCTTTGGCGATGTGGAGAGAAGTTTATGAAATGTTTAAAGTTCACATGAACCATTTCAAAACAATAAGAGACTTCATAAAGTGAGAGATCTCTTTGAATCTGTCACCACAACTTTAGATATTCTTTCAGGTTGCTGATAAGAAGGTTTTCCATCTTATATAGAAATCAAGAAATATGTTCATATATGAATTGAATCACCTTCGGATCAGTGCTATTCTTTTAGGGATTTTTGTGGATGTCTGTGAGGTGGAAACACCAAGAGGTGTGTTTTTTTCAAACTACAATCATGATTTATCACTGCTCAATTGGATTGGGATGAAATGTAATTTTCAACCCTACATGGTACAAAATAATTCATATGACATGACCCTTTTAATGGGTGGATTAAAGTCAACTTTGATGGTTCTTCAAAGGTTAATCTGGGTCCCTCAGGCTTTGGTGATGTCTTTAGGGATCAGCAGGGAAGCGTTCTTGGGTGCACCTGTGGATCATGTTGTATTTTTTCCGACCTTCAAGCGGAAATATTTGGTGTTATAATGGTGGCAGATAAAGTGGAAACAAGGGGTTGGAATAAGATTTAGATTGAATTTGACTCCATGGATGTAGTCTCTGCCATTTGAACTGGGGCTTTTCATCTTTCTTGGAAGCTCACTAATCACTGGACTCAATGTCTGGATTCTCTCTACTCGAGAGACCACTTTGTTACTCGTGCGACTAAAGACAAAAATGCTTTGGCATATGGGCTTCCTAAAAAAGGTGTCAATGGTAACGATTTTCATTGGGTTGATCAATGTCCCCTATGATATCCTTCATTTTTAATAAGGATTTTTGTAAATATTTTACTTAATACATGTGTATATTTTTTTGCTAATATGGGGATCTTTCTTTTCTTGGCAAGATCATAGTTTTCCATTAAAAAATGAATTTTAATTCAAAACTACCTTTTCATCAAATTTACTTGTATAGTTAAATTATGTTTTTATTTGGTTTTAAAGTATAATTAGTTCAATGTTTCATCAATTCATCCAATTTAGTTAATTACAATAAATTTAAATTTGAAATTTTATGTAAATATATTTCAATATTTTGAAAATGTTTACTTTAATACCCCACTTTGTCATCCAAAATATGGGATAAATTTTAAATTAATTTCTCTCACTTATGTGATTATAATTTGAAGAAAATGGATTCCATTTTTTTGTTCACTTTAATTTATAATTTATAAAAATTTTAACTTAGTTTGTGGCCAAAACTTTTATTTAAAGTGGTTAAAATTGATTACATAGATTAAGAAAAAAAAGATTAATAAAGGACTTAATCTTAAACATAAGGGACAAAATAACCACCAAAATTGTCCAAAATAAATCTTATGTTCATATTCCACACCTATACTCTATTTTATAATATTGGACCATTATTAGTGCCTCATGGGATGCTAAAAACGTGGGTGTAAACCCATTTTAAGAAATGTACAAAATATCCACTCCTCCTTCACTATATAAAAGCACTCACCCATCCCACTAATTCATAGATATCAAGACCTTTGTATCTTCCAATGTATACCCAAATATCCTCCAAAAATCCCTACATTCGTTGAAGAATCATCAGTTTGGTAATAAATCTATCCAAAGAATTCCTTTGGTGCAAACAAGAAGGAATTATTCTAAGAATAGGTACTTGTGGATTCAATAAGGTTTCCTTATGAATTTTATATTCCTTCATGTTTTGAAAATAACAAACACCTATATTAAGGAAAAATATATTTTATCCTGATAAATGAAATTTTGCTTGCTCATGGAAAATTTTCTCCTTACCCTGCTTTTCTTTCATAAGGAAAATTTTCCTTCTCCAAGGAAAATTCATCCTTACCGTGTTTTCATTGTTCCTGCTATAATTTCTTTAAATCTAAACTTTTTTTATTTTTAAGTGTAAAAATCATTTTCATATTGAAAAACCTCATAATCCTATAAATACTTGATTTAAGATCATACTATTTTAGAATCTGAATTTAGGTTTGGAGTTCTCTGAATTTAGACTCCGAACTCTTTTGAGTTCTGATTCCGAGTTCTCTGAATTCAGACTCTGAACTCTTCTCAGTTCTGACTCTGAGTTCTCTGAATTCAGACTCCGAACTCTTCTGAGTTTGGACATTGAGTTCTCTGAATTTAGACTCCGAATTATTATCAGTTCAGAGTCCAAATTCAGGTTACGAAGTCTTATGTGTTTAGACTCCGAACTCCTATGAACTCAGACTCTGAATTCTAGATACAAATTCTTATGAATTCACACTCCGAATTTAGGTTACGAATTCTTATGAGTTCTAACTCCGAATTCGGGTGACGAATTCTTATGAGTTCTGACTACGAATTCAGGTTATGAGTTCTTATGATATCTTACTATGAATTATCTTATAAACAGAATTCGAATATCATGTATTATAGACTCCAAATATTTTTTTGAGTAGACTCCAAACTTTTATTTATCTTAGACTCCGAAAAATTGGTTTTGATTTAGCAACAATATTATTCTCATCATTGATATAGTTATGAAAGGATGTAGTACATTCTGTTTCTAACTAACCGTAGTTTGAGTGACATGTGTATAGGTCCCTCTCAGATTGATGGAAAAATTTGAACATTAAAGGAGGGAGTCAACCATTGTAGATGTGCCTATAAATAGGAGCTCATTTGAATAAGCTCACAACTCTTGGAAAAATTTAGATCTGAAATGATTTCTAGGGAGAGATACTCTCATGTTTAGTGCTTACTAAATGACTTATTCAGATTGATTCGTGCGACTCTGATTCCTATTGTAAAAAATCGAGAGCTTCTGGGGATAATAATACAGAGGTGTCGACTACCTTAAAGTTCGACGACTACCTTGCTGAGGAAGACAGAGGTGTCGACTATCTTAAAGTTCAAGAAATTCCTTACCGAGGAAGATAAAGGTGCCGACTACCTTGAAGTTCGAGGGCTTGCATGGATTGCAAGACAGATACTGATCTTCTAATTGAGGGATTACCTTGGTGTGGGTAAGACACACATTCTTGAAAGTATAAATCAATTGACATTTATCCAAGGTTGTTATATACCCTTATCTTTGGGTTAAATGATTCTATAGCTGTTACTTGTATTGTTCCAAGTTTATTTTTCCACTGCATTTTTATTTTTAATTAGAGTATAAATATCTTATACTTTCTAGTTTTTGTATACTATGATTAGTGAGATTTTATATGCTTTAAGGTAGAATATTTTTTCTAGTAAACTTTTCATAAGTTTCATTTCTGGAACCATATTACTGGAACCTGAATATTCAGAATCACATTTCTAGAATCAATAATGTTTATAGAACTAAGAGGTTTAGTGAATTTACCTTGTTTAATTTTATTAAACATTACCATATTTAAACGTTCCAAAAGAATTTTTAAAGTATATAATTTTCCTACCTCTTGTATATTGAGCATCTACTTTCATTAGTTCGATTCTAAAATTGGTATCAAAGGAGGTTTCTGAAATAATTATATTCACATATATGTTTTCCTTGATCAATTTTTCCATATTTTATAATATTTTCCTTTCCTAGGAATATTTTACTTGATTACGAACTTTTTATTTTTAACAAGTTTGTGTGGAAAAATTTTTCTTTAAGATGATATGAATGAATGTTGGTTCCATCAACAATCTAAATCCTTCAAGACCACCTATTTTTTTATGGAAATGATTACGAATATTGGAGGGATCGTATGAAAACCTTTTTTATCAACACTGTAGTATATAACTATGTTATGCTTACTGCAGGATATAAAATCCCTGACAAGGAAGTTAGTACTTTCACCAATCAGGAAAAGCATGAATATCAACTGAATTATAAGGTACAAAATACATTTCTTTGTTGTATGGTGGGAAATATATATAGCCAAATTTCATCTTGTGAAGCAGAAAATTGTATTTGTAAGAAGCTGGAGGTTACTAACTTTGGGAACATCAAAAGTTATTGAAACTAGAAGTGTCATGCTCAGAGCGGAATAACATGGTTTTTTCATTCCTTATGGAGGAACAATATCTAAGGTACAACAGAGATTTCTAACTATTGTCAATAGTTTACAATACATGGGTGCGAATGTATTAGATGATAAAGATCTTGTTCATATGATCAAAGACATCATGCCCAATGAGTGGGAATCGAAGAGAACATCTATAGATGAGAACATGAAGGTCACTCAGATTTCACTTGGTGAATTATTTGGAGCACTTCATCAACATGAAACTATAATAAAGAGAGATGATGATAATATTAAAATGAGTAATGGGAATGGAAGAGTTTCTTTTACAACGACTTCAAATAATATGAAATCCATAACTCCTGAGAGTGTTAGAATATCCAAATCTAAGAAGGTAGTTCTTCAATATGAAACTAGTGGAAGTGAATCTTCAGAAAATGAGTTAGAAAACCTTTATCAAAGGATAAACAAGATTGTTGGAAAGAAGAAATTTCAGTCCAGATACAAGAATAACGAAAGGAAAGATAAGAAAGAATCTGAAGTCACTTGTTATGAATGAAAAAGATCTATAAATATAAGTCCATATTTCCCTATTCATATGAAAAGGAAACGAAAGGAAAAGCATTCTAAAAGAAATAGAAAGAAGTTATACAAGGATAAGGCTAAGAAATTCATTAAAGATAATGACACCGGGAGTGCTAGTGGTGGAGACTCTTCTAATGAATCATTAGAATATGAATCTTCATAATAGAAGAATCTTGGATTACTAGCCAAGCTACCTATTGAAAATTATTGTCTAATGGATAAGGTACACAATGCAGAATTCATGAATAATGTTTCTTTAAATGAAAATTTTAGTATTTATAAATATTATATCTCTTCTGATGAAGAATCTTATTCTGATGAAGTTAATACTTTACCTATATAAGAATAAGTTTCTATATTTTTTAACTCCTTGAGATTGAGAACTCAGAACTCAAGAAAAAGAGTGATAAGGAAAATTATAGAAATATTATTATTACTAAGGAAATATCAGATCTTTCTAAATATATTGATAATAAAATCTATGATTTTGAAAGTATATCAAAAAATATTGAAGAAGTTAATTTTGATAAGGATAACCTTTCTAAGGATCTAGAAAAAGTAATTTCAATGAGAAATGTTTTAGAGACTAGCTCTAGTTCCAAATCTAATGATTTTGAGGATAAAAACATGGTTATTAAAATCAAATACAAATTTTTTTCCTTAAGGAAGTGTTTTTCAAACATTACCTTAGGTAAGGAAAATTTTGATAAAATGTATTCACAAATCCAACCTGTAAGGAATAGTTTTGGATTTGGTTATACTCATGCTAAACAAATTTTTAGTAATAACTATTTTGTTCCACAAAGTAGTCCTTTCTGCAATAAAGGTCAATGTGGTGGACACTAGGAAAAAAGTTTTTCTTTAAACAAAACCCAATCTTTGGTTTTCATTAAGCTTATTTTTCAAAGAAAATGTGGGTGCCTAAGATTTTTCTTTCTGAAATTTCTGGATCAATGAAAGTTTGGGTTCTGAATGTCTAACTCTCTTATTTTTAGGAAAATAAGGAAATAAACAAGAGAAATACATGGTAAATTGATAGTGAATGTTCCCAACATATGATTGGTAACAAAAACATATTTGAAAAGATTATCAAGACGAAAGGAGAAAAATTAACATTCGAAGATAATGCTCAGGGAGAAATTATTGGTATATATAATATTGTTCTTCTTGGAAAAACATTGATTTCAAATTTTTTATTTGTTAATGGTCTTAAGCACAACCTCATTAGCATAATTCAGTTATGTGATAAAGGTTACCCTGTGAATTTTAGGAATGATAAGTGCTTAGTACAGAATTCCAAAGAATAAATTATTCTTTCTTCCCATAGGAAAGAGAATGTATTCACACGAAACATAGAAGACCTTAGGATCCATGACATACCTTTCTTTAGTGAAATGGAAGAACTTTATTGGTTGTGGCATAGAATGTTTGGTCACTGTAACCTTAAGAACCTATGTAAACTCTCTAAGAAAAGACTTATTAAAGATCTACCAGAACATATATTTGATTCATAAAAAGTTTGTGATCTTTGTCAATATAGAAAGCAACATAAATAATTTTTTAAATCAATTGGTGAAGTCTCGACAACTGATGCATTACAGTTGGTGTATATGGATCTTTTCAACCCAAAAAAAACTAGGAGCACTGGTGGAAAATATTATTTATGTTTCTTAGTTGATGATTACACTATATTTACATGGGTCTATTTTCAAGAAACGAAATCTAAATATTTTTCATATTTAAAAAGTATTAGATCCCAAGTTAAAAATGAGAAAAACCTCCCATTGAAAACTATTCATAGTGATCATGGTTGAGAATTTCAAAATTCTTAATTTGAAACTTTTTGTAGTAGAAAATGCATTACTCACAATTTCTCAGCACCAAGAACCCCTCAACAGAATGGTGTTGTCGAATAAAGAAATAGAATTCTTATAGAGATAACAAGAACCATGTTCAGTGAATATTCTATAACAATACATTTATGGGATGAAGCTGTAAGTACTGCTTGTTATACTATAAATTTAGTTTTAATTATACCTTTTCTTAATAAAACTCTTTATGAGTTATGGAATGGTAGAAAACCTATACTTTTTTACATCAAGGTTTTTGGATGCATTGTATTCATTCTGAATACTAAATATAATCTTCATAAATTCACACCAAAATCTAATGAAGTAATCTTCTTAGGCTACTCCACAACTTATAAGGCCTGTAGAGTTTTTAATAAAATCACTTGCACTATTGAAGAAACATTACATGTTATGTTTTATGAAACTGATCCCTTTGTTTTTAAACAACCTCAACCTACATCCTCAGATGTGTTTTCAAAAACTAATTTTCAACCCTTGATAGAATATCATTTTGACAAGGAAAATGTTCAAGAAAATGATTCTGAGACATTCAACCCTGAAGCGTTTCTGCCATATGTTGATGAACAGGTTTGGAAAAACCAAAATCAGTAGTTTCTCAAGAATCATCCCAGTGATAGTATAATTGGGGATGTAAATCAACCTGTTAGAACTATAAGTTCCATAAGAAATGAAGTAGAACATCTAGAATTCCTTTCCCAATTAGAACCAAAAATCACTGATGAATCTTTAGGTGATGATGATTGGATCAAATCCATACAAGATGATGTAAATGAATTCGAATGGAATAAAGTCTGGACATTGGTTGAAAGACCTAAGGAAACATATGTTATTAGAGTAAAATGGGTTTTCAGAAATAAGTATCATGAAAATGGAGTCATAGTAATAAATAAATCTAGATTAGTTGATAAAGGCTATAATCAACAAGAAGGAATAGACTATAAAGAATCCTATTCTCTAGTAGCTAGTCTTGAATATATTCATATATTACTCATCATTGCAGCATTCTTTAATTTCAAATCATTTCAAATGGATATGAAATGTTCTTTCTTTAATGGTTATCTTCAATAGATTTTTTTTCGAAAAACATCATGGATTTGAAGATACAAAACTTCTTGAACATGTTTTTAAACTTACCAAAGCATTGTATAGAGTTAAGAAATCCATTAGAGCCTGGTATGATATACTTACAGGATTTTTTCTTCAAAATGATTATGTTAAGGGAAATGCAGATCCAAACATTTATAAATAATGGTAAGAAAAATGTTTTTATTGTTCAAATTTATGTTGATGAAATTATATTTTGTTCAACTCAGCAATCTTTAACCAATTATTTTTTGCATCTAATGAAATCTGAGTTTGAAATGAGTATGATGGGTGAGTTAAAAATTTTCCTAGGTTTTCAAATTTCTCAAAAACCAGAAGGAACCTATATATATCAACACAATTATATTAAATATATTCCTAAAAAGTATGGATTTGACAATAATAAGAGTATTAGTACTACCATTGGTACCTCAAAATCACATGATATTGATGAAGCTGGGAAACCGGTGGATCAAACATCTTTTAGAGGTATGATTGGAAGTTTACTATACTTGACAACTAGTCTTCCAAACATAATGTTTTCAGTATGCTTATGTGAAATATATCAATCCAATACTAAGGAATCTAATTTAAAGTGTTTGAAAATAATTTTTCACTATATAAAGGGAACCATGGAACTAGAACTCTTTTATACTTTTGGAAATTATTTCGTTTTAAAAAGTTTTTCAGATGATGACTTTGGTGGATGTTGAATGGATAGAAATAGCCCATCCGGAACATGCCATTTCCTAGGATCTTTTTCAGTTTCTTGGTCTTGCAAGAAGCAACACTTAGTAGCACTTTCCACTACTGAAGTTGAATATGTAGCAGTTGGAAGTTGTTGTGCTCAAGTATTATGGATGTAACACACACTCACAGACTATATTATGATTTTTACCAAAATAAAATTGTTTTGTGATAATACTAGTTCTATTTACCTTAGTAAAACCCCTGCACATCACTCTCATGCAAAACACATAGATATATTTTAATACATTAAACAGAATTCATGAATGATAACCATAAGGTAATCCTTCTTAATAGTTTCATGTTGAAACATATCTCCTTACTTTAAGAAACTAATTTTCATATGGGGATTACATTTTCTTGTTAGATTTTTAAAAAAATCGTAATTAAATTTTCTTAGTTATATTTTCAGAATTTCTCGTAATCAAATTTACATAGTCATATTTTCAAAAAAATTTGTAATCAAATTTTCATAGTTAGATTTTCAAAAAATTTCATAATGAAGTTTTTATTTCCCAAATTTTTCGTAATGAAAATTTTCATACTCAAATTTTTTAAATGAATGCTTTTCGTACTAAAATTTTCATAATGAAGTCTTTTTGTACTCAATGTTTTTGTATTTTAAAATCATCATAACCCAAAGTTCTTTAAGAGGAATTATACTTATAACGAATAATATAACTGACAAACCGAAAGGCATGATTTCCTTTCTTAGGTTTTCGTAATCATATTTTACATAATTTTTTTAACTTCAAATTCTCTTTTCGTTTAATCCGATTTTTTCCTTTAAAAATGCTCAAAAGATCAGATCCTTTCAAAATTTCTTTGCAGTCATCATTTCAACTGTTATATCAAGTCAGAAGACTTCTCAACCATTGTATTGAGTTTTGAAGTTGAATTGTCGCTTCTAAAACCTATATAAAGGATCCATGATGGAAATACCACATCAAAACTCAATCCTTAGCTTGTTGAAGCTCTGAATCTCTACTTAAACCCGTTCCGAACTTCTCATAGTTTTCTCAAATCTGAATGTCTGTTGAAGAATCCTCTCAAAAAGACATTTCTATTGTCAATCAAATCTTGGAGTAGAAAATTTATAGATAAAGGTTGTTTCGTCCATACTTTTACTCTAAATATTATTCCATCATCTTGAAGAATATCAAGATAAATAGATGGGAGACTGTTTTCGTATCGAGGCCAGGGTCTCAAGATTTGGTTTGTTCAGATTTTCTAATTGAATTTTATGGGACAATGAGTTTCTTTAAGGAATAAGGCAGAGATAAGTTTTCGTTCAAAATCTATGTAAAGACTTATGCTCTCTCATACACTATTGTTGTGATCTTGGTTGGTTTATCTAATGAAGGAGAAGATGAGTTTTTCACTCAAAATCTGCCAGATATTTAAAGAAGTTTTTTCAATAAGAAGGCTATGGCTTATCTTAGACTCTCAGATGTAAAGACTCCAATGATCTCCTACTTTTCTACTAACTGTTGGATTCTTGACTTATGGGTTCAAAGATTCATCATTCCGAGGAAAGGTGACAATGATACATTGATGAAGAGTGACATGTATATCTTGGATTTATTAGTAAATATAAGGAAGATCAACTTGGTAAAACATATTCTTTTTATTATTGAGAACATAAATAATATAAATCTGATGGCTTATAATATTATGTAGCCACCATTGTTTCAAAGATAATTGTTTGGTGCTTATAGTCTTTCAAAATTCCTTATAGTTCTAAGCCTAGGAATTTCCAAGTCATGTTGTTCAGTGATGATACTATGAAGAGGATGAAAGTTGGGTTCTCTAATGAATCCAAAGAATTTTATGACCAACCTATTGAAGACGCTGATGTTATTCGAAAGAAACAGGAGGTGGTTGAACCATCGAAAAAGGCTGGAAGGAAGAGGAAGTCGAAGGAAGTAGAAGAGGAAGAAAAAACCTCAAAATCTAAGAAAGCCCAATCCACACCTCCATAGCCTAATAAGCAAAAAAGCATATTCGGATAAGGTTGTAGAAAAGTGGAGGGAAGATATGAAAAATAAGATATCAGTGGATCCATGTTTTGGTTTGGATCCTGCTGAAGCCAATGATGTAAAAGAGAATACTGCTAATGAGCATGAGAAGCAAGCTAGAGAAAAGAAGCAAAATAATAAGATGACTGAAGTAGAGATTGTCCAATCCCTTTTGGAAGCTTCTAAGAAAGCATGAAATAATATCCTAGTACCTAAATCCTTCTTAATTGATGCATTACCAGAGACTCTGGGAATGAAATTCGTGAATCTGGAAAAAGTGCAAGAAAACCTTGTTGAAGAAAAAGGAGTTGTCGAAGGAGTTGAAGAATAAGAGAGTAGTGGTGACACCATAGATTTGATTAAGAAAGTTGAATATTTCCATGAGATGTAAAGTCCATCCAAGAAGCTCTCAATTTGAAATTGTGAGGCAGAATCTTCTCAGCTTGTTACTCCTGGGAAAGATCATAAAAAATAGGATAAGAAAGCTGAAGATGAAGTGAATAAGCTTCCTGAGGAAGAATGTTCTAATCATGACTTCATTAAAACTGAGGATGCTGAGGCAATAGTTGAGATGGAAGATGTGGATGAATATAAAATTGTTCAGTTATCTGACAGTGAACATGAATCTCCAAATCAAGAGGAAGACATTCTGAGAGCTGATCAGGGTAAACAAGTAGTTTTTGATACTCTTATAAGAGATGTGGTGAAGAAGAAGGAAGCTAGTGGATCATTGAAGAGAAAGGCTGATGAGATAGAGAAAGAAGCCTCACCAAGCAAAGTCTCATATTTGGAATCATCATCCCTTGGACAAGACTTTGTTGTCCAATCTTTGAAGAAGCTTGTTTTGACTATTCTGATTTTTCCAAGTATTGACTCCAGAAGCCAAATGCTTCAACACACTATAAATCAAAAGTCAGATAGAGTATCCATGGTAATGGATATGTCTGTAAAACAGGAGGAAGATTTGAAGTCTTTAATTATTGGATACATTTCTCACAAGAGATCTTGCAAGAATATGACCAGTTGATCAAAGAAAATAGTTCAAGATTTGCAAATTCTTGATGACTTTCAGGATATAGTAAAGGATGATTTTGAAACTAAAGAGGAAATGTTCAAAGATATCACCAAATCCTTTGAAAAAAAACTATCTCTTGAGAAAAATTCCCAGATCCAAGAAGTAAAAGTCATGAATGGAAAGTTATATTCAGTTGCTCAAAGTTGTAAGAGAGAAAGGGATGATCGGATTGAGATTGAAGATAAGTTAGTCAGGCAAGATGAAGTATTGATGTCTCAGGAAGAAAAAATAAAATCCTGAGATAAGAAATTAGAAAATTAGGATCAGATTATAAAGCGAGCAGAAGAAGATCATAAGGAGCTTAAGAAGATGAAAACAATAGTGAGGAAGTTGATGTCAAAGGAAAAGAAGGATTATTTCCAATCCGATATTTAGTTGTACTTTCATTATTTTACAAAAAAATTTCAATCTTAATGAAATATTTGGATGCTCCTATTTTGTGTTGTCTAGTGAAAACCTTTCAGGTACCGTATTTTCGTTTCCATTCCCTTTAATCCTTTTTTAAATCACAATGGGGGATAATGGAATGTCAAATAGAATATTAAGTAAAAGAAGAAATTTCCCAAAGTAAAGGGAAGTTCATCTAAGAGAGATTTTTCATCATAAATATTTACATTTGAATTATAATGAAAAAACTCATTAAGGAAATCAGAATATGATCCTTAGTGGTTTTAAAGCATAAGGGGGAGTTAGTTTTATTCACCATGATCCATAAGTAAAGGGACATAAGCTTTTATTTTCATGTCCATAAAAATTCAAAGTCCTTATATTCTTTTTCATGAGGATTTTTTTTCTTTCCAAAAAGGCTGAGAATTTTGAGTTAATAAGTTTTCCTTATGACTTTCCATTACTTCCTGTTTTGAAAATCACAATCACCTATCATAAAGAAAATTTTATTTTATCTTGATAAAAGAAATTTTCCTTCCTCAAGGATAATTTTTTCCATACTTTATTTTTCTTTCATTAGGAAAATATTCCTTCTATAAGGAAAATTCATCTTTACTATGTTTTCATTGTTCATACTGTAATTTCTTTAAGTCTAAACTCATTTAATTTCTTAGTGTAAAATAGGTTTCACTGTGAAAAACCTCATAATCCTATAAATACTTGATTAGGAGGATTCTATTTAGGAATCTGAATTCAGGTTCCGTGTTCTCTGAATTTAGACTCTAAACTCTTCTGAGTTATGACTCTGAGTTCTATGAATTAAGGCTCCGAAACCTTCTGAGTTCTGACTCCGAGTTCTCCAAATTCTGACTCCGAACTCTTCGGAGTTCTGACTCTGAGTTCTCTGAATTCAGACACCGAATTCTTATGAGATCAGACTCTAAATTCAGGTTACAAACACTTCTGAGTTCAGACTATGAACTCCTATCAACTCAGACTCTGAATTCAAGATATGAATTCTTATGAATTCAGAATCCGAATTCAGGTTACGAATTCTTAGGAGTTTTGACTCCAAATTTTGGTTACGAATTCTTATGAGTGATGACTCCAAATTCAGGTTACGAGTTCTTATCAGTTCTGACTCTGAATTCCATGATAAAGAGAATCTGAATATCATGTATTATAGACTTCGAATATTTTGTTGAGTAGACTCTAAACTTTTAATTTGGATAGACTCCAAAAAAATTTGTTTTGATTTTGCAACCATATTATGATCATCTTCTATATTGTTATGAAATTATGTCGTACATTCTATTTCTAAATAACCGTTGTCTGAGTAACACGTGTACAGGTCCCTCCAAGATTCAGGAAAAAATTTGACCGTTTGAGGATAGAGCCGACAATTAGAGATGTGCCTATAAATATGATCTCATTTGAAGGATCTCACAACTTTTAGACAACTTTTGATCTGAAGTTATTTTTAGAGAAAGATACTCTTGTGCTTAGTGTGTACAAAACTTCTTGTTCATATTTCTTCGTGTGACTTCGATTATTGTTGTACATAATAAAGGGCTTTTGGGGATAGGAAGACAGAGGTGTCGACTACATTAATGTATAATTACTTCCTTGCTGAAGAAGACAGAGGTGTCGACTACCTTAACATTCGAGGACTTACTTGCTGAGGAATCCAGAGGTTCCGACTACCTTGAAGTTCTAGGGATTTCGAGGATAGTAAGACAGATACCAATCTTTAGATTGAGGGCTTATCCTGGTGTGGGTAATACATAATTTCATGAAGGTTTAAATCAAGTGACCTTTATCCAAGGTTGTTGGATACCCTTCTCTTTGGGTTAAAATATTCTATACTTGTTACTTGTATTGTTTCATGTTTATTTTTCCATTGAATTTTGATTATTAAAGAATGTATAACCATATTATCCTTCCTAGTTTTTGTATACTCTGATTAGTGAGATTCAATACGCTTTATGGTAGAATCATTTTCTTGTAAACATTTCTTAAGTTTCATTTCCAGAACCATATTACCGGACCCTGAATTTTCGGAATCACATTTCTTGAAACAAGCAAGTTTATTAAACTAAGAGGTTTCGTGAATTTACTTTGTTTATCATTGTTAAAAATTACCATCATTAAAATTTTCAAAATAATTTTTCAAGTATACATTTCACCCCCCCCCCCTCTTGTATATTGAGCATCTACATTCATTATTTCTATCGTACATTACTATCTTTCCTCAAGCTCTTTTCTTTTAATTTCATTATCCACCCCCTCAACTCTAATATTTCCATGATTATATAATAACCTCAGTTTGAAAAATATTAATATATGTTTTTATTATTTTTATTATACCTAATATTAATCTCAATTCCATATAATGGGTAATAAACATACAATTATTGTGTTTGGTAAACTAAGGTGTCCGGAAATGATGTTGTTTGTTTTTCCTTTACCACCTCTCATGGTTGATAATTACGAAGGAAACTATATTTTATATTATATATATAGTATTTGTGATTTATTTTTGCTTATTTATTTATTATATAACTCATTCCTTATTTCATTCCAATTACTGTAATGACAATAACTTCATTTGTGCATGTCTGAACAACCACATCCTTAAAGCGATTGATTCGTTCACACATTACATGAAACATATTAATGGTTGGTTTAGTAAAATTATTTGATATTTATTAGATAATAATTCTAATTTTATGATAATATATTTATATATTCACATATATTTCATTTACTTTCTTTATTTCAGTACAATAAGAAAACAAAAACAACGATCATGCATATGTACGACAATCAGTCTCCACAAACACAGTGTTCAAAATCATATATCCATATATTTTGTATTATTATAAATACTTATATACTAAATATTTATGATATATAAATAATATTTCACAGTATTTAAATATGGAAATCATGATCTAAGTAAGTGTATCAAGAATAAAATTTCAAAATATATATGATAAACAATGTGGTTCTTACATGAAATGCTTCTTTAACATGAAATTGTTCATTAACGGGTAATATAAAGTAAATATTTAATCATATATGGTATGATATGTTTGAATATGGTATTTTTCATATTAATAACAAAATTATATTTATTATACATGATGTTTTAATGGGTCTATGGTAATTCAAGACTTAATGTAAGGGTTTTCTCATCTCACATTTGGTATTTTTGAGATACATACTATGTTCACCACGCATTTTGTGTGTGGTGTATATAAATATCATGTATGTATTATATGATAACTATTAGTGTATTTATTTATATTTAAATATTAATTTCATTATATCTATTTTATTGGTTTTATTTTTCAAATGTTACCAAATAGGTTAGGTAATTTTTCCTCAAATTTCTTGGTTTGAGACACAAGTTATGTTATGCATCTATATTATTTTATAAGGTGTATATAATTTACCATTGGAATGTTATATCATGACTATTATTATTTTAATGATATTAAAAGTTCCATGTAATTTTAATCTCTCATGTAAATTATGATTTAAGGTTACCAAAGTGGTATGACTTTATTTCTATAATCTCATCATTTATCGAGATTTTTTACAATTATGATTCCATTGAGGAAATATTTTTATCGACATATTAAGAACACTCATAAATATTATTCTCCTATGGTTATTAATGTTATATAAATGTAATGATATCATTTTTACAATATTTGGTACATAAGATGATTTAGAAAATGCTTTTATGAAAATCAAATTTTATTTCTCCTTTCGGTCAGAAATATGTGTTCTCTCAAAACCATGTTTATTGATAATTTTTTACATTTTTTCTTCCATTATTATATTATCATTAAAATATAATTTTATCGATTTTTTACCTTTTTAAAAAATGGTTTTATAAAGAAAAATTCCTTTCATTTTCTGATCGGGGAATTTTTCTAAACATTTTATGGTGAATAAAAGGAAATTTTCAGGATGTGCATAATTACTCATCATCATCACCATAATTTCCTTGAATATTACTTTGTATGTCTACAGGTTTATATTTAAGGAAAATATTATCCTGATATATTTTAAATACATTTTTCTAAAGTGGTTTTAAATAAAAAAAAATTCCAAAACTATATTATATTTTAAAGTATTTTAAATTATTTCCTAAGATTTATTTATTCGTTAAAAAGTTTATTCTCAAAGAAAATGGTTTTAAAATATTTGTTGGTTTAAAATTTATTTTTAAAATCAGAAAATTTATTTTCTAGAAGAAATTTTTTAAATTAATTTTTAAGCTTATTTTTCCTGTTTTAAATGTGATTTTCAATGAAAATGTTTTTGAAAAGGATTTCTGTGTTAAAAACTGATTTTTCGATAAATGTTATTTTCATTAAAAAATTATCCATGTTATCATTCAAAATAATTATCCATATAAAATGAATTAATTTGATATAGTTTACGATTTACTGGTGATATGACCTAAGTAAACCATTATCATTATTTTTTTTGAATGGTTATGTTTATGATTTCAATTTGTTTTTGAAACTCCTTTATCTTCCACTGGTTATACCATGATAAGATTCTTATGAAACGAATTTCCTTCCATGGTTTTTTCTTGGATGAAATTGTTAGGATAACTATCTAGTTTACATAGGTAATGATATGATGAACGTATTATGAAACCCAATTAATTTTATGGGTTACAGAATGATGTTTAGGAATCCTATATCTTTTTAGGGGTCATGATAAAATGAATGTTTTATTATCATGTGGAACATGTATGTATGATCTTATTATCAGAAGGATGGGAAATATATCTCCATCTAATGCATTGGGTAATGATAAATTATTTATGATCTCAATAGGGTATATGGGAGTGCATGTTATGCCCAAAAATATAGAATCTTAAGCCCAAAACAAGAGGGTGTACAAAAGGGAATCCCAATCATTAAACAAGAGGGAATGTTAACCTGAAATTAGAGGGACTCTAAGACCAAAAAAGTAGGGTACGTGAGAGGGAATATCATGTCTAAAATAATTGGGTATGCAGGAGGGAATCACAAGACTGAAATAAGAGGGTACCTGAGACGACATTCTAATCCCGAAACTAGAGGGTACATTGGAGGGAATTCGAAGCCCAAAAAAATAGGGCTCATTGGAGGGAATCCCAATCCCCATGTAGTTACACATTTGATTATATGAATCCTAAAAGATTAAGGTGATCTTTTTAGATATCATGGACATATGATTTTCTACGATAATGTGTCTAACAAAAAATACATGTATTATTCCTATGTTATGATGTCATCGATTATCCTCTTGATTACCGTATCATTAATATCTTAAAAACCTCTAATATTTATCCAATGTTTTATGTTGATTATCATTGATACATAAGTTATGATATTAGATTTTTATGGTAAAATTATTATACCCTTATTCTAATGTTTATGACCACATATCTACTTTTTTACCCTTTCTAAGAATATCAGCTCACCCCTTTCTTATGTTTTCTATATCTATGTTATTAAGAAATGTTTTATGTGGAATTAATGAAGTAAAAGATCATTTTTAGAACCATTTATGATGTTTCACCATGTTAAAAGATTTTTTTTCAAGATTCCAAAGACACTAAACTATTATGGTCCTCAAGTATGTAATTTTTTAATGTTCTGAAAACTGTGTAATATACATGTATGTAAATCCAGGGTTTCTATAGATTAAATCACAAGAACATATTGGTTAGCCTTTGGATAATATGATGCAAAAAAATAGTGACATATCTGTGGAGATTTCTTAGGATATGTCTAGGGGTTCCTCTATGTATAAGCCTCTGGTGCCATAGATTTAAACTAATGTTTCCTAATTTAGACATCCTATATGTAATTTTTCATGATTATGTTTTTTTCACTATGATAATTGTTGATAGCACTATGAATTTTGGTTTTCTTCAATGTAAGAATCTATAAAGAATTGGGATTACATTGAATGTGACAAAACATTATTTGATATGAAATTAAATGGGATGATCAATAGAGTGAAAAATTTTGTGATCATGCATAATTATTTTTTAAAGAACAAGATTAAAAATGTGTACCTTAAACAACTATAAGATTCACCAATGATGATAGTTAAGGATTTAACTAGGAGTTTGGGTAATGAAGACAATAAAGGAAATAAGATTCAGTTTCCTTTGTGTTAATAATGTGGACGAAATTACCCAAGTAATTTTTTTAGAGATATAGGAAGATTTTTTGAATGTGGAAATAAAGGATATAAAGCATGTAACTAAAAATAAAAAATGATGATTTTGGTTAATGAAATTGACGGGAACATCGACCTCCCTAATAAATCATAGATTATTACATTCTATAGGTGTGGAATGAGTGGTCATTAGGAAAATTGATGTCCCAAGTGAAAATATCATCAAGAGAATGAGAATGGTTTTATAAGTAATTGTTATATTTATGATGATGATGATTATGATACATGTTAAATGTGAAATGAAAGAGATATTAAGTAATATGACGTTGTTTCCTTTTTAATGGTACAAGGATAAAGTTGAATAATAAGAGATTTTATTTATTTGGATTTCATAATTATATTTTATGAATGATTAAATATATAAGGATTATTCAGTCAATTTTTTATCTAAGGATTTAAATAAATATATTGAATGGTTATAATGGACTAGAAATGAGATTTAATTGAAAGGATACATGATTTATATGGGATGATAACCATTAAATTGTTTAGATAAGGATGTTTTTATAATGATATCTTGGATATGAATAAGTAAATTTGATGGTATTGATTACCTCATAAATGATAAAGGATTTTCTAAAAAAGTAGTTTGTACTATTATGGATGGATTTTACAATATTTTTCAATTTAATGAATATATCCAAAAAACTGAGAATAAGGAAACATGACTAATTTAAATATGTATTAATGGTAACTAATGTTAGTACCATTTTTCAAGAGAACACTCAATGAAGGTGTTCACATGTTCAGTATGAGATAAATATGATCGAATTTATGATATATTTGGGATTAATATTAAGCTAATTTAAAATATATTGACCTTATTTCTAATGTTATATACATTACTATTTAAAGAAGATCTAAAGAGTTAATAATTTATGGAATGGTTTATATTAAACATTGGATGAGGATTTAAAAATTAAACAATTATCATTACATATGAGTATTTATTCCTATTGGATAACTTGTAAAGGATTTTTGTTGAGATAAATTTACATGGAATAAATGATCATTCTATTTATGGATCTCATTATCTATTAACGCTTCAGGAATGATAATTTTACCTTTATTTCATTTAATAAGAGATGAAGTGGAATCTTAATTGAGGAAAAAAGGGTGAGGATATCCCCAAACCATGTATGTATATCGTATCATAAAAATAATTCAACATTATGAAAATGGGTCCTGAAATAATTCTTTTCCTTATATCATCATTTTCTATGATATCATTGACCTCTTTCATTCTTCTTCAGTTTATGGTTGTTTGATTATTAACTTTCATTGGATCACCCACTTTCTTCTAATCAATAATATTAATCAATATCTTTGATTATTTATGGTTTTCTTCTATGTCCATGTTTTTAATTTCCACATTTCTCTCTTATATGGAATCCTATTTATGAGTAACATTGGGTAAAAGTTATGTTTCCAACATTACCCTTTTATAGGAAGTTTCTGTACTATTTTTTATGATGATGATTTATATGATTGGAACATTCATTTTTAATCTTTTCATATACTAGATGAATTTAAATGTTGAAATTAATTTAAAGGGGGTAAACTATGACACCCAAAGATATTCTGAAATATTTTTTTAAATTAATTTAATATTTTGGATATTTTTCATTTTACAGAAAACTGAATATAGATTTTTTTATATGAATGCACTATGTTTTTATTTCATTATATGCAACACCATATTCTTATTTATCTATAAAAAACACTTATATTATCTTTTGGTACACACAACACTTTGTTTTTATTTTTGTTACACATAATGATTTTCTCCTTTGATATCTTGTGTATCTCACAAAGTCTGGTTTTACAAAAAAATAATATACTATAAATATTATTATTAAAATATTATTAGAGCTACTACGAAGCCATTGGAATGGATGTTATGAACATGGTTAAATAAATTATTAATATATAGTTTATACAGGTATATAAATTGAGTTTTTTGTTTATCAATTATTTCCATTAAGTGAAATAATTATTTAAAAATAATTAAATTAGTTTACTATGAAAATCATTTTTTCATTATACAAACCAAATTTTATCCCAATAAATTAAATAAACTAATTTTGATGAAAATTTTAAATTAAAATTTTAAATTATATATTCAATCAATATTTTTTATACTCATCCAATAGATTTGAAATGTATAAAATAAGAATAAGTTAAATTTTTTGAATAAAAAGATGTTTTTTTCTAATAGTTGATTTTACCACCTTATAATGGCTATCCCATTTTAAATCTGATTTTTGAAAATTTAATATTTTTTATTTTTAAAAAATAGACTCTATTTTGGAATGAATAATATCACAATGTAATTTTTTAAAATATTATGAATTTTTCTAATGATGTTTCAGTTTTTGATGAATAATGAAATTCACTTAAATTTAATTCAAAAGTACCTTTTTATCAAATTTATTTTTATATTTAATTATTTATTAATTTTATTAAAGCATAAATAGATGAATTTAAATAAATTTATACAATTTACATCATTGTAATCACTTTCCCATTGAAATTGGATATAAAAACATTTCAAACTACATAACATTTGTACATTAAAAACATGCTTTTTCGTCTCATATATGGGATTTAATTTAAATTAATTTCTACCGATTAATGGTTTTGAATTTGAAAAAATGGATTCCATATATTATTTCTCCATAATATATTGTGTATAATGAGGTCAAATTAGAATTTTACCAAAAGTTTTGTGAATGTGGTGAAAATTAATTTCAATGATTAAGCAAAAAATTTGCTTAATGTAGGACTAAAACTTAAACTTAATTCCCAAAAATTACTAAAAACTTGTCTAAAATCCACTTTATGTTAATATTTATACCATATGAAATCTTTTCTTGTGTTTTTACCATAGTTATATCCACATTATTTGGAAAAAACATGGGTGGAATTCCCTTTTCAAAAATTTACTTGATTGTCACTACTCTTCTACCCCCAAAACAACTCTTATTCAATTATTATATTATACCTTCATTATCCAAAATATGTCAAGGTGTTTTTAATCTATTTTATCAAACTAAACATACACAAAAATCCATCTACTAGGTAATAAAGCATACCATTGTTGTGTATCGTGAATTACTGCTTCATGAAACGATGTTGTCCGTTTTTCCTTTACCCACCACTCATTATTGGGAATTATGATGGAAAATCTATTTTTATATGATATATATGATATATTTTATGAATTTATTCTTTTTTAATTAATATAAAAAAAATACAATCATGAATTCCATTTTTTGTAAATTATATAACCTCGTTTGTAGACGTTTGGACTGCCGCCTCCACATAGTTATGTGATTTGTTCAAACATTAAATAGAATGTATTAAGGATGTGTTTACTAAATGAATATGATATTAATGAAATAATAGTTCTAATGTAATGATAATATATATATATATAGACATATATTTCATTTACATTCTTCCTATCAAAACAATATGAAAATGGAAATAGCATTCATGCTTACGTACGACTTACCATCTCCATAAATAATATATCTCATATCATATATCAATATTTAACATATTATAATAAATGTTTATATAATTAGTATATATTATATATAAATCATGTTTTAAATTCTTGAAATAAGTAAATCATGATCTACGTAATAGGATAATGAATAAAAAGTCACAACACATACGATAAACAAAATTGTTATTTCCCAAAGAATTTTATTAACATGGAATTGTTAATAAACAGGTAATATGATGTCATAATTGAATCAAATATTTTATGATATATCAGGTTACATTTATTTTTATATGTACAATTATCATATATTTATTATATATTATATTTTAACATGCACAAATAAATTAAATACTTAAAGTACCACTTTTCTAATCTCTCTTTTTATATCCATGAGATTCATGGAATGTTCACCACTCATTTATTTTTTGTGGTGTATATACTTACTATGAATGTATTATATGATAATTTTAGTTAAATTTATAGGTATTTAAATTTCCATTTCTTGATATCACTCTCATGGTTTATATTGTTTCAATGTTACCAGATCAGTTAGGTAATTGTTTCTCAATTTCTTAATTTTGTGACACATGTTATGTTATGCACCAGCATTATATCATATAGTCTATATAATTTCAAATTGACATGTTATATCATGAGTCTTCTTATTTTCATTATATTGAATTTTTTAGGTAATTTTATTCCCTCATGATTTTTATGACTTAATGTTAACTGAGTTATAAATGTTTATTTCTACCATTTCATCATTTATAAAGAATGTTTAACGTTATGCTTCAATTGATGAATTCTTATGATCTATATCATAAGAAATCTAGTGACTTTTATTCTACTCTGTTAATTCATGTTCTATTCAATTAATGGTCACATTTTTCTACTCTTTGTAGTTAATATGATTAATAATATGTTTTTAAAATCCGATATTATTTCCCCATTTGGTCGGAAATTAGTGTTCATTCAAAATTGTGTTTTCTAAAAATATGTTCATTTTTATTACTATTACCATATGATCATTAAAATAAACTTTTACCCATGTTTTAACATTTTAACTAATGGTCTTATAATTTATTCCTCTTATCATTATCTGATCAGGGAAATTTTCTAATTTTTTATGGTAAAAAAGGTAATGTTTAGAATATATGGACTTACCCTCAATCATGGATGTCATTTCCATAATTATTACATTGTATTTTTAAAAGCATATTTTTAATGATAGTTTTGATAATATTCTAGAAATTGTTTTATATTATTTTCAATGAAAAGGGATTTCAAAAGAGTTATGTTTAAAAGTGTTTTGAATTATATTAAAATATTTCTTTATATGTTTTCATGTTTATAATAAAATGAAAAGGTTCTAAAATATTTTATAATTTAAAAATATTTTTTAAAATAGAAAAGGATATTTTCCAAATCGAATGTTTTATATTATTTTTAAATCTGATTTTTCAAATTTTCAGTGTTCTTTCCAAAGAAAAGCTTTTTGAAAATGTTTCATGATTTATAAACTTATTTTCCAAGAAAGGTTATTTTCCTTATGAGATGATCTATATTACATTTCAAAATCATCATCCATTTAAGAAGAAATCCTTTCATATAGTTTATTATTTAATAGGGTTATTTTTTAATGAAACCTTTCTCATTAATTTTTTAAATGGTTTATGTTTAAGATTTCAATTTTTATCAAAACTATTTCTCTTCCACATATTATTCCATGATAAAACACTTATGAACATGTTTCCATTAATGGGTTGTTATTGTAGAAATTATTATGAAACGTATCTCTTTTCCGAAGGAAATTATATGATGAAAGGTATATAATACCGATTTCATTTCATGGGTTATTATATGTTGTTTATGAAACCCATCTATTTTTATAGGTCATGATATGATGAAATATTTATTATCATGTGGCACATGTATATATGATTTTATTATCTGATATGGGGGACCTATATCATCCTCCAATTCCTTGGGTGATGAAAATTGTTTTATGGGACCAAGAGGGTACATGGGAGGGCATCCCAATCATGATATAAGAGGGAATATAAATTCCATTCCAATGTATCTATGGACACTCTGTGTTCCTGGGGATGCCTTTATTTGTGAAAAATTACCCTATTGTGTTTATGTATTTGAAGATTCAATTCATCCATCCATACTATGATTGATATTTTTTTCAATATTGATGTAAAACCCATATACTCTCTATAATAGGATGATTATTTATTAAAGTTGAGGATGTTCCAAGATTTGCTTCAGGATCCCCACCATTATGGTAAACTATATAAGTGATAGTTCTTCTTCTATGATGACCAAATTCATGGGCGCGTCATTTTGAGCATGAATTAGCTATGAAACTGATGATGAATGATGTAGTGATTTCTTGGGAGCCACCTCAAATCGTGTTAGAGTTATGAAGTTTTCATTACATGGTGGTGTACTAGTGGAGGGCTTTTGTAGAATTATCCAATATTCCCCCACCATTAACCTCTATAATTTAGAAAAGTAAATCATTTACCAAGAATGAGTATTTCTAGAGAGACATTGGGGAGTTGAGGTTGACACAAACAAGATCTCTTATTTTGAGAGTATTGGAAGTGTGTGTGAATAGTGATTAAACTTTTCTTACATTACTATAACATCGTCTTAAAGATAAAAAACATAATAGTATTACACATAGAGGATCCAAAGGTTTAGTATCTTGGGAAAACTAGGACCATACATAACAATTACAACATCAAGAATAAACATTTATTTAATTTATTCTTCTCTTGCTTATTATTGGCACTTTTCCTCTCTTTAGTATATGTAGCCACCTGAGGATATACATCAAAAGGTGTGAGCAAGAATCCCAATAAGAGGATAGATAAGAACAATATATAATGGGGTAAGAATAATCATAACATGGGAAAAAGATCATGAACATGAGAGGAAACATAAATATAAGACTTGAAATGTAGCAATGCATAAAAAATGAAACCTCATGTCTTAGTGGTTAAATACTACACATACTTGTGAACCAAGATAGCATCTTATTCGCACACCATTTCATATTTACTCATGATATTAATCACTTCACAAAATTCATTAGAGTGCTGTATAATTTCGGGCGCACCTGTCACATTAAAACATTCATATTGCGCTTTATAATTTCGGGCGCAACCGTCACCTCATAATATTATCATCATCATGCATGCCACAAAAAAAAATATCAACAATGAACATAAATAACCCAAGGTAAGGAATGGGTTTCTTCTCATAATAATACATTCATAAACTTTAGGTTCCCAAAAGAAACAGGGAACAACATACTTGATACAAGAACCATCAACCATGAATGAGATGTAAAAGATGAGTTCATAAAGGAAGAGTTCCTTTGGAAAACATTTGGTTTTTCATAAATACCATTGAAAAACAATTATATCCCAGAAATGGAAAGAAAATGTTGAAAAAAAATAATTTTAAGGAGTAACTATATCAAAAAGGAGTTAAAGAGTGGGAACCCGAAGGATGAAAGTTGTGTTCCAGAATTTCCTTTACCTAGTATCAGAATGCTTCCTTCTCTTTAATGTCCTGTATAATGACATTATATTCCTTAATGAGATATTAAGAACCTTTTTTAATTAATATGGTACATTATGGTTTAATCAAGTGATTTTATGTTCCTTTGTATGAGTTATAGAGTTTAAAAAGATTGTTCATGAATGTTTGTTTGAATGGTTTTCTTCAGTTGTTCACTTGTATTCTTAAATTGAAGTTCGGGTAGAAAATGGGTAAACATACAGAAATGATATTACATGTTATTAATAATATTACAAGAGTTTTAATGATCTTTTAATCAATTGTTTTAGATCCATGTGGATGAATCATTATATAAGAATTAAATGATAATTGTTTGGGTTAATTTGAGCTATTTTCGATCATAATGAACTTGTTTGATTTTATCACTAGAAATATGGTCATAAGTTAGTTCCAGAAAATTAAATAGGCGAAAATACATATAAAATATTATGTACAAACCATAAAAATGTTTTCATGACCAGATATGAAGGTACAAATGGTAGAAGAAAACTTTTCATTCTTGAAGGTGATAAATTAACACCTCACGAACAACGTTCTCTTTAATAAAATAAAAGGAAGAGGGAAAGGGGGTTGGATGATATATTATCACATTAGCATCATAAAATTACTATACATGTAAAACACTAGAGTTACAATACCATTTTGATTTATATGGGTGAGGAGAGATCAGGAAATGAACTTGAAATTGAAAGGAAATTAAAGAAGAAGTGGGGGATAAATTACCTCTTAAATCCTCCTCTTGAGATTTTCCTTAAGGAAGCTAATATTGGTCTTTTTTTGAGACCATAAGCTCTTGGACATGGGAGAGGGACTAGGGAGGATGTTTTTGAATAGTTTATAGAAGTCTTGGAGCTTGATAGGTTTGAGGGAATGATGGTGTGAAGGGTGGTTTTTATAGTGGAGGGGAGAGGGGTTTCCTTAATATAAAATTCAATAGATTTTAATTTCCCCTAAGACAAGGAATAGTGAGTCATCCATGACCAATAATAGTAAATAAGTCATGTGAGTTTGGGATTTGGGTTCTTACATCACTTATGATGTCAGGTACAGTGGGTTTTAATTATAATGTATTTATACGGTAAATTAATGTATTTTACTAATCAACAAAAATTCAAGTATTTTAGAAAAATCCCAAATTTAGCCCAACCATTTTTCAATGTGTAAAATCCAAAAATGATTTCCATTTTTCAAAAATAATTTTATATATATGATTAATTTAATATTTAATTAAAATCATAATTTACATAAAAAACTGTTTTTAAAATTAAAGCTGATTTTATAGTGCTTTCAAAAGTTACGTAGGGTATTATTAAATTATCTAAAAACTATAAGACATTGATTTGATAATTAATGAACACATTTTAAGAAAATATATTTTCCTTTAAATTAATTAATTAATTATAATTAATTTATGACTTACAAAATACCAAAACGTTTGTCAATGTCAAATTGCCACTTTCTAAGATGTCTCAATTTTATTTAATTATTCATGGGTAAGGTTAATCTTATGTTGGATGATTTAATATTCACAAGGTTCATATTACTATTCATAATGGTATGTTACTATTCACAATGATATATTACTATTCACCAAAAATTACATTTGTTTCACTAGACTCCAAAAATCATCTTGAAAACAATTATGTATGTGAGACTTTCAAAATTATCAATAAAAAGGTGAAAAAGTTATGTTTAAAGGTCACATAGCACATAGTAGTTCATTTTGTTGTTTTTCATGTGATTTTAGGACATATATATAAGAAGGGAAATTCCATTGAAAAGCATTGGGTCGTTACATTCTTCCCCCCTTAAGAAATTTCACCCCCAAAATTTCGCTTTACACAAACAGGTGAGGGTTTTTCTCTTTCATTGCCTCTTCTAGTTCCCAAGTTGCTTCCTCAAACTCACGGTTCCTCCAAAAAAATTTGACAAGATGGGTTATCTTGTTGCGTATAACCTTATCTCTCTGATCCAGAATCGTCACTGGCTGCTCCTCATATGAGAGATCATCTTCCAGCTGCACCACCTCTAATCTTAGTACATGTGAGGGATCTGGTATATACTTCCTCGGGAGTGATACGTGAAACACATCATGGACTTGATCCATATTCGGTGGAAGTACAAGATGATAGGCCAAAGCTCTTATGCTATCAAGGATCTCAAAGGGGGCAATCTACCTTGGGATTAGAATGCCTTTCATCCCAAATATCATTACTCTATTCCATGGAGAAAATAGAAAAAAGACTTTATCTCTAACGTCGAACTCCAAGTCCCTTCGACAGTTGTCATCATAGCTCTTTTGCCAACTTTGAGCAGCGTTGATTTGTTTTTGGATGACTTGAACATTATCTGTCATCTCTTGAACAAGATCGGGTCCAAGTAGCTTTCTTTCTCTAAATTTATCTCAACAAGTTGGAGTTCTACATCGCTTTCCATACCAATCTTCATATGGAGCCATCAGATTACTCGAGTGGAATCCATTGTTGTATTAGAACTCAATCAATGGGAGATGCTGATCCCATACACCTTTGAATTCTAGAGAGTAGGATCTTTTCATATCTTCAAGGGTCTGAATAGTTCCTTCAGACTGGCCATTAGTTTGGGGCTTAGAGGTCGTGCATAAATTTCATTCAGTACTCAAAGAAATTTAAAGGCTCCTCCAGAATTTAGATGTGAACCTTAGATCAGGGTCAGAGACAATTGAGAGTGGAACACCGTGCAGTCTCACCACTTCCTTCACATATATCGTTGTAAGTTGTTCAAGTGAGAGATCTTCTGAAATTGAGATAAAATGTGAAGTATTGGTGAGTCTGTCAACCACAACCCATATCACATTATTTCCCTTCAGCATCTTCGAGAGACCTGTGACAAATTATATAGTAACATTTTACTATTTCCACATGGGTATAGGAAATGGATGCATCATACCTTTAGACATTTGTCGCTCAGATTTAACATGCCGACATACCAATCACCTTGATATATATTCCGTAATCTCCTTCTTCCTGTTATCCCACCAAAAGTGTTCTCAGAGATCACTGTACATATTGGTTCTCCCAAGAGGGATAGAGAATGTTGAGCTATGTTCATTTTCCAATAGCTCCTTCTTTATCTCAGGTGATGAAGGCACAAAAAGGCATGTTCCAAACCGAATCACACCGTCATCATTGATATGAAACTCTTGCAGCTTCCCTTCCTTTACTGCATTCACCCTCTTTTGTATCTCCACATCATCACCTTGTGCTTCCTTAATCTTCTCTTGGATGGTTGGTTGCGCAATCATTTGGGCAATGTAGGATTTATACACTTCCCATATGATTCCAAAATCCATTCTTTTCATATCCAAGAAGATAGGGTCATTCTCAATCCGCAGCATGGATAGAGTAGTAGGTTCTTTTCTGCTTATAGGATCACCTACCTTGTTTGCCTTTCCAGGATGATAGTGAATAGAGAAATCTTAATCCTTTATTAGATCTAACCATCTCATTTGATGCATGTTGAGCTCCTTTTGTGTGAATATATAAATTTAGCTTTTATGATCAGTGTATATGTCACACTTCTCTCCATAAAGGTAGTTCTTCCAGATTTAGCTCTTAGCTCTAGATCATGCGTCGGGTAGTTCTACTCATTGATCTTCAACTTTCGTGAGGCATATCCTATCACATTATCATTTTGCATGAGTACGCAACCCAATCCTTTCTTTGAAGCATCACTGTATATCACAAAAGTTTCTCCACTTTTTGGTAGTGTGAGTACAGGTGAAGTGATCGGCCTTCTCTTTAGCTCATTGATTCTAACCTCACATTATTCCATCCAGACATACTTTACCCCTTTCCATGTTAACTTAGTTAGTAGGCTTGACAATCGTGAGAAGTTTCTCACAAAACATTAGTAGTACCCATTTAATCCAAGAAAACTACAAATTTTTGTGACAATAGAGGGAGTGGGCCATTCCTCAATCACCTTTTTTTTAAGGATCCATAGAAATTACCTCAGTTGTGATCACATATCCCAAGAATGTGACTTGCTTCATCCAAAAGACACACTTTTTGAACTTGGCGTACAACTTCTCCTTTCTCAATGTCATCAACATAAGTCATAGATGTTCTTCATGTTCCTCCTTTCTATTAGAGTAGATAAGAATATCATCGATAAAACCCACCACACATTTGTCGAGGTAATGTCTAAAGACTTTATTCATCAAATCATTGAAGATTGTAGGGTCATTTGTATGTCCAAAGGGCATCACAAAAAACTCATACTGTCCATACCTTTTTCGGAAGGAAATCTTATAAATACCTTCCTTCTCCATATTTACATGATGATATGTAGAAAAAATATCCACCTTTGAGAAGTATTGATATCCTCTTACCTTGTCGAACAAGTCATCAATACTTGGGGGAGGATACTTGTTCTTCTTGGTGATCTTGTTGAGTTCCTGATAATCGATACACAGCCGCATTGTACCATCCTTCTTCTTCAAAAAGAGCATTTTTTTACCCCCAGGTGATACACTAGGGTGTATGAACCCTTTTCCCAGATGCTCTTATAGCTACTTCTTTAACTTCTCTAGTTCTATAGGAGCCATCCTATAGGGACAATTCGAGATAAGAGTAGCTCTGGGTATGAGTTCAATTGAGCTCTCAACCTCACGATCCGGGGGAATTTCGGGTAACTCTTTAGGAAATAAATCAATGTATTCCCTCACGATGTGAATTTCCTCAAAGTTGGCACTTTCCTTCAACTAAAACATTTAGGATAGGTGTGATTCTTCATAGGGAATCAACACCCACACTATTAAAAGATTTTTCAAAGGATATTCATGATCTTACTCGCATTTTTAGAGGATCATTAGATAGTTCTAAATATAAAAAGATAATTATTTTTCACGACAGTTGATATGTGCTCTATATAACGAGAGCCAATACACCCCATTATAGCGTCAAATTACACCAAAATAAGTATTACAATATTCTCTAGAAGAATCATCCCACATACACCAACAGGAGAGGAGTCAAACACTTTGGTTGCAATGATTGCACCACTTGGTGTTTTTGTAGATATCTCTACATAAAGGTTTTGGGGCTTCGATTCTATAGTTCTAGCAAACTTGAAAGATATAAAGGAATGTGTAGAACCAGAATCAAATAAGACTTTTTTCATTCTTGAGTGAATAGAAAGTGTACCTTGTACGAATTCAATATCATGATCCACCTCTGTAGTAGTGATGGCATATGCCTTTCCTTGTTCCTTTGCATTTGGTGGGTGCTGACACTGATTACCCTCGAGAACTTGAGGTTTAGTTCACTAGTTTGCATAGTGACCAAGCTCTGTAGAGTTGTAGCATTGAACCATGAGTGGTTCTCTCCTTTCGTCAGCTATAATTTCCTTCCTTTTCATGTCTTTTCGATACTTTTGAGCATGGTGTCCTTCTTTCCCACACATTAAGCATTTCCCTATCCCTTTGAGACAGTTCCCATGGTGCAACATCCCACATTTTTGGCATGTGGGTCATTGAGTTTTCTTCCCACCTTTGTTATTAGATCCTTCAGCTTGAAACTCCATCTTTCGTTTCTTATCCCCATAGCCATGGTAACATTCTACAAACTCCCTCTCCACTTTGACGGCAAATCAAACAACTTCTTCATAACTCCTAATGTCTCGAATTTCAAGATCCTTTCGAATGTATGGATTTAATCCACTAAAGAATCTATCAATTTTTCTATCATTATTGACAAAAAAACCTGAAGTGTACCTTTCAAGCCTTGTGAAATTCGCTTCATAGGTTGTGACAGATTCTCCTTCTTTTTGTTTGGGCTCTATCAATTCTCTCTCCATCTTCGTGCGAAGAGTTCTTGGGAAATACATGTTAAAAAACATTATCTTAATGTCTTCACATTACATCTCTTAAATTTTCTCCCTTGACTTGGTGTTCTTAATCAAATTCCACCATTGATCGTCTTCTCCATCTAGACGATAAACAGTTAAGGTCACCTTCTCCATCTCAGAACAGTGATGAACAGAAAAGATCTTATCCATGGAGTGGACCCACTGTTCCGCAACTAGTAGATCATAAGATCCACTAAACATCAGTGGTCTTTTCCACATAAAACATTCTATAGGAAGTAGCTCCCTCTATAGTGAAGGAGGATGTTCCCCAATTTTATGGTTATTGTTCATAACATGTGATAATTGTGTAAGCATCGCCATGATGTTTTGAACTACACCTCCCAAATCATTGGGGATGTTGTTTGGGAAATTGTTGCATTGGCCCTCGTACGAGTTGTTGGCCTAATTTCTCCTTCTTCCCACCATTTTCTAAAATAAAAAGGGTTAGAACAAAACATAAGTCAACAAGTCATGAATAACTTATTAATTTAAACAATTTACACCAAAAACATAAAATATGGTATACTTATGTAAATATTCTTGTGTGGATATTTGTATTTAGTCTCATGCTATAGGTTTTCTCTGGGGTTCACTAATACTAATTCCCAAATTAACTAAACATTTCCTCTAATACCAACAATATAGACCCATACTTTTCTTACATTACTATTAAATCATTTTAAAGATAAACAACATAATAGTATTACACATAGGGGATACAAAGGTTTGGTGTCTTGGGAAAAATAGAACCATACATAACAATTACAACATCAGGCATAAAAAATTTATTTAATTTCTTCTTCTTTATCTTCTTATTGGCAGTTTTCCTCTCCTTAGTATATGTAGACACCTGATGATATACATAAAAAGGGGTGATCTAGAAGCCCAATAAGACTATTGATAAGAACAATATAGAATGGGTTGAGAATAATCATGACATGTGAAAAAGATCATGAACATGAGAGGAAACATAAATATAAGACTTGAAATGTGGAAATGCATAAAAAATGAAACATCATGTCTTAGTGGTTAAATACCACACATACTTGTGAACCAAGATAGAATCTTGTTCACACATAATTTCACATTTACTCATTATATTCATCACTTTACCCAATGCATTAGAGCACTGTAAAATTTGGGGCGCACCCGTCACATTCAAACATTCATATTGCGCTATATAAATCTGGGTGCACCCGTCACCTCATAATATTATCATTATAAAGCATGCCACAGAGAACATATATCAATAATAAACATAACTAACCCATGTTAAGGAATTTTTTTCATCTCATAAGAATAAATTCATAAACATAGGGTTCCCAAAAGAAAGAGAGAACAACATACTTGATACATGAACCATCAACCATGAATGAGAGGTAAAGGTTGAGTTGTTGAAAGAAGTGTTCTTTTGGAAAACATTTGGTTTTTCATAAATACCGATGAAAAAAATGTATATCCTAGAAAAGGAATGACAATTATTAATAGAAGAATTTTAATTAATAACCATATCAACATGGGGTGAAAGAGTGGGAACCCAAATGATGAAAGTTGGGTTCGAGAATTTCCTCTTACCTTGTATCTTAATGCATCATTCTCTTTAATGTCATGTATAATGACATTATATTATTTAATTAAAAATACTGAACATTTTTTACATTAATATGGTTTGTTATGGTTTCATTATGTGATTTTATGTGCCTTTGGATGAGTTATGGAGTTTAAAAACATTGTTCAGGAATGCTTGTTTTTATAGTTTTCTTGTGTGGTTCACTTGTATTCTTAAATTGAAGTTCGGGTAGAACATGGGTAAAAATCTAGAACTAATATTTCATATTATTAATGATATTTCAGGAGTTTGAATGATCTTATAATTAATTTATTATATCCATGTGGATGAATCATTAGACATGAATTAAATGATGATTGTTTGTGTTAATTTGAGCGATTTTTCGATCATAATGGACTTGTTTTATTTTATCACTAGAAATATGGTCATAAGTTAGTTCCAGAACATTAAATAGGAGATAATACATATAAAATATGCTGTTTCAACCATAAAAATGGTTTCATGACCAGATCTAAAGGTAGAAATGGAAGAAGAAAACTTATTGTTCTTGAATGTGATAAATTAACACCTCACGAACAACGTTCTCTTTAATAAAATAAAAGGAAGAGGGAAAGGTGGTTGGATGATATAATATCCCATTAGAATCATAATATTCCATTAAATGTATAATACTGGAGTTACAATACCATTTGGATGTATATGGGTGCGGAGATATCATGAAATGAACTTGAAATTGAAAGGAAATTAAAGGAGAAGAGAGAGAGAGAAATTACCTCTTAAATCCTCCTCTTAAGATACTCCTTAAGGAAGCTAGGATTGGACTTTTGAAGAGACCATAAGCTCTTGTACGTGTGGGAGGGGATTGGTAGGATGCGTTTTCAGAGTTTAGAGAAGTCTTGGAGCTTGAGAGGTGTGACAGAATGAGGGTGTGAAGGGTGCATTTTATAGTGGAGGGGAGAGGGGTTTACTTATATAAAATACATTAGTTTAACAATTTCTCCTAAGAAAATGAATAGTGAGTCATCCATGACCAAGAATAGTAAATAAGTCATGTGATTTTAGGATTTGGGTGCTTACATCTCTTGTGATTTCAGGAATAGTGGGTTTTAATTATAATGTATTTACACTGTAAATTAATGTATTTTTCTATTCACCAAAAAATCAAGTATTTTAGAAAAATCCTAAAAATTTACTCCAACCATTTTTGAACTTGTTGAATCCAAAAATGAATTAACGTTTTTAAAAATAATTTTAAAATTATGATTAATTTATTATTTAATTAAAATCATAATTTATATAAAAAACAGTTTTTAAAATTAATGATGATTTTATAGTGCTTTTGAAAATTACATAGGCTACTATTAGATTATCTAGAAACTATAATAAATTGATTTTATAGTTAATGAACACATTTTAGGAAAATAAATTTTCTTTTAAATTAATTAATTAATTATAATTATTTATTTATGACTTACACAATACCAAAACGTTTTCTAAGGTCAAATTGTCACTTTTTAAAATATCTAAATTTTATTTAATTATCCATGGGTAAGGTTACGTTTATGTTGAATGATTTACTATTCATAAGGGGATTAATATTCATAAGGTTAGGTTACTATTCACAAGGGTATGTTACTATTCACTGAAAATTATTTTTCATTCATTAGACTACGAAACTCATCTTGAACACAATCGTGTATGTCGGACTTTCAAAATTACAAATACAGAAGTTACAAACTTATGTTTAAAGGTCACTTAGCACTTAGTATTTCATTATGTTGTGTATTCATGTGATTTTATGAAATATTTATAAGAATAAAAATTTCATTGAATAACTTTGGGTTGTTACAGTGTGGAGTACCTAGTGTGTTAAAATACCTCAGGAGCTGGTATAAAATTTGTGATGATGTATTCATAGGCAGTGATCAAATATAGGATGAGGTAGTTAAGCCCTATTGACCAAGAAATAATAACTGATGACCTAGCATTGGTAGTGGTAGTCATCACTTTGAGAATTTGGAGGCTCTATATTCTTGGGTAATGCTTTTTTGTTCAATCAGAACATGAGATTATCAGGTATGTCTTCATGTATAGATACTTTAACATCAGACAGAGTTACTAGTTGGAGTTCCATAAGGACTCCAACTTTGAGATAGTCTATACACCAGGGAAGGGAAACATGGTGGCATATTCCATTACCAATAATTCATAGGCTCTTTTGGTGGAGGAGGTGTCTGTGTAATTTTCTTTATTGTAGCTAAACATTGTCAAGAAGGAGGTACATCTTTTAATAAGTTGATGGTGTGGACTCCTTCACTTCTCCAGTGCATGAGAGATTCATTATTTGGAGACATTTACTATGATGTCTTACATGAATAGATATCCTCATGAGATTTATGAGTTGGATTTTCTAAAGGAGAGTATCATGTAATTTTTTTCCAAGGATGAACAATGGTCCCAGTCATTATGTGAGACGAGATGATGAGGTATTTTTAATCGTTTCAATTGGAAGTACATATATATGTTGGGAAGATATAAAGATACCTTTTCTGGATGTTTTTTTGGATGGAATGTGGTGGAACATTTCTATGTTCTTATATTGGAATATCACCTATTAGGAGGTGAAGGATGAACACAAGGTTTAGGGATGTTTGTTGGTTCCTCTTGATATACATGAATGTGAATGGGATGTATTTTCCATGGAATTTTGGAAATGGATCCCACGGATAGTGAGAGGGCATGAAACTATCCGGGTGATAGTTCACTGAATTATGAAGTTGGTAAACTACTTTTCTATCGGGGAGTAGATTTTGGTAGGGATTTTTATGTGTTTTTACATATGATAGATCATTTTCCTTTGTGGGTACCCCTTGATTATTATCTCCTAATGGGTTTTACAGTTTATGTCATGGTTTTGGAGAGTCTTGTAGGAGGTATTGAAGAATTATATGAGGATGAGTACAACCTTCCACCCACAGACAGATGGAAAGATCAAGTGCACTGTCTAAGTAGTAGAGGATATACTGAGAGATTGATTGTTATACTTTAATCAGATCTAGGAGGATAAAATTACATTGGTATATTTGGCATACAATGATACCTACCACACTAAAATCATCATGGAACCTTTTGAGACCCTATACAGGAGACCCTAAAGTCCATCCTTATGGTCGAATGAGATCAGTGAGGTATTTATTATGTGTCTTAAGATGGTAGAAGTGATTATGGAGAATATCTAGGTGATCTATGAATGGATGAGTATATCCCATTGTAGGTAGAAATATTATAAAAATTTACATCTTATACACCTGGAGTTGGAGTAATGAGGCCATGTTTTCATAAGATTCTCCCCAGGATGAGGATTGTAGAGATTCTCCAAGAAGGAAAGTTATCCTTGAGTTTTATCAGGCCATTAAATATCTTTTCATAGGTATGAGAGGTTTCCTACAGCCTTTAAATACCCCCAATATTCAATTGGATGAGTGATATTAACCATGGTTCACAGCTGAGGAGAAAATTGCATGACCCCACTCACATTTGTTTGAGAAAGATGAGCACAGAGGCTATTAAGTTGATAAAGCTGGAACATTAAACGAGACGAAAATAAAGAATTTTACATTTTTCCCTTTTAAGAAAGGGTACTATGTCATTAGGAATGGTTTTTATGTGGATGCTCCTCCCTTATGACACCCCTTTGTTTGCAAGTCCATCTGCAATGTGATTCGCCTCCCAGAAGGTTTGCGTGATGAAGTAGGTTAAGGAGGAGATTTTATCGAGACAATTCATCCATTTACCTACTGGCTTCCAAGCCAACCTTGTCTGACCCATTTTAATTTCATGCACCATTGTGCCCAAGTCTCTCTCAAACCAAATGTTCTTCCAATTCCTTTTGCAAACGATTTCCACCGCATTGATAAGAGCCATCATTTCAGCCTCCAAAGCTATTGTGTGCCCACATAGACCAAAATTGCATTCCACCACCTCCCCGTTATGATTCCTGAAGATTATCCCATAGCCTAAAGGTCTGGGGTTCCCTTTAGAGGCTCCATCTTTGTTGCATTTTAGTTTGAGAGCATGCCAAAGATCTCATGGGACCGAAATAGCTAGATGTAAACTCAATATCACACCTATTTTTCTTAGTTTTTATTTTCATGCAAAAAATATTGAAGTATAGAAAAATATATAGTCCATGTTTTTTATTTTAAAACATTATAATAAATATAGAACTATTTTCCAATCAATACCTAGAGATGATTTCCAATTCCAAGGCCTAGTGTACTTAGAATTAATTTTATGAAAATATTAAAAATATTTTTATATCGCGTTCACATTGTTTTTCAGATATAATGGAAAAAATATTTAATATAATCGTGGATAAAGAAATATGAGGAAATTGTTAAATTAGAAAATTTATGGTCACCATAGGTGTGGCCTAATTTGTTTTGGCATATGGCATTCAGATAGAGTGATAATTTATATGTGTGTTTAAATTAAATTAAAATATAAAGTTAATTAATTAAATTAAATAGCCTGATCTTAAAACCGCTATAAATATTCTATTATAGTGAATCTATATGGCTATCCACTGAAAACTATTATTTTTGAGAGTATAGTTCTTCCACCCATTTTTCATTGGAAAATCAAGATCGGATGACGATCAACAATCAGATCATGGAAAATCAGGGAATACGAAATGCATCAGATATTCCTCTGTTGTGTAGTAGTGTGCTTCACCAACGACCGATATGAATAATGAATAGACTCATAATATATGGATTTCCACCCTTATTATTATATGATTGATCCTAATCAATTCACTTACTATGATATTCTTTCATTTTGAGACTTTGCATGCACCCATGTATCAGATTTAATTTATTTATCCTCCTTACCCCATTATCCTTATTTTCTAACCTTGTATATCTCCAATATAATTCATCAGACAAGAAATAATGGTAAAAGATTTTTTAACCCATGGATTATGTTATTTTACCTCATCATTCTTCAGAATCTTTTCTGATTTCCCTATTTGTTCTTTTTTCAACATTTTTGGGAAAGATCGAGTGTGACTGGACCCTGAGATTTTCTAAAGAATCATGTTCGACTTATATATCAGTGATAAGAGGATAAATCATGATGTGTTTACGGATATGTGTTTTGATTCTCATGTATTTGACATCCAATAATGATTGGTATGATATATGGTGTGAAATGGTAGTGGGATAACTTTTTGTGGATCTTCTTCCACTTTCTGGGAAAAAATTTCCAAAAACAATGACTAGATATGGATTTCGGTGATTTTTTGTGGTCAAATAAAAGAAAAAATAGTGGTTAATACATATATAGAGCATGTAAAATTGATATGTTTATTTTTTTTAAACATTAAGAAATATTGTGTACTCTGAAGAACACTTGGATTTTAGCTCCCTGGCTATGGATACTATGGTTTTCAGTTGAGTTAAATATCACATTTTTTGTGGGACCCCCACACACCATGTGACCTAGTGTTGGAAACCCAGCTTGTACTCTGAGGTTACATAAACCCATGCATGAACCAGAATATATTTTTCTATTGAAGATGAACATATACACGGTCACAACCTGGATGACATATGAAGGGATCCATGTTAAAGGAAACTTAATGAATTGGAGAACACCTTCATGGTAAAACTTTTAACGGGCATGGCCTAGAGTATAAGAAGAACCTTGGGTGGCTGATGAACACCATGTTTTACCCATACACGATGTGTAAAGATACATTCCAGTGATCCGTGTATTGGTAGGGAAACATCCTAGCATTAGGGTGGGACAACATGCTATATGGGTCCCCCCTACATGCAATTTAACTACCTTTTTTGAGGAAACTTCTACATCTTTTATGTCCTTTATTTGAAATGAAATTTTGGATCATGAGTAGCCAATCTAATGTATTATTCTACATATAAGTCCTTCATGTCTTTTATGATGTCATTAGAGATATGATGAGAGATACTTTATATTTGATGCTTTTTTTGGTGACACTCAATGAATGTAGTGATATAGTAGGATCATTAGAGACATTAGAGTGGCACCCACCTACTAGGATAATGCACAATTCTTATGTCTATATGAGTGGAACCAACCTATAGATTTAGGGTATGGAACCCCACTTATTATAAGGTAATCCTCCTTCTGAGACATGGAATAGTTCCACTATATATCGTATTATAACCCTCCTATGGTTGTAGGGTATGATTCCTCAACTATTAGAGTTTCCCCCTCCTGCTCAGACGTGGCTTGGATCCTGTATTTTTCTACGTGGAACCTCCTATAGTGTCCGTACATGGTTCCTTGACCACTATAGTGGAACCCACCTATGATTTTAGGGGATGGGTCAGCAATCTACTATCAAAGGGGAACCCTCTGACAATGTCAGGGCATAGTTCATCAATCGATTATCTTAATGAAACCTTCCTACGGTGTTAGGGAATAGTATCTCAATTGATTACTAGAGTCGATACCTTCTATTGTATTTTGGCATGGGTACCCAATCTAGAGATTTTGTATCCTATATAGTGTTTTATAGTGTCATGCTGTATCTCAACATTGATTCTTCTATGGAAAAACATTTGATATGTTGTGTGTTATTAATGAACCTCTTTAGAACTGATGGAATCCTATTTTCTAGGGATGGGTTGTGAGGTGGAGATCCCAATTCTCTCTCATCTATGTGTCATTTAAGATCATATATATATCCCTATTGATTTACTTTCATTTATATTTTTCTATGGGTTTGTCATTCTATATATTTCATTTCATTTACACTTCCCCATTTATATTTTTGGGATTTCTAATGTGTATTCCTATACTAACCACTATTTGGTATTTGGCCACACATGTTGTGTCTTATGCACATGATGGATATATCGGTGGTGATTACATAGGATCATAGGGATACCCTGGTGTAGTTAATCATCTATTGTGGTAAGGTATTAGAGATCTGGAGATGGGCTCTCTCACTACTTTACTTTTCAGATTTATTCATGTTGGAATATCTTTTTTTATGGGATTGTATTTCACCCCATTAATGTTTTATATTATTTTCTAATACTCTTTAATGTCCTTGAGGTTTTAAATACATGGTTATTATTTTAATGTTTCATTTTTAATTTTGTTCCTTTTTAATTTTTTTATTGATATAGTTTGGTGTGTGAGTACAGGAATAGTAGGAAAAGGTCTCCCATATTATTTATGTGTTTTAAAAATTGTCTCTATCCACTGGCATATCTATTATGACATGGGGTAGTTGTGACTCAAGCCTCATTGGGTTAGGTAATGAAAAGATCAATAATGTTTGGAATAAAGTCTAGAATTATCATGAATAAACTAATGTCATAATTATATACAATAATTTTCTCATTGCAATAAATCATTGAAATTATAAATAAAAAACATTATTTAAATCTTAACCATGTTCAAATCAACTGGAAAATTAGATTATATGATAATTCAACTAACCAATAGGGTTTATAGGCATAGGCAAAGTAATATACCCATCACGGAATATGATATAACAAAAAATCAATGATAAATAGTCTTACTTTATGAAAATATAACCACATGGGTATACTATAGCTGACCTCTATGAATCACTAGAAATATACTCGTTTAGAAAATTTTTATTATTATATATTAATTCCAAAACATTATTTATTAAAAAAATATGCATAAAAATAAGGAATACAGTTTTTAGTGATGCAGATGGCACGAGCGATGAATAACATAAAAATATGGTATATATTGATAATAGATTATCAGATATGAAAACAAAAGTTAAAATTCCATTTTAATAACCATACCAATAATAAATTATTATGATATATAATGTAATAAAAATATATTATAACAAAAAAATTTCTATAGTTTAAAGTTTTATACCATCGAAAACATATTTTTATGACATTTTTAATGATAAATCATCCAATATGAGAATAAATTATTTTAGGAATAATTTTTAGAAAATTTATCTTTGAAATTAATTATTTCATTAATTTTAATCAATGTTTTGGGAAACAATTTGGTTTTCTTGATTCAGCATTACATAATTACTAATTTTATCATGATCTCATGTTGGATTAGTTACTAACCCATTAAAACCCCAATGACCAAATCACCCAAGAAGAACCCCTTAAAACCCTTGTTAAATTTAGTTCATTGGATTATTGGTTTTCTGGTTTATGTGAGAATCGGTTTGCATTTTATAATAATATAGTAATAGCTAATGATAGTGTAATTTAGTTATAATTAAAATAAATAATGATAAATATTAAAATATGAACACATAGATTACAAGAAACCCATAACGTGGTTTTATCCTACCAACACTCTAAATGTATCTATTTTATCCCTTGAATAATATAAAAGGAAGTGTTCATGATCATGAGACAAGATGGATTAGAGAAAATACTTTAGTATGGCCTTGCTAATTTATAAATCAATGAAGACCCATCACCAAGTATCATGATATATAAAGGTAGCATTATAAAATTGATGTCCAAATTATGCTTTTATAATTTAATCAAAATAGAGTGGGTTTCAATTATATAAAGAAATTTAAATAGAATTTAAAATATATAACCCAACATACAAAAAATGGATTAATTTATAAATACATATACAATAACTATAAAATATCTTTTTTATATATTTATTAAATAACTATAGGTAGTCATTTGTAAGAGATAAATTGATAATCACATCATGAGTTAAACATACTTTCTAATAATTTAGGTGAACCATAAAAAATTCAAACAATCACACAAAAATCCTAAAAACTCCAATAAAAATTCTATAATTAATGGAAATGAGGGAAGTGATCATAATAATGTAAAATTGCAAAAAAAATCAATCAATATATAAAATTCTACTAAAAACAGAGAATATTAAAGATATAAATAATTATGAAAAAAATGAAAATTGATTCCACTAAATGAAGTAAATTACACTAAGTCAAAATGAGAATTAATTTATTAAATAAAAATAGTGTAATGTAGTTAGATATTAACCAACATGATCTTCTTAGAAGTAATAAGGTATTAAGCCCTATGGACTTGGATGGATTCCACTATGATGTAGTGGAATTCACATTAGAATCTATAGAACTATAAGATGAAATCAGAATAATATAGATGTATATAGAATAGGTAGGATAAGGGAATATTAATGTTATAATGGGAATGGAAAATAATTTTTTAAATATATTGAATCTAAATATATGAAGAAGAGGCAGAGAAGACTGTCATAAAGCCACAAATTATCTCACATATTCTATATAGAAATAATATTCAAATGAAAAAAATGATTTCTAGAATAGGGATTGAAATTTAAAAGAAAAATATCACCACAAGAAAACTAACCCCAAGTACATATAGGTTATTTTCCATGTTCAATTCGGTATCCAATGGTACCCTTGGTCATCCCTTCCACATCTAGGTCCAACAGGTTCCTAATGTCTCTTTCATGTATAAACAACAAGTTTTACCATAGTGTAGCTAACCTTAACCTTTAACAATCCTCCTAATAATAAATAATCTTCAAAAAATAACTACAACTTTTTTCATATACATTAGGTATCATATTTTATTCATATAGAAAAATTTAACCGCTCATCCATGAATAAATTTGAAATAAACTCCCTCATAGGAAATTTTAATATCCCCCTAATAACGATAGATTTTTTTATCCATTGCATGGTCCAATAAAACATCCCCACAACTAAACTCATAATCCCTGATGAGTATCAAGTTAAATATACCCAAATATTCAGTACCTCTATATCTATCAACATGATAAAACATATATCAAATTAAATTAACATAACATCAATATCTATCAAAAGAAAAAAAAAGTAAACAATTTTATATCCAAGATCATAAAACCTAAGGTAATATCTCTAATAAAAAATCCATAATTCTCCAAGAAGAATATCTCAACAATTCCTTCAAGTATTAATTAATAATTCAAAATTTTCATTATTATCACAAAAAAACTTCTTACATTTATGTCCATATTATTGAAACAGATAGATCCCCATTCTGATACCTAAATGAAAATAGCTCCAAGCACTTTAAAATGTTCCCATATGTACCCAATAATTATTCTAATGTTTTATCTTTAAAAAATGGAATGATACCAAACAATAAATTCCATGTTATTATTAAGATATGTATCATCATATTTCAAATCCCATAAAAATATCTCTTAGTAAAAGGAAAATCCCAAAAACACCCCATGATATTATTATAATAGGGCTCTCTATGCTTTACCTATAATTATTATTTAGTTTATAAAAATTAATCATTAATATAATGGTTTGAAAATTAAGATTATTTATCTAAAAAACATATACCATTGTCTTTCAGAAAATACATCATTTTTCATAACACAATTATTTTTTAAATTCAATTTTATTATAATCACTATATGGAATTTATTTTCGAATAATTCACAATGAATATCATGATGGGCAGATTACTGGTTATTCATACAGTATATTGAATTTCATTTCAAAATAAAAATAAAGATATATTTATAAATATCATTTCAAGGAAACATTTATAACCATTTATTATATATTTAAAACATTTATCAATTAAAAACACATATAAAGCTAAAATATCATTAAAAATAACCATTTCCAAAAAATTTAAAATTTGATGTTCATTTTGATAATATTATATTTTTTCTAAAACAAATTAATAGGGAAGACAATAATTTTGGGGAACATAATTACCATTTTGTAACATTCCCATTAAAAAAATTTATATTAATTTATTTTCTATAACCTATATTATATAATATTATAAATAGATTCCTTTAACTAATGACACTGATAAACCATTAATAGGTACTTAGAAAATATTGTATATTTTTTCATTTACGAATGGATAAAAGCAATGGAAAATCATGTAAGAAGGAATCATTTTAAAAAAAATCTTAACATCATATTAATACAAAATAATGAAGACAAATTCTGACTATAAAGATATAAAATTCTTTAAAATATAATTAAATGTTTAAATAAATTAAAATAAAAATTAAAAGACATGTTAAATATTTAATAAAGGGAGCATACATGGATGGAAAATAGAAACTGTAAATGGAGCATTCAAAATAGGCAACACTACCTAATCCATAAATATAATTCATCTTGAAAAAATCTAAGAAAAATACATTGAACATTTTCAATTTTCAAAATATAAATGGATTACATGGGAGATTCTCAATTAAAAACTCACAATAATAGGTTTTTATAATGCTCAAAAATAAAATATAATCAAAAAAATTAATGTTTAACAAAATTGGAAATAAAAATAAGAATTATTAGACAAAAAATTAAACTGTAAGTACCTAATATCAATAAAATAACAATTCCAATATCAATAAAATGAATCAACTATTGGTTCATATAATCTTATTCATCAATATATATATATATATTAAATAATTTTTTGTGTATACTTGACTTATGTTTCACTTTTAATGAACCTAAAATAGTTCTAGATAAAATATACCAAGCACAAACTTAGTTTTCATATGGAATGGAATCATATCCATGTGTCTATATCAACGAATAACATGACTAAAGAATCAAAAAAATTATGTTTACTCCTTTCCATATCCTAGATTCATATATCAAGCACTATTAAATCATTCCCAATACAAATAAACTAAGGCTTAACTGAACCTATAGTTCCCAGTGAGTATCCAGACATAACATTTCAACATGATCTTTCATTATAAAGATTATCATGACACCTATTTATGGGTCACATCCCATTTCCCTATAATCCGAACTCTTATATAAACCATGAAATACTAGTTCCCATATAACCTAAATATACAACTATGATATCTCTTTCTAATATCCATAAACTAAACATATTATTCAAAAATGAATTACACAAAATACAATTCCATTAGTTCTCCGAGATGCCCAGGTATAGATAAAAGTGTTTTTTATCTATGATAGATTTTGGGAAATGATTCACCATCTAAAAATTCTATTATAATTCATGAAAAATTATTCCATAATATCACCATTAACTATCTATTAGTTGGACATTCCCAAGATTCCTGTAATGTAGCTCAACAAAATTATTTATTCAAAGGACTATGATAACCAAAAATTACTACATGAATTTATAAAAAAAGAAATGGAAATAAGATTAGAAAATGTAAAAATTCACCAAATGAAACTCATTACAAAACATGGAATAAAAATAATGAATTGATAGGGGGAATAGTTAATGAGCCACACATAACATTCAAACTCCCCCAATAACTCCATAAATGAATAGGTAACCCTTCCCACTTATTTTTCAATTAGATAAAACTTGCTTGGAAGACCAAATAGCAACAACTTTCTTTATAACCATTGTATGATTAATAATTTAAAAACATTTACATTAATATACTGTTAATTTTTTTAATTAACTATGAACATGGAATATCAAAATACAATTAGCTAAATAATATTAGAATCTATATAGGATACATCCTATAAGTACATATAATAATAGTAACAATAAAATATTTTTCCCATAAACTGAAATCATAGTTGATAGTGAAAAGGAAATCGTGCATCCATACCTATTAAAAAATATAATGTATTTTTGAAAAAATAACCCTTCCATAGAGAGTAGAGAATGATATATAATTGATTCCCAAATATCATACATCCCAACCATTCATGAATATTGTAGAGGTTCAAATATATTCATAGAAATAATATAGACCATAAAATATGTTCAACTAGAAAACCACCAAGTGGGTACTAAAAAATGGTTCACCTCATAGAAAACATAATAAAATGTATAACTGGGAATCATTCAACACCAACACACATTATAAACTATCAAATTTATAACTGTCATTTTAAGATTGAGAATTTTCAGTTTTTCTCAAGGAACATTTATAGTTTCCTATATAAATATACTAATAAAAACAATTTTAAAACAAAGATATGCATAAAATAATTCCATGACTAATGAACCCAAATTATGTGTTAAAATAACAATATAACTAATCTATGTGGTTCATTAATTATGAAAATTTTAAAGTTAGATCCAAAAACATGGTATAATAATAAATCATAGAGAAATATGCTTGTGTCATACCATTGGTACAACATGGTTAAAAATAGTTGACTATAAAGAATCACAACACGACTCGACCCACTAGGTTCCCACTATGACATGAAATAAGATGAATCTTCATCCCATGACCATATTTAGTAGGCTTGGGGATGAGGAGTAGAAAAATTATGTCATATCACACACATGGGTGGGTATAACCTATAATAACTTGTAGTAGGATCGTACCTCTAATGCACAATGTATGTAAAAAGATGAACTAAATTTATAGATGCATTGACTTAACTAAATATAACTCAATCAATATACATATACTAAGATTCACATAGTTATCTGATATGAGTAACATAATTAATAAAGGGAACAATATACACACCCAGATCCAACAGGATAAAATAACAACTAGCCATGTTAAAGAGGCCCTCACTATGAACTGGATCAAAATATGAACATAAACTGTTATCATCATATCAATGTTCTTCATGGAATACCCTTATGAAAATACACCAAGGTCTCTAGTATTGAGCATCAAATAATCTTTGTTAACTACCCTCAAGAAAATTGATACCTAACCCGTACATAAACGACATCAAAATTTAAAATCTGTTGGTTGATATCTCATATTGGTTTGAATATAAAGATACTAAATAAAACACTCCAAAACCAAAATAGTACATAATTAAAAATCAAATAAACTCTATTCTTATGAGATGTCCATGAGGGGGAAAATAATGGAATAAAAAGAAGGATTCGTTTCATGATCCTGTTACTATGTTGTAGTTGAAATAAATTAATAATGAATAATATGCATATACTAAAATTATATATGTTTAATTGACAATTGATAAGTCATTGTTTTTATGAATCTATTTTTTTGGTCCACCACCAATGAGAAACCATAGGATCCTAGAATATTAAACATTACGAAAAACCTAAACATTATAACTAGATGAAACATCACATCTAATTGGAATCCCATACTTTTCTGAAGAATTATCTATCTATTAGAAATATTAATAACACATTTTTCCTATATCCACACCCAAAAATAATTGAAAATATTTATACACAACTAGAAAAACAGGTATTTGCGACGGGGCATTTGCGACGGGATCTCGTCGCAAATGGCTTGTTGCGACGGGGGCCCGTCGCAAATAGCCCATTGCTGAAAACGCCGTCGCAACTACACTTATTTGCGACGGGCCCGTCGCTAAAGCTTTTTTTTGCGACGGTCATTCTCCCCATCGCAAATAGTATTCCGTATTTTTGTAAAAAACTTTTAAAACCGTTTTTGCGACGGGACCCGTCGCAAATACCTTTTGCGACGGTACCGTCGCAAAAACTCTTTTTTAAAAAAAATAAAAAAACTATTAATAATACTAGTATTTGCGACGGGCATAGTATCCCATCGCAAATACTATAAATAGTTTTTGCGACGGGTCCCATCGCAAATACTATTTTTTTAAAAAAAAATAAAAAACTATTAATAATACTAGTATTTGCGACGGGCATAGTATCCCGTCGCAAATACTATAAAAAAAATAAAAAAAAATAAATTATTAATAAATTATTTTAATTAATATAATAATAGAATTATAATTCACAAATAAAAATAAAAAATTATTAATAAATTATTTTAATTAATATGATAATAATAGAATTATAACTCAAAAATAAAAAATAATAGAATATTAATAAATGATTTAATTAATATAATAATATTAGAATTATAATTCATAAATAAAAAAATATTAATAAGTTATTTTAATTAATATAAAAATAATAGAATTATTTTACATTCAAATATTAAAATAATTCAAGTATTACAAAAAATATAATTAAATTATAATATTATAAAATTTTAATATATATATATAATTTAATATTATAAAATATAAATAATATTATTATTCATATTAATATTGTTATTTAAAAATATAATATTATTAATATTTTATAATGAGACAGAAACTACGAATAGAAAAAAAATATTTTGATTTCACAAATTTTATAACATAAATACAATCTCTAATCTGAAGGAGGGGGGAGGTGGGGGATCTGCAGATGGTGGTGGAGGAAACTCCATCCCTAAAGCATGAGTGAGTCGGCGCATGTACTCCATCTGCTCCTGATGCTGCTGCTGCCACCGACTCACCTGCTCCTCGTACAGCTGCTGCTGGCGTCGATGCTCCTCCTCATGTTGCTGACGCATCTGCTCCTGCTCCTGTCGGAGACTCTCTATCTGTGTAGTCTGAGATCGCAACTGATCCTCATACTGTGTTGTATAAGAAGATGCACGAGCTCCTCTCGAGCTGGACGCCGACATCGCAACACTGCCATAATAATCTCCGGGAGTCAGTCGAGAGCCGATACCAACTACCCGGCCCTTCTCAAAGGCATACTGGGTGGCCTGCATCCATGCCGCTTCATCAAAATGACGGGCAGTGTTCTAATCTGATGACTCGGCCTGACTCTCAGGTCGGGCCTGTGACGCTGCGGCCTCATATGACTCCTATAGTTGCAATTTAAAATTAAAATTGTGAATATATTATATGCAGTTAATTTTTAAACTTGAAAACAAATAATACTGACCACGATGTGATGATGATGATCACCTCTGAGCTCCCCAGTAGCAGGATCACTATACATCCTCCGATATACGTCGTACTCTGTAATATCGGGGTGCTCGACAGCCTATAAGAATGAAAAATAAACTTTTAATATTTACAGTTATATAAAATATTTATAAATAATGTACGTACCAGATGCTATCTATGAGTACTGAAAGAACGACTCCCAGCTCGATGAGTCACCTCCTGTCTCCCCCGATTCTGCCTCCCCACCGATGATCTCCTCTGAAAGGCACCACTCAACCAGTGCGCACATAATCCATCCCATACATGGGATGAAATGTACTCTGGTCGGTGTGCTCTACATGACTCGTCAAAATCTGACACTCCTGCTTTCTTCATCGCAGCTTTTCTTAAATTGTGCAAAAACTGATGAAGGCGATCACGCATGGCCACCTCCCATGCCTCGTGTATGGCGTCACGCATGGTATCCTCGATCGGATACCATAAACCCTACAAATAAATCAAAATATCAAGTTAGAAATGAAATAATTTTCAAAATAAAAATTATTTATTTACGTACGTACCAACCAATGGCCGAACATGGCCTGCTGCACATCAATGGGAATCTGCTCCCATGTGGTCCACGGCTGAGAGAAATAGTTGCGCAAAATAGCGTTGCCCTGTCCGACTGCTATATGCGGAAAACTGAAAAAATAATAAACATTTATTATGTGAATAGATTAATGAAATCTTAGTCAAATTCACAGGTTATCACACAGGTTATCACACCTCTGTGTGCGTGGATCAAAGCCAAGACGTGGACATCGCTCGGGGACGGGGTCAGGAATCATCAATCGTGCAAGACCGCGCCCCCTCCGCGTACTCCCTGGAGCGCCTGCAGGCTAAGGGTCATCTGTCAGCAACTCATCCGCATCGAAAGTCAGGTCAGCATTCGCCAACTCACGAAATGTGGCGTCGTCCATCTGAAACAGAAAATATTAATGTTAACAAATAATTGATAATTACTATTATATATACATATATACATATTATGATTGTATATAAATACCATGGAATGCTATCAGTGTTCATCTTCATCATCAACTTCATATATGTCAATGTCATCTTCATATTCCTCCTCAACATCATCGATATCCATTCGAGTTACAGTTTCTTCATCTCTTACCATTTCAAATTCATATGTGACATCATTAACATCATCGTCATCACTGACTCTTAAATGTGGGGTGTCTTCATCGATACTCATGTCTCTTTGTAAAAAAGATTGATTTTGAGTACTCTCTTGAAAAACTTCAATTCTTTGCACATCAGTGAAAGCACATTCACTTTGACTAAACTGATTGTCTCGAATTTTGATTTTTATTACACTCCACCAATCAGTCAATTCTCTTGATGTTGCACAGTACTTCGCGTAATAAACTTGACATGCCTGTTGAGCCAATAAGAATGGTTCATTTACTGCGAGAACACTTTTATATTTAATATCGATGATTCCATGAGTCGGATGAACACGCACGCCTCTCTCTGTATCCAACCACCGACATTTGAACATGGTTATGTAATGTTGTCCAAGATAACAGAGTTCAATGATTTCATCAAGTATGCCATAAAAGTCAACTTCATTTTCTTGATGATGAGATCCTCTCAAGCTAACTCCACTGTTCATTGTTTTTTTCGATTCCCCATATGCATGTGTGTGGAATCGAAATTCATTCACCACATATGCATTATAAGTTTTAACAAGTTTGGAAGGTGGGTTAATCAATACACACAGTCGTTTGTCAATTTTATCAGCATGTCGAGACACCTGAAAATTTGTGAAATAATTATCAATATAGTAAACTATACATTGAATGTGTTGTTAAAAGATAAAGAATTTATGTTACCAGTTTTTGAAACCACTGAGAGAAATTTTTCAGTCGACGTTCTTCGAGAGCAGCTGCTGTAATTTGTGGAATTTGTTTCTTGATATGATTATCATACAACCTATAAAAACCAAATTTATTTACTGTAACATAAATGATAGAATAAGTGATATAAACACTTACAGTACAACTGATGTCATCTCTTCACAGTTGAGCAGAACATACGTATGAGCTCTCTGATGTTCATCATCTGAAAGCCAGCGTTCATAAACTCCACCAAAACCAAGCTCTGACTGGTTGAAAACTGATAATTGATTGTCGATTTCATCAATATTCCTCTCGTTCCGTCCCATTCGGTTGTGTTTTGAAGGATACTCAGATTCAAAATAATGGGAGCAGAAAAAAGATATTTCCTCTTGCAAATAAGCTTCTGCAATAGATCCTTCAACAGATGCTTTGTTACGTACTTTTCTTTTCAATTTTTGCATGCATCTTTCAAATGGGTACATCCATCGAAACTGTACCGGACCTCCACATTTGGCTTCATATGGCAAATGTAACATCAAATGTTCCATTGAGTCAAAGAAAGACTGCGGAAATATTTTTTCCAGTTTACATATAATTACAACAACATCTTTTTCAAGTTTTCCTAGAGCATCATAATCTGCCGTTGCCGCACAAATTTCCCGAAAAAAAAGAGACATGTCAGTTATGGAATCCCAAATCACAGAATTCAACAGACCTCTTAATCCAATGGGTAGAAGAGTCTCCATTATAACATGACAATCATGACTTTTTAATCCAGTAATATGACCATTCTTTACACATCTACCCAAATTGGAAGCACAGCCATCTGGAAGTCTCAAATCTGCAATCCACTGACAAAATAATAAACGGTTTTCTTTAGACAATGTATAAGCTGCTTTTGGTTTCAGTAACCTTTCTGTTCTGACATTCTCAAAGAGTTCCAATTATGGACACCTGCAAATTTGGGCAAGATCTAAACGTGCATTTACATTGTCTTTGCTCTTTCTTGGCGTATCCAAAACTGTATGAAACAAATTATCAAAACAGTTCTTCTCAATATGCATGACATCCAACATGTGGCGGACCAACAAATCAGACCAATATGGCAAATCCCAAAATATGCTACGTTTAATCCAATTGTGTTCTTTCCCAAATCCAGAAATTTTCTGTTGGTTTATTGTGGGACCAAAAGTGATGGGAGGTAATGAAAATACAACTGATTTTAACTCCACACCTGATAGCATTTTTGGAGGTCCATCCATTTCAACTGTTCCTTTTCTGAAATGAGATCTGTTTCTGTGAAAAGGATGATCAGCTGGAAGAAATCTGCGATGACAGTCAAAATAACAAGGTTTCTTTCCATGAATGAGAATAAATGCTTTGTTCTCTCCCATACAGTAAGGACATGATTTCTGACCATGTGTACTCCATCCAGATAACATCCCATAAGTTGGGAAGTCACTTATTGTCCACATCAATGCTGCTCTCAGTATGAAATTCTGTTTCGTTGCAACATCATATGTACTGACACCAGTACTCCACAATAAATTTAATTCATCAATCAATGGCTTCAAATAAACATCAATATTTTTCTTCGGATGTCCTGGAATTAGTAAAGTCAAAAAGATATATGGCTCCTTCATCAACATCCATGGAGGTAAATTGTACGGAGTTAAAAAAACAGGCCAACATGAATATTGACTACCATAAGATCCAAACGGACAGAAACCATCAGTGGAAAGGCCCAGTCGAACATTTCTAGCTTCTAAAGCAAAGGATGGATGCACTCTATCAAAATGATTCCATGAATCACCATCGGCTGGATGATTCAAGCTTTTATCGGTTGAAATATTCTCTTTATGCCATGACATCATTGTCGCTGTATTCTTAGACATGAATAAACGCTGAAGTCTGGATGTAATCGGAAAATATCTCAACTGTTTTACAGGAATCAAACCAGACTTCCCGTGTTGTCCTTCTTTATATCTCAGTTGCCCACATGTGGGACAACTATCCAACGACTCATTTTCCCCAGAATATAAAATGCAGTCATTTGAACATGCATGAATCTTCTGACAAGTAAGTCCCAAATTTCGAACCAGCCTCTTACTTTCATAGTAATTTGCAGGTAAAACATTTCCTTCGGGTAACAGTGTTTTTAGCAAAGAAAATAGCTGGTCAAAATAGGTGTTTGACATTCCGTTATCTGATTTGATAGCCATAAATTTTGCAACTGCTTCTAATTTGCTCATCTTGCAGCCAGGATATAATGCATCCTCAGCAGACTTCAACAACTCATAAAATTCAGACGGTACCAACTCAGGATTTGAAGCTATATCAGCCGGAGTTTCTGTATGTTGAACAGATGAACCTGCAACATCATGTACTAAATCTTGAAACTGGGATGGATCCAGAATCAAGTTGGTATCACCTGCTCTGGAACTACGTTCACCGTGTTGATACCAAAAAACATAATCTGCTTGAAAACCAAAACGCAAGAGATGTTCCCCCACTTTGTCAAACGTGTCAAACGTTCTCAATGCACATTTTCTATAAGGGCATTTTATTTTTCCTTCTGAAACAAGTTCTGGATTTGATGCCGCAAATGATAAAAAAATCTCCACACCCTCTATATATACTAGATTTAAACCAGAACCATTAGGATTTCTACGTTGATTTATCCATATGCGGTCATCTAATAATGACTGTTGACGACCTCTTTGTTCCATATTTTTCTATAAAATATAAAAGCATTACTGATTTTGAATAATTTGTTAGAAAAAACACTCAAGCAAGGATTAAATATATTGAGAATAAAGCAAAACTTGTTACAAATATTGATAATTTTAATATTATATTGATTTTTTATTTTTTTTAATAATACTAATATAATTTTTTCATAAATATTAATTATATAATAATAAAATTATTACATTATTAGTATATTTTATTATTAATATTAAAATAATATAATTTTCTATATTATATAAAATTCTCCTTTCATCTGTGTGTTTAACATTCTGTCTCCACATGTAATATTGACATTCACTTTCACCTCTCCATTGGCGAGTAGGTTGATAATTTTGAAAAAGAATGCCAATATTACATGTGGAGACAGAAAACACATAGAAAAAAAGAGAATTGTATATAACATAGAAAATTATATTATTTTAATATTAATAATAAAATATAAGAATAATGGAATAAGGTAATTATTCCTAAATATTGGTAATTATTCCTAATTATTGGTAATTATTCTAAATTATTGGTAATTATTCCAAATTATTGGTAATTATTCCAAATTATTGGTAATTATTCCAAATTATTGGTAATTATTCCAAATTATTGGTAATTATTTATAATTTTTGGTAATTATTCCTAATTATTGGTAAATATTGGTAATTATTGATAAATATTGGTAAATATTGGTAAATATTGGTAAATATTGGTAATTATTGGAAAATATTGGTAATTATTAGTAATTATTGGAAAATATTGGTAATTATTGGTAATTATTGGAAAATATTGGAAAATATTGGTAATTATTGGTAATTATTGGTAATTATTGGTAATTATTGGTAATTATTACTAATTATTGGTAATTATTTCTAATTATTGGTAATTGATACTAATTATTGGTAATTATTACTAATTATTGGTAATTATTCATAATTATTACTAATTATTGGTAATTATTACTAATTATTACTAATTATTACTAATTATTCCTAATTATTAGTAATTATTGCAAATTATTACTAATTATTTCTAATTATTACTAATTATTGCTAATTATTACTAATTATTGCTAATTATTACTAATTATTGCTAATTATTGCTAATTATAGATAATTATTGGCAATTATTGGTAATTATTGGCAATTATTGGTAATTATTGGGAAGTATTGTTAATTGTTACTAAATATTGGTAATTATTGGTAATTATTACTAATTATTGTTAATTATTACTAATTATTGTTAATTATTACTAATTATTACTAATTATTGGTAATTATTGGTAATTATTGGTAATTATTGGTAATTATTGGTAATTATTGGTAATTAAAACTAATTATTGGTAATTAATACTAATTATTGGTAATTAATAATAATTATTACTAATTATTGGTAATTATTACTAATTATTCCTAATTAATACTAATTATTCCTAATTAATACTAATTATTCCTAATTATTACTAATTATTACTAATTATTAGTAATTATTTGTAATTATTACTAATTATTACTAATTATTGGTAATTATTACTAATTATTACTAATTATTGGTAATTATTACTAATTATTGGTAATTATTACTAATTATTGCTAATTATTTCTAATTATTACTAATTATTACTAATTATTACTAATTATTACTAATTATTCCTAATTATTAGTAATTATTGCTAATTATTAGTAATTATTGCTAATTATTACTAATTATTGCTAATTATTACTAATTATTGCTAATTATTACTAATTATTGCTAATTATTACTAATTATTGCTAATTATTACTAATTATTGCTAATTATTGCTAATTATTGCTAATTATTGCTAATTATTGCTAATTATTGCTAATTATTGGCAATTACTGGTAATTATTGGCAATTATTGGTAATTATTGGTAAGTATTGTTAATTATTACTAAATATTGGTAATTATTGGTAATTATTACTAATTATTGTCAATTAATACTAATTATTACTAATTATTGGTAATTATTGGTAATTATTGGTAATTACTGGTAATTATTGGTAATTAATGGTAATTATTGGTAATTAATACTAATTATTGGTAATTAATACTAATTATTTGTAATTAATAATAATTATTACTAATTATTGGTAATTATTACTAATTATTCCTAATTGATACTAATTATTCCTAATTAATACTAATTATTCCTAATTATTACTAATTATTACTAATTATTACTAATTATTAGTAATTATTGGTAATTATTACTAATTATTACTAATTATTGGTAATTATTACTAATTATTGGTAATTATTGCAAATTATTCCTAATTATTGCTAATTATTGGTAATTATTGGTAATTATTGGTAATTATTGGTAATTATTGGTAATTATTGGTAATTATTGGTAATTATTGGTAATTATTGGTAATTATTGGTAATTGTTGATAATTATTGGTAATTATTGGTAATTATTGGTAATTATTCCTAATTATTACTAATTATTCCTAATTATTCCTAATTATTACTAATTATTCCAAATTATTCCTAATTATTGCTAATTATTCCTAATTAGTACTAATTATTACTAATTATTACTAATTATTACTAATTATTCCTAATTATTACTAATTATTCCTAATTATTACTAATTATTCCTAATTATTACTAATTATTCCTAATTATTACTAATTATTATTAATTATTATTAATTATTGGTAATTATTGGTAATTATTACTAATTATTGTTAATTATTGGTAATTATTCCAAATTATTGGTAATTATTACTAATTATTGTTAATTATTTCTACTTATTTGTAATTATTACTAATTATTGGTAATTATTACTAATTATTGATAATTATTGATAATTGTTCCTAATTATTGGTATTTAAATGAATAATTATCAATAATTAGAAATAATTACCAATAATTACAAATAATAACATTATTAATATATTTTATTATTAATATTAAAATAATATAATTTTCTAATTTATATACAATTCTCCTTTCATCTGTGCGTTTTCTATCTCCACATACAAATAATACATGTGAAGACAGCAAACACACAGATGAAAAAAGAATTGTATATATATAAAAAATTATATTATTTTAATATTAATAATAAAATAAACTAATAATGTAATAATGTTATTATTCCTAATTATTGGTATTTATTACTAATTATTAATATTTATTCTTAATTATTAAAAATAATTACTAATTATTCCTAATTACCATTAACTATAAACAATACTAACAATTTAAATTTATTAAGTAATAAAACAATGTAAACATAATTAAATTACAACTAATTAAGAATAATTGAAACTAATAAAAAATAAAAAATAAATAAAAAATTAAAATGAACATAAATACCTTGAAAATTGATCTGCTCTGATCGTTCTTCAAAACTTTATTATCAGCTCCGGAGAAAAATATTAAACTTGAGAAAAACTGAACTCTAGAAATATAATTTTGAGAGAAGGAGAAGATAAGGAATGAGAATGAAATGAAAAAAACGGATGGGGGTATTTATAGGTTAGATTATTTGCGACGGGCCCATTTGCGACTAGTATCCCGTCGCAAATAGTATTATTTGCGACGGTGCCCGTCGCAAATACCTTAGCCAACATTTATTACGGTCAACGGGTAAATAGTTATTTGCGACGGGACCCGTCGCAAATAACCACCTGCCGACATACTATTTGCGACGGGGAAATACTCCCGTCGCAAATACCTTTTACCGCCGCCTGTTATTTGCAACGGGAATATTCCCCCGTCGCAAATAAGTTTCCCGCGATTTGGCGCGCAAACCGCGCCAGTCCTTTTGCGACGGGGAAAGCTGTCCCGTCGCAAAAGGCTACTTATTTGCGACGGGCAAATAACCCCGTCGCAAATAAGTTTTTCACGGGACTATTTGCGACGGGATTTATTCCCGTCGCAAATAACCCGTCGGAAATGCCCTTTTTTCCCGTAGTGATACCACCAAAATTTGGTGAATAATAACCTAAAATTGTTTCATAACTTTATGAGCTAAAATGATAAACCTGAGTAGCCAAATAGAATGATAATGAAACATTATGTATTCTTAATAGGACAATTGAGTTAACAGATTATTTATTTCACAAAACATAATTATTATTATAACGGGTGATTCTACACACCTTGTATTGTTAGTCTAACAACAATAAATTTTTAATAAATCATTTTCCTTAATTTAATACCATGTGTGTAGATTATCTAACATGAAACACTAGAATGAATGAAAAAGTGTTATCTTAATAAATTATTAAACACCCCAATTATATTATAGATTCTTAATTTGGGGGTATAATCTAAAGTAACCACATTACAAAAAATATTAAAAGGAATACAATAACTTGTTAACTTATATGTCAAGATATAATATTTCTAGAAAATTGTTTTTACATATTAAGGATGATAAAATGATTGTAAAATTTCACTCACCTATAGAAAATTTATTTATTAAAATAGAATATATATTTCATATCCATTCATATAAATCATTTAAAACCCCTTTTTTATTTTTTGGATAGAAAATAAAATTAAACGAATATTGTAATTTATATTGATAATGGTGAAATAGATATTTTAAAATATTTTGACTATTAATATTGTGTAATTTTTAACTAAAAAATAAAATTATTTTATTAAAAATTATATATTTAATATTTTGTTTCAAATATGTTTAAAATTAATTTAACACATAGTTATTTTGAAATCGACAATATATAATATTAAGAACACATAATAATAAAAACATCAAATTTTCTATAAAAATAGTATTTATATATAATATCTCTTAGCTTTAAATTTATTTTTGACTTATTTTAGAATTTATTTATATGAAATAGTGATAAATTTTAGTTAAATAACATACAAATTTGGTAAGAGGGGTATTTTTGTATTCTTAGTATTACATAAGTTACCTATATATGAAGTAGTTACACTAGAAGAAACCAAAAAAACAAAACTATATGGGTTATTGAAATCAATCATGTGTGTAAAATATTTATGAAGTAATTATTGAACCATTTTCACCCCATTAACCATTATTTTTTACTTTTGGTCAGTGAATATTTAATAGTGTAATTATATCATTGAAAAGTAAGTGGTAATAAAAAAAGATAGATTTTCATCACATGTAAAAGGGGATTATTTCCACCATTTCAATCATACACTTCTCTTTATAAATATGAATGAACAATTTCCCAATTTTACTCTCTTAAATATTCTTTCATTTCATAAATTCATTTTTCAAAACAATTTATCTAAAACCCATCATTCAAAATGATAATTTCAAGAGAATGTTTATGTTTCCAATGTAAGTATGACATAAACATTATCCTTTTCATAAAAAATATTTTTTTTTTACTAAACAGTCCCATATTTAGTAATATGTTAAGATAAATAGAATTAGTAAAAAATTATGTTCTTATATTAAATAAACAACTTGTATTTGTTCCATTTTATCCATTTTGGGAAAAACGATTAACAACTTTGATCATTCAATTGTGTGGGAAACTACCTCCACGAGTAGGCATCTCATGTTTTAAAAAAACACCTATATAAACGATTTATAGGGATGGAATTGAATTTTAAATGTCATATATATAATATAAATATTATTACAAATAGAAAAACAATAATCCAATTACTCCTTATTAATTAGTAAACGAAAACTTTAATTGTTCATTGTGTGGACTATAGCCTCATGAAAGTAATGTATCTCGATATTCTAATAGTTTTATTCATATATATTAATCCATAAGAAAATTATATTCCCTGAATTAAAATTATCTAAATAATATAATAATTATTCTTTAATAATGACTTATTCATATATTTTCTATCTTCAGAATAATAATAATCCCTTAATTATGGTTAGTTCATGTTTGGGTCGGTATAACCGTATACTTGAAAACTGCTATAATGTAATAGCATGGATGAATATAAGAACCAAATTGTAGATAATATATGATATAACTATTTATATAAATTTTTTCTCAATATTTCTAAAATTAATAATAAACTATTTAATTATGATACCAATATCCATTCATTAAAAATAAGTAAAATATACTCATCGTCAATTTCATACATACAGATTGTAACAAAAACACCCATATAATTAAATTATAAAATTTGAAAAAAAAATTAACTGAAATATATTTAATACATTTTATTATATAGGATTTTTGAAATTATTGAGAAGAATGAATTAAAAATCAGTGATTATGAAACTAGTTCCAAACGATAAAGATTACTCACAACCAGTATTGAAAGTGGATAAAAACTACCTTATATTCATATTGAGAATAACATCAAGATATGTTTATAAAAGGATATAAATATGATTAATGTTTTTAAAATGTTAATTATTATTTTATCTATAAATTATATAGTAGGATAATTAGCTTTCATGGAAATAGGTATTAAATTTAAAGGATTTGGTGTTATAATTTTATTTCATTTTGTGATATGATTTCTTCTTGATATCATTCACCTATTTCCACTAAAATAATTGATTTTAGATATTAAATTACATTCAAAATTATATTATTCTGAAAAATGAATATAAATTGAATTTGTCTTCGAGGAATTGTATTGTTCCCACTATTTTAAAATACAAATAGAGTTTAAATTGCTTTTTTCTCCTATAAATGGTAATGTTTTCACTAATAATAATAAATTTTTCCTCAATTATTATAAAAAAATCTATAAATATCATTTCTTATCTAAATTTCATTTCCCAATATATATTAAAAATTATTTGTTCCCAATTTTGTTATGTTTCATGTTTCAATCTCAATTTTTCTTCTATTATCTTATATTTTCACTTAGTATTTTGATCAAAATATATTTAATTAATGGTATTATATGATACTATTTTTAAATGATATTAAAACCATTTTATTTTATTTTTATATTAGTATAATTATGGTGGTTTTTTCATTCTGGTGTTTTAGGAAACCCATTTTAATTTCCAGAGATTCATTATAAAAATGGAATGATATTCATTTTAACATTTTATAAGGAGTTTTATATTCCATGGGTTCATTATTATTATTTAGGTGATTTATTTTTCATTCAGTATTCGTATGTAAGGATTAATGATGTGTGGGGTCTTATATCACCTAAAATTTCATTAGATAAAAGTATGTGTCTCATGATAATAGTATTTATTTTTATGAATCAGTTTTTCTTATGTGTTTCCATTGATGGGGTAGATCATGAATGTAATTTTCAATACAAAAAATTTTATGCCACATTTAAAATATGTTATACAATATAATCATTTTCTCTATGGACTAGATATTTATGTAAAATATTTCTAGGCTATGGTATAGTTTTTATTGGACAATTTTGAAATTATTTGGATTTATGTTCTAATGTAAAATATGTTTATGTTTACTAATTTCATATTATTATTACCAATGTAGATATGATATTTCTCCCATGATTATACTATATCATATTCTTATGATCTCACCCTTGATGACATGGTGTTAGTATTATTTACTTTTTCTTTTAATGAGTCTATAATCTTTGTAAATTGTTATGTAGCCATTAACATAGATTTTATGATGTGGTTTATATATGATATGTGTCGATGGAGGTCTTGAGTGGAGTGTTAAAAATGAAATGATAATAAGTACTGTAGAATTTGTTTTTTATATAACGAATCATCCAAGACACAAAACGTTCAGTCCAACGGTTTTGGTGACCATTTGTGTGAGAGAATGTTAATTTACATAAGATATTTTTATTAATGTGCTTATTTTTCATGGGTCCCAATTGGTTGTATAATATGAGATTTTTATTTTTTTGGTATTCGTTTATTGGATATTGGATAAAATCCATGGGATAAAACTAATAGATAATTACTAGTAATGTATAATATCTTAATATTATTGTGATATATAGATTATATAGTTTTCTTGGAAATAAAATTCATGTCTATATACTATATGTCAATGCAGGTTCTGACACAGATATACCTTAGGTTTGTAACCCTATAAGGTTTATTTATGGTATTAACTCATTTATCACTTAGTGCATAACAAAGAGGCCCAATGGAACACCTATTTTGACACTCTCAGGAGACGTGGTTTGGTTAATTGACTATATCATAATGGACTATTATGAGGTATTTTAATATATTTAAGCTAGAGAACCTAAAATATGTCTTTAATGTATAACCTAGACTGATTTCTAGAGAATCATAAGATATGGTATATATATAATTGTTTACTATTTTGTTAATATAATTTTTTTACTTCTGTGAATTATTTTTTTATGTCACTAAGTATTCTTTATATTATATAATGGCTAGAACATGGAAGAATTTATCTGACAGGAATTGGGAAGGAAAACATGAAAATTATACTAATGTTCTTCTAACTAATATTTGAGAATGTTTCAAAAACATCAAACCATTTTTCACCGAACTATTTCATTCTATTAATAAAAATGTTGAACCCCTTAATCTCCTTAATGTAATCGGTGTATAGAAACTTTCTAATAAGTCCTTAATTAAAACATTTCCACCCTCCTTCATGGGATTTCTAATCCACTGAATAATGATCCATAGATTAATGTGATTGAATGATATTTTTTATTATCCATTTCCTAATGAAATAGAAGATTGTATTATATGTATATAATTAGTAATGTGACTTTAAAATATAATGGACTCTAATTAATAACACAATAATTATGGATGAAATATACATGATTGAATCGAATGATATTAGGAAGGTAGCCTTCATCAAACAATTTCTTCAAAAGCTTTTCATGAGGATGGAGTGATAATTCTATGAGCCAAAATGAAATAATTATGGTTCTTTTGATACTTATGAATCAAACATCATGAGTTTATTGAGTGTATTCCTCTCATTATATCACTTAAAAGGTAATTAACATTGAACACTTTTATAGTTTCTTAAAACCAGGTTATTTAATGCAGTAAGGCATAGGAGACCTTATAAGATATAAAGAGATTGTTTGATTGGTTCTAAAGTAGGAGATAGAAATTAGGGTATTTTATTTTATTTGGGATAACAAATGTAAATTGTAATATAATTACAACTAAAATTGTATTTCATAGGGGGTATTTCATCAAATAATTACAAAATATGTGGTAAGAATAATGTGAGTAATTTTTATAAAGGAGAAGATAAGTGTTTTATGTGTGTTAATATAGGCCACCAATCCACTAAATATTGATGTGAGGATAAGGGGATGAATAATACAAAAAAAGAGAATATTATCAAATCTAATGATACACCACACTCTAATGATTTAAGGGAAATGGTTTTTGGGAATTTTTTGAAAAAATGGCCTATCCATTAGGATAATAACAACATCACAAACCAAGAAGATATGTAATGAAATTTAAAATCACCACCACATTGTTTGATCATCAATAAGACCAGATATGAGGTCCACCATACCTATTTTCTATCTCTTTGAACATATAACATGATTATAGTTCTTCACTTCATTATTGATAATGTTTTCTAACAATATATAATTACCAACTTAAGGAATTGATATTGATTTATCAGTGAAAATACTTGATGTTTCAAAAGTATAATCTAAGATATATGAATATTACCTAATTAAGATTTGTTGTATGATAGTTCATGAAGATATAATTCGCCTTCCTCTAATTTAATTTTCATTAATATTTAATATATACGAGATTTACCAGAATAAATCACATTTAATTATCACATAGCAGAGACCGAATTTCATATTCTAAGTCATCTGGTTATAAAATAATAGCCCATGGTTAATCATGAACTCCCTTAGATAAAAATTCTATAATATGGGTCATTATTGAGCACAATGAGGGATATCTAGTTGAAATGATCACAATAGTATTATACATTGATATGATTCCCATTATATAAGAATAAACTAATGTATTTCTAGATGAAATTCCTAGTCTTCCCCCAGAGCATAAGGTTTTTTTACTTGATGTCATAACTGGATTGATACTTATCTAAAAAATTCTATATAGAATGACTGCATATGAATTAAATAAATAAATTATTCAATATTAACAGAATATGGAATAGTTATTTGTATACTTGTGTTCTTCATTATGGGGTTCACCAATCCTATTTTTCATAATTAATGATGGTTCAATGCATATTTTCATTAACTACCATAAGAATCATAAAATCATTTTTCAAGAAAAATTATCCTCTACCATGTATTCATGATATATTTGATTAACACTAAGGATCTCAGTACCTCAATGAGATTGACCTCCAATCGTACAATCGACTATTAATTGTTAAAATGAAGGTTATTCTAATGAAACAATTCTATATTATGTATGAAAAAATGATTTTTTGTGGTGTCATTTAAAGATATAAAAATTCTTCTACATTTCTGGAACATATGGATGGATTTTCTAGATACTAAATCAGAAAATGTGGGATAAATTATATTATTTATATCCTTATATATTCTAAGAAAATGGAAGATCGTGAATATTATTTTTTTTGATTGTTTTGAAAACCTTACAAAAGGATAAATTCAATGCCTATAATAGAATTATTAAAATATATATTCAAGAAGAATAATTCTTAATCTATGTAGTCAGATGAAATTTAATATTTATAGATTATTTAAACATAAATTTTGTTGAGAAATAGGGTTGACCTACTACATATAAAAAGATATATAGTTTTATCTTTTTTTGCGGGATACAATAGATACTTTATGAGTATTCAATCATTATTATCAAATCCATTAAAAAGCATAAAATAAAAGGGAGTGATGTTACTTTGTATTGAGTAATGTGAGGAATTTATCAATGTATTGAAGAATTTTTTGGTCACATCACCAGTACATACATTTCCCTATAGTTGGGAATAATGTTTTATATAAAGTAATTCTCTGAAAGTGGGATTAGGGTCAGCTCTCATTCAGAATGATAAGGTAATTTATTATGGATCGTCTCAATTAAATACCAATGATAAAAATTGACAAACATATGATATGTAGTTGGAATTTATTATTTCATTATTAAATATTTGGTGGGGTAATATATATAGTGAAAATAATTATAATACATATCTTATAATAGTTTTTCAGTATATATTTAACCATGTGGGGCTAAACATGTTCCAAAGTATAATTTTGGAGTAGATAAATGATTAAAAATTCTCAATACATTATCTCTTTAGAATGAAAAATAAGGTTCCTGATTCTCTATGCATGATGGATCATTCTATCATATCCATGAAGGGCATTGGAAAAGAAATGATACTCTAGGATTTAAATAAAATGAATCATTAAATTATAAGTGAATTAGATCAATCATATCATTACCAAATTATATCCCATCCATTTATTCATGGGAATATCAATGAATCTATTAAAGATAGTTTATAGTGACATAAAAAGGTATAGTGTATGGTACAATTTTTCTTTGATAAATATGGAGTTATAGATTTTGGAACCCATATATGGGCTTCACCAATTCCAAAATTGAATATGGAACTTTTGGATACTTATCATAGCTCATACATATATATTAATCTATGAATATTATATATTTATATATATATATAATGAAAAATATCGAATGGGATACTATGAAGTAGGATAATATAATATAATATATATATATACCTTTTTGTTTTGTATAAAAGAAAGTTAAATATGAATGATAAATGTTCATGGTCACAACGAAACCATTACCCACATGATTATAGGAATAGAAAACATTACAATTAATTTCATAATAGGGCTCCCCAAAACATCTAAGGGATATAATTCTATTACGGTTGTAGTCATCCACTTAATGTGGTCGAACAATTTTTTTCCATCGAAAAATGTTCCTTTATAGACCAACATTACAATATATTCATATGAGAAAATGTAAGTCATCATGTAGTAAAACTCTACATTTTATATAATTGAGAAAAGAGTATAACCTAAAGGTTATATTGTCTTTAGAAATAATAGGGTTTGGTTTAGAGTTTCAACAAAACTTATCACCCTCAGACTAATAGTATTTCTTACAGGCCCAATAAAATATTGTAAAATATACTAATATATAATTTAATTCAATTCTATGGATTTTGGGATTAACACCTCACAATGGTATAGCTCTCATATACAAATAATTATAATATAAGAATAAACCTTTCAATATATGTGGCTATGTATGGGAAGAGATGTATTAATCCAACATACTAGGGTGATGTTGGGGTGATAAACCTGATAGATCCAAACATTGTAAAGGAAATGAAGGAAATGGTTCAAACCATTCAAACAACATGTTAATCATTACAATGTTGTTCAAAAATTTATGCATACAATGTTCAGTGGTATCTATAGTTTAAATCTAGTTAAAAGTTTTTTCTTTAGATGTCCAAATGGAAGTAGGTTATGAAATCTGGCATGAAAGTAAAGTAGATCCCAAGTAACATTGGTCCCTATTAAATTCTTGAGAGTGTTGGGGAAGTATATTGTTAAAAAATATACCATCTAAACCTCTGAAAAGTACATTATGTGTCCCACATCTCACATATGTGGAATTACATACCAAACCATTATGATATACAAAACATAGAATCCATGTGATTTGAATAAAATATCATATATTAAGAACTTCCAATGGATATATTAGATAAACGAGATAAGTGGCATATAAGAAGACCACTCATTTATTCAAAGTTTTATAGAGGACTCATGTGTTTATTGAAGCTATTTGGAAATCTAATTATTTATTTAAAAAATTAATCTCCCTTGTTCTATTATGTGTAATTAAATTTCTAGGATGATTTTTTTAATGGGGTAGAATGTAACGACAAACATTTTTCGAAAAATGATTTTATTTAATAAAATACTTAGAGCATACCTTGTCTTACTTGCACTAATGAAACTTATATTAAAAATGAATTACCTTAGTAATATTATTAAATTCTATTTTGAATTATATCTTTCGAATTATAAGGTATCAATAAATTTATAAATTTTTTAAAAACTATCTTAAAATGTATAATGAAACAAAGTCCATTAAATTATCAGAGATATTCATTTATGATTTTTTGTAATTATGTTCACTAATAGGAAAGCTGAAAATTTCCCCCCATTTTTATTTTTAATTTAAAAATATATTACATATTTAGGATAATAAAATCCAAATTATGTAAAAATTCCATATTATTTTCATTAAGAAATATAAAAATATTATGATTATTTTTAATTATAATGATTTTTTAATCATTCATTTTAAAAGATGTGTTTTATTAATAATTTGTAATTTTAATCTAATCAATTTTATTAATTTATTTTAAATGACAACCCTAATAATAAAAATAAAAATAAATATAATTCTCAAATAAATAAATATAATACTACTATCATTCATTTAATTGGTAATCAATTTTATGTAAGATTAAGATTGAATAATGGTTAAAAATCATTTTTTCGATAAAAGAAATTTAGAAACACACACACACATGTGTGTGTGTGTGTGTGCGTTTGTGTGTGTCTGTGTTTAATTTAAATGTTTATTTTCACATAATTATAATATTATATGATTAAATAGAGAAAATATATTGTTTTTTAGAACACAAATTTTGTTTGAATATTCTTTTTATTAATATAAGTAACTTTGGTGAGAACTAGTTACCTCAATTAAAACAAAAAAATGTAAATATAGTAATATAAGAGTAAATAAATTCAAACATGCTTAAAGATTTTATGAAAAAAATGTTTTTGGATTTCCTAGACACATATTATCCAATCCATCATTGTTCTGAACTTTTGTAATATTTGAGCCTTGAATATAGTAATGATGTCATTAAATATTAAATTATATTCATAGAATCACATGTTTATTAACATATAAATGGGGTTCACATCCATAATTTAAATTATGCACATTATTATTGTATAATTCTTTAACAACTTCCCAAAATCCTATTTTAGAAGTCCCTTTCATGTCTTAATTCCCATTCTCACTATAAGTTCCCATAATCCATTTATTTATGATAAGTCATTTTAGAGAATGTTCCAGGTCATAATGTGGGTATTACATAATCATTTTCATTTTCATTAAAATATTCATTTTAAAAACTACCACAAACTTAGTAATATAATATAAATAGTATCATTTTCACAATTTAGTGTTATTCTATTTTTAGAGAAAAAAAATTATTTATTCTATTCCATTAACTGCAAAAAACTAAAGAATTTAGATCATGCGTCTGTGTGGACTATCGACTCTATGAATCAACATAAAATGTTATTCACCACCAACTCCACTAACTATATATAATGATTCAATTGAAAAATAAATGATATTATTATTATTATTATTATTATTATTCAAATATTAACCCATCAGCAATTCCACTCATTTATGGGGGAAGAAAAATATTAATCGTGTGTTATGCAAAGTAGTGCCTCTGGGATGTAATGTATCTTTTTTTAAATCAATTTTATTTATTATTTAATAAAATATATTATAAACTCATTTAATTCCATTAAATTATATCAATAATATAATTATTCATTTTGAATGGTTATATTATCGCAGAATAAATAACATTCTTAACCACAATCTTTCATTAATAAATGTATGTTAATGATTGGTTTGGACTAACCATATAATTGAACAAGACTATAAAATAATATAATAGATGGGAATGAAAAAATAACTCTAAATAATATATTATATAAAAAATTAAATAAATTTTTATTTATAATTGTAAATTTAATAATAAACTCCATAGCTATGATATCACTATATTTTCATTAAAAAACACCAAAAAATTCTCAAATTTTTTTCATTATTAAGGATCATAAAAAAATATCCCATATAATGAAATTAGAAAATTATAAATATTTATAAATCATAATTTATAGTTACCTTTATGATTTTAGAATGGTGATATTTCTGTGAATAACGAATAACATCTTCTTGATCATAAAACTAATTCAAAATTATCGTGATTACTCACACCCCATATTTTAAATTGGTAAGATCTAATGAATAAACATATTGAGATTAATTATCTATTAGGTTTATAAACATTTATATATTTTAAAATGGTTTTTAAAATTCTATTTACGAATTTTTCAATCATTATACTGGTGGATGAAGTATAGTTGAAATTAAGAATAAAGGTAAGAGGTTTGGTAACACTATATTCTTCCATTATGTTATTTGACATGGTCTTGAATTTCTCCACAATATATTATCTAAATTCAATTTTCCTAATATAAATAATTTTTTAAATTATATTTTTGGGGAAAATATTATTTTAATTCAATTACACTTCCATGAATGTTTTCATATTCAGTCCATTTTATTGGACAATATATTATTTGAAAATAGAATCAAAAAATTGAAATTTATATCTATTTTTATAGTATGATTTTAAAAAATTATCTTCTAGTATTTAGAATTAATTTTCATCTGTATATTAAAATGGATCGATCATTAATTTATTTATGAATAATTTTTCTCCATATATTTTTCTTTTATTAATTTATTATTTTTGGGTGTTCATGTTTCAATGAAAATTGATTTAACTAATGGTGTTATTTTATTATATTTTTAAATTTTATAAAACCAATATCAATTAACATAAGATATTTAGGATATAAATTGTGAAATATTTTAATATAGAATATTTAAGAATCCTATTTTTATTTCCATTGGTTATTTATGAAAACTTTGTGATTTTCATTTATTTATTTTATGAAATATATTTTATTTATCAATGTTCTTTATGATGTAATTAGTGAATGATTTTTATGTGTCACTTATATGTATGAATGAATGAAGAGTGGGGAATGATATCATCCTCCAATGAATTTATTATATATTTATGCCACATGAGAAAAGTATTAATTATTATTCTTCAGTTTTTGGTAAGCTTGGTAACTAATGATGTCACTAATGATTTCAATTTTTCCTATATAATGAAGTGACCATATTTAACTGATTTTTTACATCCTTATCTTATTCCCTCAATATTTAATATTTATGTTAAATATTTTTATGCCAGGTCATATTTATTGATCTTCTTTGTTCATTTTTATAGATATATATTCTTATGTCACATCCTTTTTTGATCACTACTTTATTATGATTGTTACTTAAGTTGATATGATATTTATCCAATGATCTTGTTATATCATATTATTAGGATTTCACCATTGATTGAATTTTGTTATGTATATTCCTTTCCTTTACTTTGTCATTGAGGTCACCAAATTCTAATTTCCCCTTTTCCCTAAATTTGAAGTTGGGTATTATCTTTGAGATGGTTTGAAGGGTGTTTGAAGGAGTGCGTTTGTGAAGAAATTTTGACAATTGTTATCAAACTTATGGTTTATATAAATTATAATCTATAAAACTAAGACTTATTTTTTCAAGTCGTTGTGAAATTTTGTCTGATGAAATGATTGTTCATGTAAGATATTGATATTAATATGTATTTTTGTTTAAGATGAAATTATTCCTTGGGGGAGCGTAGATGTTTACACTAGTGAAGGATACCACAACCAATATATGATCATTTGATAGGTGGGATATCTCGGACTGAAGATACAGGATCCTAAACCCATTAATATTAGTGGTTACTGACCCATTTTATCCATAGGATGAGGATCGCAACAATAAATCCCATGGGGTGTGGGCTTCCAACCCTTAAAAGGGTTGTGAATATGATAATGCTCCTTAAAAACACATATCCAATGAAGTTGGGTTGTTTTTCATCATAGTTATGCAATGGTAGAGCATGATCATTGTTACAATCATGCATTCAATCACTCATACTTTTCTATGATTCCATATCATTATTTTCACACAAGGTAACTGTCACATTCATCATCGAATAATACACATAATTGACCATTTTATTTTACAATAATTGACCATAGAAAATTGAAAAAAATTCCATTGGTTCTATATGAAGTGTGTACATAAGTAATTTCCTAGATGTGTATTTCCACACCATATGTCTTGTGAAAATAATAGTTACATAATGTGTGGGTAAAGTCACATGACATGTGGGTCTGGGTTCAACACTCAGAGATTCCCTGAATACCCAATTTGTATTCCATTGAAATCTGAGGCTATTTAAAACCTATACATGGTGTGTTATGATACTCAGGTTAGAGCTATGTACCTATTGTGGACACCATTTCTAGACAAATATTTGTATATTCTATATATCAATTTCAAAATTTTTGTTTGATATATATATTTGTTTGAGAAAATATCACTACTTCATTATAATTACAAAGAGTTTGTCCTTATGAACTACATGTTTTAGTCAAGTTTTTTGAATGAATTTCTAATTTGTACACCATTAATAAAACCATTTTAAACTATTTTTTATCACTTAATCTTGAATCCTTTAATTTTCCCACAATAGTGTTGACTAAGATCATTCCACCACGAGAATTTGGATTCCATCCACACATCATTTGATGAATAAATCCAAAATTATATATAGGAACACATAATGACCACAACTAATGAAACAAACATCCATTATTGTTATACAGTGGGATTTTAAAAGAACACTATGTTCTATAGAATATAAATTATGGAACCCTGAGAATAAACAAACAACAAAATATTATTATTTCATGACCATTATAACAAATCTGTTGAATTAGAGACAATGAATAGAAGAAATTAAATTTTGAAAAATATATATAGGTCATAATCAATATAAATTTAGTGATAAATTTTTAGGAAATCAGAACTCAATACTAGGTAGTCATTCTACATTTTAAAATATGTTTTCTTCAAAAAATAGTTTATATTGTGTGATTACTGTAATTAATTATTTGAACATTATGAACATTTATTCGATAAAAATGAATATCATTTTTTTATATCAACCTATAAATATTATATTAGGATGTGATTTTTGAAATTTTCAAAAAAGCATAATTTTCCATTGAATAGTGAAAAATAATGATTTTAATTTGAAACTATTTTTTCATAAAATAATCTAGGAAACTAAATTTTTTTATCAAATATCTTTAAATATAATATTACTTCCCCTCTATTTTTAATAATAAAATTAATTTCACTATAATCAATTATATGGTTATATTTGGTGTAAAAATATTTTTATAATTAAAAGGAATTTCTATGAAAATATATTTATTTTCTATTTTTTCATTTTAATAATAAATTAATTTCAATTTATTATAAAATTTAATACTGAAAATTTAATTTCATATATGGAATTGGGACGACCATATTTGAAAAAATGTATATTTCAATTTTAGTCATTCTAAATAGTAACAGAAGAAATTTTTTATTAGCATGATAAAGGTAAAATGGGTTAATTAGGATTAAAACTATTTTGATAAGGTTTCAAATTCATTATTAAAATAATAGTTATTTAATTTCATGGATATATCTCTTCTATAACTAACCAAAAATTTAATATATGGGTTTTTGTTCTTTTTGTATGGTTCATATCTTTATAATATTCTTGTAAAAGATAATGAAAAAAATACCACTTTGATGCATTTAATATAAATAAAAATATTTTATAGGGAGAAAAGAAATATATGTTAATTTTTAAATAGTTATATGAAAGATAAATTAATTATATTTATCAAGGTAATATACACATTAATCTTTAGTGGGTAAATAATTACCTTAACTACTTACGCAACACTAAAACAGAACTTTTCATGCAAAAGATAAATCAAGTGAATTATTTTTGATTAAATTTAGGACCTAGAATTCCATTTCCTTCAAATATATTTTGAAAATATAAACACTTTGTTACAATTAATGCTTAAATAACTGGTGATAATTTTACCCATGATAACTAAATATACTAAGGATATAGATTAATGTTGGTTAACAAAGTCCAAATTGATATCCTTTTCTATTTTTATGAGAGCACGTATTCCACATCGTTCTCCACTATATATGTGTGTGATTCTTTAATAATGAGATCCATGTAGAATTTTTTGCATTCTAACCAATGGTATATATTTTCCAAAGGCACAATTCTAGAATTTTACTTTTAATCATCCACCACCACCATCAATTCTAATTCAATGTATAGTTTATTCCCCACATAATGTGACACAAATTTAAACTCCCTCATCATTCATTAGATTTCAACATCAAATAAAAAACATTTTTTAAGTAAGTGATAAAATAACCCTTTAACAAATCCCTAGTGAGTGATAAAACAACACTACAACCAGTAGGGTCGAGTGGGACAGATGTAATTTCATCTATGTTGACCTTTATTAATAGTTTAATTAGATAAATCCATTGAATATTCTTTAGTACATGTGGTTTGTTTCTCCTAAAATATGGCTCAATCATGAATAAAATATTTAAATAAAAAACTAAATTTATTGAGTAACATCTTTGGATATCATAGGCCACAAGAACATTTTTATGGATGGATATGAATCTAGCATGGAAGGTGTAGTTTATATAATCAATTGTTATTGAATTTATGGAAGTATATGTATAAGATATTAAATTTGATAACACTATTAGTAAGAGGTTATTCACTTGTATACTAAGTTATGTTAGGTGATGAACATAATGTGGTCCACCACATAGTTATCCTGATGTAGCTCAATGAAAAATAAGTCCTGGATGTAATCCCACATCTTTTAAACAAACCTAAAATTAATAAAAATGTTTTGGACAATTTCATTTGCCTTCAAATAGTGGTGGAACATAGATTCTAATTGAATATTGGATTTTGTAATATGTTCATATATGGGTAACTAATTTCTCTATATTTTCCATAATAGAAGAGTTTTCATTGTGGCATTATGGGCCTCCTAATGTTTTACAACAATATTGGATAATTCAAGTCATGTATGAATTTATTATTTTATCATCCCTATTTATTTATTTAATTATACAACTAGATTATATTACAAAATGATAGTGTCAATGTCAATTATGGAGTACCTATGGATCTCATGAATGGTTTGTGGCAGGATAATTTTAGCATGCTCAGCAAAATTTTGATTGAGTTCAGTTATAGACATTTGTGGACTATTATGCATATGAATCACACATTCTTTTAGTGGACTATCCAAAAAAAGTTTGTTACAAAAATATTCATAATAGATTTCCTTAAAGCAACCCATTTCAAGAAATTATTCGATGAAATGGATGTTTGATGGCTAATTAGAACAAACATTCATTATTCTATAGGTACACATTGCATAGATTATTATAGAATATGAAATTAATAAATTATTTGTCCTCATCACTTGACGTATTGAAATCTTAGGTAAAATGTTTAAGTAGTTATTCATTGAAATTTCATAGATCATTTATTCACAACCCCCCCCCCCCCCCTCGTACAACGGGTTTAGTGAAATATTTCCATGCTAAAGAACCCAGCCTTATTTAATTAATATATCTTGTCCAAAAAAAGATTCTAATCTTGGATTTTGGTCTTTTAATATGTATAATGGTTCATCTATAAATAGATAAGGCACAAAAAACATGTAGGTTATCACCGATTTATCTTGGAAAACCATTCCCTCTTTGTACATACATTTTCCTTTACACTTTAACAATTATTTTGTGATACTAGTAGTTATTTTTTCAAATAAAAAATTCTATAAATCCACTAAAAAACATGATACCAAGATACACATATTGTATAGAAACCATATTCACAGTAATGGTTATGGGAATCCTAAATGTTTGGAATTAAAAAATAAATTATCAAAGACAATGATAATATTAGAATATATTATTTATTGACCTCAAATTTTTCATAATAGTTATAGATCATTCTGATTAATATCAATGTCATAATATAAGTATATACAAATAAAATATATTCATCTTCATACAAGATATGTGAAGGAAGAAGAAAATTTTATCATACTATTATCAGTTCATAGTTTTTATCATTGGAAATATCATTGATCAATGATCTAAAATAATCTTTGTCAATTGAAAATAGTAGACCTAATAGTGGGTCTCATTGTCTAACACCAATGGAGCACTTTTGGAACCCCCTTTTATATCTATTGATAAGGGAAGATATCATATAACTTTTTAGTATATTGGTAATAATTTTATAAAATCATTCAAGAACTCATATTTGGTAATTAAAATGAAGTTTAGGATCGAAGTTTTCATTTCAATGGTCTTTGAAATGACCAGGTTATGGGAATAAATCCAATCCTTCACTCACCTTATCCTGATTTTGACACCTTATATGGTAGTTTAATGGACATTATAAACTCTATTTCTAGGTAATTATAAAATTTGGTTGGGTTTGGTGAATATTTAGATAATCCCCCCCTCATAATGGTCATGATTTTTCTAATAATCTTCAGGATAGTGTTTCTAATGGAAATTGGTGAAAATTATTCAATTTACAGTGTCTTTTCAAACATATGTATCTATGAAATAATTTTTTGACTTGTGAAATAAGATATTGGCCTTATAGTAAAATTATTATCAAAAACTCTAAAAATAATATTTTTTGACCATGTTAATGTGTCCCATGAATTATAAAGTCAAATATAACATATCACATCTATAATAAAGTCTTACACTATAATTAATTTAATTTCAAGGTTTTTCCAAAGTCAAATTATGTTAATAGTTATAAAAATTTCATTAACAGTATTATATGTGAAAATATAAATTGTTAAATTATTTTAAAAAATATAAAAATCAAGCATGTGGATAGTTAGGATGGAAATTGATTAAAAATTTCATCCATTTTCAATTTATGAGACAATATTCACCACATAAGTAAAATTATAACCGATTAATATTAAATAATTCATTACCACTATTTATTTTAAAATCTTTTAAAGAATGATATAATCAAAAATATAATATTTACAATGACAAAAAACCCCATCTAAATTTCATTGGATGATGATATTTCAACCATAGACACTTTGTGTAAAAACTAAGGGCTCTTCAATAGGATTATTCTTATGATAAACATTCATTATATTTAAATAATTATTTTAATATCAATTAACACCACATTAATTTATAATATACCTATTTTTTAATATATTAAGTATTTTTAGATATTATGATCTACAAAACATTGAGTTTAAATGAAAATATGCTATTAAAATATTATTTATTCACTAACAGTTTAACCAAGTCATTAAATTGGATGTTCCGAATAGGAATAAATAAATTATAAAATATATATAGTTCACACACATATATTGGTTTTCTATTTATTATTAATAAAAATAACAATCGTTTGGGAGAAAAAGAATATTTGTTTTAAAACTATATATTTTTTAAATATGGTTAAGTTGAGCATTGGGAACATAATTTAAAATTCTTTTTTACTACTTTTCTGAAATTTATTTTTTGAAATGAAATTAATATTTAATATAATAATATAAAAAATACATTATGGTGATTTTCTATGATTTTTATGAAATGTTCCAATTTTTATGAATATTGAAAATACATAATTACAATTGAGAACTGCCTTCTAGATTAAAATTTTTTTAAAGATAAATTATATTTTTAATTTTTTCTAATGTAAAATTATTTCACTAATATTTATATTAATCAAACATATTTCATTGGAATATTTTTCCTAAATGTTTATATATAATAATTTGGTAATCTTTCGAGCATTTTCTTTTTAAAAACCTAATTTCTTATCTAGTTTATAAGATAAATTTAAAATTAAATTTTTTGATATATATTAATTTAATTTTTAAATATGGATTTAATATTTGGAATCATAATATTTTATGTCATAATATAATGGAAGACTATTTTTTGGAAATAATGAATAGTAAAATGTTAAAAAATATTAACCATGGTAAATGTAAAAATGAGTTAACTAGTTGGTTAAAGTGAAAAGATAAGTTTTAATGTGACATAAATACATGTATAAAATTTATTTCCTAGACATAATTAGACCTTATTATATCTATTTATTGAAAATAATCAATTTCATAACATTTTTTCATCTTAAAAAGGTCATTATGTACTTTTCTTTTTCGAAATTACAAGTGTTCCACTCAATTCAGATAAAAAAATCCAACACCTCCTCTCTCTTATTCACAATGAAAAAATATTTTTATTTGGAAAATAAAAACCTGTATCACATACAAAAATCCATCCTCTCATCCAAAAACTATTAATTTTGGCATACATCCAAACTTCGAAGGCTTTTGGTGTTATCTTAAGGAGGAAACATGAACAAGAGGTAACATCCTTCAATGGGTGTTTCTATTTTTTTAGTACTTCCATAAAAATATTTTATTATTTTATTATGATGATATAATAAACCTAGTATATTTAAAATAATAATATATTGTTATATTATGTTCCTGAAATCAAACTATCCCCACTTCATTCAAATGGGTTACAAAATCATCATTCATGTGTATTGCGGACTACAGCCCCACAAACAGATGTCATTCGTTTTTTTCATTACATCATATCACGATTTGGATATGATGATGAATCTAATATATATATATATATATGATATTTATAACATTAATATACATATGTGTTCAATATATAATATATATAAATAACTTTTTTAAATTCCATTCCATTGGGGATATGATAATGTCACTCATGTGCATAGTGAACTCCCTCCTCGGGAAGTGATTGAGTCATCTTTCACTAAGACTTTACATAGAATGAGAGAATAAGAATATTGATAAATATATATGATATACATTAAATAATTATAATATTAATGACATATTTATCATTTTTAGAGGATAATATGACATTTTCTTTCTTACTATTTTACTCATGGAAAGATTATAAAGTTGTTCATTTATGTGTGGACAGCCACCATCATGAAGCAATGTAACTCTCTTTTTATCACCCCACCATATGGATGAAATATATAATTATATTTAAATAATTAAAATTGAATTTTTTATTTTTTATTCATTTTTAAATATATAATTTTACCTACCACCTTTCCATGATGTTTATGGAAAATCGATATGTTACTTATGTGTACATTTGTACTACTGTCCCCGTGATCATAATGAACATCATTTCTCAAAAAAAAATTCATTATTGGTAATAAAATTATAAACTTTTTATAAATATGTTAATTATTTCATGGTTATTATAATGGAGATGATGAAGCTATTTAATATCCACATAAGTAGTATCATTTAGGAAAAAGCACGAATAAGAAAACTAGGCAATTGCTACACTAAACAATGACAATATTAAATGATTATTAAATAATGTGGGATAAAATTATATAAAAATATAATGTATGTTATTATAGATTTTAATATGGTTTTATAGTAAGTTAATGACATTCTTAAACCGACTATATAGAGGTTTTATGCATTTTTGACCAAAATGAAGCATGAGGTAATGGAATTTGTCTTAAATTACCTTTATTGAGGCATATTGTAATCTTATGAACCTGATTTATTTTATATTTTGTATATAATGACCCATTGAAATCTAATACCACTCTTCCTTAATAATTTATTGTAGTTTTTTGTTTCAATTTGAATTATTTCATTAATGGGGAATTGAAATGAAAATTACCCTCGTGAAAATGTCATTGTAAAATTTCACTATATTTCGTGATTGTTAACATTCTCATGAAATAATCACTTTCATGTGATCATTTTTTATTGTTCATTACATATCAATTATATATCGATATTATTTTATTATGCATGTTATTGTTTTCTAAACTGTATAGAATATTTTAATGGATTGTTTACATTGAATAATATTTTATTAACAAAGGAAATATTCATAATTTTTTATTGTTTAATCAATACATATATTTTTTTATACGTAAAATTGTTTAGGGATTACATCGATTATTCTATATAAGAGGAATTCATTAGACATGAATTGATGGGTGGGTCATGAAATTATATATCCCATTGATGCATCATTATATCACATGAGAAAAATTAGTTGTACAAATTAAATGGGGTTCTACCTATAGTTATAAACTATATTTTTAATGTTCATCATAATAGAGGTATCCTGATTTCATATATAATGAAATATGTTAGCCCAACTAGGTTAAATACCTGGAGGGGGTGAGTCAGGGTATAAAAGACTAAAACAACTTCCCCTTTGGATCTTATTTCATCAATAAAATGCAGTCTTCTCTCTTGTTCCCATAGAAATGTATTAACAGAAATGAAATCATGCACTAGACAAAACGAGTTTACTTGGTTCAACTTCATTGGGTTACATACAAGGTGTATTAAACATAGATATAATGATAAAAAAAATCTATGAAGGCTCACTACCAAATTAAATGGTTAGGTATTGATAACTTCTATTCCTAGGCTCATTGCCCTTACAATGATTAGGTCTAGATAAATATTTCACCAAGGGTCACTTCTTAATTCTATTTATCTGCCTCACTACTAGTTTAAATGATCACCTTCATCCTCTTCCTTTTCTCACTACGCTGGAAAGAATCCTCTCAATTATTGTTTGCATTAGGTCCCCTCATTAACATGAATTCACATATCCTTATCTGTTGGTAGATGCTCTGTTGAACTCCCACTTTTCCACTTAATATTTGTTTGTGGAAATTTATTTTGAAAACTATTTAATTCTCTCCATGAACTATCTTGCATATTTTGTGAAATTCCTTAAATCCTCCACATTCTATGTTTCACCATGTGGCACAGGTGCTTTACAGATCACAAATTCTTCTTCGGATCACCCATTCTATTATTAACCATGTCCTCCACTGTGAAATATCTCCTCTTCTGTGGACCACTTAAAAATATGCGGACCATCTCCCTTTATGATTTTTTGAGCCTCAGAAAGCTTCTTTCCAGATCTATTCCCTGTGAACTACATCACCCTTTGCAGAATCCTCCCTCATAAACTCTTCTCCTTCACAGAATTCTCCCTCATGATCTACTTAGATATTCAAAAAATTCATCCTGGATTGATGATATTTTCTATTGAAATTGTCTATTATCATAAAATATTATTTGGGGTCTTTATATAGGAAAATAGATATGCAAAATCTAAAAATCTTAACTACCCAAAACATTGATGTGATACGGCCTTGACTGTATACTGTTATGCGGTCCGCATAGCTATTTGATACTCTATGGAGGCAGATATCATCCAAAAATGATCACCATATTAGGAATATATAATCATAACCTCTATTAGGAAAATAATTTTCCTTTTGTGAGCTGATGAGTCTCCCATGAACTCTGTGACTCCTATAAACTATGAACCTACCACAAACTGTTTTTACCTTTGAGGTCTACGTAGTGCATTTCATAGTTTTCATAGCACTACTATATCGAAATTGTAACACCCGAGACTTTTATGAGAAATATTTTGTTTTTATAAATCATCAAATAAATCTTTCACTATAGACAACACTATCTTGGCTTGCTTTACACGCTACAGTGGCCTTCCTCGATAGCTTGCGTCGTACGCAATACCGAGTTTCACTAAACAACGTTATGCTATTAAAATATTATTAAAATTAGCCGTTATGAATAGAAATAACCACTTTTTGAAATTTTGTAAATTTAATCATTTAAAATGGACTTAATTTTTGGATACATAATATCAAAATTATCCTAGGGTGAAATGTTTGTATTTTTCTGAAAACTTTCAATTTTTGATTAATAGTGAAAACACTGGTTTACTAATTAAAAACCAACTATTTATTTAAATATTTATTTATTTTATTTAAATTTATTTTAGGTCAAAATTGATACATAATAATTATATAAGTTCAATTCAATTCATTGGAGTCATTTTATAATTATTTTAGATATATAAAAACTTTATTGAACTTTTTACCGTCTTTTACCCACCTCCTATGAGAATTTGCAAATTTACATAAAACTTAATTTTACCGCTTCTGTGAGTGGAATTTCGAAAATCCGAGAGACATGGTTAATATCAAGGACTTAAATGTGGTTCAATGGGATGAAAATAATTTTTGGTGAATAGTAAATTTTTTATTTTTTTACCACGGTTAAAAGTAAATAGGGTAATTAAGGGTAAAAATGTTATTATTATTATCCTAACACATGTCCTAATTATATTGTCTAACTGTAATTATACCAAAAACAACCTTAGAAATAAAACATGACCATTTAGGCCCACTTGGATTAGATTAGGACAATTTTTATTAATATATTTAAAGAAGGGTTAAAATAGTTAAAATCAAAGTATAATAACTAAATAATTTTTAATATAGGGTTATACATAATATAAATTCGACTATAAATATTAATTAGAAATATAAAAACATTTCCTACATAATGGTATTTTATTTGTAATTTTTAGACAATAAATAATTCAATTTCATTATGATATAATGATGATGCAATAATTATCTTATTAATGAAATATTGACATATTTGATCTTATAAATACCCAAATAAATGTAATTTGAGACTTTTTATGAATTAAAATACTTTTATACGTTAATATGACATTTTAGTATTGATTTAATTAACTTCTTGCGAACTAATCGTTCTGTTGTGATTTTCACAAAAATCAAATACAAAATAGTGTCAAAATTGACATAAATTAGTTTTTAAAACAAATATTATATTATTATTTTTTATTTTATTCCTAAAAATATAAGGTTCGGAAAAATGACTTATATAAGGTTATATATATTTATAATAAACAACTTGGGGTTCTTTTGGCTTATTATAGTATGTTTATTAACCTTATAGTGTAAGAAAACAAGAAGACGTGGTAAAAGTAAACTTTTTTTAACTTACAGTTAAATCTAAATGATAAGGTTAAAATAGATACCTAAACTTGTCTAAATTCTATTGGATGAGAGTATTCTGACCCCTCCCCACATTAGATTCTAAATAAATCAATTTGGAGCTATTAAAAACCAAATATGACTTTATAATAAAATAATGTTTTTAGTTTTTCCAAAGGTGCCCCTCTCCTCCATTATAAAAGGGCACCTCCTACCTTTCTTACTCACACCACTTTGAGCATTCAAGCACGGTAAAACCCTGAACAATTCTCTTCTACACTTCCCTAGAAACATCCTAGAGGTCCTGGTATTCTTCAAACACCAATTTTAGTTCCCTAAGAGAAGGTCTTAAAGAGGTGCTTCAAAGAATAGGTAATGTCCGTTACCGATTCATTCAACTTTATTTCTTCTTCCACTTCTTCTTCTTTAGTTGTTTCATTATGAAGTAATAAAATCAGTATAACTCATATACTGATATGTTATTATAGGTATTAAACAAACCTATTTCACCATCTATCCATCCTACGGAAAATCAAATCACTGCGCGAGCATACGTACGGAATATCGTCTCTACGCCGTGGTGTAATCTATTTTCCACAACCACCTTACTTGGATGTGTATAATGGTGTAAATAATAACTATATATGATTATTGTAAATTGATATTGATTATGAAGTAGTATAAATACACTCCAATACAATTCCATGAGTATGGGAACGATATCATCCCTCGTACGTACGTATGGAATACTGTCTTTACGATGTGATGCGACTCGTTCTACATGATCTTCATTACATAAAGATTATATAAATCAATTGAATGAATGAATATGATATAAATTACACTAATACCATTCTTTAAATGAGGTATCTACAACATAAAGAGAAGAATAAGAATTTATTCGACAAAACACGCATAAGAACAAAAAGTAATAAACACCCGAATAACAAGTAGAAATGAAATATTACTAAGAAGAAGATAAGAATATGACCATATATGATATGATAAAAATATGTATGATTCTGGAATAAGTCAATGACATTATTTAAATCATTATCTAGGAGGTTTGGACACTTACGAAGCAAATCGGACCTAAGGTAAGGGAAAATCTCGTAATCTCATTTTTATCCGAGATTGTTTATACTTCAGAATTTACTGGGGAATATTTATCATCCACATCCATGTTTCCAAAATACATAATATTTATATCCTTTTATATTTTTTTATATCCAATTTTACCATTCGGTGAGTTTTTAGTAAAATATATGAAAGGAATATTTTATCATATTTTGTAAGAGGTACTTTTTGACTTTTCCGACAAAAGTACGAGAAGAATGTCTTTTTTTAACTTATACGGAATGAATGGATTTTTAGAACATTATTTCCATGAATATTCCTTTACATGTTTTCAAGTTTGTTTTCAATCAACTTCTTTTTGTTTAAAATTGTATGACATTTTAATAAAGGAAAAAGAAAATTAAGTAGAGAGGATATTTTTCTCAAGAATGGAATTCAAGTGTTTTATCAAAAAATATTACCATCTAAGATAATAAAGGGTTCTATTTCTATCCCTATTATTACATTGATTTGATTATGTTGTGATGGAATTATTTTTATGAATTCCTTTATCTTATATGAATTGTTTTATGATGTCACGTTGTTTAAGAATCTCATTTTTATTACATGGGTTATGCTATGATGTATGATTTATGATTTTGTGGAACACATAAGAATGGTATCATTATGAGATGGGTGTGACCTATATCTCCCTCTAATGCATTGGGTAAAGATTTATATCTCATGAGATAGACATGGCTGGAACGGTAGGTTAAACCGATTCAGTGAAACAGGACAGAAACGAGGAGTGAACTCGGTTCAGAAATGGACATTGTCCGCTAAGATATACTTGGCTATGAGTCTTGACTACTAAGAAATGATTCTATATGATTATGTGTGTATTCCACAAAGTTTCATGTTTTATGTTATGATTATTGGGATTACATTTCACTACTATGATTTATCCCATGTTAGGAAATTATGATCTCTTTTCCAGGTTATGATTTCCAAAAAGTTATGTTCTTATGAATAGGATGTGATTGATATTTCTTTTGTTTACCATTACTGAGAATTTGAGCTCTCCCTTTTGTATGTTTTCTTTCCCCAGGTCAGGAAGAAGGTTATTAAGTAGGATATGCCAAAAGGGACTCTATATATGATGAAATAAATGGGAGACAATGTAGATGCTTTATGAAATAGTTGTTTATGTTTCCCAGTTTCTAAAGACACTATAGATATACGGTCCTTTCCTGGTTTTGTTATATGTTTTAATAAGTATGATTCAATTTTGATGTATTAACAATGTCTGTAAAGTATGGGCCGTTATAGTTGGTATCAGAGGAAAGGTATAGTCATCCTTTGGAAACTAGGATGTGAAAGCCGTAGTAAGAACCCTAAGGATAAGTCTAAGCAAAGAACACAATCTTAGTGTTTTAGAAATGGCCAGGAATAACCTATGATAAGACCTTATGTGTAATATTTTATTCTTGATTATGTGTTTTTCCTATTATAATTAGTGTTGATCACACTATTCTTCTTGGTTTTAGTCAATGGCTAGAACCCGAAGGAACCGTGTTAATGCGGAATGCGAGAGGAAATGGAATGATTGTCCCCCTGAGCAACCAAACGTTATGGGAGCTTGAATACAAAATCTTATAGCCATGCTCACACAACTTTCTCAAGCTATAAATCTTGCAGGACTTCCAAACGAGCAAAGTAAGGAGCAACATTCTATTAAATCCTTCATGAGGTAGCATCCACCTTCATTCAGTGGGTCTTCTGATCTATTATTGGCTGAATAATGGATCAGTACCACTGAAAAGATATTTTTAGTTCTTCAATGTTCTAAACATGATAAAGTCATCTTAGCAGTTTATCGTTTGGAAGGTGATGCTGATCAATGGTTGAATCTTATTAAGAATACGAGGCAAAGGGATAAAATTGAGTCCATGGAATGGGACGAGTTCAAGAACTTATTTTTTAATAAGTACTTCCCTAGTATTCTCCAAACAAAGATGGAGAAGGAGTTTCTTGAACTAAAAAAAAGGATGATGAATCTGTTGGTACCTACGAAGAAAATTTTAAAAGACTTCCAAGGTACGCTTCTGGTATTATTATCCTACCTGAGAGTAAGATCGATCGATTATTTAGTGGATTAAAACCAAGTCTTCGAATGGCGTTACCCATAAGAGACTTCAATAGCTATGAGGAAATTTTCTGATGTGCTCTCAAGGTTGAGATGGTGATTGGTGTAACCCATCAGTCATATTGGTTTGATAAGAAGAGGAAAATGGAATTCAAAGGAAAATCTAAAGAGCACACTGAAATGAAGATGAGTTTTCCCTTATGCTAAAAGTGTGGAAAGAAACATGCAGGAAATTGTCTTAAGGGGACAAGAAAATGTTATAAGTGTGGAAAAAAAGGTCATCGGTAAATTGAATGTCGAAATAATGGGAAGAAGATGTATAATGATGCAAACAAAGGAAGGGATACGCAGAATAAATCTACTACCCTTCAATGTTTCAAGTGAAAGTAGATGGGGCATTATTCCAATCAATGCCAAAATCCGAGGTCTGATGATGATGATCGATGTCAACAAACTAAGGCCAAAGACAAAGGAAAGTCACATGAAATTTCTATCAGCGATGTTGAGTACGATAACGAAGTGGTGAAAGGTACACTTACCATCCACTCTAAAGTAGAAAATGTTTTATTTGATTCTAGATCCACCCACTCTTTTATTTCTGAAGAATTTTCTAAGGGTATCACCATATTAACTCAACAATTAGATGTTGAGTTAGCTGTGACAAATCTTAATGGCACAACAGTCGCATCAAAAGTTTATAATTCTTCTCCGATTAAAGTTTGTGGGAAAGTGCTTCCTGTAAATCTCGTGATCCTTCATATAGTGGAATTTGATGTGATTAATGGCATGGATTGGCTTTCTATATATGGATCTCATATCAATTTCCAAAGAAGGGATGTCACATTTCATATTCCAGATCAATCTATGATCTTCTATCGATGTAAGGATGAACATAACCTTCCAGTGGAAATTTCATCCATCTTATGGGTTTTGATTCCACTAAATGAAGGTTATTTATCTCAAATGGTTGGAGAGAAACTCACGATTAAGAATATGCCCATTGTATGGGTGTTTGATGATGTCTTTCTGGAGGAATTGTTGGGTCTTCCACCTAAACGTGAAGTTCAGTTTTCAATAGAACTCGTACCGGGTTCTATGCCTATTTCAAAGACACCTTATAGAATGGCCCCAATTGAGTTGTACAAATTAAAGAAGCAACTCCAAGAGAATCTTGATAAGGGATTTATATGCCCTAGTGTGTCTCCTTGTGGAGAACCTGTTCTGTTTGTTAAGAAGAAAGATGGACCAATGAGACTCTACATTGATTATCGAGAACTTAACAAGATCACTATCAAGAACAAATATCCTCTCCCACGCATTGATGACTTATTTGACCAACTACGCGGAGCTCAATACTTTTCCAAGATTGATCTTTGTTCAGGGTATCATCAATTAAGGGTAAAAAGGGAGGATATACCAAAATCGTCTTTCTGTACAAGGTATGGACACTATGAATTTATAGTGATTCCATTTGGTCTTACTAATTCTCCTGCTATCTTCATGGATCTGATGAATAGAGTCTTTAGAGACTATCTTGATCAGTTTGTGGTAGTCTATATAGACGAAATTATTCTCTATTCAAAGAGCAAGTAATAACATGAAGATCACTTGAGAATTATATTAAAGACCCTGAGAAAGGCGATGCTTTAAGCCAAATTGACCAATTGAGAATTTTGGCTTCAAAAATTTGCATTTTTGGGTCACATAATCTCAAAAGAGGGGATATCTGTGGATCCAGCAAAAACAGAGGTTATCGAAAGATGGTCGAGACCAACAACAGTAACTGAGATCCGATGTTTTCTTGGTTTGTCTGGATATTATTGACGTTTTTTGAAATATTTTTCATGATTATCTAATCCACTCAGCAAGTTGACTCGGAAAGGAGTTAAGTTTGTTTGGACGGAGGAATGTGAGGAGAATTTCAAGGAGTTGAAAAGAAGGTTATCCAGTGCACCTGTGCTCACACTTCCTTGTAGTGGAGAAAGGTTAGTGATCTACAGTGATGCATCCAAGAAGGGATTGGGGTGTGTTCTTATGAAAAATGATATGGTGATAGCTTATGCCTCACTAAAGTTGAAAATCCATGAGAAAAATTACCCAACTCATGATTTGGAGTTAGCTGCGGTAATCTTTGCATTAAAGAAATGGAGGAATTATCTTTATGGAGAAAGGTGTGATATTTATACTTATCATAAAAGGTTAAAGTATATTTTCACACAAAAGGAGCTGAATATGCGCTAAAGAAGATGGTTGGAGCTGATTAAGGATTACTACTGCTCAATTCATTACCACCCTGGGAAAGAAAACAAGGTGGAAGATGCATTAAGTGGACAAGACCATGCTAGCTTATCCATGATGAGGATCACAAAAGATCCAATATTTATGGATTTACAAAGGATGGATCTTGGAATTATATTGGAAGGGGAAAATCGTATCTTTCTCAATTGAATGTTCAACCATCTATACATGTGAATATTAAAGAGGCGCAGAAAGAAGATGTAGAGTTACAAAAGAAGGTGAGAAATATTCCTAAATTCAACCTTGATTGTGATGGGATAATAAAGTTCAGGAATCGGGTTTTTGTTCCTCCCATCCCAGAATTAGAGAAGGAGTTGATGGATGAGGCTCATATTTCTTCATTCTCTATTCATCTTGGAAGCACAAAGATGTATAGGGACCTGAAAGAGTACTTCTGGTGCGATGGCATGAAAAGAGATGTTGTTGAATATGCCTCTCGATGCTTGGTTTGTCAGTAAGTTAAAGCTGAGAGACAGAATTCTAAAGGGAAGTTACAACCATTACTCATACCAGAATGGAAATGAGAAAACATCTCTATGGACTTTGTCACTGGACTTCCTAAAACATGAAAAGGCAATAATTCTATCTGGGTCATAGTTGATCGTCTTACAAACTCAGCACACTTCATTGTTATTAGAGAGGATTTCTCTCTGGATCAGCCTGCCAGGATATATGTAAATGAAGTGAAAAGATTTCATGGAGTACCACTTTCGATTATATCTGATCGGGATTCGAGGTTTACCTCAATGTTCTCGAGAAGTCTTCAGTATACTCTGGATACAGAGTTGAGTTTCAGCACTGCTTATCATCCTCAGACAGACGGTCAATCTGAGAGGAAAATTCAAACTCTAGAAGATATGTTGAGAGCTTGCTCTATAGATTTAAAAGGTGGTTGGGATCAACACCTACCTTTGGTGGAATTTTCTTATAATAATAGCTTTCACTCCAGTATTCAGATGGCTCCTTATGAAGCTCTCTAGGGAAAGAAATGCAGGACTCCAACTTGCTGGGATGAAGTTGGGGAAAGAAAGCTATTATGACCTGATCTTGTTGATGAGGTGGAAGAAAAGGTCATATCTATTCAACAACACATAAGAGCATCTCAGAGTCGAAAAAAAAATTATGCCGACAACTGAAGAAAAGACCTAGAGTTTGAAGTGGGTGATAATGTGTTCTTACGAATATCTCCATGGAAAGTTGTAATGAGAGTTGGAAAGAAGGGAAAGCTGAGCCCTAGGTATATCGGTCCTTTTGAAATTCTGGATCGTGTTGGGAAGGTAGCTTACCGATTGGAGATTCCACCAAATCTCTCCCAAGTTCATGATGTGTTCCATGTATCTCTCCTGAGAAAGTTCATACCTGATCCTTCATATGTAATCAGCTCAGAAGTAGTACCACTGGAACAAGATCTTTCTTATGAAGAACAGCCGATAGAGATCCTGGATCGTAGAAAAAAATTCCTACGGAATAAGAACACTTGCTTGGTGAAAGTTTTATGGAGGAACCACCAATTATAATAAGCTACATGGGAGCTTGAAGATATGATGAGGGAAAGGTATCCTCATCTGTTTGTTATAAAGTGACAAATTTAGAGGGTGAAATTCATTTTAAGGGGGGTAGATTGTAACACCCGAGACTTTTATGAGAAATATTTTGTTTTTATAAATCATCAAAGGAATATTTCTCTACACACAATACTAGCTTGTCTTTCTTTACACTCAACCACGACCTTCCTCGATAGCTTGCATCGTACATAATACCGAGTTTCACTAAACAATGTTATGCTATTAAAATATTATTAAAACTAACTGTTATGAATAGTAATAAACACTTTTTTAAATTTTGTAAATTTCATCTTTCAAAATGGACTTCATTTCTGGATTCATAATATCGAAATTATCCTAGGGTGAAATTTTGGTATTTTTCTGAAAACTTTCAATTTTTGATGAATAGTGAAAACACTTGGTTACTATTTAAAACCCGACATTTTATTTAAATAATTATTTATTTTAATTAAATTTATTTTAGGTCAAAATTGATACATAATACCTATATAAGTTCAATGTAATTCATTGGAGTCATTTAATAATAATTTTAGATATATAAAAATTTTATTGAACTTTTCACCGTCTTTTACCCACCTCCTAGGTGAATTTGCAAATTTACATAAAACTTAATTTTACCACTTCTGTGAGTGGAATTTCGAATCTTCGAGAGACACGGTTAATATCAAGGACTAAAATGTGGTTCAATGAGATGAAAATAATTTTTTTTGAATAGTAACTTTTTACTTTTTTTACCACAGTTAAAAGTAAATAGGGTAATTAAGGGTAAAATGTTATTATTATTACCCTAAAACATGTCCTAATTCTATTGGATAAGTGTAATTCGACCAAAAACAACCTTAGGAATACAATATGACCATTTAGGCCCACTTGGATTAGATTAGGACATTTATTATTAATTTATTTAAAGAAGGGTTAAAATAGTTAAAATCAAGGTTTAATAACTCAATCATTTTTAATATGGGGTTATACATAAGATAAATTCAACTATAAATATTCATTAGAAAGATAAAACAATATCATACCTGATGGTATTTTATTTGTTATTTTTAGACAATATATAATTTAATTTATTAATGACACAATGATAATCTAGTAATTATCTTATTAATGAAATATTGACATAATTGATGTTATAAATACCCAAATAAATGTAATTTGAGACATTATATGAATTAAAATAATTTTCTAGGTTAATATAAAATGTTAATATTTATGTAATTAACTTTTTTCGAACTAATCGTTCTGTTAATATTTTCACAAAAATCAATTACCAAATAGTGTCAATATGGACATAAAATAGTTTTTTAAAAAAATATTATATTATTAATTATTATTTTATTCCTAAAAATATAAGGTTCGGCAAAATGAATTATTTAAGGTTATATATATTAATAATAAACAACTTGGGGTTCGTTTGGCTTGTTATAGTAAGTTTATTAACCTTTTAGTGTAAGAAAACAAGAAGACGCGGTAAAAGTAAAAGTATTTAACTTAAAGTTAAATCTAAATGATAAGGTTAAAATAGATTTCAAAACATGTCTAAATTCTATTGTTTGAGATTATTTCGACCCATCCCCACCTTAGCTTCAAAATAAATCAATTTGGAGATATTAAAAACCGAATATGACTTTATAATAAAATAATATTCTTAGTTTTTCCAAAGGTACCCCTCTCCTCCCTTATAAAAGGGCACCTCATCCCTCTCTTCCTCACACCACTTTGAGCCTTCAATCTCGGCCAACCCCTGCCAAATTCTCTTCTCCACTTCCCTAGAAACATTCTATAGGTCTTGGGATTCTTCAAAGACTAGTTTTAGTGCCCTAAGAGGAGGTCTCAAAGAGGCGCTTCAAAGAAGAGGTAATGTCTGTTACTGATTCTTTCAACATTATTTCTTCTTCAACTTATTACTCATTATTTTTTTCATTATGAAGTAATAACATCAGTATCACTCATATACTGATATGTTATTATAGGTATGAAACAACCCTATTTCACCATCTATCCATCCTATGGAAAATGAAATCACCGTGCGTGCGTACGTACGGAATACCGTCTCCATGCCGTGGTGTAATCTATTTTCCACCACCACCTTACTTGGATGGGTATAATGGTGTAAATAATAACTATATATGATTATTGTAAAGTGATACGGATTCTGAAATAGTATACATACACTCTAATAAAATTCCATGATCATGGGAATGATATCATCGCTCGTGCGTACGTATGGAATACCATCTCCACGATGTGATGTGACTCGTTCTACATGATCTTCATTGCATAATGGTTATATAAATTTATTTAATGAACGAATATGATTTATATTACACTAATACCATTCTGGAAATTAGGTATCTATAACCTAAAGATAATAATAAGAATTGTTTCGACAAAACACGCATAAAAACAAAAAGTAATAAACACCCGAATAACAAGTAGCAATGAAATATTACTAAAAAGAAGCTAAGAATATGACCATATATGATATGATAAAAATAAGTATGATTCTGGAATAAGTCAATGAAATTATTTAAATCATTATACAGGAGCTTATGACACTTACGAAGCAAATCAGACCTAAGGTAAGGGAAAATCTCACTATCTCATTTTTATCCGATATTGTTTATACTTCAGAATTTACTAGGGAATATTTATCATCCACATCCATGTTTCCTCAATATGTAATATTTATATCCTTCTGCAATTTTTTATATCCAATTTTACCCTTTGGTGAGTTTTTAGTAAAATATATGAAAGGAATCTTTTGTCGTTTTTCCTACGAGGTACTTTTTGACTTTTCTGACAAAAGTACGAGAAGAATGTCTTTTTTTAACTTATATGGCATGGATGGATTTTTAGAACATTATTTCCATGAATCTTACTTTACATGTTTTCAAGTTTATTTTTAATCAACTTCTTTTTGTTTAAAATTGAATGACATTTTCATAAAGGAAAAAAAATTTAAGTAGAGAGGATATTTTCCTCAAGAATGGAATTCAAGTGTTTTATCAAAAAAAATTACCTTATAAGATAATATAGGGTTCTGTTTCTATCCCTCTTATTACATTTATTTGATTATGTTGTGATGGAATTATTTTTATGAATTCCTTTATCTTATATGAATTGTTTTATGATGTCACTATGTTTAAGAATCCCATTTTTATTACATGGGTTATGCTATGATTTATGGTTTATGATTTTGTGGCACACATAAGAATGGTATCATTATGAGATGGGTGTGACCTATATCTCCCTCCAATGCATTGGGTAAAGATTTATATCTCATGAGATAGACATCGCTGGAACGGCAGGTTAAAGCAATTCAGTGAAACAGGACTGAAACGAGGAGTGAACTTGGTTCAGAAATGGACATTGTCCGCTAAGATAGACTTGGGTATGAGTCTTGACTACTAAGAAATGATTCTATATGATTATGTGTGTATGCCACAAAGTCTCATGTTTTATGTTATGATTATTTGGATTACATTTCACTACTATGATTTTTCACATGTTATGAAATTATGATCTCTTTTCCAGGTTAAGATTTCCAAAATGTTATGTTCTTATGAATATGATGTGATTGATATTTATTTTGTTTACCATTACTGAGAATTTGAGCTCTCCCTTTTGTATGTTTTCTTTCCCCAGGTCAGGAAGAAGGTTATTAAGTAGGATATGCCAAAAGGGACTCTAGATATGATGAAATAAATGGGAGAAAATATGGATGCTTTATGAACCAGTTGTTTATGTTTCCCAGTTTCTAAATACACTATACCTATATGGTCCTTTCCTGGTTTTGTTAAATGTTGTAAAACGTGTGCTTCAATTTTGAAGTATTAACAATGTATGTAAAGTATAGGTCGTTATAGAAATATACTTTTTTGAATTTCCACTACCATTCTTCATACCACCTTTGTGGTATGCGAAAAATGTTTCATGAACCTAAAACTGTGAACTCCTTTTTAGAAAACATCTATTTTACTAAAACAAACCCCGATTTTGAGGCTATTTTTTTGAAAACACTGGTAAACTACGCCACCTTAAATATATGCTTCATGTTTGTTTGCAACTCTTCTCTTATGGATATCATTTTATAGCTTCATCCATCTTCTACTAGCTCTCCCATTATGTGATGAAGATAGAAGTCATCAATTTACTCAACACACACTCTAGGCCCACATGATCCATGATCGACATGTCAACCAAGAGTATAATGAAATGTTCATCACTCAATCACTTCATTCCATTCTGAATCAACTCATCATCTTTCATCACAGACCTCATCTGTCTTAGTATATAACCATTGATTGATCATATTTAGCATCATCAGATGTAAAACTCCCCCTAATTCACTATTCCCAACCCTATATCAACTTTTCCCCTATTTTGATTAAGTCATTTTACCTTTTATAATCACAATTTATACCCCTATTTCCATTAATCCTAATGTCACTTCTTTTTTGTTTGAAAAGGAGTAAATAACATTGATCATCACATTAGGTAAATAAACACCATACCATGGGGATATGGGGTCCCACATCTACAATATTTCATGTGTGGTGAGTCAACCGAACTCCCAGATCCATTCAATTCCATTAAAATTCTTCTTTTGGTAAGGATTTCATTTGAATGTCCAAAACTTATAGTTATGTAATCATATAATCCATCTTCACAAGAGCATTCTCCACCTTCTCATTCATAAAATGATATTTAATTTCAACATTATTTTTACTCGAGTGACGGACTATATTTTTTGTATGATTTGTATCACATAAATTATCACAATGGATTCCAATCGAAGACTTTACTTCAACTCCCATTTCTTGAAGATACAACTTCATTCATAATAACGATATATAGGATTTACTGGCTTAATATTATATAACTTTTGTGGTGCTCAATGAAATAGAATCTGGTTTCATTCTTAACCAAGAAATACTGAATCCTCCAAGATAGAATTCACAACCCGATATTGATTTACTATCATCTACGGATCCTTTCCAGTCTGCATCTATATATCACAATAACTATTTCTATAATTTTTCCTTATGCAGTTGTTTCCAACACATTCGCTGGGGTATGTGCCATCATACTGTGACATGCTAGCTATTTCCCCAAATTCCCTCTTTTCTAATCTTTGCGGCATCTATCTCTTATTCAGGGACGTCTTCTCCTTGATCTAAATGGGATGATGATATGTTAGTATCTCCTTTCATGGATTCCTCCTCAGAACTCATCACCTTTTATGGGACACCCTCACAGATTTGAGCCATTATTCCAGAATATCATTCCCAATGCTGTATCATTTTTTACACTAGTTAATTACACTGCATCTATCTAGATATTCCAAGGGATCTTGACTGGGCATCAACATTTGGTCGGAGTAGATTGTAACATCAAGCATGTCATGGAATATATGGATGCATGGACATTGGTCAACTATATTCAGCCTTGTTATAGGGAATCTCATGGGTGCAGAACCTAAGGCATCACTCATCAGTTGTGGGGTATCATATTCCATAAGAATGTCTCTATGGTTTTCCTCAAATTCCCATGATTAGCATGGGTTATACCATGATTTTAATGTATTACTGAGAGAGTTATGTTCAATGAATAGTTTCTGTGGATTTATGTAGACATCCCGTGTTCAACATCGGGTAGGACGTGAGTTTAACATCTTGCAGAGACAGAATGAGAGTTATCAGAACATCCCATAAAGATGGATCAGATTGGTACATCCCGAGGAGGGATAACCTTGAAGGTTTACCATATGTATGGATTAGAAATCCCAATGAGGACGAATCTAAGTTGGTTTTTCCCATAGAGGGAAGATATCACACCTTGAAGGATGATTTGGACACCACTAAGGGCGGATCAGAGAAAATGCTCCCCAGAAAGGCGGACACCAATATTTACCATTACCATGGATTGAACCTCAGGGAGGTTTCCTGCAGACCTTTTATAGAATACATTGATCAAAAACCATTTAGTTAGAAGAAAAATACATGGAATCATAGTGTAAACAAAGGGATATGACCCGAATACATGTTTGGGATTAGGCATGGATAGCGGCCCATAACAAGAGGGACACTATTGGTTGGGCGATTAAGGATTGTGTGGGGATTATTCATGGTTATCTACCAAGGTGGATGGAATGATTTAACTGGGATGTGGTGGCATGTGTAAGAATTGGAATGGATATTGATGGAGTGTCAAAGGATAGAGTGATTAGGGATGGAATACATGTGAAGATGATGGTGATGTTGGTCTTAAACCTCAGAGACGATTCCTATATAATCTCGTTACAAAGAATCAATGTCCATGTAGTTCAGTGGGGTGATGGGACTCCTGTGGAGGCGACCCGTGAGAATGGATGCATGGATGGGGCTTAGAGGAAGTAGAACCCCCAAGTTGGGGAATAAACTCCAAAACACAAAAGCTCAAGGGATAGGTCATGATGGGACATTAGTGCTGGTATTGAACCTATGGGAGGCTTTTTACATATCCCCATGGCAGGGAATCAATGTCCACAGAGTTCAGGATGGGGCATAAAATCAGGGTGTGCACAAAGGACATCGACTCGAAAACATATTGGGGATTACACATGGTTAGAAGCTCATCACAAGAGGGGAACTCTTGGTTGGAGGAGAGTTAATTGAGTGTGGATCATACATGGGGTTAGATTTCACATATATGGTTTGGCACCACTAAGGGAAGGACCAAGGATGTGGGTCCCAAAAAAGGGGATGCCAAAGTTTACCAGTGTTTGGGGTTAAACCCCCAGGAGGATTCCTACATACCCTATCTAAGAGACAGGGATAAAAACTAAAATAGTATGAATGCTTATAGTTTAATGTCATGTGAGACGAGGGTGAACTGACATAAAGTAGTTGGGACCGATGAGTTATGGGCTTGAGCCTCCTGGAGGCTTCCTATGTACCTTTCCTGGAAAGGGAAACGATCGACATCCACCTAGTTTGGTGGTTAGTGATAGGTATTACACACTAAGAAGTCCCAATTAGTATTTCATGGTCATTTTTTAATCTATGCTCATGTGATTCATGCTTTGTGTGAGAAACAAGGGGAAATAGAAGACCTAGTGATCATGTCGCAAAGGTGTATCCATGAATTGTGGTGAATCGTGGATGGGGCTTATGCATGGATGTCACCCAAGTGCCACTATAGAGTTAACATAGTTGATGGGTCTTATGGATGGATGATTCCCTGTTGCCTCTATGGTGAAGAAATGGTGGATGGGGCTTATGCAACGAAGGTTCCTGGGTGCCACTAAGGAGTAGAAATGGTGAATGGGGCTTATGCATGGAAGCTTCTTGGGTGCTGCTAAGGAGTGAAAATGGTGAATGGGTCTTACTCATGGAAATAGCCCAGGTGCAGCTAAGGAGTGACAATGGTGAATGGGGAATACACATGGAAGCTTCCCAGGTGCTGCTAAGAAGATACAATGGTGAATGGGCCTAACACATGGAAGCTTCCAACGTGCCGCTATGAAGTGGAAATGGTGAATGGGGATTATGCATGGATGCAGCCTGAGATCTGATATGAAGTATAAATGGAGAATGGGGATAACTCATGGAAGTTTCCTGGGTGCCGCTATAGAGTGAAAATGGTGAAAGGGGGTTACACATGTATTCTTCCTAGGTGCCGCTATGGAGTGGAAATAGTGAAAGTGGATTTCACATGGATGCTCCCCGGGTGCCACAATGGAGTGGAAATGGTGAGTGATTGTTATGCATGGAAGATTTCAATAATGTATTCTTTATGTCTGTCCAGGAGGGAATCCAAACTCACATGTGTTTTGAGACTTATAATTGAGTCCTGCACATATGCACTAGTGCAGAAGATGTATAATGGAATGGGCATTGGAATCAGCCTAAACAAAGGGATATGAATACTATGAATCACATGACCAACATTAAAAACACAATGGGGGTGGCATGATGAGGGGAGATAAATTCTGACCATGTTTGAATCACAGCATCCCCCTCATGTTAGCCTGGGATGGAAATAAAGAAACGAGGGACAACCGTTGACCGTATTCGAAACACGGGGCCAAACTCAAAGTTTCATCCAATGTCTTCCAGGGTGTTGGACCAGAATGGTAGGTGAGAAAAAGCTGTATAGGACTAGGCTTTCAAGGGGTCCCTTTAGACCTAAAAGAGAAAAAAGATCCAAATTAAGTACACACAATGTGTTAGGTGGAGTGATGGAATGTTTGAATGGATTCCAACGTTCATGAAATTACACCACTAAAATCATGTCATGAGGAATCTTATTCTTGTCACATAAGTTAGATATTATTTGGAACAAGAGGAATCCTATTATTGAATGATAAGTAATGTGACAATTCAAAGTCATGTAGTGATGACTATTGAAATTTTATTCTTGGTGCATAAAGAAACTCTTATTTAGATAAGGAGGCATCCTATATTTGTAATATATTATATACTACATTTTATAGTCATGTGGATAATATTATTGACATATTATTCTTGGTGCATAATGAATATTTTTTTGTTATAAAGAGGCAACCTATGTTTTTTATATAGGGTGTAAAAAAATTTAAAGTCATATAGATAGGATTATTGGCATCTTACGCTTGACACATAAGACATCTCTTGTTTGGAGCAAGTGGAATCCTATGTTTTTCATATAGGGTGTGCTACAGTTTATAGGCATCTATAGAGGACTATTAGCATAAGTCTCCTAGAAATGAATGGTGTGAGACTAAATAAAGAGAATCCATTTCTTGTTAAACTTTTAATTGGAGTCAGGTGATGGGGTTTGGAGGATTTTTTTGAGGAATGGTTCGACTCAAGGTACTAAGGGAATTAAAGATGAGAATCCCATCTCAAGACCAGTGAAAGGGGCCCAGAAGAATAAATCAACCCAAGGTATTTCACAGAGGGTGGAGGAATTCCTTTAATCATGCTATTCCATAGGTGTAAGGTGGTGCGCATAAGGTAGAAATAGAAAATGTCGATGTCCCGATCTGAAAATATCACCGTGTGACTCTCCATTTTTCACAGGGGTTAGTGACAGTAGCGAAGGGACAAGCCCAGAGGGCTACGACCGTAGCCTAGCACTAATCCTGAGCAGGGGGGTGGGGTTGATGCCCCTATGGTATGTACTAGAGGGTACAAGCCTATATACTATTTCGGGTAACATGGGTTACATGTAGGATGGGCTGCATACTTGATTGGACTATGCAGCATATGTGCGTGGAAGATTGGGTACCTTGGCACTATTGCACGCAAGATTAGATGTTTTTCATGCAAGAATGGAATCTTTCACACACATGAATTATGAATAAAAGAGGTCTTGTGAGGGTCAAACCACTATAGAACCATGCGTAGGAAGACCCATATGGGACCTGTCATGAAAGACACCACGTGGAGGGTACTATTATTCAATGCAGTCATGGAAGAGGTGGTCTAACACATAGAAGAGTGGTGGATAACATCTTGAGACTCACATCGTGGGGAGTAGGGTGAAAATATATTTATAATTGAAATCCTTAATGATAGCATGGAAGAGATCTTCCATGTGATCTATGGCAGGTGCATGCACAAAGGGGTGTTTGACTTCGCAATGGGTGAGTAAGATTTTTGCATTCAGATTCCAATCTTGCACGCATATCTTGAAAATTTCTCTCAATATTCCTATATATTTTACCTATACATGGTCAACCCTTACCAACATACATCTCATTGGGCATGTATGATTCTTGTGCATGGATTTCAATCTTGCGTGCACATATCAAATCTTTTGTGCACCTTACTTAGTTGTTTTCGAGTGGTGGTGGAGAAAAATGACATCACATTGGGCACATAAAATTTTTGTGTGATCGGTTTTTCAGAAGATTCTATTGTTGCATGCAAGATTACATTATTTCATGCAAAACACATATTATGGCTTGCCAAATTTCCATTCTTGTGCGCCAAACCAAACTTTTCCCCAAAAGCCATCCTGCTATCCATTTTCGTCACCCTAAATTCAAACGGTCATAACTTTTAATCCGTAACTCTGTTCAGGATCTACGACTAGTCAAATAGAATCCTTCGAAAAAAATATAGGATATGGGATCATGTATGGAACCATTAGGTGAATTAAATGTACATGTTATCTGGGGAAAACAAATTTCCCCCAAGAATTTGGTCCAACGAGGATGAGGATGGCAAAGCCAACCACATTTTGAGGAAACCTCTAAGGAAAACACTTACCCTGGGGGCCATTGTAACTTGATCGAATTGAAAAAATAACCGACTATGTATCTAAGCCCACATGACTCAGGATCTATACGGTAAAAAGAGACAATATACGATCATTCACTTGTATGAGATTTTTAAAATGTGGAAGATGTGTTGGGATCGGAATGGGACATTGATCACCTTTGGGAGTATCCTAAAAGAGAGGGATTCGGAATGGAGAACATGGCTCTATGAACAGTCGAATTGCTTCTCCCAATGTTCTCTGGTGCACGATTGGAATAATTCGAGAGGTTCTAGAATAATTCTGAACAAAGGGTAATGGAGAATGTGAATTAAGATACATCAAATTCAGGATGTAGTGAGGATGGAATGAAGAAATAGGATTTATATTGACCGAATTCAAAACAAAATATATGTATCATGTTAGCTTGAAATGGTTCTAAACAAATGAGGGCCAACCGCGGACCATGTTCGAAACATGGGGCCTAACTCAAAATTTCATCCATTGTCTTCTAGAACATTGGTCCATGATACTAGGAGATCTATAGACCGAGCATCTTTATTTTTCGAAGGTTCCCTTAGATGTGTAATAGGATGGGGATCCAAATAAAGGTCATTCAAAGTGTGGAGGTTGTAGTGACGTGTTGTTTGAATAGTGTCCAACACTCTAGAAATTACAACACCGTGACGAAATCATGTTGGGTGAGCATATCGGTCTAAGACAAGATCCAACCTAATTCCGGATAAGACCTCCGAGGTGAAGGCCTAGAATGGCATTTCATTTTACATCATGCCAATGATGATGTTATACATGTAGTTTAAGGTCGTATTGTGAGGATGGAGTTACCCTGAAAGGAAATGTACGGTGTGGTACATATCCCGACGTGAATGAGGACCATAAGAGTCCACACCACACCACGTGTTTCAGGTGGGATTCTTTAGACCATATACCAGAGGTGTCCAAACATGGGACTAGAACCGAGGGAAAGTTATTGGGCGTTCTTATGTTTTCCATGTGGATGGGACTCAAGAAATATGTATTTCTGGAGGACCCATGTAGTTTAACGCCAGACAGTGGGACAGAGAGTGAAAGGGGATATCCCAAAATGGGGAGTATGTGGTGCGGCCATTATAAACTCAACATGAATGGGGACCAAAGTAGTCAATACCACACCACATAATCCCCAAGGAAATATTTGGTCGAGATTTCAGATATGGAATAATCTTGGCTAGTCTTGAGATAAAATGTTCAGGAGTTTGTACGTACCCTTTTAGGGTTGGAATAAACCCATACGTAGTTCTGAGAGTGAATTTTAATGTTATATGAGATGTAAGGCATGTGTGGTTCGACTGCACCAATAAACATCCTACCAAAACCACTAAGCTCACATGTGTTGTGCTTGATGTTGGAAACAAGGGGTAGTGATCGTATTTTTTTGTTATATGGAGGTAGACATTAGGGGAAATAGAACACTAGGTGAATGATCTCTCAATAATACTGACTTTCCTAATTAATGCACATATATGTGAGGAGGGGTAAAACCAAGTGTGTTGGAATTCCCCTAAATCATAGGGAAGTGGAAATATGTGAACCATGGGACTTGATATCTAGATCGCCATGATGGTGGCATGAAGATGGAGGATAATTGTTGAACATGTTGGAAACACACCATCTGTTTCGCATTAACATGGCATGGGGACAGACAAATGAAGGTTGGCCGCTGACCATGTTTGAAACATGAGACCTATCGCAAAATGTCTCCCAAGATATTTCAGTGCATTGTCCCAATACGGTAGGTGAGCCAATGTTTCATGAGACCAGGCAATAAAGGGGTTCCCTTCAAACATGTAAGAGGATGGAGATCAAAATAAAGGGCTCATGAACTCTTGACATGAAACGAAAGAATTTACTTGTGGAATCCAACACTTTGGACTCTATGCGACAACACATTTGAGTTTTACAATGAGACATGTATGATAGAGGGAGATGATTCCCTTTCCAAATACAAGGGTCCTGGGGGTGAAAACTCCATGTTTAAGGTTGTAGAATGCACTATCGAGAGGGGTCTTTGTTTAATGGAATGTGTGCAGGGTTAAAAAGAAACAGTACCCGATGTAGATGAGAATTAAATAAGACTTCTGTCTTATGAAATATTCCTTGGGATAGACCCAAAGACTAAATGTCTGGGTGTTCCTACATATCCCATCAGGATGGGAATAAATCCACACATAGTTCTCCAAGGAAGATATTAGTCTGTGGTCATAGAACTCGGATCGGGCTAGGAAGAGACATGGGGGACACATTGTGAAGTTGTTGCAAAACCTGATATGAATAAGGATAGTATAAGATTATACTACACCACGTTATCCAAGGGGAAACATTAGATCGGGGGACCAAAGGTGGAATTTTGGTGGGGCCAAAGACAAATTTTTTGGGCATTCCTACGTATCCCATGAGGATGGGAATCAACCCATACATAGTTCTAGAAAGACACGTGCAGTTTATTGTCATCCGATAAGGATGTAAGATAATGGAATGAAGTTCCATGAAGGGAAATAATTGGCATGGATACCATAAACTTGATGTGAATTATTCCCTAAGCGGTCCTCACCATACCACATTTTTCTGATAGAGTTTGGGACAATGTGGCCGAAAAGAGGGAAGGATTTTAGATTCTTCAGGCTGGAACCGAGGAAGAAATGTCTGGGAATTCTTACGTATCCCATGATGATGGTAATAAATCCACACATAGTTCTAGTAAATTTCATGGTAGGGTACCAATGTCGGGGGGAATATTGTCATGCAGTTCTGGACCACACACCAAAATAAGGGGAATTTGATAGATATTTTTTCTTTTTTAGAGTGGATGTATTTTTTTGTAAAGTAAAAAACCTAGTAAGGAGAATGTGGGTGACACTGTAGAAATCAATCCATATGCAGGCCTTGAAAAATGGCATAGGGATGATCAATACCAAACATGATTTCCCCTTGAGTGAGGACACCACAATGCGTTGTCATTTTTCTTCGTGTGGCCATGATGATAGTGTAAATGTTTAGGATCTCGTGATAGGACCAACCAATTCATTTTAATGTCTTGCAGAAAATACACCACAGTTTAATGTCATGTGAGACCAGGCAGTATAGTTTAACATCCCATTGCTTGGAAACCCACAAATGAATGAGGTTCTCAATGGAATTCACAAGGTGTGATAAAGTATACCTGACTTGACTGATGACATTAGTTCACACAACATCACGTGTAACCCCAGAGTGGGGGAACCTCAGGCCAAGGGGCCTGAAAATATCAGTGGATATGTGGATGAACCAAATGTTGAAATGTCTGGTAATCCATACATATCCCATGAGGGTGGGAATCAAGCCATACATATTTCTGAAGTTCCATGCAGTTTCACTTAATACGACAAGGAATAGACGCACGTGAATCTCGAAGAGTAATGTGTATGATGTGGTGAATAACTTTATGTGAATGAGGAAATAAGCTCACATATGCCAGACCATTCATATTTATAGAACATAAGTGGCTGAGAGAAAGAATAGATGAACTTGTGGTGGACCAAAAAATGAAATATTTGGGTGTTCCTATGTATCTCATGAGGATGGGAATCAATTTATATGTAGTTCTCAAATATTCCATGTCGTTTAACTTCATGTGACATGGATGTGTTCGATCTTAGTTTATGGTCACAGAGTTGGGACTGTAGACTCTTAGTTGAATTCCATGTGTGTGAGACAAAAGGGAAGAAAAAGTGGATCACTGCATCTATCATTGGGGAGACCATGGAACAATAATAACGATTGGGGATAACTATTGAACATGTATGCAACACAGTATACCTCTTGTGGTGACCTAGAATAGGAACTAATAATTGAGTATCGACCACTGACTGTAACACCCGAGACTTTTATGTGAAATATTTTGTTTTTTATGTTATATAAATCATCAAAAAAATCTTTCACTACACACAACACTATCTTGGCTTTCTTTACACGCAACCGCGACCTTCCTCGATAGCTTGCATCGTACGCAATACCGAGTTTCACAAAACAATGATATGCTATTAAAACATTATTAAAACTAGCCATTATGAATAGTAATAACCACTTTTTGAAATCTTATAATTTTTATTTTTCAAAATGGACATCATTTTTGGATTCATAATATCTAAATTAGCCTAGGGTGAAATTTTGGTATTTTTCTGAAAACTTTCAATTTTTGATGAATAGTGAAACCACTAAGTGGTAGTTAAAAAACTGATTTTTTTATAAAGCTTAATTTTACCGCTTCTGTGAGTGGAATTTCAAAAATCCGAGAGACACAGTTAATATCAAGGACTAAAATGTGGTTCAATGAGATGAAAATAATTTTTGGTGGATAGTAACTTTTTACTTTTTTTGCCATGGTTAAAAGTAAATAAGGTAATTAAGGGTAAAAATGATATTATTATTACCCTAAAACATGTCATAATTATATTGGACAATTTTAATTCGACCAAAAACAAACTTAGGAATAAAATATGACCATTTAGGCCCACTTGGATTAGATTAGGACATTTATTATTAATTTATTTAAAGAAGGGTTAAAATAGTTAAAATCAAAGTTTAATAAGTAAATCATTTTTAATATGGGGTTATATATAAGATAAATTCGACTATAAATATTCTTTAGAAATATAAAAAGATTTCCTACATAATTGTATTTTATTTGTAATTTTTAGACATTATATAATTTAATTTATTTATGACACAAAGATGATGCAGTAATTATCTTATTAATGAAATATTGACATAATTAATGTTATAAACACCAAAATAAATGTAATTTGAGACTTTTCATGAATTACACTAATTTTATAGATTAATATGACATGTTAGTATTGATTTAATTAACTTTGTTCGAACTAATCATTCTGTTATTATTATCACAAAAATTAATTACTAAATAGTGTCAAAATTGAAATAAAATAGTTTTTAAAAAAACTATTATATTAGAAATTGTTTTTTTATTCCTAAAAATATATGGTTCGGCCAAATTACTTAGATAAGATTATATATATTAATAATAAACATCTTGGGGTTCGTTTGGCTGCTTATAGTAAGTTTATTAACCTTATAGTATAAAAACACAAGAAGACACGGTAAAAGTAAAATTATTTAACTTAATGTTAAAACTAAATGATAAGGTTAAAATAGGAACTTAAACTTGTATAAATTCTATTGGATGAGAGTATTGCGACACATACCCACCTTAGCTTCGAAATAAATCAATTTGGAGATATTAAAAACCGAATATGACTTTATAATAAAATAATATTCTTAGTTTTTCCAAAGGTACCCCTCTCCTCCCTTATAAAAGGGCACCTCATCCTTCTCTTCCTCACACCACTTTGAGCCTTCAATCTCGGCCAAACCCTGCCAAATTCTCTTCTCCACTTCCATAGAAACATTCTATAGGTCTTGGGCTTCTTCAAATACTAGTTTTAGTTCCCTAAGAGGAGGTCTCAAAGAGGCACTTCAAAGAAGAGGTAATGTCTGTTACCGATTCTTTCAACATTATTTTTTCTTCCACTTATTATTCATTATTTTTTTCATTATTAAGTAATAACATCAGTATCACTAATATACTGATATGTCATTATAGGTATGAAACAACCCTATTTCACCATCTATCCATCCTATGGAAAATGAAATCACCGTGCGTGCGTACGTACGGAATACCGTCTCCACGTCGTGGTGTAATCTATTTTCCACCACCACCTTACTTGGATGGGTATAATGGGGTAAATAATAACTATATATGATTATTGTAAAGCGATACGGATTCTGAAATAGTATACATACACTCCAATACAATTCCACGATCATAGGAACGATATCATCACTCGTGCGTACGTACGGAATACCGTCTCCACGATGTGATGCGGCTCGTTCTACATGATCTTCATTTCATAATGATTACATAAATGAATTGAATGAATTAATTTGATATATATTACACTAATACCATTATGGAAATGAGGTATCTATAACCTAAAGATAAGAATAAGAATTTATTCGACAAGACACGCATAGGAACAAAAAGTTATAAACACCCGAATAACAAGTAGCAAGGAAATATTACTACTAAGAAGCTAAGAATATGACCATATATGATATCATAAAAATAAGTATGATTCTGGAATAAGTCAATAACATTATTTAAATCATTATACAGGAGTTTCTGACACGTACAAAGCATATCAGACCTAAGGTAAGGGAAATATCACAATCTCATTTTTATCCGAGATTGTTAATACTTTGGCATTTACTGGGGTGTATTTTATCATCCACATCCATGTTTCTTCAATATGTAATATTATTTACATCCACCTAAAATTTTTTAAATCCAATTTTACCCTTCGGTGTGTTTTTAGTAAAAGATATGAAAGGAATATTTTGTCGTTTTTCGTACGAGGTACTTTTTGAATTTTTTGAAAAAAGTACGAAGAATGTTTTTTTAACTTATACGGCATGAATGTATTTTTAAAAAATTATTTCCAAGAAGCTTCCATTACAAGTTTTCAAGATTATTTTTAATCAAATTCTTTTAGTTTATAATTGTACGACATGTTAATAATGGAAAAGTGTTTTTGAAGCAGAAATGATATTTTCCTCAAGAATGGAGTTCAAGTGTTTTATCAAAATTATTTTCCATATAAGATAATAAAAGGGTTCTATTTTTATCTCTATTATTACATTGATTTGATTATATTGTGATGGAATTATTTTTATGAATTCCTTTATCTTATATGAATTGTTTGATGATGTCACGATGTTTAAGATTCCCATTTTTATTACATGGGTTATGCAATAATGTATGATTTATGATTTTGTGGCACACATAAGAATGGTATCATTCTGAGATGGGTGGGACCTATATCTCCCTCCAATGCATTGGGTATAGATTTTATATCTCATGAGATAGACATGGCTGTAATGGTAGGTTATACCGGTTCAGTGAAACAGGACTGAAACGAGGGTGACTCGATTCAGAAATGGACTTTGTCCACTAAGATAGTCTTGGCAATGAGTCTTCACTAATAAGATATGATTCTCTATGATTATGTGTCTATGCCACAAAGTTTCATGTTTTAATTTATGATTATTGGGATTACATTTCACTACTATGATTTATCCCATGATATGAAATTATGATCTCTTTTGCAGGTTATGATTTCCAAAAGTTATGTGCTTATGTATATGATATGATTGATATTTCATTTATTTACCCTTACTGAGCATTTGAGATCACCCTTTTGTATGTTTTATTTCCCCAGGTCAGGAAGAAGGTTATTAAGTAGAATATGCCAAAAAGGGACTCTAAATATGATGAAATAAATGGGAGGCAAAGTAAATGCTTTATGAACCAGTTGTTTATGTTTCCCAGTTTCTAAAGACACTATACCTATATGGTCCTTTATTGGTTTTTTTATATGTTGTAATAAGTGTGCTTCAATTCTGAAGTAATAACAATTTATGTAAAGTATGGGTCATTATATTCGGTATCAGAGGAAAGGTATAGTCAACCTTTAGAAACTAGGATGTGAAAACCTTAGTAAGAACCCTAAGGATAAGTCTAAGCATAGACCACAATCTTAGTGTTTTAGAAATGGCCATGAATAACCAAGGATAAGACCTTAAGTGTGAAATGTTATTCATTATTATGTGTTTTTCCTATTATAATTAGTGTTGCTCACACTATGCTTCTTGGTTTTAGTCAATGGCTGGAACCCGAAGGAATCGTGTTGATGCAGAATGTGACGGGCAATGCAATGATTGTCCCCCTGAGCAACCAAACGTTATGGGAGCTGGAATGAAAAATCTTGTAGCCATGCTCACACAACTTTCTCAAGCTATGAATCATGTAGGACTTCCAAACGAGCAAAGGAAGGAGAAACATTCTGTTGAATCCTTCATGAGGCAGCATCCACCTTCTTTCAGCGGGTCCACTAATCCATTAGTTGCTGAACAATGGATTTGAACTACTGAAAAGATATTTTTAGTTCTTCAATGTTCTGAACATGATAAAGTCATCCTAGCAGTGTCTCGTTTGGAAGGAGATGTTGATCAATGGTGGAATATTATTAAGAATACGAGGCAAATGGATGAAATTGAGTCCATGGAATGGGACGAGTTCAAGAACTTATTTTTCAATAAGTACATCCCTCAAATTCTCCGAACAAAGATGGAGAAAGAGTTTCTTGAACTGAAGCAAAAGGATGATGAATCTGTAGGTACCTATGAAGAAAATTTTACAAGACTTTCAAGGTACGCTTCTGGTATTATTATCCAACCTGAGAGTAAGATCGATCGATTCTTTAGTGGCTTAAAAACAAGTCTTCGAAGGGCCTTAGCCATAAGGGACTTCAATAGCTACGAGGAAATCGTTCGATGTGCTCTCAAATTTGAGATGGAGATTGGAGTAACCCATTAGTCATATGGGTTTGATAAGAAGAGTAAAATGGAATTCAAAGGAAAATCTAAATAGCACACTGAAAAGAAGATGAGCTTTCCCTTATGCTCAAAGTGTGGAAAGAAACATGGAGGGAGTTGTCTTAAAGGGACAAGTAAATGTTTCAAATGTGGAAAGGAAGGTCATCGGGCATTTGAATTCCACGATGATGGGAAGAAGATGTCTAATGATGCAAACAAAGGAAGGGATACACAGAATGAACCTACTACACTTCAATGATTCAAGTGAAAGGAGATGGGACATTATGCCAATAAATTCCCTAATCCAAGGGTTGATGATGATGGTCAACGTCAACAAACTCTTAAGGCTAAAGAAAAAGGAAAGTCTAATGAAATTTCTATCAGTGATGTGGAGTACGATAACGATGTGGTGAAAGGTACAATTACCATCCACTCTAAAGTAGAAAATGTTTTATTTGATTCTGGATCCACCCACTCCTTTATTTTTGAAGAATTTTCTAAGGGTATCACCGTATTACCTCAACAATTAGATGTTGAGTTAGCTGTGACAACACCTAATGGCACAACAATCTCATCGAAAGTTTATAATTCTTCTCCGATCGAAGTTTGTTGGAAAGTGCTTCCTGCAAATCTGGTGATCCTTCCTATAGTGGAATTTGATGTGATTCTTGGCATGGAGTGGCTTTCTTTATATGGAGCTCATATCAATTTCCAATGAATGGAAGACACATTTCATATTCCAGATCAATCTATGATCGTCTATCGATGCAAGGATGAACATAACCTTCTAGTGGAAATTTCATCCATCTTATGGGTCTTGATTCCACTAAATGAAGGTTATTTATCTCAAATGGTTGGTGAGAAACTCACGATTAAGAATATGCCCATTGTACGAGAGTTTGATGATGTCTTTCCGGAGGAATTACCGGGTCTTCCACCAAATCATGAAGTTGAGTTTTCAATAGAACTCGTACCGGGTGCTTTGCCTATTTCAAATACACCTTATAGAATGGCCCCAATTGAGTTGCTGGAATTGAAGAAGAAACTCCAAGAGAATCTTGATAAGGGATTCATACGCCCTAGTGTGTCACCCTGGGGAGCACCTGTTCTATTTGTTAAGAAGAAAGATGGATCAATGAGACTATGCATTGATTATCGAGAACTTAACAAGATCACTATCAAGAACAAATATCCTCTCCAACGCATTGATGACTTATTTGACCAACTACGCGGAGCTCAATACTTTTCCAAGATTGATCTTCGTTCAGGGTATCATCAATTAAGGGTCAAAAGGGAGGATATACCAAAGACGACTTTCCGTACAAGGTATGGACACTATGAATTTATAGTGATGCCATTTGGTCTTACTAATTCCCCTTCTATCTTCATGGATCTGATGAATAGAGTCTTTAGAGACTATCTTGATCAATTTGTGGTACTCTTTATAGACGATATTCTTGTCTATTCAAAGAGCATGGAAGAACATGAAGATCACTTGAGAATTATACTGAAGACCCTGAGAAAGGAGATTCTTTATGACAAATTTACCGAGTGTGAATTTTGGATTCAAAAAGTTTCATTTTTGGGTCACATAATCTCAAAACAGGGGATATCTGTGGATCCAGCAAAAACAGAGGTTATCGAAAGACGTTCGAGACCAACAAAAGTAACTGAGATCCGAATTTTTCTTGGTTTTTCTATATATTATCGATGTTTTGTGAAATATTTTTCACGATTATCTAATCCACTCACCAAGTTGACTCGGAAAGGAGTTAAGTTTGTTTGGATGGAGGAATGTGAAGAGAATTTCAAGGAGTTGAAAAGAAGTTTATCCAGTGCACCTGTGCTCACACTGCCTTATAGTAGAGAAAGGTTTGTGATCTACAGTGATGCATCCAAGAAGGGATTGGGGTGGGTTCTTATGCAAAATGATATAGTGATATCTTATGCCTCACGACAGTTGAAAATCCATGAGAAAAATTACCCAACACATGATTTGGAGTTAGCTGCGGCAATCTTTACATTAAAGATTTGGAGGAATTATCTTTATGGAGAAAGGTGTGACATTTATACTGATCATAAAAGTTTAAATTATATTTTCACACAAAATGAGCTAAATATGCGTCAAAGAAGATGGTTGGAGCTGATTAAGTATTATGACTGCTCAATCCATTACCACCCTGGGAAAGCAAACAAGGTGGCAGATGCATTAAGTCGACAAGACCATGCTAGTTTATCCACGATGAGGATCCCAAAAGATCCAATATTTATGGATTTACAAAGGATGGATCTTGGAATTATAATGGAAGGGGAAAATCTTATCTTTCTTAAATGAATGTTCAACCATCTATACATGTGAAGATTAAAGAGGCATAGAAAGAATATGTCGAGTTACAAAAGATGGTGAGAATGGTTCCTGAATTCAACCTTGATTGTGATGGGATAATAATGTTCAGGAATCAGGTTTGTGTTCCTCCCATCCCGGAATTAAAGAAGGAGCTGCTGGATGAGGCTCATAGTTCTTCATTCTCTATTCATCCTGGAAGCATGAAGATGTATAGGGACCTGAAAGAGTACTTCTGGTGGGATGGCATGAAAAGAGATGTTGCTGAATATGTCTCTCTATGCTTGGTTTGTCAGCAAGTTAAAGCTGAGAGACAGAAGTCTAAGGGGATGTTACAACCATTACCCATACCCGAATGGAAATGGGAAAACATCACTATGGACTTTGTCACAGGACTTCCTAAAACATCCAAAGGCAATAATGCTATCTGGTTCATAGTTGATCGTCTTACAAAGTATGCACACTTCATTGCTATTAGAGAGGATTTCTCTCTGGATCAGCTTGCCAGGATATATGTAAAGGAAGTGGTAATATTGCATGGATTACCACTTTCTATTATATCTGATCGGGATCTGAGATTTACCTCAAAGTTCTGGCAAAGTCTTAAGCATACTCTGGATACAGAGTTGAGTTTCAGCACTGCTTATCATCCTCAGACAGACGGTCAGTCTGAGAGAACAATTCAAACCCTAGAAGATATGTTTAGATCTTCCTCTATGGATTTCAAAGGTGGTTGGGATCAATACCTACATTTGGTGGAATTTTCTTATAATAATAGCTTTCACTCAAGTATTCAGATGGCTCCTTATGAAGCTCTCTATGGAAAGAAATGCAGGACTCCAACTTGCTGGGATGAAGTTGGGGAAAGAAAGCTATTAGGACCTGATCTCATTGGTGAAATGGCAGAAAAGGTCAGATCTATTCAACAACACATAAGAGCAGCTCAGAGTCGACAGAAAAGTTATGCCGACAACCAAAGAAAAGACCTAGAGTTTGAGGTGGGAGATAAAGTGTTCTTACGAATATCTCCCTGGAAGAGAGTCATGAGATTTGGAAATAAGGGAAAGTTGAGCCCTAGATATATCGGTCCTTTCGAAATACTGGATCGTGTCGAGAAGGTAGCTTACCGATTGGTGCTTCCACCAAATCTCTCTCAAGTACATGATGTGTTCCATGTATCTCTCCTGAGAAAGTGCATACCTGATCCTTCACATGTACCCAGCTCAGAAGTTGTACCACTGAAGCAAGATCTTTCTTATGAAGAACAGCCAATAGAGATTCTGGATCGTAGCGAAAAAGTCCTACGAAACAAGACCACTCGCTTGGTGAAAGTTTTATGGAGGAACCACCAATTAGAAGAAGCTACATGGGAGCTTGAGGATATGATGAGGGAGAGGTATCCTCATCTGTTTGTTACAAAGTGACGAATTTCGATGGCGAAATTCATTTTAAGGGGGGTAGAATGTACCACCAGATACTTTTATGTGAAATATTTAGTTTTTTATGTTATATAAATCATCAAAAAAATCTTTCACTATGCACAACACTAGCTTGGCTTGCTTTACACGCAACCACGTCCTTCCTCGATAGCTTGCGTCGTACGCAATACCGAGTTTCACTAAACAACGATATGCTATTAAAATATTATTAAAACTAGCCGTTATGAATAGTAATAACCACTTTTTGAAATCTTATAATTTTTATTTTTCAAAATGGACTTCATTTTTTGATTTGGAATATCGAAATTATCCTAGGGTGAAATTTTGGTATTTTTCTGAAAACTTTCATTTTTTGATGAATAGTGAAACCACTAAGTGGTTGTTAAAAAACTGAATTTTTCATAAAACTTAATTTTACCGCTTATGTGAGTGGAATTTCGAAAATCCGAGAAACACGGTTAATATCAAGGACTAAAATGTGGTTCAATGAGATGGGAATAATTTTTTGTGAACAGTAACTTTTTACTTTTTTACCACAGTTAAAAGTAAATAGGGTAATTAAGGGTAAAAATGATATTATTATTACCCTAAAACATGTCCTAATTATATTGGACAAGTTTAATTCGACTGAAAACAATCTTAGGAATAAAATATGACCATTTAGGCCCACTTGGATTAGATTAGGACATTTATTATTAATTTATTTAAAGAAGGGTTAAAATAGTTAAAATCAAAGTTTAATAAGTAAATCATTTTTAATATGGGGTTATACATAAGATAAATTAGAATATAAATATTCATTAGAAATATAAAACTATTTCCTACATAATGGTATTTTATTTGTAATTTTTAGACATTAAATAATTTAATTTATTTATGACACAAAGATGATGCAGTAATTATCTTATTAATGAAATATTGACATAAGTGATGTTATAAACACCAAAATAAATGTAATTTGAGACTTTTTATGAATTAAACTAATTTTATAGATTAATATGACCTGTTATTATTGATTTAATTAACTTTTTTCGAACTAATAATTCTGTTATTAGTTTCACAAAAATTAATTACTAAATAGTGTCAAAATTGACATAAAATAGTTTTTAAAACAAATATTATATTAGTAATTGTTGTTTTATTCCTAAAAATATATGGTTCGGCCAAATGACTTAGCTAAGGTTATATATATTAATAATAAACAACTTGGGGTTCGTTTGGCTGCTTATAGTAAGTTTATTAACCATATAGTATAAGAACACAAGAAGACACGGTAAAAGTAAAATTATTTAACTTAATGTTAAATCTAAATGATAAGGTTAAAATAGGAACTTAAACTTCTCTAAATTCTATTGGATGAGATTATTTCGACCCATCCCCACCTTAGATTCGAAATAAATCAATTTGGAGCTATTTAAAACCGAACATGACTTTATAATAAAATAATATTTTTTAGTTTTTCCAAAGGAGCCCCTCTCCTCCCTTATAAAAGGGCACCACCTCCCCCTCTTCCTCACACCACTTTGAGCCTTCAAGCTCGGCCAAACCCTTCCAATTACTCCTCTCCACTTCCCTAGAGACATCCTAGAGGTCCTGGTCTTCTTCAAAGACCAATTTTAGTACCCTAAAATACGGTCTCAAAGAAACACTTCAAAGAAGAGGTAATGTCCGTTACCGATTCTTTCATCTTTATTTCTTCTTCCACTTATTCTTCTTTAGTTGATTAATTATGAAGTAATAACATCAGTATCACTCATATACTGATATGTTATTATAAGTATTAAACAACTCTATTTCACCATCTATCCATCCTACGGAAAAAGAAATCACCGCGCGTGCGTACGTACGGAATACCGTCTCCACGCCGTGGTGTAATCTTTTTTCCACCACCACCTTACTTGGATGGGTATAATGGTGTAAATAAAGACTATATATGACTATTATAAAGTGATACGGATTCTGAGATAGTATACATACACTCCAATACAATTCCATGATCATAGGAACGATATCATCACTCGTGTGTACGTACGGAATATCGTCTCCACAATGTGATGCGACTCGTTCTACATGATCTTCATTTCATAATGATTATATAAATGAATTGAATGAATGAATATGATATATATTACACTAATACCATTCTGGAAATGAGGTATCTATAACCTAAAGAGAAGAATAAGAATTTATTCGTCAAGACACGCATAAGAACAAAAAGTTATAAACACCCGAATAACAAGTAGCAATGAAATATTAATACTAAGAAGCTAAGAATATGACCATATATGATATCATAAAAAATAAGTATGATTCTGGAATAAGTCAATAACATTATTTAAATCATTATACAAGAGGTTTGGACACGTACAAATCATATCAGACCTATGGTAAGGGAAATATCACAATCTCATTTTTATCCGAGATTGTTTATACTTTGGAATTTATTGGGGTGTATTTTATCATCCACATCCATGTTTTCTCAATATTTAATATTATTTCCATCCACCTAAAATTTTTTAAATCCAATTTTACCCTTCAGTGAGTTTTTAGTAAAAGATGTGAAAGGAATCTTTTGTTGTTTTTCGTACGAGTTACTTTTTGAATTTTCCGACAAAAGTACGAAGAATGTTTTTTTAACTTATACGGAATGAATGGATTTTTAAAATATTATTTCCAGGAAACATCCTTTACAAGTTTTCAAGTATATTTTTAATCAACTTCTTTTAGTTTATAATTGTATGACATGTTAAGAAAGGAAAAGTGTTTTTGAAGCAGAAAAGATATTTTCCTCAAGAATGGAGTTCAAGTGTTTTATCAAAATTATTTTCCATCTAAGATAATAAAAGGGTTCTGTTTTTATCCCTATTATTAAATTGATTTGATTATGTTGTGATGGAATTATTTTTATGAATTCCTTTATCTTATATGAATTGTTTGATGATGTCACGATGTTTAAGATTCCCATTTTTATTACATGGGTTATTCAATGATGTATGATTTATGATTTTGTGGCACACATTAGAATGATATCATTATGAGATGGGTGGGACCTATATCTCCCTCCAATGCATTGGGTAATGATTTTATATCTCATGAGATAGACATGGAAGGAATGGTCGGTTATACCGGTTCAGTGAAACAGGACTGAAACGAGGGTGACTCGGTTCAGAAATGGACATTGTCCACTAAGATAGTCTTGGAAATGAGTCTTGACTAATAAGATATGATTCTCTATGATTATGTGTGTATGCCACAATGTTTCATGTTTTAAGTTATGATTATTGGGATTACATTTCACTACTATGATTTATCCCATGATATGAAATTATGATCTCTTTTGCAGGTTACGATTTCCAAAAGTTAAGTGCTTATGTATATGATGTGATTGATATTTCTTTTTTTTACCCTTACTGAGCATTTGAGCTCACCCTTTTGTATGTTTTATTTCCCCAGTTTTGGAAGAAGGTTATTAAGTAGAATATTCCAAAAAGGGACTCTAAATATGATGAAATAAATGGGAGGCAAAGTAGATTCTTTATGAACCAGTTGTTTATGTTTCTCAGTTTCTAAAGACATTATACCTATATGGTCCTTTCTTGGTTTTGTTATATATTGTAATAAGTGTGCTTAAATTCTGATGTAATAACAATGTATGTAAAGTATGGGTCATTATACTAACCATATGGCAATGCTAGAATTGTGTTAAATTTTTTTCGTGATCTTCTGGGACGTTGGCCCAAGATGGTAGAAGAGAACTGAGTCCTAGAATCCATACCATTAGAGGGTCCTTTCAGATGTTAAATAGGATGAAAACCCATGTAAATAGAAACCTGAAGTGTTTTGGTCCCCATGCAGTTTAACGTATTGTGGTAAAAAGGATGGATGGAGGGGTGTCTCAAGGGGATGTGTGGTACATGGAAAAAATAGTCTGATGTGAACGAGGACATAGAGTCCATACCACACCACACAATCCTATGTGAGAACATGGTCCAGGAGGCCGGAATGGTCGAGGGACTAGATCATGGGCTCTAGATGAAAATTCATGGTGTTCCTACTTATCATATAAGGATGGGAATCAAGATGAACATAGTTCGGAATGTGTCATGGAACATAACATCATGCGATAAGGAAAAGGGGAGATATTATTTTAAGGTGTTAGATCATGGACCATTTTTCAGTTTATCATCACGTGGGATGAGTGCTGAGTAGTTTTACATCCTTCAGCCCGGACGGATCACGCAGTTTCATGTTGTGCGGTGAGGATGGTTGATGGATGGTGTTCAAAGTCACCTTATTTTGATCATGGTTGCTTTGGTTTTAGGTCACGTATCTTTGACCAAAATGTTGTACAATTTAACATTGTGTGACCAAGATGTTGTCCCTCTTTTTAATGTCATGTGACCAAGATGGATGTTATTGTGCAGTTTAATTTCATACCACTAGGATGTGGTTGTTACGTAGTGTAATGTCATTTAATTGGGAAGTGAAACCTCAAGGATTGTGTTGATAGATGGTTGGTCATCTATAACCCCTTATAGTGGTTTGGGATGTGGGGGGAATCCATATAATGATATTAACCTAAGATTCCCCTAGTTTGTTCATGGATGTTCTCCATGCCTATGATGGGAAATTCTCATGGTGAACATTCAACAAGCTGGTGTTAGGGCTGTAGAGAGGACCTCAATGTTTGATATAATGCAGTAGATGGGATGGGATGTCAATATGATATGGTGATGGATCCCAGAAGTCATGGAATCCTAGAGCGTCGATATGATGGGGCAATGGAGTCTGGAAGGCGTGGAAGGATGGAATATAAATACGACATGGTGATGGATCCCAGAAGTCATGGAATCCTAGAATGTCGGTATGATGGGGTGATGGAGCATGGAAGGCATCAAAACCTGGAAGTTGTGGAATCTTGAAGCATAGATATCATAGGGTGATGGAGCCTGCAAGGCGTGGAATCCTAGAGAGTCAGTACGATAGGGCAATGGGGCCCTGAAGGCATGGAAGCCTGGATCATCGGTATGATGGGGTGATGGATCCCATAAGGCATGAAAGCCTATAATGTCAGTACGATGGGGTGATGGAAACCGAAAGGATAGGAATTATAGAGTTTTAGTATTATGGGTCGATGGATCCCATAAGGCATGGATGCTAGTAATGTCAATATGACAGGGCGATGGAGCCTGGAAGGCGTGGAAGCATGGAGTGTCGGTACGATGAGGCGATGGAGCACAAAAGGATTGGAATATTTGAGCGTCGATGCGATGGAGAAATGAAGCTCAAAAGGAATGGAATCTAGGACTGTCGGTATAATTGGGCTATAAAGCCCAGAACGCATTGAAGCATGGAGTGCCCGTACAAGGGCTAGGGGATCCCTGATGGCATTGAAGCCTGTAATGTCCATATAATGGGGCGATGGAGCCTGGAAGGCGTTGCAGCATGGAGCATATGTACAACAGGGTGATGGAGCCTGAAAGTCCTTGAATCATGGAGTGTCTATTGAACAGGGTGATGGGGAATAGAAGGAGTGGAATTCTAGAGCGTTCATACGATGGGACAATAGAACCTGGAAGGCGTGGAAGCCTAGAGTGTCTGTACGATGGGGAGAAGGAGCCCAAAAGGCATGGAGGCCTAGACTATCTGTACGATGGGGAGAATGGAGTTTGTAAAAGATGGAATCTTGGAGCATTAATACGGTGGGTTGATGGAGCCTAGAAGGTATAGAATCCTGGAGCATTCGTATGATGAATCAATAGATCCAAGAAAGCATGGAAGGTAGGAATGTTGGTACGATAGGTTGATAGATCTCGAAAGGCGTGGAACCTCAGAGTGTCGGTATGATAGGATGATGGATCCCAGAATGTGTTCAGGCCCAGAGCATCTATACGATAGGGAGATGGACCCCAGAAGCCGTGGAAGCATAGATCATCAGTATGACTAGGATATGGAGCCCGAAGGTCATGGAAGCATGGATCGTCAGTACAATGGGGAGATGGATCCCAGAAGGCATGAAGCCTGGAGAATCGTTACGATGAGGCAAAGGAGCATGGAAGGTGTGGAATCCTGGAGCATCTATATGAAGAGGCGATGGATCCTGGAGGGCGATGGAGACCAAAAGGCATTGAAGCATGGAGCTTCTGTACAACGGGGTGATGAAGTCCAGAAGGTGTGGAAGCCTATAATGTCCATAAAATAGGGAAATGAATTCTGAAAGGAATGGAATCCTAGAGTGTCCATACGATAGGGTGAGAGTGCCTGAAAGTCATTGAAGCCTGGAATGTCGGTTAGATAGGGCAATAGAGGCCAGAAATCATGGAATCCTAGAGCATTCGTATGACTAGTCTATGGAGAATAGAAGGTGTTGAAGCCTTGAACGTTGGTATGACAGGGTGAAGGATCCTGAAAGGAGAGGAATCCCGGAGCATCGGTACGATGGGACAATGGATCACAGAAGGTGTTGAAGCTTGGATCATCGTATCACAATGCGGATCAGTCACTGTATGGATATGGTCAACCTCTATAGTGCATGCTGATGGAGACAAGGATGAATCCCTTTCCGGATGATAGTGGTATGGGGAGGGCCTCCAAAGTGGTTGATGATTGTGATAGGGGAGTCCCATGCCTGATGATAGCAGTGTGGGGAGGAAAGCCATAGTGGTTGATGATGGAGATGGAGAGGACTCCCATGCCTAATGATATCAGTGCGGGGAGGACCTCCAAAGTGGATTCTGGTTCTGTTTCAAAAGTCTCATTAGTTTGTGGGTGGTTTCCCCTACACACCTTATGAGGGTAGCAAAGTTGGTGAAGAGATGATGGAGTCGGGGGCAGATGCCCCCTAGGTGGGAAATGAAGGCAGTGGAGTCGGTGAATAGATTATGGAGTTGGGTGTGGATTCCCCTTTCCCATCCTATGAAGGTGGGAAAGTTGGCCAGGATCCAATTAAGTTGAGGGGGGGATATTCTCTTGGAACAACCTATGAAGGAGGAGGAGTTTACGATGAGATGATGGAGTTGGGGGGGGGGGATGCCCTCGGCGCGGCCAATGAAGGTGGAGGAGTATGCGATGAGATGATGGAGTTGGGTGGGGGGGTGATGCCCCCAGTGTTGCCTATGAAGGTATCAGATTCGGCGAGGTGCTGATGGACCATAGTATTCATGAACCCATTGTTACTCATCCTCCTTCACATGAGGAATAAGGGATTCACATGGATTATGAATCAATATGTCTATGCGTAATAGTTTTCATCTGCTCAATGTCGATGGAGATAATTCACTTTGGGTTCACCATTTCTATTTTTGACGCATTCATTGAGGCTTGTGCCATCGTGTTGTGATACACTGGTTGTTTCCCCACATTAATGCTTTCCAAATCTAGGAGGTATCTGTCTCTTATTTAGGGTTGTCTGCTCTTTTATTGAAATGGGATGATGGGATTTAGTTCTCTCTTTCTGTGTATTCCTCATCAGAACTCGTCACCTAGTCTAGGTCTCCCTCATAGATTTGTGTCATTGTTCATGAATCGCATTCCCAGTACCATATCATTGGGGACACTGGTTAATTATGCACCTTCTGTCGATACATTTAAAGGGGTCTTGACTGGGTTTCACCCTTCGGTTAGAGTAGATTATAACATCAGGCATGTTAGGGAATATCTATATGCATCGACATTGGTCAACTATATTATTCCTTATAAGATAGAATCTCATGGGTACTGAACTTGAGGCATCCCACATCGATTGTGGGGTATCATAAGCCAGAGTCATGTCTCTATGTTTTTCCTCATCTTCCCATGATTAACATGTGGTATACCAAAATTTTAATGTATTGAGGATATGGTTATGCCGAAGGATTTGTTGCTGAGGTTTTCCTCATACATACCATGTTAAACATAGGGTAAGATGTGAGTTTAACCTCTTACGGAGATGGAATGAGAGAGATCAAAACATACCATGGAGATGGATCAGATTGGTATATCCCTTGGAGGATTCATCTAGAAGGTTTACCAGATAGAAGGATTAGAACACCCAATGAGGATGGATCTGAGTTGGTATGTCCCATAGAGGGAAGATATCACACCGTGAAGGCTGATCTGGATTCCACTAAGGGAGGGTCAGGGAATGTTCTCCCCATAAAGGGGGGACACCAAGGTTTACCATTGGCTATAATTGACCCTCTAGGAGGTTTCCTATGTACCATGTGTAGATGTTAGGGATCAAAACCCACATAGTTAGAATGAAGAGGCATGGAATCAGGGTGTACAAAAAGGACAATGACCTAAAGACATACCGAGGATTACTCATGGATAGTGGCCCATAATAGGATGGACACTCATGGCTGGATTATTATGGATTCTGTGGGGATTATTCGTGGTTAGAATCCCAGGTGGATGGAATGATTTTGTTGGGATGTGGTGGCCCGGGTAAGAACCATGATGTATATGTATCAAGTGTCAAAGGATAGAGTGAGTTGGGTTGAAACCGACATGAAGATGATGGTGATGTTGGGATTAAACATCGAAGATACTTCTTATGTATCCCCATGGAATGGAATCAATGTCCACTTAGTTTAGTGGGGTGATGAGACACCTGAGGAGGCCACCTACGAGAATGAATGCATAGATGGGACCCATAGAAAGTAGAGCACCTAGTTTGGGCCATGCCCATCCTGAAACACCAAGGCTCATGGGAGATACCAGGATCGGACATGATTGTTGATCTTGAAACTATGAGAGGATTCCTATGTATCGACGTGGAAGGGAATCAAAAGCCATGTAGTTCAGGATGTGGAATAAAATCGGGGTGAGTACAAAGGATAGTGACCCAACAACATGATGGGGATTTCTCATGTTTATAATCCCATCACAATAGGGGAACTTTTTGTTGGAGGAGTTTGAATTGATTATGGGGATTACACATGATTATATACCTAGGATTCAGTCTGATTCCACTAAGGGACAAACCAAGGATGTGGGTCCCAACAAAGGGGACACCAATGTTTACCAGTGTTTGGGGTTGAACCTTGGGGAGGCTTCCTACATACCATGTCTAAGAGATAGGGATCAAAAACCACATAGATCATATGCATAAATTTTTATTCCATGTGGGATGAGGGTTAACCAACCTAAAGTAGTCGGGACAAATGGGTGATGGGTTTTAACCTCTGATAGGTTTCATACGTAGCTTTCCGAGAATGTGAAATGATAAAAGTATGCATAGTTTGGTGGTTAAAGTTGGGGATTATAGACTATGGAGGCACAAAGAGGACTTCATGGGCACTATTTACTCTAATCTCATGTGAGTCATGATCGGTGTGAGAAATAATGGGAAACAACATACCTAAGGATCATGGTGAAACGGTGCATCCATGAAGGGTGGTGAATGGTGGATGGGTTGATGCATGGAATCCCCCAAGTGCTGCTAAAGAGTGGAAATGGTGGATGGGGATTATTAATGGAAGGTTCCCGAGTTCCGCTAAGGAGCAGTAATTGTGTATGGGTCTTATGCATGGATGGTTATTGGGTTTCATTAAGGAGTGGTAATGGGGAATGGAGCTTATATATGGATGTTTCATGGGTGCCGCAAAGGATTGGAAATGGTGAATGGGGCTTATTCGTAGAAGCTTTCCTGATGCTGCTGAGGAGTATCAATGGTAAATAAGGCTCATGCATGGAAGTTTCCTGGGTACAGATAAGGTGTGATAATGGTGAACAGGTCTTACAAATGGAAGTTTTCTATGTGCCACTATGGATCAGCAATGGTGAATTGGGCTTACGCATTGAAGCTGCCCAGGTGTAGCTATAGAGCAAAAATTGTGAATGGGGCTTACACATGGAAGCTTCCTGGGTACCTCTATGGAGTGGAAATGGTGAAAGTGGAAAAAACATGGATACAACCCGAGTTTCACATCAGAGCGACAATAGTGAAAGGCGATTACGGATGGGCGTTGCTCGGGTACCACTATGGCGCGAAAATTTTGAATGGGGATTACACATGGATGTTACCCATAATTTCCTCATCATGTATGGCCATGAGGTCATCCCAACTCACTGGTGGTTTAAGGAATATAATTAAGGCCTATACCTATGCACTAGTGCACTAGGGGATAACGCCATGGGAATTAGAACCAGCCCAGACAAAGGGGGATGGATAGTGTGGATCCCATGCCCAACATTCAAAACACAATGGGTGTCGAATGATAAAGGGAGATAACTGCTGATCATGTTTGAATCACAGCATCCACCTCATGTTTTCCTGAGATTGAAAGAAACAAACAAGGGCTAACCGCTGACCATATTCAAAACATGGGAAAAAACTAGATATTTCGTCCAATGTATTTCAGGGTGTTGGACCAGAATAGTAGGTGAGCTGAAGCGGCATGGGACTAGGCCATTATGGGGTACCTTCAGACATGAAATAGGACGAAGATCCAAATGAAGGACACAAAAGCATAAGGTGGAGTGATGTAATGTTGGAACGGATTCAAATTCTCTTGAAATTACACCATTGTAATCCTGGAATGAGGCATCTTATGCTTGTCAAATAAGTAAGATCATATTTGGAACAAGAGGCATCCTATTATTTAATGATAGAGCATGCTACAGTTTAAAGTCATATAGTGTGGAATATTGACATCTTAGGCTTGGTGCATAATTAATCTCTAATTTAGATCAAGATGCATCCTATATTTGTCATATAGGGTATACTATAGTTTATAGTAATATAGGGAGGACTATTGAAATCATCTGATTGGTGCATAATGAATTTCTTGTTTAGAGAAATAGGAAACCTATTTTTGTTATATAGGGTGTACTACATTTTAAATTCATATAGATTGGAATATTTTAATTTACACTTGGTTCATAGGGTATCTCTTGATTGGAGAAAGTGGTATCCTATGTTTGCCATATAGAGTGTACTATAGTTTATAGTTATGTAGAGAGGACTATTGGAATAAGGTGCTTATAAATGGCTAGTGGGGGAATTATGAATGAGAGGACATTTCTGGTTAAACCTGGCAGAAGAGTCCGGTGATGGGGTTTGGAGGAGTTTCTTGAGGAATGGTTCAACACAAGGTACTTAGGGAATTGAATATGAGAATCTCAACACACAACAAATGAAAGGGGTGAAGAGGAATATATCGACTCAAGGTATTTCATGGAGTGTGGAGGAGTATCTCAAATCATGGTATTCCATAGGTGGAAGGTGGTTGTGCATAAGGGAAAAATAAAAAATTTTGACATCTCGGCTAGAGAAGTATGCAGTGAAACACTCCATTTTTTGTGGGGGTCAGTGATGGTAGGGAAGGGACCAGCCCGGAGGGCTGGGACCGTAGCCCAATAGTGATCATGAGCTGCTGTGTGGGGGTTCATCCCCTTTGATATGGACCAGAGGGAACATGAATGTTTTTTGTTACACGTAATATGGGTTACACGCAGAATGGGTTGTGCACAATATTGGTCTGCGTGGCATAGGTGTGTGCACGATTGGGAACATTTGCACTGTTTGATAAAATATTGTAATCTTCCACGCATGATTAGAAGTTTTTTTGCACAATAATGGAATCATGAAATCACACTACTTGGGAATAAAATAGTTTATGTTAGGGTCAAAAAACTATGGGCCCGTGCGAAGGCAGGCCCATATGGGACCTTTCATGAAAGATCTCACATGGAGGGTTTCATTCTTCTGTTCAACCACAAAAGAGGTTGTATTATAAACAGCAGAGTAGTGTAAGACCTCTAGAAACTAACCTTTAGTGGAGGAGGGTGCACTTTTATTTATATGAGAAATCATTCTGAGTGGCGTGTATGATTCCAGACGCATAAGAGATATTCCTCACAACCTGTGTCGGGTGCGTGCACAATGGGGCATTTGACATCGCATTGGGTTTGTAATATTATTACACACAAATTCCAATCATCTGTTCAATCTAGAATATTATTTTCACCTTCCTTATCCATTTTCCCTAGAGTTCACATAAGCTTCTCAACATACGTCACATTGGGCGCATAAGATTCTTGTGTGTGGATGCCGATCTTGTTTGTACATCTAGAATCTTGTGGGAAACTTACTTAGCTATTTTTGGGTGGCCGTGGAGGAGGATGACATCGCATTGGGAGAAAAAATGGTTTGTGTGATGTGTTGAACACAAGATTCTATTATTGTGTTCATGATTTAATTATTTCACATAAAACATGCATTCTTGTGTGCCAAATTTCCATTCTTGCATGCAAAACGATACATTTCCCCCAAATCCCCCCCTTTGGTTCATTTTCTATATCCTAACTTCAAATGGAAATAACTTCTACTCCGTAACTCCATTTGAGTTCAACGATTTTCAAAATAGAAGCCTTCGAAATAATCTACACTATGAGATCATTTATGGAATAATTAAGTGAATTACATGGACACTTTCTTTGGAGCCAAAAACCAAAAACTGGAATCCATTAAACCCTTCCTATACCAAAGTATTCTTTGGAATGAAAAAAATAGGCTTTATTTGGGATTTCATTGAAATATTTCTACATGAAAAGTGGAAAAAATGAAGTCTGGTCATGTCATTGTTATGTACACTAAACTTCTAAGGATAAACTAGTATTATTTGGTATTAACTACATTGACTTCCTCATCCATTGATAATTTCATGAGGGTAGCTATTGGAATCATCATCTCCTAGAAATTACCAATTCCAAATATTCTTATAACCTCCCAGGAAAATCTGGATTGAGAAATAAATATGACATTCATTCATCATGTCACTTGTGAATCAAGAAAAAATGTTAATTCACCAGTCATTGACTTTTTGAACTGACTATTTATGAATTCATTAAACCGTATTTGGTGCACTTTATCTTATACTCAAAATAAATTGTAATAATCTTATACAGACACAAGAAAACTTTGATTAATATCATTGTTGACATAGATATTGTAATCAACTCCACCAAGATGAAAACCATGGTTTTTCAGAAAATGATCCAATCATTAATACCATGAACATGGTCCTTTCTTTAACCCATATAGCACATTCCTTACCTGAAAAAAAACTCTATTATCATCTTTAGGAATGAGAAAACCATATAGATTCTCAATGTAAATATATTATTCCAGAACCCTGCTAAAAAAGTATGACGTGACATCCATATGGGTAATTTTTATTTCTTTTATGAGCTATATACAAGAAAAATATTTTGTTCTCTAGACTTGAAATTTGTGAAAAATTTTCATCAACCTTGACACACTCTACCTAGGAGTACCCTTTACACAAAAGTCTTTCTTTGAATCAAATAACTACACCACCTTCACTAATATTGTTGTGAAATACACATTTGGTCTCGATAAAATTCCTATATGTTAGTCCAAATATAATATCTCATTTCTAATTCTTCACTATTTGTTCAAGATCTTCATTCATATCTTGAACCCAGTTCTCATCTCTACCTTCTTCATCAAAACAATTAGGTTCTACCAAAGATAGAAAATATGCATGTTGTAATGACTTCATTCTTTGTGTTTGAACTGGAACTTCCTGATCACCAATAATGTTTTATCTATTGATTTCATCTCGACTTGTTGGATTCTGGGAAGGTGTATTGTTGACTTCATCTTACTCATCATCAGTGTCTTCTTCTGAATCATCATCTACCACTTTAAACCCCCTAGGGTTCTAACCTCTTCATCACATTCATCGGGTAACTATTCATTATGTTGTTGAGGATATTGTACGCCTTCTACTATAGTCACATCATGGATTTAAACAACCATTCTAAGAATCTTTTTGAAAAATATATATGCCTTTATTTTTATGGAATATCCATGAAATATCCATTCACCACCTTTTGATTTATATTTAATTTTTTTCTTAATTGAGAATAAAACATTTAATTCCAATTATTTGAAAGTATTTCAATGTTGGTTTCCATACATACAACATCTGTATGGTGTCTTTTCTTCCTTAAAAACCAATATTCCATGTTTGATATGTAGACAAATGTAATAATTTATTCCTTTTATAATTTTATTGGAAGTTCATTTTCAATAAGAATTGTTCGGGACATGTTGTTGATGATTTGATTTCTCCACTCAACCACTCCATTTTTTGGAGGCTTTATTAATACTAAAACATGGTTCTTTAACCCATATTTCTCGATATAATATTATTCTCAAATGTTTTTGAATTTTGTACCATTATTAGTTTGAAACATCAAAAAAATACAATTCTAATCATCCTTTCATATTCCCTATAATACTATTTTATATAATTGAATATGTTAGACTTGTGGGAAATGAAAAATACAAATCCCATTATACTATAATAATCAATAAAATGAACTTAATACATATTATTGTCAATGTATCTCAGTGCGATTTTTCCACATACATCATCATGCACCAATTAAAGCACTCTAGTTGACTTATATTATTTTTCTCTGTACATATTTTTTATTATCATCCCTTGTTAAAAGAAATATAATGTATGAGTTTGATCACGTGATATCTGAGGAAGGTCTTGAGCTACAACACATTTGACCAGATCCTCTAGGGATAGTTGGAATATATGGCCAATCCATTTAGGCCACAACCTATTTTCAACTCTCTGGATAAAAATAATATATCTTCATATCCACTAACAAGGTAGATATTCCCCTTTATTATTTTTTCCTATAGAACAACTTCACCATATCTTCCATTTATGATACACATAATGTTAGAATAGTTTATTCTATGCCTTGAGTCACATAGTCATCTAACACTAAGCATGTTATGAATTATACCTCCAAAAACTAAGACATTAGCATGTCTCATTTCTTTTCCCCCAAATTCAACTTTTCCCAAGCCAAAAATCTTCAGGGCTTCATCATTTACAAATTTTAAACCATCTTTCTTGTCATATTTTATGCTTGTAAAAAGATCTCTATTACCTTTAATGTAGGATATTCATCCACTATCAAGGATCCATACACCAAAATGATCTGATGCTTTAAGGGAAATTTTCAAATCCACTTACTACTCATGTATTCTATTTTTTATCCATGTTTATTAATCCATACCAAGAATGGTATGATAATATTGATTTTCCTTAGAAATTGATAGACTAGATTCATCTGGTAGATATGACTCTAGATTTATCATTTTCAACTCATTTGATAAAACATTGAACAACTGATTATGACTACATTCAGTCTTCTTTAGTATGTTTTCCTATATTATAAATGAGGAACATATCACCATTTTCCATAATCATCCAAACCCAAAATAGTGTCCATCAAAGATGTCTTCAAATATGGAATTACAAAAATAATCCTTTTTTTGGTATTTTTATCATCGATACCTCTGGGATATGGAATATTAATTTTTTGAGTGTCCCATCATTCCATAATAAAAGCATCTAATTTGAGGTGCATTCCTTTGTTTCAGTACTACACTACTATTTTTCTCTTGAGTTCTCTGAATCTCCAAGTTCTTTTTTTTACAAAAATGAATATTAAATCATAGAGTAGTTACTTGTGGTTTGACTTCAACCATTACTGACTTTTCATTTCAATAAATTCCCAAACCAGACTTATCAGCTGAATTTGATTATGTCTTTAAATATAATAGTCCAATATTCCCCACATCAGTCTTTTATATGACTTTAATTATATGCTTTCGTGATTTCATATCCAGAGTCAAGAGTTTTTCATGATCCTTAACATTTTTTCATAGGCTGATGACTTCCACATCAGGTGGTTTAATATGTTTAAATCTATCATTCATTGTGTTATTTAAATCATCGATTACATTATTCTATTCCTCTATTTTTATCTTGTACTCAAAATACTTTTGTGATTAATTTTTCCTTGAAAACAATAGTTTTTCAATTTATTCAATCAGCTCAGACTTATCTTATTCCAGCTGCTGTATATAAATTTTGGCGTAATGATCCACATTGTTATCTTTCTCTATTTTGGATCTCTAAACATCAATCTCTTCATGATAATATTCTAATTCATATTTCAAATCAACTCTTACTTCAAATTCTTCTTCTTCTTCTTCATTATCTCCTTCATCCCCTTTTTTGGAAATACCAAGAACTACAACCAAACCATTTACCCCATGATATTTATAGTTCTCCATCTATTCAACCTCAAATTCCTATATACAATCATTTTCTTATGAAATAAGACTATTATTTTTTATGAAATTTCTCTTGAATTATTTTTAACAATTCACATTGTTTGAGGACATACTCATGGGAATTTAGGCTTCATCCTCGTCATCTTCTGAAACATATTTGGGTACGTTTGTAACGACCCAAAGTTTTTCAGTGAAAATTACATTCATAAAATTATATAAACAAATCACATGAATGCACTACATAATGAACTACTAAGTGATAAGTGGCCTTTAAACATAATTTTGTCACTTTTATGTTTGGAATTTTAAAAAATTGACATACACGGTTGTGTTCTAGATGATTTTTGGAGTCTGATAGAACAATTTTTTTTGGGTGAATAGTAACATACCCTTATGAATAGTAAAATGAATAATAATATGACACTTATGAATAGTAAATAATATTATTATTTCCATTACTTAAGGAAATAATATAATGAGAGCTTAATTAATTTTTCAATGTGAAATAAAACTAAGTGCACCTTTAAGATTGTAATTTTTCGAATTAACTATGACTTTATTTAAAAATTAAATTAATAATATTTAGAAAATAAATTTTTAAAAATGGAATTCATCATTGAATTCTACACATAGAAAAATGGTTAGGGTAATGTTTTGGTATTTTTCTGAAAAACTCGAATTTTTGATGAATAGTGGAATACGGTAAAATACCGTATACACAATTTAACAGTTAAATACACTTTTCATGACATCACAAGTCATGAAAGGACACATGGTTCAAACTTAAGTGAACTTATTAATATTAGGGATCACATGAAACAATACTATTTTTTGTCTTGATGGAAATAATAAAATAACGAATTAAATATTCAAAATTTACCCCTCCCCTCCACTATAAAAACCACTCTTCACAACCTCATTCCCTCACACCTCTAAAGATCCAATCCTTCACTAAACTCTGCCCAAAAATCCTCCCTAGCCCCTCCCCCATGTCCAAGATCATCTGGTCTCATCAAAAGACCAAGCTTAGGCCCTTAAGGTGGTTCTCAATAGAAGGATTCAAGAGGTAATTTCTCTCCCTCTTCTCCATTAATTTCCTTTCATGTTCAAGTTCATTTCTTGATCTATCCCCCCTATCTTCACCCAAATGATATTGTAACTCCATTATTATACATATAATGTAATTTTATTATGCTAATGATATATTATATCATCCAACCACCCTTTCCATTTTTCTTTTATTTTATTAAAGAGAAGCTTGTTCGTGAGGTGTTAATTTATCACCTTCAAGAATGACATGTTTTCTTCTTCCATTTCTACCTTCATATCTGGTCATGAAACCATTTTTATGGTTGAAACATAATATTTTATATTTATATGTCCTATTTAAATTTCTGGAACTGACTTATGAACATATTACTAAGCGATAAATTAAAATAAGTTTGTTGTGATCGAAAAACCGCCAAAATTAACACAAACAATCATCATTTAATTCTTATCTAATGATTCATCCACATGGATCTAATATAATTAATTATAAGATCATTGAAACTCATGTAATATCATTAATAACATGTAATATCAGTTCTGTATGATTACCCATGTTCTACCCGAACATCAATTTAAGAATACAAGTGAACCACTCAAGAAAATCATAAAAATAAACATTCCCGAATAATGTTTCTAAACTCTATAACTCATTAAAAGGCACATAAAATCACATAATGAAACCATAATTAAACCTATTAATTTATAAAAGGTTATTTAATTTCTAATTAATTAATATAATGTCATTATATAGGACATTAAAGAGAAGGAATAATTCGGATACACGGTAAGGGGAAATCTCGAACTCAAATTTCTTCCTTCGAGTTCTCCCTCTTTCACTCCAATTTGATATGGTTACTCCTTAAAGATAATTTCTTCATAATTATCTTATCTTTTCTGGTATATACATGTTTTATATGGAATTTTATGTCAAAACAATTGGTTTCCAAAAGAACTCTTTTTTTAAGAACTCAACTTTTACCTCTCATTCATGGTTGATGGTTCTTGTATCAAGTATGTTGTTCCCTATTTCTTTTGGGAACCCAAATATTATGAATGTATTCTTATGAGAAGAAACCCATTACTTTAAATGGTTTATTTATGTTCACTTTTGATATGTGTTCTATGTGGCAATCGTGATAATGATAATGTTTTTGATGTGACGGGTGCGCCCAGAATTATATAGCGCAATAGGAATGTTTCAAAGTGACGGGTGCACCCAGAATTATACAGCACTCCAATGAATTGGGTAAAGTTATAAATCTCATGAGTATATATGAAATTATGTGTTAACAAGATTCTATCATGGTTAAAAAGTATGTGTGTTATTCAACCACTAAAACATGATGTTTCATTTTTATGCATTACCAGATTTCAAGTCTTTTATTTATGTTCCTCTCATGTTCATGATTTCTGTATCTATATCTTGATTATGCTCACCCCATGCTATATTCTTCTTATCTATCCTCTTAATGGGATTTTAACTCACCCAATTTTAATGTATATCCTTAGGTGGCTACATATACCAAGGAGAAGACAAGTGACAATAAGAATCTAGAGAAGAAGAAATTAAATAAATGTTTATGCTTGATGTTGTAATTGCTATGTATGGTCCTAGTTTTCCCAAGACACTAAACTGTTGGATCCTCTATGTGTAATACTATTATATTTTTTACCTTTAAAATGATGTAATAGTAATTTAGGAAAAGGCTGGAATGCTATAGTTGTATCAGAGGAATGGTTTAGTTAATTTGGGAATTATGATTAGTGAACCCTAGGGGAAACCTCTAGCATGAGACTAAGTACAAGTAGGCACAGACGAAAATCTACATAGGGATCCCATATGTTTTTTTTTTGGTATAAATTTTTTAAATTAAAAAGTTATTCATAACTTATTTACTTATGTTTTGTTCTATCCTTTTCTATTTTAGAAAATGGTGGGAACCCGTAAAAATCAGGCCATAAAATCGTGCGAGGGCCAATGAAACGATTGCACGAACGACATCCCCAATGATTTGGGTGGTTGAGTTAAAGACATCATGGTGATTCTTACCCAATTATCTTAGGTTATGAAAAATAACCATAATAATGGGGAATGTCCTCCTTCACCAAACAAGGAGCAACTGGCTATCGAATTATTTATTCGGCAACGACCACCGACATTTAGTGGATCTTCCAATACACTAGTTGTGAAATAGTGGTTTGACTCCATGGAGAAGATCTTTTCTGTTCTTCACTATTCTAAGACGGAGAATGTGACCCTAGTCGTTTATCGTCCAGATGGAGAATCTGATCAATGGTGGGATTTGATTAAGAACACCAATCGAAGGGAGGAAATTGAAGATATGGAATGTGAAGAATTGAAGAAAATGTTTCTTAATAAATATTTCCCATGAACTCTTCGTACGAAGATGTAGAGAAAATTTATATAGCTCAAGAAAATTAAGTAGAATCTGTCACAGCCTATGAAGCGAATTTCACAAGGCTTGCAAAGTACACTCTGGGTTTTTTTATCAACAATGATAGTAAAATTGATAGAATTTTTAGTGGATTAAATACACACCTTCAAAATTCTCTTACAATTCGAGACGTTGGGAGTTATGAAGAAGTTTGTCAATGTGCTATCAAAGTTGAGATGGAGTTTGGAGAATGGTCCCATGACTATGGTGATAGGAAAAGAAATATGGAGTTTCAAGCTGGTGGATCTAATGACAAAGGTGGGAAGAAAAATCAATGACCCACATGACAAAAATATGGTATGTTGCACCTTGGGAACAACCTCAAAGGGACGGGGAAATGCTTCAATTGTGGGAAAGGAGGAAACCATGCCCAAGAGTGTCGAAAGGACATGAAAAGTTTAACGACCTGAATCCGGAGCCCTTCCACTGGCGCCACGTAACCGGTTCGCCACATGACCTCAAGCACATTTCCCCAAATTCCAGAGGCTGCCGACTAGCAGCTAGGGCCTTGGTGAGTTAGTGGGGAAACTATGCCCTCATTTGGTAAAGTATGCAGTGGAAGAATAAACATACACAATAGTGGAAGCAGTAAATAGCATGCAATAACAGAACATAAAGTAAAAGCAAGGTCTGATATAACAATGATGCAGGATGGTACATGTGTCTATGGAAATCAGAAAGCAAAACAACATGCTGAAATACAACTGAAACCAAAGTTCTAAAAGTAAACAAAAACTCCAGCAGCATCACGGGCCAAGACCCAGTCCCATGCTCTCCAGCTCCGACCAGCAATAAAGTACCTAAGGTGGAAGGGCCACAATCCCTACCTAAACCTGCAACCATATAATCTGTTTGGGTCGAAAAGAACGACCCAAACAGGGTGTGAGACTAATCCCAGTAAGAAACCACCACAAGATTCGTGCCCTACTGTCAGTGAGTGATATAGAAAAAGCAAAGGTAAACAATGAAGTAAACAATTCTACCAATTACCAATCATATTTATTTAATTACAAAACCAGGGAAAACCAGAAAAGTTTCTTATTCCAAGATAACCAAGTAACACAACAGGTATCTAAAAAGACTACCTAATAGAAGCAGTACAAAACCCAAGCTTGTTTTTTGGCTTGGTGGACTTGTCACAACCAATGATCAAAAATTACACTGACTCTCTGGGTGGATTAAACTAGCATACCCCTATAGTCTAGTAATCAAACATGGCACAGACACTCTGGGAAGCTCTTACGTCAATTCCCCTATGGTCTTGCAATAATAGCTACAGACCCTCTAAGGAAGAACTTACGTCTAATTCCTCCTATGGTCTCAATGCGTGGGTAAACTAAGAACACTCTTGGGAAGCACAAAGTCTGATTCCCATAGGTCTTGCATACGAAACTAAAACCAACATACCCTCTAGAGAAGCACTTAATCGTCTATTACCTCTTTGATCTCCCGCACTAGGTTCTCATGGCCCTGAGTAGTCCAGTCGTGCGTAATCGACTGTTAGCAGCCCTAAGTAAGTTAAAAAACTACTTGGATAATAGCTAAAAAAGCATCCACAAGAATATAATAGCAGGAAATACATTCAATCAAGTCAAAAGGCATACTAGCAATGCAATAGGGGTTTCCAGGTAGGAAAACCATTCCAAACGGAAAACAACGGCCAAAACAATGGGAAACACCCTTGGGGTGATACTGAAACATGTTAACAAGAAATTATAAATCATCTAATAACCTCAAGAATACAAGAAATCTAAGGCATATAAATAAACATGGTCAAAACCCTAACCCGAGACACCTGATACATGGGTATCCGACACTATTGCACCAAAAACTCAAGGACATTCAACGTAGGGCAACAAAACACCTACCTCGATCCTTGGAGATCGATATAATTGAACCGCGGCCCGTGAATCATCCTAGAACAGTGTAGATCTGCAAAAACCTCTAAAACGCTCAACCTCAGATAACTCACGCGAGAGGAAGAATCAGGAAACGGGGATAAAGAAGAACCAAGAACTCACCACTGCGATTCTTCTGCAATCGATGGAGTTCGATTCCGACAACCGGTGATGGATCGGTGGCTCGAAGAAGAATCGGCCTCCTCGGATGCTCTAGATGGAATTAGGTAGAGAAGAAGTTGTTTACGAGCATTAGGCACGACCCCGGTCCGATTAATGAAATAAAAATAAAGTACACGGCGTGTAATTCTTGAGTACATGGTGTCTACTTCAAATTTTTGTACCCCAAATTAACCGGACCCCACCTCAGCCTTACACACCATGTGTGTGTCCCAGACACGGCCAATCACACGGATTCGAGTGGAAGAGGAGTACACGGCATGACTCATAAGGTACACGGCGTGTACTCTGAAAATATTCAGATACACACCATGTGTGTGGCCCGGTCTCGGCCAACACACAGCTTAGAGTGGCTGAGAAGTACACGGCGTGTGCTCATAAAAGACACGGCGTGTACTTTGAAAATTTCTAGATTCTCCATTTTTCTTTAAAAATCCCGTAAAAGAGATCCGTACCTGAAACCGAAGCTCCGGGTTCTTACAAACTTCCCCCCTTAACGAAATTCATCCCCGAATTTCCCTAGCAAGGAGTAGAAGAAGAACCCTCGAACAACTCTGGACACTGTGATCACATATTGGCCTCCCTCTCCCAAGTCTCATCCTGAATACGGTCATGCTGCCATAGTACCCATACCAGAGGAACAGACCAGCCACGGAGCACTTTTTTGCTATGATCAACAATCCAGATAGGATGCTCCTCGAAGAATGCATCCTGATCCAACTCAACCTCCTCGGGTTTCAAAACATGAGATGGGTCTGAGAAATACCGTTGAAGCTGAGAAACATGAAATATGTCATGAATAGCCTGGTATCTCTGAGGTAACTGCAACCTATAAGCAACCAGCCCGACTCTCTCCAGAACCTCAAACGGCCTGACGTATCTCGGTGAAATCTTACCCTGTCTCTGAATCCTCTTGTGTCCCAACCTCGGTGTGACATGCAAGAAAACCTGATCCCCGACCTTGAACTCCAGAGGTTGTCTCCACTGATCATCATAAGACTTTTGTCAAGACTACGTTGTATCCATCCTCTTCTGAATCAACTCTATCTGCTCTGAAGTCTCCTGAACAAGATAAGGTCCCAGCAAACCCGCCTCTCCTACCTCTATCCAGCATAAAGGTGATCGGCATGGCCTACCGTACAATGCCTCGTAAGGTACCATCTGAATACTCGCCTGGAAACTGTTGTTTTAGGAGAACTCCACCATAGAAATATGCCTCTCCCAAGAACCTCCAAAGTCTAGAATGCAAGCTCGGAGCATATCCTTAAGCACCTGGATTGTAGGATTGGACTGGCCATCCGTCTGGGGATGGTATGTTGTACTCTAAAGTACCTGTTTACCCAACTCCCTCTATAGCCCCTGCCAGAAGTGCGAAGTAAAACGTGCATCCTTTTATGAAACAATGGAGTGTGGAACTCCATGTAGACATACAATCTCCCGGATGTACAACTGTCCCAGCTCATCAACACTGAAGGTCTCCTTGATCGGCAAGAAGTGTGAAACCTTCATGAGCCTATCTACTACAACCCAAACCACATCATTTACTCGAGGAGATCTCGGTAAACCTGTCACAAATTCCATCGCGACATCATTCCATTTCCACTCAGGAATGGGTAACTGCTGCAGAAGCCCTGCCGGTCGCTGATGCTCTGCCTTCACCTGCGGACAGGTGGAACACCGCATAACAAAACTACCCACATCCTTCTTCATACCTGGCCACCAATACTGGCGGTGCAAGTCTCTGTACATTTTGGTGACACCAGGATGAACTGACCAAGCTGAGGCATGAGACTCCCGCATCAGCTCTACACTTATGTCTACTGAAACCCATACGCGGCCATGAAAACGTATCACCTCGTCATCACCCACTGTCCACCCTGGAGTAGGGTCTCCATCTGACACACCCTTCCGTAGGACTATGCCTTCAGGGTCTGATAACTGCCTCATTCGAACTCAATCAAAAAGGGTAGAGGTAACAGCTACATAAGAAAGAACCGTCTGACCCTGTTTGTCGGGTACCTCTAGATGAATCTCAATGAACAGATCCATGAACTGCCACTCACTACTAGCTTCCTGATCTGCCTTCAACTGAGTCCTCCTGCTCAGTGTGTCAGCCACAGCATTTTCCTTCCCATGCGTATAAGCAAGCTCGAAGTCGAAAGACTTTAGGTACTCGACCCACCTCCACTGTCTCAGATTCAAGTCACGCTGCGTAAAGATATTTTTGAGGCTCTTGTGGTCAGCATATACCACAAAATGCTCTCCCATGAGATAGTGCCTCCAACAACGCAAAGCATGAACAACAGCAGCAAACTCCAAATCGTGCGTAGGGTAGTTATTCTCATTTGTCCTCAACATCCAAGATCCATACGCGACAACAAGAAATTCTTGTATAAGCACTGCTCCAAGACCTATGCCAGATGCATCACAGAAAACTATATAACTCTTGCCCGGCTCTAGAAGAACTAGAATCGGTGCTATAGTCAATCTCCCCTTCAGCTCCTGGAAGGCTGAGTCACAGGCTTCTGAGCAAAAAAACTTTACCCTCTTCTTATTCAAGCCCATAAATGGTGCTTCTAGGCATGAGAGGTCTTGTATAAACTACATGTAGTAACTAGCCAGCCCCAAGAAACTACGTACCTCAAAGACGTTCTTCAGCTGTTCCCAAGTGACTACTGCTCTCACCTTCTTTGGGTCCACTGATACTCATGTCTCTGAGATGACATGACCCAGGAAGTGAATCTCATCCATCCAAAAGTGTCACTTTGAGATTTTAGCATAAAGCTGATGCTCCCTCAGTGTACTCAAAATGATTTCAAGATGGGTTTCATGGTCGTGTCGAGTGTGAGAGTACACCAAGATATCGTCCATGAAGACCACGACGAAGGAATCCAAGTAAGGATGGAACACCCGGTTCATCAGTGCCATGAAAACTACTGGCATGTTCGTAAGGCCGAAAGGTATAACCGTATACTCGTATAGGCCATACCTGCTCCTGAAGGTTGTCAGGTGTATATCTGAAGGCTTAATGCGCAGCTGATGGTAGTCGGACCTCAAATCGATCTTTGAGAACACCCGAGCTCCTCGAGGCTGATCAAAGAGATCATCAATCCTCGGCAATGGATACCGGTTCTTGACCGTCAACTAGTTCAACTTTCGATAATCCATGCAAAGCCATAAGGTACGATCTGCCTTCTTTGCAAACAAAACAGGCAAACCCCAAGGAGAAGTAATGGGTCTGATGAAACCCTTCGCCTGAAACTCCTCCAACTGCTTCTTGAGCTCTTTCAACTCAGGTGTAGCCATCCTATTTGGAGGTATGGATACTGGTGTGGCTCCTGGAACAAGCTCAAATGAGAAGTATACCTCACGCTCTAGAGGAAAACCTGAGATGTCTTCTGGAAAGACATCTGGAAAGTGATCAACCACTGGAGGAAAATCCATATGAGAGGTCCCCTGATCATCCAGGTATAAACTGGCAATATGGGCCGTAACTCTGCCCAACCCATGATGCTCTGGTCCAACTCTTCTTTACTAGACATCCCATTCACCCTTGTGAAGAAAGGACATTCCCTCTGGTGATGTGAAACTCACCCTGTGGTGATAACAGTCGACAAAGGCCTGAAAAGGAACTAGCCAGTCCATTCTGAGAATGAAATCGTAACCTTTCATCTCTAGGACAAAAAGATCCCACACGAAGTGACACCCACCAACCTCAAGGGGGAACTCCCTACACTGACGCACATTAATAGTTCTATGTCCCAAATGAGTGTCTAGTGCCAAAGTATCCTTAGAAGTAAGGACAGTGAGTCTAAGGCTCTCCATAGTGTACACAGAAATAAAGCTATGAGAAGCTCCGGTATTGAAAAGTGCAGAAGATAAAACTGAGGCTACTAGGATTGTACCTCGAACTGTGGAAGGTCCAGGATCCTACTCCCGGTGAATCTTCTCTACAACAAATGTCTGGCCAGTACCGCGGCCCTGTGTAGTAGCCTGATATAGCTGAGCTGATCCCCCTTGAGCCTGACCACTGCGCCCACGACCTCTACCCTGGCCTGAACGACCTGAAGAACTCCAGCCCCCAGTCTGCTATGGGACTCGTAATCCTGCTCCTGAACGAGGGGTAGAAATAGATCCTCTTTCACTGGCTGCTGGAAGAACAACCCTGCAAAAACGCTGTAAATGACCCATCTTGCCGCAAGTTCCACACTCCACTGGATCTATTGGGAACTGAGGCTTCTTATGCCCGCTCTTTCCACACTGATAGCATACCACTGGGTTTCCAGAAGGAAGATCTCGTCTACCAGAAGATATACCTCTCTTCCTCGAGTCACCTCGAGTAGACTCTCTGTGGCTCTTCCTGCTGTTAGTATGAAATGACTTAGCCTTGGATGTTGAACTTCCCTAGTCAAGATCTCCAGTCTCCAGCAGATTTCTTTCGGTGATCAGCGCCTGTTTGACTATCATAGTAATAGAAGTCAACTGGAAAACGTTCACCTGCGATCTGATCTCTGGTTTGAGGCCTTCCTCAAACTTCCTTTCCAAGAACAGCTCATCATTTCCCAGAACGGGAGTGAAATTCTGTAACTCAGTAAAGCAGGAGGAATGCTCCTTAACCGAAAGAGTACCCTACTACAGGTTCATGAACTCCCTGGCCCTGTCAGCCCTCAGCATCGCAGGATAGAAGTAGTCATAGAACGTACGCTGGAATTCGTCCCAAGCCATAGTCCACTGAGGCCCTATCTACGAGACTACATCCCACCATCTCTTGGCAGAATCTCATGGAATGTAAGCTGCGAGCTTCACCCGTCTGTCTGGGGGTGTCTCCAGATGCTCGAAGATGGAAATCATGGTTTCTATCCATGACTCTGCAACCTGAGGTCCTCCATCCCCTGTGAAAGTTGGAGGATGCTGCTCCTAGAAGACTCGCGTCAGCTCTACCATAGACGGGGCAGGATGCTGAGCTCCCCTGAAGGTCTGCATGAACCTCATGAAACCATCTCTACACTGAGAATCCGCACCAGTGTCTGGAATCACTACAGGTGCCATATCCAGAACAATCGGTGGAACTACAGGTAGTCCCTGGTCTTCCATATCAGGCGTACATCCACTGTCTGGTTCCTCGTGTGTAACGGGAGGACATCTTGGTCCCATAACCCAGAAAGGTCAAAAGCACACACCAAATTTAGGATCAACAAGAACAGAGAACGCAAGAGTACAAAACGGCAACAGGAGATAGAAACACTTAAACGTGAAAAACTGAACTACACTACGTGTATTTAAACTACACGGCGTGTTTGTTTAAGACATTTACATGAATGTTTAATTCTATCACCATTGGTCATGTAACTTTCCAGACTACACGGCGTGTTTTCCAAAAACACGGCATGTACCTGGACTCCACTCCCCTGCCTGATTCTCCTTGCACAGCTAACCTACACGGTCCTCCAAAAACTATACTACACGGCGTGTTCCCTGAGGACACGACGTGTACAAGCCAGGCTTCGGTGGTCCGTGTAACAGGTTTACACAGCCGGCCACATGGCTAACCCCTTACATGGCGTGTTCCGAACAAACACGGCATGTATCAGAGGAGATAACACTGATTCGTTTTGTTCGTGACACGGCCAGGTACCTAAAAGAAAACTACACAATGTGTTCTTCTAAAACACGGCGTGTACTAGACAGGCTCAGCGACCCGTGTAGCAGGTTACATGGCCTTCTATAGGGTTGATCCCCTACATGGCGTGTATAAGGATGGATAACACCAACCCATGTTGTTCATGACATGGCCGGGTACCCAGAAAAAACCTACACGACATGTATTTATAACACACGGCGTGCACTACACGAGCTTCCCTGACACGTATTTTTGGCGACACGGTCGGGTACACGGTTGACTACCACATGGCGTGTACATGAGGTACACGGCGTGTACCTAAAAATTTTCCGACACCCCATGTTTTTGTTTACACAGATAGTAACACGGTTTAAGAACTACACGGCGTGTATGAAGGAAGTACACGCCGTGTATTCTGGATTTTTCCGGGCAGTAGCTCTGAATCTGCTCTGAATGCCAGAAACACTGGAAGACAACCAGCTATGAGCCAAATTACAATATGTGGGGGCCCATACTCCCCACGAATCAAATCTTGACATCATCATAAGGCATACAACAAATAAACTGCATGAAAACAATGATCCTCCAAATTCTGGTCCTCGAGGGACCATAACACCTCCAAGACCAGAGCTTGGTGCCCAAGCTAAACAGGCTGTAAAAGAAGAAATACTCTATCAGCGCAACAAGTATTTCTATCACAGCAACTACCACAACGGCATGCATAATCTATCACATCATCTATCACAACAACATGCAATTATAATGCACCCGAGATGGCATGGTAAAATGCATGACTAGTGATTTCTTACACAGTGCCTATATGATTAATGAGATGGCACACCCTCATCTCATCGGGTTGCAACCAAATAGAACCATAATCATATAAAATGTAACAACAAAAAACATGTGCATCACCCAACGGTGAAATATAATAAACTGTAACACTTGAAAAAACAGAAAATTGAAATTACGAGGTAATATAGCTTTTCCCGGTACACGGGTTAATTAATCCCGAGTACAGTTAAGTACTAACTACCCAGTTCTTCATATCCCTGGCTATGGTCGCAAAACAGTAAGGCAATAGAAAGAAGGAAAACTCCTTTGATACCACTTTATAACGACCCGAATCTGGAGCCCTTCCACTGGCGCCCTGTACCCTGTTCGCCACATGACCTCAAGCGTGTTTCCCCAAACGCCAGAGGCTGCCAACTAGCAGCGAGGGCCTTGGTGAGTCAGTGGGGAAACTATGCCCTCATTTGGTAAAGTATGCAGCGGAAGAATAAACATACACAATAGCAGAAGCAGTAAATAGCATGCAACAACTGAACTTAAATTAAAAGAAAGGTCTGATATAACAATTATGTAGGATGGTACATGTTTCTATGGAAAGCAGCAAGAAAAACAACATGCTGAAATACAATTGAAACCAAAGTTCTAAAAGTAAACAGCAACTCCAGCAGCATCGCGGGCCAAGACCCGGTCCCATGCTCTCCAGCTCTAAATAGAAATCAAGTACCTGAGGTGGAAGGGCCACAATCCCTACCTAAACCTGCAGCCATATAATCTGTTTGGGCCGAAAAGCAGGACCCAAACAGGGTGTGAGACTAATCCCAGTAGGCAACCACCACAAGATTTGTGCCATACTGTCAGTGAGTGATATAGAAAAAGCAAAGGTAAACAATGTAGTAAACAATTCTACCAATTACCAATCATATTCATTTAATTACACAACCAGGGAAAACCAGCAAAGTTTCTTATTCCAAGATAAGCAAGCAATACAGCAGGTACCTAAAAAGACTACCTAACACAAGCAGTACAAAACCCAAGCTTGTTCTTTCGCTTGGTGGACTCGTCACAACCAACCATCAAAAATTACACTGACTCTCTGGGTAGCTTTAACTAGCAGACCCCTATAGTCCAGTAATCAAACATGGCACAGACACTCTGGGAAGCTCTTAATTCAATTCCCCTATGGTCTTGCAATAATAGCTATAGACTCTATGAGGAAGCACTTACGTCTAATTCCTCATGTGGTCTCGATGTGGGGGTAAACTAAGAACACTCTTGGGAAGCACAAAGTCCGATTCTCGTAGGTCCTGCGTACGAAACTAAAACCAACAGACCCTATAGGGAAGCACTTAATCGTTTATTCCCTCTTTGATCTCCCGCACCAGGTTCTCACGGCCCTGAGCAGTCCAATCGTGCGTAATCAACTGTTAGAAGCCCTAATTGATTTAAACAACTACATGGATAATAGCTATAAAAGCATCCACAAGAATATAATAGCAGGCAATACATGCAATCAAGTCAACATGAATACTAGCAATGCAATAGGGGTTTCCTTGTAGGCAAACCATGCCAAAAGGAAAACAACAGCCAGAACAAGGGGAAACACCCATGGGGTGATCCTAAAACATGCTAAAAAGCAGTTATTAATCATCTAATAACCTCAATCATACAAGCAATCTAAGTCAGATAAATAAACAGGGTCAAAACCCTAACCCAAGACACCCGATACATGGGTATCCGACACTTTTGCACCAAAAACTTAAGGACATTCAACGTAGGGAAAAAACCACCTACCTAGATCCTTGGAGATCGATATACTTGAACCTCAGCCCGTGAATCATCCTATAATGGAGTAGATCTGCAAAAACCTCTAAAACGCTCAACCTCAGATAACTCACGTGAGAGGAAGAATCAGGAAACGAGGCTAATGAAGAACCAATAACTCACCGCTGCGATTCTTCTGCAACTGAAGGAGTTCGATTTGAACAACTAGTGATGGATCGGTGGCTCAGAGAATAATCAGCCTCCTCGGATGCTCTGGATGGAATTAGGCGGAGAAGAAGGTGTTTACGATCATTAGGCATGACCCCAGTCTGATTAATGAAATAAAAAGAAAGTACACAGCGTGTACTTCAAATTTCCGTACCCCGAATTAACCGACCACCACCTCATCCTTACACACTGTGTGTGTGGCCCGGACACGGCCAATCACACGGCTTCAAGTGGTAGAGGAGTACACGGTGTGTACTCATAAGGTACATGGCGTGTACTCATAAGGTACATGGTGTGTACTCTGAAAATCTCCAGATAAACACCGTGTGTGTGGCCCAGTCTCAGCCAACACACAGAATAGAGTGGCCAAGAAGTACACGGCGTGTGCTCATAAAGGACACGGCGTGTACTCTGAAAAATTCCGGATTCTCCATATTTCCTTAAAAATCCCCAAAAAGAGATCCGTACCTGAAACCGATGCTCCGGGTTCTTACAAAAATTAAGGGAATGTAGCCGATGAAAGGAGATAACCACTCATGGTTCAATGCTACAGCTGTAGGGAGATAAGGCACTATGAAAACTAGTGCACTAAACCTCGAGTTCTTGAGGGTAATCAGCATCATCAACCACCAAATTCAAAGGAAAAAGGGAAGGCTTATTCCATCACTATTGCATAGGTGGAGCATGATAATGAAGTTGTACAAGTTACACTTCCTATTCACTCAAGAATGGAAAAAGTCTTATTTGATTCTGCTTCTACGCATTCCTTTATATCTTGTAAGTTTTCTATAACTATAGAATCGAATCCCCGAAACCTTGAAGTAGAGATATCTGGTAAAACACCAATTGGTGCAATCATTGCAACCCAAGTGTTTGACTCTTCTCATATTGGCGTATGTTGGATGATTCTTCTGGAAAATCTCGTAATACTTCCCATGGTGGAATTCGACGCTGTAATGGGAATGGATTGGATCGCGTCATATAGAGCACATATCAACTATTAGGAAAAGGAAATATCTTTTCATATTACGAACCATCCCAGGATCTTCTACAAATTCAAGGAAGATCATGAATCTCCTTTGAAAAATCCTTCAATGGTGTGGGTGTTGATTCCCTATGAAGAAGCATACCTCACCCAAATGTTTGAGTAAAAGGAAAGTGCCAACCTTGAGGAAATTCCCATCCTACGGGAATACGGCAATGTATTTCCCGAAGAGTACCTGGAATTCCCCCGGATCGTGAGGTAGAGTTCTCAATTGATCTCATACCCAGAGCTACTCCTCTCTCAGAGTGTACCTATAGGATTCCTCATATCGAACTGAAGGAGTTAAAGAAGCAACTGCAAGAGAATCTGGACAAAGGGTTCATACACCCTAGTGCATCACCTTGGCGTGCACCTATGCTCTTTGTGAAGAAGAAGGATGGAACAATGTGGCTGTGTATCGATTATTGGGAACTCAACAGGATCACCATAAATAACAAGTATCCTCTTCCAAGGATTGATGACTTGTTCGATCAATTAAGAGGAGCTCAATAATTCTCAAACGTGGATCTTAATTCTGCATATCATCATGTAAAGGTGAAGAAGGAAGATATTCAGAATACTGCCCTACGTACAAGGTATGGGCACCATGAGTTTTTGTTGATTCCCTTCGGAATTACTAATTCCCCTTCAATATTCATGGATATGATGAATAGAGTCTTTGGAAATTACCTTGAAAAAATTGTATTAGTGTTTATCGATGATATTCTCATCTAATCTAAGATCAAGGAGGAACATGAAGAACATCTAAGACTTGTGTTGGAGACATTAAGAAAGGAGAAGTTGTATTCCAAGATAAGCAAGTGTGAATTTTGGATGAAGAAAGTCACGTTCTTAGGACATGTGATCACAAGTGAGGTAATTTTTGTGGATCCTTCAAAGACAAAGGCGATTGAGGAATGGCCCAGACCCTCTAGTGTCACATAAATCTGTATTTTTCATGGATTAGCTGGGTACTACCGATGTTTTTTGAGAAACTTCTCATGATTTTCAAGCCCTCTAACTAAGTTAACTGGGAAAGGGGTAATGTATGTCTGGACGAAGGAATGTGAGGGAAGCTTCAAGGATCTAAAGGGAAGGCAGATCACTACACCTATACTCACACTGCCGAAAAGTGGAGAACGTTTTGTGATATACAGTGATACATCAAAGAAAGTCTTGGGTTTTGTACTCATGAAAAATGATAATGTGATGTCTTATGCCTCACGACAATTAAAGATACATGAGACAAACTACCCGACTCATGATCTAGAGCTGGAAGCCGTGATTGTTGCCTTGAAAATCTGGCGGCACTACCTTTATGGAGAGAAGTGTGACATATACACTGACCACAAGAGCCTAATGTATATATTCACACAAAAGGAGCTCCACATGCATCAAAGGATATGGTTATAGCTAATCAAGGATTATGATTTCTCTATTCATTGTCACCCTCGAAAGGCGAACAAGGTAGCTGATTCTCTAAGCAGAAAAGAACCTACTGCTCTATCCATGCTGTGTATTGAGAAGGACCCTATCTTCGTGGATATGCGAAGAATGGATTTGGGAATCATAAGGGTAGGGGATACATCCTACCTTTCCCAAATGACTGTGAAACCATCCATCCAAGAGAAGATTAAGGAAGTATAAAGGGATGATGTGGAGATACAAAAGAGGGTGAATATAGTAAAAGAATGGAAGCTATAAGAGTTCTATATCGACGATGATGGTGTGATTTGGTTTAGAACGTAGCTTTCTGTGCCTTCATCATCCGGGATAAAGGAGTTATTAGACAATTCACATAGCTCAAATTTTCTATCCATCCTGGGAGTACCAAGATGTACTGTGATCTCCGAGAACAGTTCTGGTGGGATAACATGAAGAAGGAGATTGCGGAATATATATGAAGGTGCTTGGTATGTCAGCAACATAAAGATGAGTGACAAAAGTCCAAAGGTATGATGCAGCCATTGCCTATACCCATGTGGAAATAGGAAAATGTTACTATGGACTTTCTCACAGGTCTCCCAAAGACATCAAAGGGAAATAATGTGATATGGGTTGTGGTTGACCAACTCACCCAAACATCCCATTTTATCGCTATTTGGTAAGATCTCTCACTTGAACAACTTTCAAAGATACATGTGAAGGAAGTTGTGGGACTACATGGTGTTCCACTCTCAATTGTCTCTGACCATGATCTGAGGTTCACATCTAAATTATGGAGGAGCCTTCATCATGCTTTGAGTACTGAATTAAATTTCAGCATGACCTATCACCCCCAAACTGATGGACAATCTAAAAGGAATATTCAGACGGTTGAAGATATTCTTAGAGCCTTCTCTATAGAATTCAAAGGTGGATGGGATCAGTATATCCCACTGGTTGAGTTCTCATAAAACAATAGATTCCACTCGAGTATTCATATGGCTCCATATGAAGATCTGTATGGAAAGTGATGTAGAACTCCGACCTGTTGGGATGAAGTTGGAGAAAGAAAGCTACATGGACCTGATCATGTTCAAGAGATGACATAGAAGGTTCAAGTCATCCAAAAACACATCAAAGATTCTCAAAGTTGTCAAACGATCTATACTGATACCATCGAGGGGACTTGGAGTTCGACGTTGGAGATAAATTCTTCCTTCGAATATCTCCATGGAAGAGAGTCATGCGATTCAGGAAGAAAGGGAAGCTAAGCCCAAGGTATATTTTCCCCTTTGAAATCTGTGACAGCATAGGTGTTGTGGCCTATCGGCTTGAAATTCCACCGAATATGGCTCGATTTCCTGATGTTTTTCACATATCTCTTCTGAGGAAGTACATACCTAATCCCTCACATGTACAAAACTCAGAGGTGGTGCAGCTGAAAGATGATCTCTCCTATGAGGAGCAGCCAATAAAGATTCTGGACCGAAGTGATAAGGCTCTATGCAACAAGACAACCCACCTTGTCAAAGTGTTGTGGGGGAACCATAAGTTTGAGGAAGCAACTTGGGAATCAGAAGAGGCGATGGAGGAGATGTACCCTCCCCTGTTTATGTAAAATGAAATTTCAAGGGTGAAATTTTTTATAGGGGGAAAAATATAACGACCCAAAGTTTTTCAATGAAGATTACCTTCATAAAATTATGTCATAAAATCACACGAATTCACAACATAATGAACTACTAAGTGATAAGTGACCTTTAAACATAAGTTTGTCACTTCTGTGTTTGGAATTTTAAAAATCCGACATACACGGTTGTGTTCAAGATGATTTTTGGAGTTTGATAGAACAAACGTGTTTTTTTGGGTGAATTTTAACATACCCTTATGAATAGAAAAATGAATAGTAATATGACCCTTATGAATAGTAAATAATATTATTATTTTATTTTCTTAAGGCAGTAAGATATTGATATCTTAATTAATTTTTCAATGAGAAATAAAACTAAGTTCACCTTTAAGATTGTTATTTTTCGAATTAACTATGAATTTATTTCAAAACTAAATTAATAATATTTAGAAAATTAATTCTGAAAAATGGAATTAATTTTTGAATTCTACACGTCGAAAAATGGTTAGGGTAAATTTTTGGTATTTTTCTAAAAAACTCAAATTTTTTATGAATAGTGAAATATTGTAAAATACTATATATAAAATTTAACAGTTAAATACACTATTCATGACATCACAAGTGATGCAATTCCACTTGGTTTGAACTCACATGAACTTATTACTATTAGGGGTCACATGAAACAAATTATGGGTTGTCTTGAGGGAAATAATAAAATAATGAATTAAATATTCAAAATTTACCCCTCCCCTCCACTATAAAAACCACCCATCACACCCTCATTCCCTCACACCTCTCAAGCTCCAAGACTTCTCTAAACTCTACCCAAACAACCTCCCTAGACCCTCCCCCGCGTCCAAGAGATTCTGTTCTCATCAAATGGCAAATATTAGGCCCTTAAGGAGGTTCTCAAGAGAAGGATTCAAGAGGTAATTTCTCTCCATCTTCTCCTTTAATTTCCTTTCATGTTCAAGTTCATTTCTTGATCTCTCCCCACATATCTTCAAACAAATGATATTGTAACTCAATTTTTATAAATATAATGGAATTTTATAATGATAATGGGATATTATATAATCCAACCTCCCTTTCCCTCTTTCATTTGTTTTATTAATGAGAAGGTTGTTCGTGAGGTGTTAATTTATCACCTTCAAGAACAACATGCTTACTTCTTTCATTTATACCTTCAGATCTGGCCAGGAAACCATTTTTATGGTTGAACCATAATATTTTATATGTATAATTTCCTATTTAAAGTTCTGTAACTGACTTATGAACATATTACTATGTGATAAATTAAAACAAGTTTGTTGTGATCGAAAAACCACCCAAATTAACACAAACAATCATCATTTAATTATTATCTAATGATTAATCCACATGGATCTAATATAATTCATTTCAAGATCATTAAAACTCCTTTAATTTCATTAATAACATGTTATATCAGTTCTAGATTATTACCCTTGTTCTACCTGAACATCAATTTAAGAATACAAGTGAACCACTCAAGAAAACCATAAAAACAAACATTCCCGAATAATGTTGCTAAATTCTATAACTCATTCAAAGGCACATAAAATCATATAATTAAACAATAATGAACCCTATTAATTTATAAAAGGTTCAGTAATTTCTAATTAATTAATATAATGTCATTATATAGGACATTAAAGAGATGGAAGCATTCAGATACAAGGTAAGGGGAAATCTCAAACTCAATTTTCTTCCTTCGGGTTCTCCCTCTTTCACTCCATTTTGATATGGTTACTCAATAAAGATAATTTCTTCATAATTATGTTAAATTTTATGGGATATACATTTCTTAATGAAGTTTATGTCTAACCAAATCATTTCCAAAAGAACTCTTCTTTTAAGAACTCAACTTTTACCTCTCATTCATGGTTGATGGTTCTTGTATCAAGTATGTTATTCCCTCTTTCTTTTGGGAACCCAAAGATTATGAATTTATTTTTATGAGATTAAACACATTCCTTGACATGGGTTAGTTATGTTCACTTTTGATATGCATTCTATGGGGAAATCATGATAATGATAATGTTTTGATGTGACAGGTCTGCCCGGAATTATATAGCGCAATATGAATGTTTCAAAGTGACTAGTGCACCCAGAATTATACAGCACTCCAATACATTTGGTAAAGTGATAAATCTAATGAGTATATGTGAATTTATGTGTGAACAAGATGGTATCTTGGTTCACAAGTATGTGTGGTAGTCAACCACTAAAACATGATGTTTCATTTTTATGCATTTCCACATTTCAAGTCTTTTATTTATGTTCCTCTCATGTTCATGATGTATTTACCTATATCATGATTATGCTCACCCCATGTTATATTCTTCTTATCTATCCTCTTACTGAGATTTTAACTCACCCATTTTTAATGTATATCCTCGGGTGGCTACATATAAGAAGAATAGGACAAGTGACAATAAGAAGCTAGAGAAGAAAAATTAAATAAATGTTTATGCATGATGTTGTAATTGCTATGTATGGTCCTAGTTTTCCCAAGACACTAAACTTTTGGATCCTCTATGTGTAATACTATTATTTTGTTTACCTTTAAAAAGATGTAATAGTAATGTAATAAAAGGCCAGGATGCTATAACCTTTCTATATGATGACCAACATTTCCACATCGAATGCATAAAAGTGCGTGTTTTTTCCCTTGAAATATACATTTCTTATTTGAATATTTAATGAAAAGAAGGACATCGTCTCTTCAATATCATCTTCTTACTAACCATCTTCAATGGTGAACTTCTTCATGGACTTGAATACCTCCTCTTTGGAATTACCTTTTTCCATAGACTCAATGTCCTCATCTATCATATCATATGTGATAGTAGTATTGTGCAAAATATCTAATATAATCTCTTTTTTATAATTATCTTCCAACATAGAAACTTTCAAATTTAACCAAGGTGTAATTCTTCAAAATATGAAATTAAAAATATTTATATCTTCAATAATTTATCTGATACCATGCATATCTTCCACAACAATAGTCACTCGATCAACGAATACATCAACAGACTCATAAGAGTTAATTATTCGACCCTCATACTTGTTCAACAAAATATTAATCTTTTCATCTATGACTTTTGAGTCCCCATCATAAATATTTAGCATATTTTCCCACATAGAATGTGATTTTTTTCATGGAACCACCTTCTTATAGATTTTCTTGGATAGGGCTCCCTATAATGAATTGATTGATTTGATTTTAATATATAATTCCCTTCAGTCAGCATCTGATAAAGCACCAATGTCTACACTGGATTAAATTCCATGCATCACTACTATAAATAAATTCATTCCTAAATATCGAAAAAGTATTTTTGCATCCTATTATTATATAATTGATAATTGTCTCCATAGAATATTTCAATCACTTTATGATTGAAAACCTTCATTTAACCCCTTCAAGAGAAATAATAAAATTAAACCATGGCTCTAAAACCAATTGTTATCCCAATAAGGTTAAATACCCTGAGAGGGGGATGAATCTGGGTGTGAAAGAATAAAACAACATCCCCTTCAGATCATGTTTTTCTATCAAACAAAAAACGTTTCTCTATCTTTCCCATAGTAGTGTGTGAATAGAAATTCAATCTTACATGAGAAATAAAAATTTCACTAGTTTCACCCTCGTTGGTCTATGTTCAAGGAGTATATAAAAACAATGTGTTGATATAACAAATCTATTAAGGCTCACTACCAAAATACAAGGATCGAGCTAGATCACTTCTATGACTAGGCTCAATGTAATTATAATGTTTCAGTCCATCTAACTAATTTCCTTTGGGTCACTTCCTGAGTCTCTTTATCTAGATAATAGCTTGTGGAAAGTATCACTTACTTCCTCTTACATTTATTACTACTCTATAAATGATCCATTCATAGTTTATTTACATGTAGGTCCCTTCATTAACATGAATCCATGCATCCTCAACTGTAGATAGATTCATTTTTGATGTACAACTTTTCTGCATACGGTATGTTTACAGAGTTTTCATTCTTTAACTATTTTATCCACTCTATGGTGTATCTTGCATCCACTATGAAATTTCTTAAATCCTTTATGTACTAAGTTTCAATGCATGTTGGGAGTGCTTCGCAGACCACCTCTTCTTCCATGGATCATTCCTACTTATGTGGACCATCTCATCTTCCATTGATCATCTCCTCTCCCAAGGACCACTTCGTATTCTATATACCATCACTCTTTGTAAGTTTTACAGCCCTATAAAACCTCTTTCGCGAACTATTCTCCACGAACTAGTTCACCATTTATGGAATCCTCCCTTGAAAACTATTCTCCTTGATGGAATTATCCCTTGTGAGCTACTTTGGACTTCATATAATTTATTCCAGATTACTGATATTGTAACACCCCGAGATTTTATGAAAAATATTCTTTTAATTTCATTAATGTCATGTGTTGTATTCTACGCCAAGACTACCTTGCGCTATACCCAACACCGTATTAGCTTGCAGTATACGCAACACTATTCTTGGATCGTGTTACACACAATTTTGATAATAGTTATTCTACGCAACATTTAATATATATATATATATATATATATATTCAATGTATAAATGAAATATGGTTGGATTCTGTTATACGAAACAACGGAGGATTCTTTCACAACACGCAACCCTGACTTGGCTTGCATTACACGCAATCGCGACCTTCCTCGATAGTGTGTGTTGTACGCAATACTGGGTTTTACTAAACAACGATATATTATTATAATATTGTTATGAACTAGACGTTATGAATATTGTTAACTAAATTTTGAATTTTATAACATTATTATTCATCTTACACATTTCTAGAACATGGTATAAGAACAAAATAAATTTTTCGGGTAAAATAAGTATTTTTCAAAAAATACAGTTTTGCCGCCTTTTGATGGCGCACCCACATTAAATATAGTTTTTGATATGTTTATAAGTTCAATTTGACAAAATAAAATTCTTCTTTTGAATCAGGATATAAAAATTTACATTAGATAATGTTTTGATATTTTTCCGATAACTTTCATATTTTAATGAATAGTAAAAACAAGCTACATTTTAAGTAAAAACAACTTTTTTCATCGTAATATCTTATGTGGTTAAATTATAATATTTAATGGTTTTAAATTATAAATATAATATATTTTTACCATTTAATATAATTTATGTCAATAGCATTGATTTTACCTTGAATTCGTAGGTTAAATCAATTCAATCTTTTGCAATGTTTTAAAGAAAAACCCGTTTTCTTTCGACAATAGGATTAATTTTAATTTAATTTCTGCATCTTTTGTGTATTGAATTTGGAACAATGGATTCCATATTTGGAATCAGTGGGTCCAAATTATGTTAATAAGCTACTTTTTATTTTTGGGCATTGTGAATAGTAACTACAGTAAATTTTATTTACTATAGTTAAAGGTAAATCAAGTAATTAAGGGTAAATATAAGATTATAGAATTACCCTAACACTTGGAAAAATCCTATTTTATGGCTACACGTAGACCCATAAAACTTAAGGGTCGGATTAGATTCATTTTATGGACTTTTTTCCATGAAAATAATTTAATTATTATTAAAACCAAAGAATGTGACAACATGTCACATTCTTAAATCTTATAAGTATAATAATTTTAATTTAGTGATAAACTTAATGAAACTTCGAAAATGAATAGTATCCAGAAAGCTAATACAATTATATACATCATAGAAATTTATTTCTAATTTTTAGAGATTAAATAATGATCATTTATTATGACACAATGATGATGCAGTAATTGTCTTATTAATGAAATATTGACATAATTGATGTTAGAAATGCCCAAATAAATGTAATTTGAGACTTTTTATGACTTACATTAATTTTCTAGGTTATTATGCCATGTTATTGTTGATATAAGTAACTTGGTTCGAACTTATCATTCTGTTATGAATTTCATAAAAATCATGTACCAAATAGTGTCATAACTGACATAAATTAGTTTTTAAAACAAATATTATATTATTAATTGTTATTTAATTCCTACAAATCTAAGGTTTGGCCAAATGACTTATATAAGGATATATATATTTATAATAAACAATTTGGGATTCGTTTGGCTTGTTATGGTAAGGTTATTAACCATATAGTGTAAAAAACAAAAAGACACGGTAAAAGTTAAATTATTTAACTTAGACTTAAATCTAATTGATAAGGTTAAAATAATAACCTAAAATTGTCTAAATTCTATTGGATGAGAGGATTTAGACCCATCCCCACTTTAGCTTCGAAATAAGACCCTTTGGAACCATTATAAACCGAATTTGACCTTAATATAAAATAATATTTTGAGATTTTCCTAAGGTGCCCCTCTCCTCCCTTATAAAAGGGCACCTCCTCCCCCTCTTCCTCACACCACTTTGAGCCTTCAAGCTCAGAAAAAACCTACCAGAATCTATTCTCCACTTCCCTAGTATCATTTTTTAGGTCTTTGTCTTCTTCAAAGACCATCCTTAGTTCTTTAAGTGGAGGTTAAGTGAAGGCGCGTCAAAAAGAGGTAATATCCATTACCGATCTTTTTCAATTTCTTTCTTCTTGAAATTCTTCTTATTTAGTTTTTTCATGATAAAGTAATAAAATCAGTATTTATTATATACTGATATGTTATTATAAATATGAAACAACTCTAATTAACCTTCTATCCATCCTACGGAAAAAGGAAATCACCGCGTGTGTGTACATACGGAATACTGTCTCCACGCAGTGGTGTAATCTATTTTCCGCCACCACCTTAATTGGATGGGTATAATGGTGTAATGAGTAACTATATATTATTATTATAAAGTGATATTGATACATAAATAGTATAAATACACTTCAACACAAGTTCACGATCATGAGAATGATATCATCGCTCGTTCGTACGTACGGACTACCATCTCCTCGACGCGATGAGATTCATTCTCCACATTAACCATTCATGAATGATTATAAAGAATATATAATTAATAATAATGAAATATATGACATGTTAAATCTACTAGATTTATGTATATATATATATATATATATGTATGTCATCTACTTACATCCATTCAAGACAATAAGGAAATGAAAATAGCGTTCATGCGTATGTACGGACTACCCTCTCCATGAATGGTGTGTTTCATTTCCTTTATCTATCTATTATATATATATACTGAATATATATGATATATAAATCATGTTTTATATTCTGGAAGTAAGTAAATCATGATATAAGTAATAATAATGTCAAGAACAACAAGTCCAAACACCTACGATAAATGAAACTATTTTACCCAAAACGCTTCTTTAACATGGAATTTACAAAAGAACGGGTAATATAAAGTCATAAGTGAACCATATATGATATCATAACAATGAATATGATTATGTAATAAGTTAATGACATTATTTAAATCATTATATAGGAGGTTCGGATACGTACAAAGCATATCGGACATAAGGTAAAGGAAATATCACAATCTCATTTTTATCTGAGATTGTTTATACTTTGGTATTTACTGGGGTGTATTTTATCATCCACAACCATGTTTCCTCAATATGTAATATTATTTACATCCATCTACAATTGTTTAAATCCAATTTTACCCTTCGGTGAGTTTTTAGTAAAAGATATGAAATGAATCTTTTGTCATTTTTCGTACGAGGTACTTTTTAACTTTTCCGACAAAAGTACGAGAAGAATGATTTTATTAACTTATACGGCATGAAGGGATTTTTAAAACATTATTTCCAAGAAGCTTACTTTACAAGTTTTAAAGTTTATTTTTAATCAACTTCTTTTAGTTTAGAATTGTACGACATTTTAAGAAAGGAAAAGTGTTTTTGAAGCAGAAATGATATTTTCCTCAAGAATGGAGTTCAAGTGTTTTATTAAAACTATTTTCCATCTAAGATAATAAAGGGTTCTGTTTCTATCCCTATTATTACAAGGATTTGATTATTTTGTGATGGAATTATTTTTATGAATTCCTTTATCTTATATTAATTTTTTTATGATATCACAATGTTTAAGAATCCCATTTTTATTACATGGGTTATTCTATGATGTATGGTTTATGATTTTGTGGAACACATAAGAATGGTATAATTATGAGATGGGTGGGACCTATATCTCCCTCCAATGCATTGGGTAAAGATTTTATATCTCATGAGATAGACATGGCTGGAATGGTAGGTTATACCGGTTCAGTAAAACAGGACTGAAACGAGAAGTGAACTCGGTTCAGAAATGGAATTTGTCTACTAAGATAGTCTTGGCAATGAGTCTTGACTAATAAAAATGATTCTATATGATTATGTGTGTATGCCAAAAAGTTTAATGTTTTATGTTATTATTATTGGGATTTCATTTCACTACTATTATTTATCCCATGTTATGAAATTATGCTCTCTTTTGCAGGTTAAGATTTCCAAAATGTTATGTTCTTATGGATATGATGTGATTGATATTTCTTTTGTTTACCCTTACTGATCATTTGAGCTCACCCTTTTATGTTTTCTTTTCCCCAGGATATAAAGAAAGGTTTTAGGTAAAAAAGGGAAGATATTTATGGGAGATGTTGAATATCTTTCACCACGATTAGAAGATTATATTCCGAGTTTCCAAAGACACTAAACTATTACGATCCTAGTGTGTGTATTTTTGTTATGTACTATGTATTCTGAAAAAGTAATGTAAGGTCCATGTACGTCAGGCTTCGGGTCTCTACAGTTGGTATCAGAGGAAAGGTTTAGTCAACCATTGGAAACTAGGATGCGAGATCTTTAGTGAGATCCCTAGAGATATTTCTAAGGTATTTCTAGGGATGTTCCTAAGGTTAAGTATAGGTATAGGTTATAGTCCTAGAATTACGGTAACAATATTAGAATTAAACCTAGGATGTTAGATTTTGAAGGCACTCCCCCTTGATTATGTTATTTTCCTTGTATGATTTTTGCCTCTCACAGAATTATTTTTTGTGTTTTAGTCAATGGAGGGAACCAGAAATAATTCGGTTAGCATTGAATCCAATGGACAAATTGGTGACTATGAGCAAAAAAATTGTGTAATTCCTAGAGAGAAAGATATTGTGATTATGCCAAATCAGTCATCGCGATATATGATTAACAAGGTGAAATTTAGTGGTATTCCTAATTCATCAAATAAGAGGAAGATAGACTTTTATGCATGTTCGCATGTTGACGAGCATAAAGAAAGGAAGATTGAGATTTCTAAAGAAGGGAAGAAGAACTTTGAGGAATACCTCAAATGGAGGGACATATGTTATCTATGTTGAGAAAAGGGACATAGTGTGACAGACTGTTATGGAGTTCAATGTATTATTTGTGGAGAACATGGGCATTACCCAACTCAATGACCTGACCTAAAAAGTTACTTCTAAATTAAGGAAGGACTTATTCCAGGACAATCATTGAAGATGATGGTTTGAAGTGTTTATATATTGGTATTCAAGAATAATGTTATTGATGTACTTTTATGGTATATTGGAATATCTATGTATTGGTCCATTGTGGTTTCTATAAGAATATGGCATCGGTAACCATGAAAAGTGATTGAAATATTTTTGGAAAGCAGATGATATGCACATAATGAAGGGATAAAGAGAATCTAATATGTTTGATAGTATTCATGAGCTCATGATTGATATAAGGACTAAGTGATATCATGGTTTGAGTATATATAATTTTTATGATTTTGGTATGTGGAAAGTGTTAACTTTTAACTGCATTCATGTTTTCACTAAGGTTCAATGGGTATTCAAGAGAATACATGATTAAGGCCTTTGAATGTTTGGAATGTGACCAACAAAACATATCTTATGATATATGGGGATCAACGATGGTATTAAATATCTGTTAATCATTTTCACTATATTATGAGAGTGGACTACAGTATTATGGATAAGCCTAAAGATTGGAATGGATTATATTGGACATAAGTTAGTATAGAAGTTTTTTCGATATTATTGATGGGATGTTATAGTAATATAGTTTTATAAAAAGGACAACCTGCAGGACGAGCGACAGCCAATCGCGTCGGACAAGGCCGTGGGAATCGAACCCACAACTGAAGTGCGACTGGCCTTTATCACCTACCACTGGCCTACAGGAAGTCCCTGGTTAGTATAAACTAGTTTTATTTTATTAAGCGGTATGATATATGAAGTATAAGTTCATTTTTGGAACCATATACGATTAATCTAACCATACGATGGACTTATAACTTTTTCTAACCTTTTGTTTGAAAGAGATGGAATGACCCATCATTCTATCACATGATCTTCTAACACATCACGAATAACAAATTCAACTTCATTTCTTTAAGGGATGAAGTGTAAATTGTTCAATTCACGAACAACAGTGAGATTGTACCAAAATCATGGAAGTATTTCTTTTAATTCATCAACTTTGGGGAAATGATCTTGAAAACCAAAAATGGTGTCCTATTTCCCTTATATCAGATGAATCAGATGGTACCTTAGATCATCACAAATCAATAGCTTTGTGATTGTTGGATTTTTCATAGCCATGTTCTCTACCACTCTCCATCAGAACTTGATGGTTAGATTTTTCTCCCATATACATATTTTCACCTATGTCCTCCTACGTGGAAACCCCGTGATGAGTTAATTTGGGTAACCATTAAATTTCATACTTTAGTTTTTAAAATCCATGTTTTGGTATTCCTTTTTACGATGTGGGTTTCTATTAAACAAACTTTCGAGTAGTAAACCATTTATAACCCCGACGAATTTCGAGGGCCAAATTCATTTTAAGAGGGGTAGAATGTAACACCCTGAGATTTTATGAAAAATATTCTTTTAATTTCATTAATGTCTTGTGTTGTATTCTACACCAAGATTACCTTGCGCTTTACGCAACACCGTATTAGCTTGCAGTATACGCAACACTATTCTTGGATCGTGCTACACAGAATTTTGATAATAGTTATTCTATGCAACATTGAGTATATATATATATATATATTCAATGTATAAATGAAATATGGTTGGATTCTGTTATAAAAAACAACGGAGGATTCTTTCACAACACACAACCCTGACTTGGCTTGTATTACACGCAATCGCGACCTTCCTCGATAGTGTGTGTTGTACGCAATACTGGGTTTTACTAAACAATGATATATTATTATAATATTGTTATGAACTAGCCGTTATGAATAGTGTTAACTAAATTTTGAATTTTATAACATTATTATTCATCTTACACATTTCTAGAACATGGTATAAGAACAAAATAAATTTTTCGGGTAAAATAAGTATTTTTCAAAAAATGCAGTTTTGCCGCCTTTTGATGGCGCACCCACTTTAAATCTAGTTTTTGACATTTTTATAAGTTCAATTTGACAAAATAAAATACTTATTTTGAATCAGGATATAAAAATTTACATTAGATAAAGTTTTGATATTTTTCCGATAACTTTCATATTTTAATGAATAGTAAAAACACGCTATATTTTAATTAAAAACAACTTTTTTCATCATAACATATTATGTGGTTAAATTATAATATTGAATGGTTTTAAAGTATAAATAGAATATATTTTTACCATTTAATATAATGTATGTCATTAGCATTGATTTTACCTTGAATTCGTAGGTTAAATCAATTCAATCTTTTGCAATGTTTTAAAGAAAAACCCGTTTTCTTTCGACAACAGGATTAATTTTAATTTAATTTCTGCATCTTTTGTGTATTGAATTTGGAAAAATGGATTCCATATTTGGAATCAGTGGGTCCGAATTATGTTAATAAACTACTTTTTATGTTTGGGCATTGTGAATAGTAACTACGGTAAATTTTATTTAATATAGTTAAAGGTAAATCGGGTAATTAAGGGTAAATATAAGATTATAAAACTACCCCAACACTTGGAAAAATCCTATTGGATGGCTAAACGTATACCCATATAACCTAAGGGTCGTATTAGATTCATTTTATGGACTTTTTTTTATGAAAATAATTTAATTATTATTAAAACCAAAGAATGTGACAACATGTCACTTTCTTAAATCTTATAAGTATAATAATTTTAATTTAGTGATAAACTTCATGAAACTTCGAACCTGAATAGTCTCCATAACGCTAGTACAATTATATAAATCATAGGAATTTATTTATAATTTTTAGGTATTAAATAGTTATCATTTATTATGACACAAAGATGATGCAGTAATTGTCTTATTAATGAAATATTGACATAATTGATGTTATAAATGCCCAAATAAATGTAATTTGAGACTTTTTATGACTTAAAGTAATTTTCTAGGTTAATATGACATGTTATTGTTGATATAAGTAACTTGGTTCGAACTTATCATTCTGTTATGAATTTCATAAAAATCATGTACCAAATAGTGTCAAAATTGACATAAATTAGTTTTTAAAACCACTTTTATATTATTAATTGTTATTTAATTCCTAAAAATCTATGTTTCGGCCAAATGACTTAGATAAAGATATATATATTAATAATAAAAAACTTGGGGTTTGTTTGGCTTGTTATGGTATGTTTACTAACCATATAGTGTAAGAAAACAAAAAGACACGGTAAAAGTTAAATTATTTAACTTAGAGTTAAATCTAATTGATAAGGTTACAATAATATCCTAAACTTGTCTAAATCCTCTTTGATGAGAGTATTTCGACCCATAACCACTTTATATTCGAAATAAGACCCTTTGGAACCATTATAAACCGAATTTGACCTTAATATAAAATAATATTTTGAGATTTTCCTAAGGTGCCCCTCTCCTCCCTTATAAAAGGGCACCTCCTCCCCCTCTTCCTCACACCACTTTGAGCCTTCAAGCTCGGCCAACCCCTGCCAGAATCTCTTCTCCACTTCCCTAGTATCATCCTAGATCTCTTGGTATTCTTCAAAGACCATCCTTAGTTCTTTAAGTGGAGGTTAAGTGAAGGCGTGTCAAAAAGTGGTAATATCCATTAACGATCTTTTTCAATTTCTTTCTTCTTGAACTTCTTCTTTTTTAGTTGTTTCATGATAAAGTAATAACATCAGTATTTCTTATACACTGATATGTTATTATAAATATGAAACAACTCTAATTAAACTTCTATACATCCTACGGAAAAAGGAAATCACCGCGCGTGCGTACGTACGGAATACCGTCTCCACGCCGTGGTGTAATCTATTTTCCGCCACCACCTTAATTGGATGGGAATAATGGTGTAATGAGTTAATATATATGATTATTATAAAGTTATATTGATACTGAAATAGTATACATATAATTCAACACAAGTTCACGATCATGAGAATGATATCATCACTCGTGCGTACGTACGGACTACCGTCTCTACGACACGATGAGATTCATTCTCCACATTAACCATTCATGAATGATTATAAAGTATATATAATAAATAATAATTAAATATATGACATGTTAAATCTACTTTATTTATGTATATATATATGTATGTCATCTACTAACTTCCATTCAAGACAATAAGGAAAGGAAAACAGCGTTCATGCGTACGTACGGACTACCGTCTCCATGAACGGTGTGTTTCATTTCATTTATCTATCTATTATATATATATATATACTGAATATATATGATATATAAATCATGTTTTATATTCTGGAAGTAATTAAATCATGATATAAGTAATAATAATGTCAATAACAACAAGTCCAAGCACCTACGATAAATGAAACGATTTTATCCAAAATGCTTCTTTAACATGGAATTTACAAAAGAACGGGTAATATAAAGTCATAAGTGATCCATATATGATAACATAAAAATGAATATGATTCTGTAATAAGTTAATGAAATTATTTAAATCATTATACAGGAGGTTCAGATACGTACAAAGCATATCGTACATAAGGTAAGGGAAATATCACAATCTCATTTTTATCCGAGATTGTTTATACTTTGTTATTTACTGGGGTGTATTTTATCATCCACAACCCTGTTTCCTCAATATGTAATATTATTTACATCCATCTACAATTGTTTAAATCCAATTTTACCCTTCTGTGAGTTTTTAGTAAAATATATGAAAGGAATCTTTTGTTGTTTTTCTTACGAGGTAATTTTTAACTTTTCCGACAAAAGTACGAGAAGAATGTTTTTTTTAACTTATACGGCATGAATGGATTTTTAAAACATTATTTCCAAGAAGCTTCCTTTACAAGTTTTAAAGTTTATTTTTAATCAACTTCTTTTAGTTTATAATTGTACGACATGTTAAGAAAGGAAAAGTGTTTTTGAAGCAGAAAGGATATTTTCCTCAAGAATGGAGTTCAAGTGTTTTATCAAAATTATTTTCCATCTAAGATAATAAAGGGTTCTGTTTCTATCCCTATTATTACAAGGATTTGATTATGTTCTGATGGAATTATTTTTATGAATTCCTTTATCTTATATGAATTGTTTTATGATGTCACAATGTTTAAGAATCCCATTTTTATTACATGGGTTATGCTATGATGTATGGTTTATGATTTTGTGGCACACATAAGAATGGTATCATTATGAGATGGGTGAGACCTATATCTCCCTCCAATGCATTGGGTAAAGATTTTATATCTCATGAGATAGACATGGCTGGAATGGTAGGTTATACCGGTTCAGTAAAACAGGACTGAAACAAGAAGTGAACTCGGTTCAGAAATGGACTTTGTCCACTAAGATAGTATTGGCAATGAGTCTTGACTAATAAGAAATGATTCTATATGATTATGTGTGTATGACACAAAGTTTCATGTTTTAAGTTATGATTATTGGGATTTCATTTCACTACTATGATTTATCCCATGTTATGAAATTATGCTCTCTTTGCAGGTTAAGATTTCCAAAATGTTATGTTCTTATGGATATGATGTGATTGATATTTCTTTTGTTTACCCTTACTGAGCATTTGAGCTCACCCTTTTATGTTTTCTTTTCCCCAGGATATAAAGAAACGTTTTAGGTAAAAAAAGGGAAGATGTTTATGGGAGATGTTGAAGATCTTTCACCACGATTAGAAGATTATATTCCGAGTTTCCAAAGACACTAAACTATTACGATCCTTGTGTGTGTGTTTTTGTTATGTACTAAGTATTCCGCAAAAGTAATGTAATGTCCATGTACGTCAGGCTTAGGGTCTCTACAGATATTTTCTAATGAAACATTCTCTTATCCTAAAATCTTATTCCATGAATTTATATAGGAAAATAGATCAAAAAACTCACTAATATGAATTATCAAAATCTTTCATATTGTATAGACTTCACCGCATACCACTATGTGGTATGTATAGAACTTCGATTCTCTATAGCAATAGATATCAACTACAAACAATCGCCCTTTATAGTATCTATAATCACCACCTCCATTCTATAAACAATTATACTTTTGTGAAATATTGATAATCCCGAAAACTCCAAGCCACCCACAAACTGCTAACCTAATACAAATGTTTTTCCACTAAATGGTCCTCATTGAACTTTTATGCAGAAATCTACCTTTTTCATTTTCCTTTTACATTCGGCATACTTCCTTTTGAGTCTGTGAACTATGCTTCACGGTCCAAGAACTGTGAAATACTATTCGTAAAACCTTCCCTTTAAAAAACCCCTATTTTGAGGCCCAAAAATTTAGAAGACTGGGAAACTAGACAACCTTAAATATCTTTTTCAGTAACACCATCCAAACTGATTTATGGTCTTTTAGATTTGTAAAGAATCAAAATCACCCAATAAACACAAAGGTTTAACCTTGAGGTATTTATTACCAACAAAATACAATTATTATGCATTTCCTTCAGTGAGATTTCAGTTATTAATATTATATATGATAATTTCAAAATGATATTGTCTCTATATGGATTTCAATATCAAGTTATTATTTTAATTTGATCTTTTTTCAATTATTTACTCATCTATATTGATTATGACTTATCCATTTATCTACTCAAGTATTTATATGGACTATGTGAACATTTATTTACCATTCCATATTGATTATCTCTTATCTATTTATGTTTTTGATTATTTAAATTCCATATGTGTTTGTTTATTTACCATTATATAATAAATATTCCCTATATAATTATGGTATCCATGTTATTTAAAAAATTACATGTGTTTTTAGTTATTTACAAATAAATATTTATTACTCTCTATTGATTCATGATATCGTCTACTATACATAAACCATACTCAGTATTTTTCATCACCCTTATTCGGTATCCTTTATCCAATATATTAATAAGGGATCATTTAATGAGTTTTCAAGGATTCAATTCATTTTTTGTTTTTATATATATTTTTTATATTATATTCCAAATTTTAATTTTTTACCATGTATGTATTTGGTTCTAAAAAACTACTAAACTGATTGGTCATTTAGGATTTGGACCTCTATATATATTCCAATGTAATAAATCATACATCATCTCTAGGCTAATGAGGTCATGGTGGTTATAGACTGCATCACATGAATCATTGTAAAATCATTGGGAACTATATCGAGGAAAATATAGATGAGGTAACATAACCATATAATAGACAATGTGGATAAGTATTTGAGAGAATCCTAATGTTTCATTAAAGAATAGATAATGTGGTTTTTCCAAGAAACACATCCCTGTCAGGATACTAGATGTGGATGTGGTTTTTAATAGACCTACATTGGGGTAATAACTCTAAAAATTGAACATTATTCTTGACTCGATAATCACCTAGTGCATGTCAACATGACTTATTTTTCACCTGTTTTGACACTCTTAGGGGATATGCATAGGGGAATTGACATTTTCATTTTAAAAAATTATGATGTATTTCAAAATAATCATATATTAAAAGAAAGCAAGTTTATGATTTATATATTAAAAAAATATATGTCTTATTCTATGATAAATTTTACATATAAATTTGAATTATACATCGGGAATAAAATTCATAATTTAATTATCTAATCGAATATATGAAATTATTTTGAATTTAAAATAGGAAGGGAGAAGGGTATTAATAATCATGATAATTGTAGACATTCCCCTTCTGAGGAGTCCAATATTACTGGTATTGAAACTAAGGAAATTATTGTTATATTACGGCTTCCTAATAAGGTTAGGAATAATAACCTTGAATGAATATAGAAACAAATTCCACGTGTAGATTATCATATATTGGATCACATTATGTGATAGAATCCCCATTCATTTGGTGGGACTAATAATCCAATGGATGTCGACATATGGATTAAGTCTATGGAGTATATATTTAAGGCATTCAGATATGGTGAAATTAAATGATTACAAATGTGATGTATTGTCTTAAAGGGGATGCTGATCAATAGTGTTCATTGTTCTAGAATACTAGTGTAGAAGAGGAAATAGAAATACTAGAATAAAAATCATTTCAAGAGACATTATTCAAAAAATATTTCCCTCATGAGATTCAAATTGAAATGAAGAGATTATTCCTTCACATTAAGATAATGGAATAAGATAGTGTTTTAGATTATGGGGCTAAAATTGCAAGGAAACTATATATGATATAGATTTTATGTGAAACATGGAGTAAAATATTGACAATTTTTTGAAGGGTTTCATCCAAGTCTCTGAAGGGAGCTAGTATTTCATTATTTTTCATCACATAATGAAAAAGTTTTATACACTATAAAAATATATGAATATTCTTGATCTTGTATATTAAAGGGGATTTAAGAGAAAAATAGTTCATATGACCACCAAGATAAAGTGTATACATAAAAGAAGAAGAGTTGGAAGGGGAAATTTACATGATGTAAAAATTGTGGAAATAAAAATAATGTTATGTTCTTGAATGGATTCGAAATGTGCTAGAAGTGTGGTGATATAGGGAATATAGATCAGGAATTTAAGGGTAAAAATTAAATTAGTGATGTCCAGTATTTTAGACGTAAATAATTATGGAATTATTTACCCAAATGTACCAAGAATAAAGGGATTCCACCATAAAAGAGGCTAATAGATAAATGCTTTTCTTATGGGATCACTACAACTAAAATAGAAGTAACCAACAATGTGGTTATAGGTACATTAATTATATATTTAAATTTATCAACTAATTTATTTGATTTGAATCATTTTACTCTCTTATATCTATATATTTTTCCTATAAAATTATAAATTTCCCTTTTAATTTAACAAGGGGGTGTTTAGCCAAAAATCCTAGGGGAAGTCTCCCTAAAAACGAATGTGTGTGGAATTAACCATTATGAAATATAAACATGATTTATTAATTGACCTTATTATTTTACCTTTTGTTCAATTCAATATAATCCTTGGTATAGTCTAGTTTTAAAAATAAAATGAAACAAATTATTTTGATGATAAAGAAATTATGATTTTTAGGATGATATAGATGTTATTTTCTTTAAAGAAAATAATTTATCAACTGAGTAATATCTTTATCCACCCCTAGTATATCTAATAAATGAAATTACATGGGATTAAAATCAAATATTGTATGAGGATGGAGAATATAATCTTCAAATTGAGGATATAACTATTAATCAATAATACATTGTTGAATTTCCTGAGGAATTACCTAGAAATTCCCCTCAGTGTGTTGTTTAGTTTTCTATTGATTTATTCCTTAATGCAAGACCAATATCAAATACTCTATATTGAATAGCCACTCTGGAAATAGTAGAATTTAGAAAAAAAACCTATAGGATTTGGGTTATAAGGGATTTATTATCCATTTTTTTCACTAAGGGGATCCCATGTTCTGTTTCTTAATAAGGATTCTGGATCCATGATATTATAAATTTATTATCTATAAATTAGTTCTGTTATGACAATGAAAATATATCCACTAACTCGCATATATGACTTATTAGATCTACTTCATAGATCCTAGTATTTATTAAATATTGACTTGCATTTTGTGTGTCGTCAATTATGACTAATTAAGGAAGTCATTCCAAATATATATTTTCGAATAATTTATAGACATTGTAATTTTATTTTAATACCATTTTGTTTTCGTAATTCATCCTCTAGTTTTATGGATGTAATGAAAAAATCATTCAAGTAATATCATGATGATTTTTCTATGGTATTAATTGATGATATTTCTTTTTTGTTTTTAAAAAGGACATGAAGACCATGAGATTGTGTTACAGATCATTATTCAGACTCTTTTAAGGAAAGACTTATATGGGATATTTTGAAAGTTTGATATATAGATTCATTATGTTTCATTTATTTTCAATATTTTCCCTATCGAGTGAATCTCATTTGACAATGTGAAGAAAAAGGCATTTTTAAAATTTCCTAAACAAATGAAAATAACTAATGCACATAGTTTCATTGGGTTGGAATATTATTATTTGGGATTGTTTCCTATGTTTTCCTAATTTACATACCTATTAACCAAGATTGTGGGTAAAGGTCTTTTGTTTTACTAAACAAATGAAAAGGAAGATTTTATTAAGAACTAATTAAGAGATGGGTCAATGATAAAACCTTGAAATTCCCATATGGAAATGATGGGTTGGTGATATATAATGATTTATTAAATAATGAAATTGGTTTATTCCTAATAAAAAATGGTAAAGTTATTTCATATACATTAAGGCAATTGAAGTCTCCTAAATAAACTATCCAAACCCAAATCTATAGTTGGCTACATTAATCTTTTCATTGAATATATGGACACATTATCTATATTTTGAATGATATGAGATAGAGAAAAATAATAAAATCCTAAAATACATCTTTTCATAAAAATAATATAGAAACCTGTAAAGGAAATGGCCATAGATACTGAGATATTATGAATTCTCAATACACTACCAACCAGTAAAATAAAATATGGTAGTGGGTTCATTGAGTAGGAATGATCTAGGAATCCTAGCATACATATTGATTGAGAGGGATCCTATGTTCATGGATCTAGGAAATTTGGGTATGAGAATTATTTGTGAAGTTGATTCATCACTATTTTTTAAAATTATTGTGAAAATATATTTATTATAAAAGATATGAAATTATCAATCTGATGATGAGAACATTTAGAAGAAAATTTAGTTGTGAGTCATGGGTAATCAACAGATGTAATTTGTTAAGAGGGGGTTATAATATATTGAATGATATTTTTTTCCCATCTATACATGATATGAACAAGGAATTATTGGACGATTCCCATATATCAAGTTTCTATATATAAATTGGTATAAATAATATATATAGGGATATGGAAGAACATTTATCGTGGAATAACATGAAGTGGGATGTTGATGATTATGTTTCAAGATTTATGGTTTTCAACAAGTGAATAATGTGAAAAATTATAACAGATGATTCATGAAGCCTCTTACTATTCATTTATATGTATGAAATGTCAGTGGAAATTTTCATTGGACTATAAAAGACTCTTAAAATGTATGATGCAATATCTGTTATCATTGATCGAATAACCAAATATGTCCATTTACTTGCTATAATATTATATTAACATATTATGAACCTAGAAAGGATATATATAAATGAATTTGTAAGACTTCATGGTGCACTTCTTACAATTGTGTCTGATTGAGATCCCCATTTTATGTCGAAATAAAAGAAAACGTTTTAGTAGGCTCTTGATACGAAGCTTCATTAGAGAAATTCCTACCAACCAGAAATGAATGGAATTTATAAAAGGACTATCCAATAAATGGAATTCATATTGAGGTCATGATCACATTGCATCCATGGTATGAGGGATCAATATTTAGAATTGGTGGAGTTTTCCTATAAAATTATTTCCATCCAAGTATTAAATTAGGGAAATAGGAAGAAATATATGGAAATGAATTTCATATTAAAACCTTTTGGGATAGATTGGTGAAAGGATAATCATGTCCCAAACCATACTGAAGAGACTCCAATAAAAAGTAATGGATTTCAAGATTCACATTAAATAACATCAATTTAGTAAAAAGAGTTATGTTGATATTTAAAGGAACAGTTTGGAATTCCATATGGGAGAACATGATTTCGTGAATGTATCTCCCAGTAAATGTGATATAAGGTTCAGTAAGCAAGGTAAATGGAGCACCATGTATATAAGATAATTAAAAATCATTGAATTAATTATATTTTATTATAATTTTTTGAAATTCCACAAAATCTCTTGAAAGAGAATGATGTGTACCATATATCATTTTTAAGGAAGTACATGCTGGATCGAACACATTTTATCACCAACAATGAAACAAAATTGGAACCAGAACTATTTTATATTGAAGAAAACATCTCTATTATTGATATAAGAGGGAAATTATTGAGGAATCTTTTGACTAGATTGGTTCAGGTACATTGGAGAAATCAAAAATAGAAGAAGTAATGTGGGAATGAGAGGATGTTATGAATAATAACTACACTCATATATTTAGAAGCTAACATCAATGAAATTTAGAGGTTGAAATTTTTGTGACGTGGAATAATATTACACCAAATGATATTACATTAAATATCTTTTAGAAAAAAATTAACATCTACAATAACCTATAATGAATTCAACACTAGGTTTAATAAAAATTACTCTATTAAAATATTATTTAAAAAAATTATAAGGAATTTAACATGTGGGTATGAATTGGAAAAGTAAATTAATAAAACAATAATTTTTATGACCATACTATTTTTATATATTTATTATAAATAATAATTATTATTGTTTGGAATAAAAATAATTTTTTTTCTAAAAGCCGTATTTTTTCAACAAAATGGTGGAGTGACACTTTTCATGAATAATTTAATTTTTTTACTCATTTAATAAAATTAATTTGATTACTTTAACTTCATTTTTTAAATTAACCTACAAAAATTATATTAATTTTACTTTTTTGGATTTTTCTACATTGTTTTTTTTGTGAATAGTAAAAAATACTAAATATTAATTGAATAATGAATTTTGGTTTAAATTATTTATAAAGATTAATTTTATTTTAAATATGTTTTCATTATTAAGTAGTTGAATTATATATCAATTAATCCAATTTATTTAATTTGAAGCATTTTACAAATTTAATTTATAAATTAAAACTTTCTATCCATTTGAGCATTTTCTCTTAAAAACGGCTTCCTTATCGCATCTGCAGGAATAATTTTTTAATAAATACTTCCAAATATGATAATTAAATTTAAAAAAATGGTATAATTATCTTTAATAAGATTAATTTATATTATCTAAAAAGATAAATTTAATTTTTAACCATTATTAATATTAATAATGGTATAATTTATTTACCACAGGTAATTTAAAAATGGGTTTACTAGGGGTTAAACTAAATGGATAAGGGATAAAATGGCCTCAAAATATACAAAACTATTTTATTGATAAAAAATAAAACTAATAGTGTTTAATTATATATATTACCCAATTTTTTACCCTTTTCCAAGAGAAAAAAATCAACAATCATTTTAATTTTTAAAACTAAATTTCTTCCACTTATCTCACTAATAAAAGGCCACTGAATCATCTATCTTTTTCACACAACAAAAAAAATTTAATGAGACAAATAATTCACAAATCACATCCCAAAATAATTATTTTTTATGTAATTCCAACTTAATATGGTATTTGGTGCTAACCTAAGGAGGATAACTAGGGATGATGTAACGTCCTTCAATAAGTGTTTTAATATTATTTATTCCTAAACCTCCATAAATTTATATTAAATCATGATGATAAAATAAAATCAGTATATAAAATATATTTAGTTTTTTTATTTTAATTTAATATCTTAAATCCATCCCCTCTTCCATCATGTGGTTAAAAATCCTAATTCGTGTGTGTCATGGACTACCGCCTCGCGAACCGATGTCATTCATTTTTCTATTTCTACATCTCATGGTTGAGTATGATGATTTATAAATATGATATATATGTATTTATAACATAATTATACTTATGGAGTCAATATATCAGATATACCATTTTAGATTCCTATTTTAGGGGTTACAATAACTTCGCTCATGTGTACGGAGGACTATCCCCCACAATGTGATGTGATTCTTCTTTCACTAATGCACTACATGGAAGGAGATAAGGATAATTTTAATTATTATATATGAAATAAATAACATAAATTTTATATTAATGAAATATTTCACATTATTAAAAGGTAACATATAATTTTATTTCTTTCTATTTCACTCACTATACGATAATAACGTTATTTGAGTATGTGTGGACTGCCCCCTTCATGAAGTACTGTAACTGTATTTTGATAAAAAAACACATGTATAATATATAAAAGTATATTTAAAGAATTAATATGGTTTTAATGATATTACTATCATTCTGGGATAATATAATATTACATACATACATTCCATAATGATAGTTTAAAAAAAGAAATTGTACTTATGTTTATGGATAGCAAAATGTCTCCATGATCGTAACATACCCCATTTATCAAAACCATATTCCATTATTTGTTTTAAAATTATAATTGATTTATAAATATTATAATATTATCATCTTTATTATTATGGAGATGATGAAACTATATAATTTTAACATCAACTTGAACATTCATGACGACACACGAAAGAGAAAACAAGGAAGTTAACAAATGAAACAGGGAAAATAATTAAATATTATTAACGAAAAAGTGAGAAGATGTTATATAATGATAATATATGATATTATAAATATAAATATTCAACTAGTATAGGTTAATAACATTTATAAAATAACTATTCATGAGGATAAATTATTTTTTACAAAATGGAAGATTGGGGTAAGGGACTTCATCTCGATTTCCCTTCATTGAGGCATATTGAAATGTTATGCACCAATTACTTTTTATGGTTTATATAATCTCCCTTTGAAATTTAATATCATTATTCCTTAATAATTCATTGAATTTTAATTTTCATTGTGAATTATTTTATATATGGGGATTTATGGTTACATTTACCAAGCTGTAAAAGTTATCATACAATCTCAGTTTATTTTGTGATTGCAAGTTTATCATGAAACAATCACTTTACTATGATCATTTATCTTTGTAAATTAAAGAACTCTAAAATATAAATATTATTGTATGATGGATACGATTATTTCTTAAAATGTACACATTCTTTATATGTGGGGTTTATTTTAAACATTATTTGACTAGCTAAAAAAATATTGATTAATATTTATTGTTTACATGATACATAAATTTGATGATATAGGAAATTTATCATGAATTAAATTGATTATAAGATATAACAGGAATTTTTTTGGACTTATTGTGATTGTGGGGCCATGAAATATACAACCCCTCGATGCATGATTTTCTCTCATTTGGAAAATTACTTACCCAAATTAAATGGGTTTCTACTTGTAATTTTAAACTATAATTTGAATGGTAATTGTGGAATAGGTATCAAGATGCCTAAAATAATTATTTAAATTAATTATTTATTTACATCATTTATAATTTAGTTTTTATTATTATCTAAGATATTATCAGAATGATTTTAACTCCTCTAAATACTAATAGAATGAAATTTTATTAAATAGCATGTATGGATCACAAAAATAAGTGTATAAGGGAATTTAATTTTCCTGGAAATTAAAAAATATTTAATATTTTAAATAAATTATATAAATTCTATACCATTAATTACAAAAATTACTGAGTATATATTGTGTTATATGCAATTTTGACTTTCTTTGATGGATTGTGTTACACGCAATACTGATTTTAACCGACTACAATTAATATTATTATATAAAATTAAAATTAACTCCAAGTCATCAAATTATTTGTTATAAATGTGATTAGAAAACATATAAAAACATATGATTTAATTAATTCAGTTACAATAATAAAAAATAAATTTCAAACCCAACTGGATATAAAAAAATGATTTTATAAAAACTACTTTTTTGTGCCAAATGATATTTATCATAATAAATTAATTTAATTAATATCAGTGGATGATATTATTGTAATTTAAATAATATATATTCAATAATTTTTTTAATTTCATCCAATAAATTTTATATCCATAAGAGATGACCAATTCCAATTTTATTAATATATTGTTGTATTTTTTTTAAATTGTGTTTTGCCGCCTTTAAATGTTGTACTTGTTTTAAAACCAAATTTTTCTGCTTTTATAAATATTATATGGAAAATAGGATTTATTTCAGAAATAGGAATGTTAATATTACATTATGAGGAATTTTTTGTTTTTCCATGAATTTTTATTTTTTAATGAATAATAAAAATTATAAATTTTAATTGAAAATTGATTTACCTTCTAAATAATTTATTATGTTAAATTATATGTTAAATTTAATTTAATATAAAATTATATCAATTATAAATCTACTAAAAAATTTAGTTCATTGGAATAATTTTATACCATATTTAGATATAAAAACATAATAAACTTTTGAGTATTGTAACATTAAAAACCTGCTTTCCTGTCTTGTTCATGAGATTAATATTAAATTAATTTTTTATGAATCTGTGAATTGAAATTAGAAAAATGGATTCTATATTTTTAATCAGAATAAATTAATATTTAAAACAATTCCAACATAATTTTCTACATTAGTGACTAGTGAAAACAGTTAAAATTAATTAAATCAATTAAGAGAAGAACAAGTTTACCATGGGACTAAACATTAAACATATGAAGAAAAATGTCCTAGAAACTTGTTAAACAACCATTGGTTGGATATATTTAGACATTATAGATTATAGGTTGCAGTTTAGTGCATTATTTGATCCAATTCACATGGAAAAAATTAGTGTAATTCCCTCTTTCAAACATTTATATGTTTTCCACTCACCTCACTTATAAAAGCCCCCCTACCCCTATCATCACACCTCCCAAACCCTTTGTGTAATATTCCAATCTATTATGAAATATGTTTATTAAAATAAATTTAAATTCAGTAATATATTTTATTTCATGTAATAAATAGTATATCTTGAATCACATGAAACCCCAATTTTATCATTTTTTGTATGAAAAATTGAGTCCACATGATGTCTTATGTGACATGGAAGGCTGAGTCATTCCAGAAAATAATATAAAATTAATATTATTTATTTAGCATTATTGTTTTCACATAGTTATAGGAATGGTGTAAATGAATATAATTAACTTAATTAATAAATCATAGTTCAAACTTTTTTATAAAATTAATTCAGTGGTTACCAATTAATTAGTAATTAAAATAAATACCAATTTATTTTATATGACGGGTTTTTAGGAAAAAAGATTTTTATTACAAGAATTTAATTTTATATTAAATAATTAATTGACTCACTATTAATGAAATTTATTAATGAAATTTATATTTAATATACTTAATAAAATGTTTTGAAATTGTACTAATAATCTTGATATGATTAAAATACGAATAAATCAAATTTTTAGCATTCAAAGTTGTATATTTTTAAAAGGCTATTTTATCTCCTTCTAATTGTAGACTTGTTTTAAAACTAAATATTATAACTTTTAAAAAATTTATTTTCCAAAATAAACATAATTTTTGAATTTTTGATATCATAATTTAATTTGGGATAGTTTTTTAGTTTTTTATGAGAAATTTTATATTTTGGTTAATAGTGAATCGCACAAAAATTTTAATTGAAAACTGCATTTTCATCTAAATAATTTATAATTTTAAAATTAATTTATTAAATGTTTTTAAAGTAAAATTACGTAAAAATTATATCTGTTAAAATAAATAATTTAATTTAATTCAATTTAATAGTGATTTTCAATATGATACCATAATAATAATTTTAATATTATTTCTTTAAAAACCTATATTGTCGTCCCATCTCCAGGATTAATTTTAAATTAATTTTTGGAGCTTATTTAATAGGAATTTGGAAGAATGGATTCTTTTTATAGAATATGAACAAGTTATAATTTCTAATATGGCCAACAAGTTTTATGACTAAAAATATTTTTGAAAGTAATAAAAATTAATTATAGTAATTAAGGTAAAAATGAGTTTACTTAGTGGTTAAACATTAGTATTAAAGTGCCAAATTACATAATTACTTGACTAGAACCCATTTTCTAGACATTATTATACTGTATAACCTATTTTCTATAATGTGGATAATTATTTGTTTCACATGATGTAAGGAAGAACTCTCAATAATGTTTACCATTTTATATTTACATGAATCCCACTCCCCCTCCACTATAAAAATGCTTGCACACTTCCCCGTTCCATCACACTAATAAATAACTTTTTATCCACCAACCCTAGACTGTATAAGATTCAAAAACCATCCCATAATCATATAGTAAGAAAATTTAGAAAAAAAACCAATGAATCATTTTTTTGCAAGCCAAAACGAGTTACATGAAAAAGAGGTAACATTCTTCAACGTGTATTTATATTTTATTTCATTATCCACCAACAAAATTTTATTATTATTCAACGGTTATAAAATAAAAAATTGTCTTAAATATAATGATATTTTTTTTATATTTATTATAACAACACATAAAAAGACATCCATCAAATGGGTAATGAACTTACTGCTCATGGGTATAGAAAACTACCACATCGTGAAACGTTGTCATTAGTATTTCCTTTACAACTTATAATGGTTAGGAACTATTATGTAAACCATGTTTTTATATTATATTTATTATATTTATGTTTTATTCATAATTATACCAGGAAAGTCAGTCAGAGGTAGGCCCCTAACTATTTATTAAATAAAAGAAAAGTACGAAAAGAACAAAGAAGAACGATTACATATCATAAGCTTCAAAACCATCACAACCCCCATAAGAGCCTCCTTCTGCAGTGGTCGTCTCCTATTCCGATCTTTCATAATGCTTTAGGATCTTGGCATACTTCCTTCTAAGATTCAATTTCTCCAAAGATATCAAGTCCTTCAGAGATTGTTTAAAATAAGGCCTATTAGACACCGGCTTCATCAGATCAGAGTAGTCCTTCCGTGTCCTTCTTTTTGTTGTGGTGGTCACCTCCAGTCCAGATTTCCCCTTCCTGTCCTTCAGAACCTCACAATAGGAAGTCCTAACCACCATATTATGATTTTTCTTTTCACTGTTTGAGACGTCCACCCAATTTCCAATTGTCGTGTCACCATTGAAACCATCATCCACCCCTTGGTTCTGTTTATTACCTTCGTTACAGTTAATCACAGACAAACATTGCAGCTACCCTTTCATCGCTGGGCTGACATCCACCACCTTCACAGCATGAACTGAACCAATCTCTTCATATTTCCCTTCAAACTCCTGGCCAGCATCCACCTCCTTCACTACATCAATTAAGACACACTGCATATTGTTTCAATCTTCCGCTGAGACACCCATCGCTATTTGGCATCCTTCTTCAACCTCCAACACTTGGAACCGGTTTCAGGTAGCAGCATAACTCCCTGAGATAGCAGATTGCACCTGGTTTCTTTCACTGTCCAAACATGGACTTCCATTTTTCATTCGCCCATGGCTTGCTGAGTTCGAAGGCTTCCCCCCCCCCCCTCAGTCGGACCAGCACAATTGACACCAGCGTCATCAACACCTCGTTTGGTTCAACTATCCCCATGCAGAGCAATAGAAATAGACCCACCTACAGTCTGTGACACCACATAATCCTACACAAGACCATTTCCATAGGACCCATACCTTAGGTCCTGCTGCAGCCTCTCAAACACCACAGAAATAGAAGGATTACCCAAGCCCAGCTCACCCACACCATTTCTACTCTTTACAGCACTGTGAATCTTCTTCCCTTGATCTGCGGCTCTATCATTTCTTCCCACTTGATCTAGTATAATTTTAATTAGACATTGATCCTTCCGATGGCCCAGACGATGACACCCCGGACAAAAATCAGTTCAGGACTGAAACACCAACGCTTGCCTCTAGTGGTACTCTTCACCTATCGTGATCCAAACCCACTCCACGGGCACCTTTGAAGCATCCACCTAAACGCAGAGACTTGGATTAACTGGGTGACTAACCGATGAAGTGCGGGCATCAGCGCAGAGAAACCTCCCCACAAAATTCCCTAAAATGCGGATGATTGCTAGATTTTAAAATGGAAAAGGAATATGGGGAAAGCTTACCCATGTCACGACGGAGTGCGAGTCCCGGTTCATGTATTGGTCAAAATTCCATCAAAGAAGGAAAACTGACATCCATTTCATCGTTGAGGAGCTCGGGACCAAGAATAAATTAAGCCTTCCTCAGATGAAAAATGTATCATCAAATGGTGTTTTTCAATCAGACCCACCACCGCGTGATCCTGAAAATCCCAATTACTTTTTTTAACATAGTACCACAGTACGTTTTTTTATTATTTTAAAATCCACTTTATGGGTAAGTGGGAACCATACATAGAGCCACCGTCCATGCATATTCCACATCCAAAACCACTACGCACTGCATTCCACATTCAAATTTCAAAAGGCCAAATTCACCCACCAGATCCACCTCTAACCATGGGTTAACCCACCTCGAACCATGAACTATCATCCATCACGACCTAGAGCTAAGAGAGCCGAAAAAGTCATGTCCATCTCAAACTCGAACCAAGAGAGCCGAAAAAGTCACATCGCTGCCATCTGCGATCAGTGACATCAAAATCGTCGTTCTCACCGCCGTAGAAGACACTCACAACCATCGGTGTCGTCGAGACTGTTTTCGTCATCACCGTTCCAATATTGCACCAGTATCCAGAAATCAACGGAGTCCTTCGTAACCAAGATTAAAAAACAATACCATGCCGATTCAAACCAGAAACATCCAAGACACCAGTACATTTCGAACTCACTTAAACAAAACGTGAGAATAAAGAAACCTTAACTAGAAAAAACACCGTCAAGAACCACCGACGACTTCCGCCATAACCAAAACGGAGAAAATACATACAAAAAAAAACACAATCTAAACCTTTTCCAATCTGCTCTCTTGTAGATCGACCACCAATGAAATGGAAAAAAACAAAGCACCACCGAAAACCAAAACATACCGCGCGAGGGCACCGTTATCCGCTGAACCCCACCTCCCAAAACCTTTGAGGAACCACCGCTTCAGATCCGACTCGGAGAGAAGCAGAAGGGCTTGAGGCCAGGGTAGGGATAAGAGCGGCCGAGGTCTCCGAACGATGGCAGCAAGGGAAAACTGAAACTAGAAGCCAACACCAAGGACGGGCCGAAACAGAAGCGCTTGAAGAAACGACGATCGCCAAACCCCTTAACCCAAAGCCCTCGTGTTACCACCACTCCAAATCTGACCTAGAGAGTAGCACTGGGATGCGAGATCAGGGTATGGTTGTAGCAGCCAGAGGCTTCGACGGTGACTGACTTCGGTAGAACCAAAGAAAACACCTCAGAAGAAGACAACAAGAAATATGCACCATCAAGAGAGAGCAAAAGGCCGACATTGACCAAATGAAAAAACCTCTAACCAAGGTCAAATTCAAAAGAATCTGTGCTCCCGAGAACTCCGATTGTGAAATCATCAGTTGAGGATCCCCAAGATGCAACTCCGGAACCTTCGGACTCAAAGAGATTGATGGAAATTCATGAACAAAACTATGGTTAGAGAAAGGATCAAAATTCTCATGTGGAATCGAAGATCGAGGAGGATCCCCCCCTCCCACCTTCATGGAGGGGGGAAAACCCATCCACACTCAGGGTCTAGGGTTTGTCGTTAGGAGCCGTCGTCAATCGCCATCGATCGTTGTCGTCACCATCGTCAAACCCATTATCTACCCTATCTATTCATAATTATATAATTTTTATATTATGCATAACATCATTTTTTCAATTTTTGGTAAATATAATAACAACATTTGTGGATGTGTAGACTACAGCCTCCTAAATGGGATGTTATACATTCAAAAAAAACATGGAATGTATTAATGATTGGTTTTATTAAATATATGTGACATAAATAACATATATATTTTAATAATTAAATAATTAATTATCTGGAAATATAATATATCATTTTCTTTATTAATCTTTCCCATACTGAAAATGTTATACAATCATTCATGGACATGTGGACTTCCACCTCCTTGACTTGATGTGATTCCATTTACATGCCAATATATATATATATATATATTAGTATAAACAGTAATGTAATATCATATATTTGATATAATTATAATTATGTAATGTTAAATTTTACTTATATTCTTTCCATAATTATCATTAAAAAATTAGAGAATTACTCATCCGTATGTATGACCTACCGTCTCCATGAATGAAACGTTGGATCCTTTTTCTTAATATTTGTTCCTGATTGGTTTTAAAATTATAATTTATTTATAAATATGATTATTATTAAATGATTATTATTTTTTATAGTTTTATATAATTAACCCTTTGACGATAGTTCGCATACTAATGTTTTTTTACAAATAAAACGATATGGTCAAAATAACCTATGTAAAAATAATTGTTTAAATAGTTGTTTAAAAAACTTATATGTGAAATAAAATTAATAATTAAATTACTTAAATTTATAATACAATTAAATAATTGACATAAGTTTATTATTTTGGATGATAGAGGACAAACACAGCAAATCAGACTCATGCTAAGTGGTTTCATCTAAATTTATATTCCATTATGACTTATTTGTTATTATGCACCTAGTTTTTTATGTGTTTTATCTAATTCTATATGAATTGTTTTATCATGAGTTTAATTTATTTAAAAATATTAAAAGTTTTAAGTTATGTTATTTTTTCACAATTTTCATGACTCAAAATTTACTCATGTAGTTATGGATTCATGTCTCAATGAATATTTCCTGAGGTGTATATCATAATCAAAAATTATTTCTTTTGTGTTGTGCATATAATTACCCTTTTGATGTATTATATCTAAATAAATTTGTATTCATGGTAACTAAATTCTTGATTTTATTATTATTACTCTTCGGGGTTTCGATTCATACTTTACTACAGTTGTAAGTGTATTTCTAGTCTCACAATAATTTTTATGAGGCTTATTCCATATTCACTTTTTGTGTGTGGTCAATATACTACCAATTAATGTATTTTTATTATTATTAAATTTATAGGGATTTACATATCCATTTGAGTATCCCCCCTTTACGGGGTTTATGGTTTCAAACTTACCAAAGCATTAATGGTCATTTGTTACAATTTTCATCCATAGGGAAGTTTGCTATGTTATATACCTATATTATTATATGATGTGTATATACTTATCCATTTACATGATATATCTTGAATCTATTTATTCTCATAATATCCTGACTTTCTATTAATGTTATTCATTTAATGGTATTATGATTAAAATGTTTCAATGTTTTATGAGATGCTTTGGAATGTTTAAATTTTATTTTAATCATGAATGTTTTTAATGTTATTTTATGGTTATTTCTATTTATAATAATCGATAACCCTTGTTGATATATATCTTCTATAAGTGATATTTATTATTAACACCATTCTCATTTAATATTTATATGGATTTTATGTATTTAAAATAGATTTTTAATAAAAAAAATTCTTCTCTATGGGTTGATTATGCCCTAAAGAGATTATTGTGAAACCCATTTAGTTTCCATGGGTGAGTCTTTTTTTCAAAGATATTTTAATGGAACCCATTTATTTTCCCTAGTTTAATCATATATCAAAGTGATTATTATTGAAATAATTTATTTTCCATAAGTTTATCATGTAATAAATAGATTGTTATTGAACCCAATCGTTTCAATGGGTTAATAATGTTATAAAGTATTTTTTATGGTACCCATTTATTTTCCATGGGTCAATCATGTTTCAAATAGAATTTTATTGGACACATTTTTTCACGGGTTAATTTTGTTATAAAAGGGGTTATTATTTTATGCAATATTTTATGTGTAATGATATGGTAATGGTACTTGGACATTTTATTGGTGGTTACATGATAAACCAACAATGGGTGGTTTTGTGATAGACCACGGATGGGTGGGTCCATGATATCACTCCAATGCATTGGGTATAGAAGTCAGTCATATGGCTCTTCCATTTGTAAGTGTGACATGTATGGAAGTCAAACACATGGTTACTACATTTATATGAGTTAAAAGTATAATTTTGTCATAAGATACCTTAAGGTGTTTTAATTTATGCTTAGTATAGGTTTATAATGAATCTAATTAACGAGATTGATATCTCATGGTTCATGATTGTTTATTTTGATGACTCATTCATTTTCCATGTTTTCATATCTTATTGTCCATGTACTGACATGTCTAATTTATTTTATTATTATCTCGTGCAATTTCATTATGTTATTATACAGTTATGCACTTTTATTCTCATTGATGAAATTTATTTGTTAGTTCTTATGTTTACCCTTACTGATCATTTTAGATCACCCTTCTTTTGTTTCATTTTCCCCATGTTTTAAGGAAATTTTCTGAAGGATTTATGTCAATGATGGATTTTAAAAGGATAGAGTTGATGAATTATTATTAAATTTTAAAATATGGGAATAACATGAAACAATGATTAACTTTATTAACTAGTTTTTTATGAGTCAAAGTGAATATGAATTATTTATATTAGATTTTGTCTAAATTATCTAAAAATCTAAACCTAAAAGGTTATCCAATATTTAACGCATCCATGTTTTCATTTTGATGTTCTAACATTTAGACCAAAACGTTGGGTCACAATTATTGGCATCAAATCTGGGAATGTAATGTTATGAATTTCTATACCAGATTTGGGAGTGCGGGTTTTGGGCATTTATAGTCGGTATCAATGTTTGGTTTAGATAACTTTGGAGATTATGATGTTTTAATATGAGGTTTTCTTTAGAGTTATTGATACTGTTATAGGACTATAAGAATAATTTTGATAATGATTTCATTATATTAGAGACATCCTTTAATTGTTTTGAATTGTAAAAATATTGATTTAATTAATGAAATTTTTACAGATTTTTTTGGGTTGAGTTATTTATTAACCCAAGGATTAACATGAAGTTTTTTTAGTGATGATTTATTTTTTAGGTTTAAGAATAAAACGGGGAACAACACATATATTGGGTGAAACCCCATTTCATCCTTCTAGGTGGGGGGATAAAACCCATGATTGAAGAACGATATTGTTTTCATGCACTATCACTAGCATACATGAAATTCTAGTTAGTATGAAAATTTTACAGGTTAAGATTAAGATTATTTCATAATCATATGATATTTAATTTTAGTAATAATGGTTGATTTATCTTGAATAATAAATAATCAAAGCCTTTTAAATTTTTGTATTAAAAAATAGTTGTTAAATGTTTGATGAATTTCAAGGGTAGTCTTTTATGGAATAATTTAGTTTTAACAATGGGTATTACATATTAATTTTGAATATTAGTGTATAATTTTATGGTTTTCCCATTTTGGTAATTATCTTACCTTGTGAAAACAATTCTAGTTTTCGTTAATGTATAAAGATAGGTTGAATTTCTTGAATATCCCTTTTATGGATATTTGGTCCTTAAAAGTACATTTTATTACTTCATGAATAAAATTATTATGTCGAATGCTCATCATTTAGAGAAAAATATGATATTTTTTGTAAAATTGGTTAATAGATTAAATTATAGTCATCATAATTTTATATTTAATCTTTGACGAGATGATAAGATAATTCTTTAAAATTATGAAAAGGATATTCAAATAAAATGTTACCCTATTACACTCTTTTCTGATGATAGAAATGACCTTTACAACAACAATTTTTCATGTGGTTTTTTATTCATTAGCTTCCTCTTTACTATATTCTATATCACTCTCTTTTAGTTCATGGGAATATGTTTTAACTTCTAAATCATTATTTTCATTTCCCACTAATGTTATCCATTTGTGGAATCCTAGAAATGCATAACATCCAGTGGTATATATGTTTTCTACTTTCCCTTTTTAATATGGTGTTCTATCAACCATTTTAACAATGTGGTTTTCAAAAAAGTAATTTTCAAAGCATTAATACATTGGTAACTAAGATAAATTTCTTGGGAGAAATTCATTTTAAAGAGGTTAGGATGTAACATCCATAAATTTTTTGGAATATATTATTTCAAATAACATTAAATTATTTAATATATTTTGTTACAATAAATACATAATTTATTTGTCATCACACATAACACAATTTTTATATTATTTTTCACACAACATAAATTCCCTTTGATGACTTATGATACACCCAAGGCCGAGTCTTACAGGACAACAATATACTATTAATATTATTTATTTAACATTATAGTGATCACCTAGCCATTGGAATGGATGAAATGAATATGATTAAAGAATTTATGAAATCATAGTTTACAAATGATCATAAAATTAATATATTGGTTAAAATTAATTATAAATTAAAACAAAATGCAATTGAATTTAAAGGATGTGTTATTATGAAAAATCTATTTTTATGAAAAAATGGAATTTTATATTAATAAAAAAAATTAAACACTATTATTGAATGATATTAATTAAATTTTTATTATATATATTTACTCAAAAAAAATTAAAATTAATATAATATTTTTGATAGGATTAAGATGTGAATAAATCAACTTTTAAGCATAATAAGTTGTATGTCTTTAAAAGGTTGTTTTATCACCGTTTAATGAAAGTCATGTTTCAAAACTAATTTTTCAAACTTTTTAAATTTTTATTTTACAAAATAAACTTATTTTTTTAATAGTAATATTAAAATATACTTTAGTTTTTTTATTATGATAACTTTCATATTTTCATGAATAGTGAATGACCGAGAATTTTAATTGAAAACTACTTTTTCTTTGAAACAGTTTATGTGGATAAATTATATTTTTAACTGTTTTTTAGTATACTTAGGTGAATTATATATCATTTAAATAATTTCATTTCATTTGAAATAATTTAATTGTGACTTCAAGTAGAAAAACATATCACACTTTTGATCATTTTCACTTTAAAAACCCTCCTAGTTGTGCCGTCTCTGAGATTAATTTTAAATTAATTTCCTCCACTTATGTAATTGAAATTTAGAAAAATATATTCCATATAATGAATAATAATATTCTATAAAATATAATAATTTTAAAAGAAATTACCAAAAAAATAGTTAAAGTAATTATAATTAATTTTAGTGATAAAGGTAAAAGTGAGTTTACTTATTGGTAAAACATTTATCATATTGGGCCAAATGACCTAGAAATTTTTTCGAAACATGTTATATAGAAATTATTATACCATATAACCTAATTTGTTGATTTTTTATCGGTATTGGATGTACATTATGTAATTTAGGCCTCTAAATTATGTTTACATTTTAATATTTATAAGAATTCCACTCCCCCTCCACTATAAAATATCCCCAAAAATACCCCATTTTGTAATACCTATAAATACTTTTGTTGCATAATAACCCTACCCAAAATGATATCCCAACATCCCTCCCATCACCATAGATTAATCACTTTGGGCAAAAAGATAACCATGGAATCCCTTTGGTTCAAACCAAAAGAAGTTACCTGCAAATGATGTGACATTCTTCAATGTGTATTAATGTTTTATTTATTTATATAACCAATAATTTCTTATTATTCCATGATAATAGAATAAAATAATTATCCTCAATATATTGATATGTTTTTATTTTTGTTGTTTTACCTACACCTAAACACACTTCCACCAAATTGGTAATGAACTTTCAAATTGTGTGTAATGAGAACCACCGCCTGGTGAAAACATATTATTCATTTATCCTTTACCAACTCTCAGTGATTGTAATTATGATGAAAACAAAAAAAAAATTATGATTTATATTATATTTTTTTAACTTAATACTTATTTAATTTCTATATAACACATACCTTTAGGCATTCCGTTTTTTGTAAATATAATAACATCGTTTGTGGATGTGTTGACTACCACCTCCACAAAGTGATGTGATGTGTTACAACATTACATGTAGTGTATTAATAATGGTTTAAATTAAAAATATATGACATAAATAACATAAATATTGTATTAATAACATAATTATATTTATTGAAATATAATTTATCATTATCTTTCTTAACCTTTCACACACTAGATAAGTGATAACGTTGTTTGTGGACATGTGGAATACCGCCTGCTCGATGGAATGTGATTTATTTTAAATCACAATAATTATATATATAAGTATATATGATTAAATAATTTAGAAATTATTATATAATGATCATTATGTAAAGGTAAATGTTACCAGTCTTCTTTCCATAATGAGAATTGAAAAATGATAACAATATCAAGTGTTTCTATGGTCTACAGTCTTGATGATTATAATGTGGTTTCATTTTTTATAATGATCATTCATGATTTATTTTAATATTATAATTGATATAATAATATAATAATTATTTCATTATTATTATGTATATTTTTATATAATGAAACATTTGACCATATTTAACCTACCAAATCCATTATTGAGGCATTAATTGAATGTGTTAAAAACACCCAACAAATACTTATTTATTTAAGTGGTTTTTTAAAACGTTTTTATAAGTTAAATAAAAGTGACAATAAACATGTAAAAGGTTCTAAAACTTGTAATTAATTGATTTTAGTTTATCATTCATGATTATGGAGGATAATCATGACAAATGAGACTCAAGGTGTAGTGTTTCATATCAATTTACATTCCATAGATAATTTATTGTTATTAGGCACCTAGTTACTTTTATATGATGTTTATACTTCCAGAAGATGTGTTATATAATTATTTTAATTTATTTTATGATATTATATTTTTTAATATTTTTTATTCTTTCAGAGATCTCAAGATTCAAAAGTTTCTCAAGTAGTAAGGGATTCTTGTGTCACTTTTACTTTCATGAGGTATACATCATAATCAGCAATTATATAGTCTATGTAGTTTATTTAATAACCCTTTTGATAAAGATTCTCATGTGATATTTTATATTCCTGGTATATAAATGTTTCGTTAGATTATTATTACATTTTTGGTTTCTGATTAAGATGATACTACAGTTGTTAAGGGATTTATAGTGACACTTTTGTTTATACTAGGATTATTCCATCTTAACCAGTTATTTCCTTGTTTAGTGTCTAAGGCCCATGAATTTATTTTATAATTATAAATTTATGGGGATTTAAATATCTATATGATTATCTCTATTTCATGGGGATTATGGTTTCAAACATACCTAATATGTAATGGTGATTTTTCACAATATACCTTCTTTGAGACATTTGTTATGTTATATACCAGTCAACTTTTACAAGGTTTATATACTAATACTTTGACAATATATATCATCAATATTCATATTCTCATGATATTATATGTTTCATGTAATGTTATACCTTATCGAGGATTACGATTAATATTTTTCAATGTATTATGGGGCGCTTTAGAATTATTAAAGGTTATTTTCTTCTGGAATATTATTAATTTTATTTATGGTTATTTCCCTTCAACAATGTTAAGAAGCCTTATTTTATACTTATCCCCCACTATGGATAATTTTTATTGATACAATCTTCAATCATTCATTGGGAGGATAATGTTTTTTTCAATGAGATTTTTATGGATCTTGTTTCTTTTCCATGCATTGATTACGTCCTAAAGAGATTGTTGTGAAACCCATTTCTTTTCGATTAGTTAATAATGTTTCAAAATAGACTGTTATGTAAGACATTTCTTTTTAATGCAATAATCATGTTTTTAATTGATTTTTAATAAAACCATTTCTTTTCCATGGTTTAATCATGTTCTGATGATATTTTTATTGTACCCATCTGTTTTCCATGGGTTAATCATGTTATAAAAATATTATTGTGGTACCCATTTCTTTTCAATGGGTTAGTATTTTTTCAATGAGATTGATGTTGAACTAATTTTTTTATAGGTTAATCATGATATAAAAGGGGTTCTTGGTTTTATCAGTATTTTATTTTTGGTGTCTTTTACATGGTAGTTAGACATTTTATGGGTGATTTTGTGATAAAATAGTGAAGGTCAGTTCCCTGATAGACCAAGGAAGGGTAGGTCTATGATGGACCTCCAATACATTGAGAATAGAAGCCAGCCATATGGATATAGTAGTTAAAATTGTGACATGTACATAAGTCGGACACATTATTATTCAATTTATAAGAGTTAAAATTATAATGATTTCACAAGATAACTTTTAGTGTTTTTATTTATAATTTCTATATGTGTATAATGTCCCCAATGATCTATATTGATATCCCATAGATAATTATTATTGATTCTAATGACTCATTCCAACTACATGTTTTCACATTTGATGGTCCTTGTATTATGGGGTATGAGTTATGTGATGATTCAATATTTTACTTTTATTATTTCATCACACCCATATTCACTCTTATTTTTATTGATTAAATTTAATTCTTAATGATTTTGTTTATAAAAAATATATTTTTAGTATTAACCTTCTTATGATTATATTTCCCCATGATTTAAATAACTATACTAAAAAATTCATTTTTTTAAATAATTTCACTTGGATGATGTTGATGAATTATTTTTAAAAATGAATATATTGGAATAACTAGAGATAATGACCAACTTTTGAACTAGTTGTTTATGAGTCAAAATTTATGTGAATTATTTATGTAGATTTTTTCCTAATTCTATATGACTAAAAACCTAAAAGTTTCTCTATGATAAAAGTGACCCATGTTTTCTTTTTTAGGTTGTATGGTTTTGATGTAAATTTTGGGTCCATAATTATCATTATCAAAGATGGGAATGTAACGTTATGGATTTTAGCACATGATCTAGGTGTGCGGGTTATGGGAATCTATATTTGGAATCAAATTTCATTTTACATAACTTTTGAGATTATAATTTTTTCTTATGAGTTTATATTAAAAATTATGGATACTTCCATAGGAATATAAGCATAAAATTTATAATGAGTTCAAAGTCTTAGAGGCCTCATTTAAGGTATTTAAATAGTAAACTTATTGTGTTTATTAATGAAATTTTTGGAGATTTTTTTGGGATGAGGTATTTATAAACCCTGTGATAAATATGAAGTGTTTTTATAGAGATTTTATATTTTAGGATTAAAGAAAAAATTGGAAGAAAACCCATATATTGGGTGACATCCTATCGCATCTGGCTTTGTGGTGGGGCTTGAAGCCATGAATGAAGTATGATAAGGGTTTCATGAACTACCAAGGTGGAAATATGGTTTTCTAAAATAGCCTCATGTTTAGGATATCATCAACTCTTGGTTAAAGAGGTAGATATCCCAAAGATTGCCATATTAGTAAGGTATGTCCACTTTGAGTACATGGTCATGCCCTTCAAATTGAACAATGATCCAGCAGTCTTTATGGCACTCATGAATAGGGTGTTCCATCAGTATCCCGATTCTTTTGTTGTGGTATTTGTGGATGAAATCCTAGTTTATCTAGGATCCAAGGAGGAACAAGTACATCACTGTTGTATCATTTTGGGTACATTGCGTGAGCATCGCCTTTATGAAAAAATTTCCAATTCACTTTTTGGAAAAGGGAGGGGAAATTTATGGGGCATGTGATCTCAAAGAAGGGGGTTTCGTTGGACCCCGAGAAGATCAGTACGGTTATGTCATTGGAGTAGGTGAATAATGTGTTTGAGATCATGAGTTTCCTTGACCGGGATGGTTACTATAGGTGGTTTGTTTAGGATTTCTCTCAACTTGCTTCACTGATGACCACGCTCACATGAAAATGGGTGAAGTTTGTATAGGGCTCAGAATGTCAAGAATCCTTCGAGGAGAAGAAGTGGCAGTTGACTACCACCCCCATTATGATTTTTATAGTGTATAGAAGGGGTTATGTGGTGTATTGTGATGCTTCATGTATGGATATTTGGTGCGTGATTATGTAGGATGATCATATGGTAGTGCATGGATCTCACCATCTCCGACCATACAAAAATAATTACCCAACCCAAAACTTGGTATCAAGAGTTGTGATTCATTCTTTGTAGACTTTTCATCACTATATATTTTGGGATATGTTTGTTGTACACTCTGATCAAAAATGTTGGGCCTATATATTCTCAAAATAGGACCTCAACTTGAGGTAGTGTCATTGGATAGAGTACTTACAGAGGTTGGACATTGACATTGTCTGTACCCCAGTAAATAGTAACATGGTGGATGATTCCTTAAGAAGAAGAGTCTGAGTTTAGGATTTGATGAATTCTGGTGATGAGTGGACTCTCATGGAACTCTTTACTCAGATGCATGTGGAGACCGAGGATTAAAATGGGGGTGCGTTCTTTGTGAGAATTTAGTTGAATCCTTCTCTGGTGGAGCAAATTCTGAAGGAGCAGTCTAGGGATGAGATTGTTCAGCGGTCGAAGCAGGTCCTTCAGGGTGGGGAGACGTCTTCTGATTGGTCGTCATATCCTGAGGGGATCCTGTTCTTGAAGGTTCGTTCAGTAGTTTTGTTATCTCTACGTGAGGTGGTGATGTATGATAGCCACCAGTCTTAGTGGGATGTCCATCCGGGTCCCACTAAGATGTATTATGATGTCCTCTAGTAGTTCTAGTGGCCTGGTATGAGATAAGAAATCATGAACTTCATGTCGAGATGCTACACATTCCATCAGGTGAAACCAGAGCATCAAAGGCCCTCCAGTTTGCACCAGCCATTACCCATTCCTACATGGAAGTGGGACGAGGTCTCCATGGACATCATTGTTGGCTTTACACGTACATATTGGGGTAAGAAATCTATTTGTCTGGTGATTGATCATCTGACCAAATAATCCCACTTCATTCTGATCAGAGATAAAGTTAAAGTGGATGAGTTGGGCTGTTTGTATCTCCAAGAAGTGGTAAGGCTCCATGGTGTGTTGTTAGATATTTTTTTAGATATATACCCATGTTTAACTTCTTGGTTATAGGAAGGCCGTAAAAAGCCCTTGGGGTATCATATTAATATGGGCATGGCATACCATCCTCAAATGGATAGTCAGACAGAGTGGGAGAATCAAATTTTGGAGGACATGTTCTATGGATGTGTTCTGTACTTTGGAGGTTCCTGGGATAGTAATTTGGTATTGGTTGAGTTTTCATATAATAATAGTTACTAATCCTCAATTCGGATTGCACATTTTGAGGTTCTCTATGTTCGTCCTTTTTCGGTCCCCCATGTGTTGGGTTGATGTAGGTGAGACCTCACTGTTGTGGTCGAGTCTGGTGCAAGAGATGTTTGAGATGGTCATGTTGATCAAGCGGTTCTTACTGATATCTCAGAGTCACCAAAAATCATAAGTTTATCAGTTGTGTTAAGACATAGAGTTTTATGTGGTTCTTGAAAGTGGCCCCTCATTTGGGCCATCGTCGATTGGGAAAGCAGGGGAAGCTAACACCGCGATATATCGGACCTTTTGAGATCAAAGACATATTTGAAATGTGGAATATAGTTTGGAATTACCTTATTAGTTGACATCCATCCATGATGTCTTCCATGTCTGCCGGTTGAAGAAATACAACCCAGATCCATCACATGTGCTGAATTGGGGGGAGTTGGATATAGAGCCTTATTTATCTGTTTTTTAGCTGCCAGTGTGAATAGTGGAATTCTATGAAATGGTGATTCGGGGAAAGTCTATTCCACTATTCTGGGTTCTTTTTCATCATGTGAATGATATACATGAGACATGGGAGCGGAATTTGTGGGTTGTGGAGTGCCCATTATTATTTTCTGATTAAGTCACAGGTTGACTTTTTTGGGGCGGAATGTCTTTCATGGTGGGGAGAATTGTCACATAAATAACTTATTATAATGGTCCATTTAATTTAATTTCTACTCTTTCTTTGTTTTGGGGGTTTCCCATGCTTTTTTGGTAGAAATGGTGAGTTATCATGATTTGGGCCGAACCGTGAGCCCATTTATAGATTTAAAAACCAATTTTGTTTCTTTTATAACTCTTGCTTCTTTCTACTTTCTTCACCGATTCCACTTCTAAAATGGACTACCCTGGCCTATTAATACCACCATATCAATTTTGACCCTTTATCAATCTATAATAATGGAGGATTTGTGCTTTTATTTAAGGAATTAGGCTAGCCTGTAATCTCATTCCCAGTTGTTTTTAAAAAAATCATTTATTTAATATCTTATTTAAGTTTTATGATTTTTCTATTATTCCAACTCTCACTTGAGCCCACTAACCCTAGGTGGGCCCCCATTCTCTTTTCCCCCTCTTTGGATCTCATATGAATCTCGAATTAGGGAATAACATCTTAGGCTTTCTAAAATCGTCTAGATTTGAAGAGGTAACATGTTTCCTTCATAACTCCTTCCATATTTACTCTTTTCCCCCATTTCAGCTCTCACTTGACCTTATCAACCTTATTCAAAATTCAATTTCATTATTGGATGTTTGTAAATTCAGCTACTATTGTATTTGGGGCAATTTCATCAAGATCCCTCAAGTAAGTGGGTATCCTTCCTTCTTCATCCGATTTGCTTAAGGTTTTTTCCATTTTCTTAGGGTTTCTTCCATTTTTTTTGACGTTCCTAATGTCCATAAAGTGGGTATTCGATATTAAGGTTTGATCTTGGGTTTCTTGGAATAATTGTGTTTTTTAGGGTTGATCTAAGTCCTTCATTGTGCGGCAGTGTTGTGGTTTAACATTCGCACAATGATTCAAGGGTTTAGAACCTTTTGGTAGGTGATTCCATGTGTAAAAATTTCTAGATGAGTTATATTTTCTTAATTTACATTTTTAGAACACTAATCTTTTATTATCCTTTCTGTGAAATTTGTTTTTGGTGACGTTTGTTAATAAAATGATTTTTAGGTACCAATTTTTTGTTAAATTGGGTGTTTTACATGCCTACTCTATGTTATGCATATTGGGGTTGTTTTATAACTCTTAAAATAGATTTAAAAAGAATATTTTAGTGTCTAAAATTCTGTTTTGGTGAAGATGGGTATTCACATAGTGTTCAATGTAGGTTTTTAATGGATTTTGTGTGCAAAACATTGTTAAATTGTGTGAAATTACTTTATTGAAATTCTAAGGGGTTTATTGAGTGATGTAAGTGGTGAAAGGAATGTATAGATATTATTTTGATTTTATTATGACCATAAATATTGTTTTTATGTAGTAATGGATTTTTATAACATGTGAAAATGCTTTTATCACAAAGGTGGAAACCCGAGTATCTAGGAGGGCGAATATGTACTAGTATGCTTGTGATCTCGAGCATTTTTTATCCTTGTTTCACTAAGAAAAATGGATAATGATGACACTAAAAAAACTTTATTGATGGTTTCTAGGTACTAATAGGTTATGTGAATGTTCCCTACTACTAGTTCGTGCACATGAATATATATTTCTATGGTTACATTACACTAAGATACGATGTAAATGGGGCCCAAGACTAACTAGTGCCTAGGGGTGTTCCCAAGATTAGTGCTCATTGAATCTTTGGTCATTATCTTTTTCATATGGTGTATATGGACGAAAAAAATAGTATATTACATGTTTTATTGAAATGTGCTCACTCATGGAAAATTCCATTTGAAAACTGTTTACATTTTAACGTTTCATTCTTTAGAAATCATTTCCACCACTTCTTGCTTATCAAAACTGGCATGCTTTTTATCTTGTATTGATAACTCTACAGAATATCTAGTGGTATCGTATTGGTCTTAGTCTCACACCATAATTAATCCCATTTGGTGTATGTATAAATGATCTTGTTTGGCAAAGGTAAATTCAAGGCCTTGGTGATGGAGGTTTGGGTTGTTAGTTATGTTCCATGATGCGGTGTTGTGGAGACTACTTGTGGGTGTTGACCCCTTGTCAAGTGGAGTCCTTGGGGAAGTTTTTATGATACTTTTAAGTTTATTTGGACATCTTGTTTTATGTTTAATCCTATGAATTCTGTTCTGGATTTTTTTAATGGTTGTTTGGAATGAATTTTCAGATTCTGCTTATCGATTGTTTCTTATGTTTTATGTATCCATACTCGGGTGGGGTGGGGTAGTTGTTTCTTTTATCATTTTATTGTGTTTGAATTATTTATATTTGATGTTATTGATGAAAGTTTAATAATTTTTGTACTGATTTTTGTTATTGTAACTATTTTCTTTTATAGAAAAATTCCTCCTAGGAATGCTCCCATGCACCCACGGGAGGAAGTCGGAGATAGTTCTCCCTCACCGCTTGATTAGATGCTACTAGTGGTTGTAGTTTGGACTATCCAAGATCTAGAACATGGACCATTTAATTTTAAATCTCTTTTTAGAGAATATTATACTGCACCTAGGAAGGACGAGGCACAAGAGTTCCTGAAAAACAAGCCTCCTACTTTTAGAGGTAGCATATAACCCATGGAATCCAATGAATGGTTTGAAACGTTCGAGAACATGTTCGAGTTTCTGGACACACCTAAGTAGTTTAGGGTGAAGTGTTTCTTATTTATGTTGTAGGTCCCATCTACATGTGGTGGGAATCGATACTTCAAATATGAAAGACTGAGCAGATGCGTTGGGGAGATTTCAAGGACATCTTCAATGAACAATACTATCCTAAAGTCTTGGCATATGCTATATCCAAAGTGTTCATGGATCTTTTTCTGGGGTAACATTATTATGATGAAGTAAACCAACCATTTCAATGAGCCAGTTTGGTATGCTCTTGAAATCTTCTCTAATGATCAAGCAAAGGACCGAAGGGTTGATAAAGGCTTACAGATAGAGATATACTCACAGTTCATCTTGTTTAAGATGAGGACCTATGATGAGGTGGTTGACCGGTATTGTATAGTTGAGATTGAACAAAAAGGGAGGGCTGGTTTCTCTAGTAAAGTATCAGTATTGGGATGTGGAAGCTCTTCATAGAAGAAAAGGAAGCGAGAGGAGTAGGGGAAGAAGGGAGTTGGTAGTTCAGTCTACTTTTCTAGGTAGTTTTCATCAATGGATTCTGATGTGAGAATCATTATGTTCCACCGGTGTGGGAGGTTATGGCACATTCGACCAGAATTCCAATTTCCTCTAAATCCATATTATCAATGTGGAGGTATGGTTCACTTGCAGTGCTTTTGTGGGCTAGCACATCCACTTTAGAGTAGATAAGGACCAATGTCTTCAAGGAGAGTGTCATCTCAGTCAGAGTCATCGATGATGGGGGGATCTTGATTTGGTGGATATGGTGGAAGGGTTGGGAATCTTCTGGGAAGACCCTATTTAGGGAAGAACCACGGACTAGCTGTCTTCCGTAGGTAGAGACCAGATGTCTCCATGCGGTGGATCAAGAACTAGCAAGATTAGAGGCAGGATTGTCGACAGTTCGAGGTACCGTTTTAATTGAATCATCTATAGTTATTTCTTTTTTTCATATTGTTGCATATATTTCATTCATTTCAGACCATTTTATTAACATACTGAATTTAACAACTGAGATTTTTTCCTTTGCGATGGAATTGTTGATGCTGCTGTGAATGAATAAAGAGTAGGGTCTCAGGTGCCCATAGTGTGCCCTTTTTGTGTTATGGCTTGATATTGAATGGGATCTCTTGGTCATAGATACAGATATATTTGATGTGATACCTTGCTTTTATCTACTGGTGCACTATTAGGGACACATAGATTGATATAGGTGGCATGTTAGTTTCACAACACCTGATGGGAGTCATCAGGTTTTTCGTGGGGAATGGGATCCTCGGTCGAGTCGTGTGGGACCTCCACTCCAAGATTTGGGAGATATTTTTTTCAGTTATTGTCACTCATGATAGAGGACAACGTTCATGCTCTTAATGGAATACTACCTCGTGTAGTGGATGAGTTTCTGGAGGTATTTCCAGATGATTTTTTAGGTTTTCCCATGGAGTGGGATGTGGAGTTATTGATTGATCTGGAACTAGGAACATAGATTATATCTCTTCTCTCATATCACATTTCCCCCAATGATTTGAGGGAATTAATGATATAGTTTTATGACTTAGAATCCAAAGGATTAATTTTCCCGAGCATCTATCCTTGGGCTGCTCTAGTGTTGTTCGTGAAAAATGCTGACGGATCCCTCTGGTTGTGCATTGATCAATGGATGCTGAATAACGTAAAAATCATGAACAAATATCATTTTCCTCAAATAAATTAATTTTTTGATCAATTAAATGGGGAAAAATGGTCTTATAAAATAAACATGTGTTTGGGCTATCATTACCTAAGGGTGAAATAGTCAAATATCCCAAAGACATCCTTCTGAAGTAGGTATGGAAACATCGAGTACATGGTCATGCCCTTTGGATTGACCATTGCTCTAGAAGTATTTGTGGAACTCATGAAAAGGGTGTTCCCTCAGTATCTCGATTCTTTTATAATGGTATTTTTTGATGACATCCTAGTTTATTCGAGATACAAAGAGGAACATGTGCATCAATCACGGATCGTTCTAGGCACTTTGTGATAGTATTTCCTTTATGAAATGTTGTCCAAGTGCTCTTTTTGGGTCAGGTAGATGAAAGTGATATAGAATGTGATCTCATATTAGGGGGTTTTGGTGGACCCTAAGAATATCAGTGCAATTATTTCATGGGAGAAGTGGTAGAACGTGTTCGAGAATAGGAGTTTCCTCATCCTGGCTAGTTATTATAGGCCGTTTGTTCAGGATTTATCTTGGCTTCTTTCATGGATTATTGCACTCACCAGGAAAGGGGTGAAGTTTGTATGGGCCCCAGAATGGGAGGCATCCTTCGAGGATCTAAAGAGGTGGTTGACTTCCTCCCCCATTCTGATTTATTCAGAGGAGGGAAAGGGGTATATGGTGTATGGTGATGCTTTAGGTATGGGTCTTGGGTGCGTGATTATGGGTGATGATCATGTGGTGGTGTATGGATATCTACACCTCTAACCCCACAAAAATCATTACATTACCCATGACTTGGATTTATTAGTTGTGATGCATGATTTGAAGACTAGGCATCACTATCTATTTGAGGAGAAGTTTGTGGTCTACTCTGATCACAAAATCTAGCCTATATATTCTTACACAATGACCTCAACTTGAGGTAGTGTTGTTAGATATAGTACTTTTAGGGGTTCAACATTGACATTTTCTATACCCCAAGTAAGGGTAAAGTGGTGTCCAACACCTTAATAAGAAGATTACCAGTGAAGGCTTTGTGTAAGTCTAGTGATGAGTGGACTTTGATGGAACTCTTTTCTCACATTCATCTGGTGACCAAGGAGAAAAATGGGGGTATGTTCTGGGGGAGATTTTAGTGGAATCCTTCTCTGATAGATCTAATTCAGTGGGAATATAATAGTGATGAGCTTTGACAGTTCTCAAAGTAGTTTCTTCTTGGTGGGGAGATGTCTTCTAATTGGTTTTCATCTCCTAAGGGAATCCTGTGCTTCAAAGGACATTTAGTAATGTTGTTTTCTCTACAGAAGGTGGTGATGCAGGATAGCCACCAGTCTCAATGGGATGTCCATCGGGGTTCCACTAAGATGTATTATGATGTTTTTCGGTAGTTCTGGTGACCTGATATGAGATGAGACAACGCGGAATTTGTGTCAAGAGGCTAAACATGCCAGCAGGTGAAAGAAGAGCATCAAAGGCCCTTCAGTTTTCTCGTGATGTTACCCATTCCTACCTGGAAGTTGGATGAGGTATCCATGGACATCATTGTTTGTTTCCCTGTACCCCTCTAGGATAGAATTCCATTTGGGTGATGATTGATCATCTGACCAAATCATCCTACTTCATTCTGATCATATATATAACTAAAGTGGATGAGGTGTTCCATTTTTATATTCAAAAGGTGGTAAGGATCCACGGTGTTCCATTAGAAGTTTTCTCATATAGAGACCCACGTTTCACTTATTAGTTTTGGGAAGACCTTTAGAAGGCCTTATGATCATATATTTAGATGACCATGATATACCATCCTCAAACAGATAGTCAGATAGAGTGGGCGAATCATATTTTGGATGACATGCTTCGTGCATGTGTTCTGGACTTTGGAGGTTCCTGGGATAGCCATTTTGGATTGGTTGAGTTTTCTTATAATAACAGTTACCAATACTCAATTCTAATGGCTTCTATTGAGGCGATCTATGATCGCCCTTGTCGGTCCCCCTGTGTTGGGATGAGGTAGGTGAGACCTCAATGCTGGGTCCGAGTCTGGTGAAGGAGACTGTTGAGAAGGTCAGGTTGATCAGGCAGCGCTTATTGATTGCTTAGACTTTCCATAAATCATTTTCTGACTAGAGTCATCAAGGCCTATATTTTTCTATTAGAGATAAGGTATTCTTCATTGTGGCCCCTACCCTGGGCCATCGTCAATTGGGAAAGCAAGGGAAGATGACATCAAGGTATGTCAGACCTTTTCAGATCACCGAGAGTATTGAAAAGATGGCATACATTTTGGACTTACCTTCTCATCTGAAATACATCCATGAAGTCTTCCATGTTTTACAATTGAAGAAATACCACTCGTATCCATCTGATGTACTAAATTGGGAAGAGTTGGATATATAGCCCGATTTATCAGTTTTCATCAACCGGTGCGAATAGTGGTCTTCCTAGAATATGTGCTTTCGTGAAAGTCTATTCCACTAGTTCGGGTTCTTTGGCATCATTAGAATTAAACACATGAGACTTGGGAGTAGAAGTTGTTGGATGAGAATGAGTATTCATTATTGTTTTCCGATCATGCTTCAGGTTGACTTTTCGGAGAAGAAAGTCTTTCATGGTAGAAATAATTTCCACATCCATGACTCATTTTAACGGTACGTTTAATTTCATTCCAATTCTTACTTTTTTGTGGGGTTTTCCCATGAATTTTTGGAGGAAAGCGTGTTTTTTCATGATTTGGGCCAAATAGTGAGCCCATTTAGATATTTAAAAACCAATTTTGTTTCTTTTAGAACTCTTTTTATTTTCAACATTTTCACCCATTACACTTCCAAAATGGCCTCCCCTGACCTATTAACAACACCATATTAATTTAAACCCTGTAGGAATTCATAATCATTGTGGATTTTCGTTTTTAGTTAAGGAATTGGTGGAGCCCAAAATCCCAGTTCCAGTTTTTTTAAATTTTTTTATTTAATATATTATTCAACATTAATGATATTTTGGTGATTACAACTCTAACCTGATCCCACTGACCCTAGGTGCACCCCCACTCTCTTTTACCCTTATTTGGAGATCATACACATCATGAATTAGGGAAGATCTTCTTTCCATTTCTCAAATCATCCATATTTGAATAGATTACTTGTTTCCTTCATAACTCCTTCAATGTTTACTATTTTCCCCCATTTAAGTTCTCACATAACCATCTCATCCATATTCTAACTTCAATTTCATTTTTTGGATTTTTGGAAATTTAGATACTGGCGTATTTGGGGTGATTTCTTCAAGATCCCTCAAGTATGTGGGTATCCTTCTTTCTTCCTCACATTTGCTTAGGGTTTCTTCCATTTTCTTAGGGTTTCTTCCATATCTTTTTTAAGTTCCTAATGTACAGAAAGAGGGGATTCGAACTTAGGGTTTTATCTTGGGTTTCCTATTCTAATCATGTGGTTTTAGGCTTGATCTAAGTCTCTTATGGTGCAATGGTGGTGTGGTTGAACTTTCACACAATGATTCAGGGGTTTTGACACGTGTGGTAAGTGATTTCATGTGTATGCATGTAACACCCCGCAATTTTATGAAAAATATTCTTTTTAATTTCACTAATGTATTGTGTTGTAAGCTACACCAAAAGGAGCTTGCACAACACACATCCTTGACTTGCGTTTTATTACACGCAGTCACGACCTTCCTCGATAGCGTGTGTAGTACGCAATACCGAGTTTCACTAAACAACGATATGTTATTAAAATATTATTAAAACTAGTCGTAATGAATAGTAATAACCACTTTTTAAAATTTTAGAAATGTTATCTCTCAAAATGGACTTCATTTTTTGATTCAGAGTATCGAATTTAGCCTAAGGTGAAATTTTGGTACTTTTCGGATAACTTTCATATTCTGATGAATAGTGAAAATTACTAAATTTTAATTAAAAACAACTTTTTTAATCAAAATAATTAATAGTGATAAATTATTAATTTGAGTGGTTTTAAAGTATATTTAGAATATATTTTTACAATTCAATACAATGTTGGTCATTGGATGTAATTTCACATTTACACCAGACAAAAACAAGTGTTAATCTTTTGATAGTTATTATCTCTTAAAAACACGCTATTTGTTGTGACAGCGGAAATTAATTATAAAATTAATTAATGCAACTTATATGTTGGGAATTTTGTAAAATAGAAATCATTTTTGAATTCAGAATATCAATTATAGCTTAAGGTGAAATTTTGGCATTTTTCTGAAAACTTTCAATTTTTGATGAATAGTGAAACCACTTAGTGGTAGGTTAAAAACTGAATTTTGCATAAAACATAATTTTACCGCTTCTGTGAATGGAATTTCGAAAATCCGACAGACACGGTTAATATCAAGGACTAAAATGTGGTTCAATGAGATGAAAATAATTTTTGGTGAATAGTAACTTTTTACTTTTTTTACCACGGTTAATAGTAAATAGGGTAACTAAGGGTAAATATGATATTACTATTACCCTGACACATGTCCTAATTCTATTGGATAAGTGTAATTCGACCAAAAACAACCTTATGAATATAATATGACCATTTAGGTCCACTTGGATTAGATTATGACATTTAATATTATTTTATTTAATGAATAGTTAAAATAGTTAAAATCAAAGTTTAATAACTAAAACATTTTTAATATGGTGTTATACATAATATAAATTCGACTATAAATATTCATTAGAAAGATAAAAATATTTCCTACATAATGATATTTTATTTAAAATTTTTAGACTTTAAATAAATTAATTTATTTATGACACAACGATGATGCAGTAATTACCCTTTTAAGGAAATGTTAACATAATTGATGTTATAAATGCTAAAATAAATGTAATTTGAGACTTTTTATGAATTCCACTAATTTACTAGGTTACTATGATATATTAGTGTTTATTTAATCAACTTGTTTCAAACATATAATTCTGTTATGACTTTCACAAAAATCATATATCAAATAGTGTCAAAATTGACACAAAATAGTTTTTAAATCAAATATTATATTATTAATTGTTATTTTATTCCTAAAAATCTAAGGTTCGGAAAAATGACTTAGATAAGGATATATATATTAATAATAAACAATTTGGGGTTCGTTTGGCATGTTATAGTAAGTGTATTAACCATATAGTGTAAGAAAACAAAAAGACACGGTAAAAGTTAAATTATTTAACTTAGAGTTAAATCTAATTGATAAGGTTAAAATAATAACCTAAACTTTTCTAAATCCTATTGGTTGATAGGATTTCGACCCATCCCCACTTTAGCTTCGAAATAAGACCCTTTGGAACCATTATAAACCGATTTTGACTTTAATATAAAATAATATTTTGAGATATTCCTAAGGTGCCCCTCTCCTCCCTTATAAAAGGACACCTCCTCCCCCTCCTCCTCACACCAATTTGAGCACTCAAGCTCGGCCAACCCCTGACAAAATCCCTTCTACACTTCCCTAGAATAATCCTAGAGGTCTTGGTCTTCTTAAAAGACCAATCTTAGTTCCCTAAGTGGAGGATTCAAAGAGGCGTTTCAAAGAAGAGGTAATATCCATTACCGATCTTTTCAATTTCTTTCTTCTTCAACTTCTTTTTCTTTATTTGTTTCATGACAAAGTAATAACATCAGTATTACTTACATACTGATATGTTATTATAAATATTAAACAACCCTAATTCACCTTCTATCCATCCTACGGAAAAATGAAGTCACCGCGCGTGCGTACGTACGGAATACCGTCTCCACGCCGTGGTGTAATCTATTTTCCACCACCACCTTAATAGGATGGGTATAATGGTGTAATGAGTAACTATATATGATTATTATAAAGTGATATTGATACTGAAATAGTCTACATACACTTCAACACAATTCCACGACCATGGGAACGATATCATCGCTCATGCGTACATACGGACTACCGTCTCCACGACGCGATGAGATTCATTCTCAATGATTAACCATTCATGAATGATTATAAAGTATATATAATAAGTAATAATGAAATATATGACACAATAATGATACTGGATTTATGTAAATGTCATCTACTTAATTCCATTCACTTGAATAAGGAAACGAAAACAGCGTTCATGCGTATATACGGACTACCGTCTCCATGAACGGTGTATTTCATTCCATTTATCGATATTATATATATATATATATATATATATATATATTCTGAATATATATTGTATATAAATCATGTTTTACATTCTGGATATAAGTAATCATGATCCAAGTAATCATATTAATAATTACAAGTTAAAAACACGAACGACAAATGAGACGATTTTACCCAAAACGCTACTTTAACATGAATTTACAAAAGAACGGGTAATATAAAGTCATAAGTGGACCATATATGATATAATAACAATTAATATGATTCTGGAATAAGTCAATAACATGATTTAAATCATTATACAGGAGGTTCAGACACTTACAAAGCAAGTCGGGCCTAAGGTAAGGGAAATATCACAATCTCATTTTTATCCGAGATTGTTTATACTTTAGTATTTACTGGGGTGTATTTTATCATCCACATCCATGTTTCCTCAATATGTAATATTTATATCCTTATACAATAGTTTATATCCAATTTTACCCTTCGTTGAGTTTTTAGTAAATTATATGAAAGGAATCTTTTGTCGTTTTTCATACGAGGCACTTTTTGACTTTTCCGACAAAAGTACGAGAAGAATGTTTTTTTTAACTTATACGGAATGAATGGATTTTTAAAAAAATTATTTCCAAGAAGCATCCTTTACAAGTTTTCATGTTTATTTTTAATCAACTTCTTTTAGTTTAAAGTTGTATGACATGTTAAGAAAGGAAAAATGATTTTCACGAAGAAAGGATATTTTCCTCAAGAATGGAGTTCAAGTGTTTTATCAAAATTATTTTCCATCTAAGATAATAAAGGGTTCTGTTTTTATCCCTATTATTAAATTTATTTGATTATGTTGTGATGGAATTATTTTTATGAATTCCTTTATCTTGTATGAATTGTTTTATGATGTCACGATGTTTAAGAATCCCATTTTTACTACATGGGTTATGAAATGATGTATGATTTATGATTTTGTGGCACACATAAGAATGGTATCATTATGAGATGGGTGGGACCTATATATCCCTCTAATGCATTGGGTAAAGATTTTATATCTCATGAGATAGACATGGATGGAATGGTAGGTTATACCGGTTCAGTGAAACAGGACTGAAACGAGGGTTACTCGATTCGGAAATGGACTTTGTCCACTAAGATAGTCTTGGCAATAAGTCTTGACTAACAATAAATGATTCTCTATGATTATGTGTGTATGACACAAAGTTTAATGTCTTAAGTTATGATTATTGTGATTACATTTCACTGCCATGATTTATCCCATGTTATGAAATTATGCTCTCTTTTGCAGGTTAAGATTTCCGAAATGTTATGTTCTTTTGAATATGATGTGATTGATATTTCTTTTGTTTACCCTTACTGAGCATTTGAGCTCACCCTTTTATGTTTTCTTTTCCCCAGGATATAAATAAAGGTTTTTTGGTAAAAAAAGGGAAGATATTTATGGGAGATATTGGAGATCTTTCACCACGATTAGAAGATTACGTTTTGAGTTTCCAAAGACACTAAACTATTACGATCCTTGTGTGTGTATTTTTTGTTATGTACTAAGTATTCCGCAAAAGTAATGTAATGTTCATGTACGTTAAGCTTAGGGTCTCTACAGTTGGTATCAGAGGAAAGGTTTATTCAACCTTTGGAAACTAGGATGCGAGAACTTTAGTGAGATCCCTAGAGATATTTATAAGGTTTGTCTAGGGATGTCCCTAAGGATAAGTATACGTATAGGATACAATCCTATAACTACAGTAACGATCTTAGAATTTAACCTAAGAAGTTAGATATTGAGGATACTCCCCCTTTATAATGTTGTTTTCCTTAGCATGATTTTTGCCTCTCACACTATTCTTTTTGGGTTTTAGACGGTGGCTGGAACCCGAAGGAACCGTGTTGATCAATGCAATGGAAAATGCAATGATTTTCCTCCTGAACAAGCAAATGTTATGGGAGATGGAGTGAAAAATCTTATTGCTATACTTACACAAGCTATGAATCATTCTGGACTTCCAAATGATTAGAGAAGCGAAAAATATTCTATTGAGTCCTTCATGAGGAAACGTCCACCTTCTTTTAGTGGGTCTTCTGATCCACTTGTTGCTGAACAATGGATCAGTACCACTGAAAAGATATTTTCAGTTCTTCAATGTTCTGAACATGATAAAGTCATCTTAGCAGTATATCGTTTGGAAGGTGAAGCTGATCAATGGTGGAATCTTATCAAGAATACGAGGCCAAGAGATGAAATTGAGTCCATGGAATGGGACTAGTTCAAGAACTTGTTTTTCAGTAAGTACTTCCCTCGTATTCTTCGAACAAAGATGGAAAAGGAGTTTCTTGAGCTGAAGCAGAAGGATGATGAATCTGTTGGTATATACGAAGTGAATTTTACAAGACTTTCAAGGTACGCATCTGGCATTATCATCCTACCTGAAAGTAAAGTTGATCGATTTTTCAGTGGCTTAAAACCAAGTCTTTGAAGGGAATTAGCTATAAGAGACTTCAGTACCTATGAAGAAATTGTACGTTGTGCTATCAAGGTAGAAATGGAAGTTGGTGTTGCATATCCATCTCATGGTTTTGACAAGAAACGAAAGATGGAGTTCAAGGAGAAATCTCAGAATAATGGTGAAAAGAAGATGAATGTTTACTTATGCACAAAGTGTGGAAAGAAGCATGGTGGAGATTGTCTTAAAGGGACTAGAAAATGTTTTAAGTGTGGAAAAGAAGGTCATCGAGCAGCTGAGTGTCGAAGTAATGGAAAAAGGGTTTCTAATGATGTGAATAAAGAAAAGACTGCAGAGAACGCACCACCAACACTTCAATGTTTCAAGTGCAAGGATATGGGACATTATGCCAATAAATGCCATAATCCAAGGGTTAGTGATGATCAACATGAGCAACCACTTAAGGCAAAGGACAAAGGGAAGTCACATGCGATCACTATTGGCGATGTTGAATATGACAACGATGTGGTGGAATTATTAAGTGTTTATGTAATGGGATTCCAAAATAATGTTGTATATAGTATTTTGGAATATTGGAATATTTATGTTTTGGTCTATTGTGGTTTTCAATAATTTTATGGTACCGATAACCATGAAAAGTGATTGAGACATTTTTTGGTAAACAGATGATATGAGCATAATGAAGGGATAACAAGATAATGAGATGTTTGATTATATTCATGAGCTCATTATTGATATAAGGACTAAGTGATATCATGGTTTGAGTATATAGAATTTTGAGGATTTTGGTATGTGGAAGGTGTTAACTTTTAACTGCATTCATGTTTTCACTAAGGTTCAAGGGGTATTCAAGAAAATACTTGATTAAGGCCTTTGAATGTTTGGAATGTGACCAACAAGACATATCTTATGATATATAGGGATCAATGATGGTATTAAATCTCTGGTAATCGTTTTCATTATATTATGAGAGTGGACTGCAGTATTCTGGATAAGCCTAAAGATTAGAATGGATTATGTTGGACATAAGTTATTATTGTTTAAGGATAGAAGATTTTCGATATTATTGATGGGATGTTATAGTAATGTAGTATTAGAAAAAGGAAAACCTGCAGGACGGGCAACAGCCTATCGCGTCGGACAAGGATGTGGGAATCGAACCCACAACTGAAATGTGACTGGACTTTATCGCCTACCACTGGCCTACAGGAAGTCCTTGTTTAGTAGAAACTTGTTTTATTTTATTAAGCGGTATGATATATGAAGTATAAGTTCATTTTTGGAACCATATACGATTAATCTAACCATAAGATGAACTTATAACTTTTCAAACCTTTTGTTTGAGACAGATGGAATGACCCATCATTCTATCACATGATCTGCTAACACTTCACGAATAACAAATTCAACTTCATTTATTTAATAGATGAAGTGGAAATTGTTCAAGGCACGAACAATAGTGAGATTGTACCAAAATAAAGTAAGTATTTATTCTAATTCAAATTTTCAACTTTAGGGAAATGATCTTGAAAACCAAAAATGTTATCCTAGTGATCTTATACCTGATGAATCAGATGGTAACTTATATCATCACAAATCTATGGATTTGTGATTACTTTCTTTTCCATAGCCATGTTCTCTACCACTCTCCATCAGAACATGATGGTTAGATTTCCCTTCCATATCCATATTTTCACCTATGTGGAAACCTAGTGATTAGTTTATTTGGGTAACCATTACATTTCATACCTTTGTTTTTAAAGATTGGTTTTTGTATTCCTCTTTACGATGTGGGTTTCTATTAAAGAAACTTTCGAATAGTAAACCATTTATAACCCCGACGAATTTCGAGGGCGAAATTCATTTTAAGTGGGGTAGAATGTAACACCCCGAAATTTTATGAAAAATATTCTTTTTAATTTCACTAATGTCTTGTGTTGTACACTACACCAAAAGGAGCTTGCACAACACACATCCTTGACTTTCCTTGTATTACATGCAATCGCGACCTTCCTCGATAGCGTGTGTAGTACGCAATACCGAGTTTCTCTAAACAACGATATGTTATTAAAATATTATTAAAACTAGTCATAATGAATATTAATAACCACCTTTTAAAATTTTAGAAATGTTATCTCTTAAAATGGACTTAATTTTTTGATTTGGAGTATCGAATTTATCCTAAGGTGAAATTTTGGTACTTTTTGGATAACTTTCATATTCTGATGAATACTGAAAATTACTAAATTTTAATTAAAAACAACTTTTTTAATCAAAATAATTAATAGTGATAAATTATTAATTGGAGTGGTTTTAAAGTATATTTAGAATATATTTTTACAATTCAATACAATGTTGGTCATTGGATGTAATTTCACATTTACACCAGACAAAAACAAGTGTTAATCTTTTGATAGTTATTATCTCTTAAAAACACGCTATTTGTTGTGACAGCGGAAATTAATTATAAAATTAATTAATGCAACTTATATGTTGGGAATTTTGTAAAATAGAAATCATTTTTGATTTCGGAATATCAATTATACCTTAGGGTGAAATTTTGGCATTTTTCTGAAAACTTTCAATTTTTGATGAATAGTGTAACCACTAAGTGGTAGGTTAAAAACTGAATTTTGCATAAAACATAATTTTACCGCTTCTGTGAATGGAATTTCGAAAATCCGACAGACACGGTTAATATCAAGGACTAAAATGTGGTTCAATGAGATGAAAATAATTTTTGGTGAATAGTAACTTTTTACTTTTTTTTACCACGGTTAATAGTAAATAGGGTAACTAAGGGTAAATATGATATTACTATTACCCAGACACATGTCCTAATTCTATTGGATAAGTGTAATTCGACCAAAAACAACCTTATGAATATAATATGACCATTTAGGCCCACTTGGATTAGATTATGACATTTAATATTATTTTATTTAATGAATAGTTAAAATAGTTAAAATCAAAGTTTAATAACTAAAACATTTTTAATATGGGGTTATACATAAGATAAATTCGACTATAAATATTCATTAGAAAGATAAAAATATTTCCTACATAATTATATTTTATTTATAATTTTTAGACTTTAAATAAATTAATTTATTTATGACACAACGATGATGCAGTAATTACCCTTTTAAGGAAATCTTAACATAATTGATGTTATAAATGCTCAAATAAATGTAATTTGATACTTTTTATGAATTCCACTAATTTTCTAGGTTACTATGATATATTATGGTTTATTTAATCAACTTGTTTCGAACATATAATTCTGTTATGACTTTCACAAAAATCATATATCAAATAGTGTCAAAATTGACACAAAATAGTTTTTAAATCAAATATTATATTATTAATTGTTATTTTATTCCTAAAAATATAAAGTTCAGACAAATGACTTAGATAAAGATATATATATTAATAAGAAACAATTTGGGGTTCGTTTGGCATGTTATAGTAAGTGTATTAACCATATAGTGTAAGAAAACAAAAAGACACGATAAAAGTTAAATTATTTAACTTAGAGTTAAATCTAATTGATAAGGTTAAAATAATAACTTAAACTTGTCTAAATACTATTTTTTGATATTATTTCGACCCATCCCCACTTTAGATTCAAAATAAGACCCTTTGGAACCATTATAAACCGATTTTGACTTTAATATAAAATAATATTTTGAGATATTCCTAAGGTGCCCCTCTCCTCCCTTATAAAAGGACACCTCCTCCCCCTCCTCCTCACACCAATTTGAGCACTCAAGCTCGGCCAACCCCTGCCAAAATCCCTTCTCCACTTCCCTATAATAATCCTAGAGGTCTTGGTCTTTTTCAAAGACCAATCTTAGTTCCCTAAGTGGAGGATTCAAAGAGGCGTTTCAAAGAAGAGGTAATATCCATTACCGATCTTTTCAATTTCTTTCTTCTTCAACTTCTTTTTCTTTAGTTGTTTCATGACAAAGTAATAACATCAGTATTACTTACATACTGATATGTTATTATAAATATGAAACAACCCTAATTCACCTTCTATCCATCCTACGGAAAAATGAAATCACCGTGCGTGCGTACGTACGGAATACCGTCTCCACGCCGTGGTGTAATCTATTTTCCACCACCACCTTAATAGGATGGGTATAATGGTGTAATGAGTAACTATATATGATTATTATAAAGTGATATTGATACTGAAATAGTCTACATAAACTTCAACACAATTCCACGACCATGGGAATGATATCATCGCTCGTGCGTACGTACGGACTACCGTCTCGACGACGCGATGAGATTCATTCTCAATGATTAACCATTCATGAATGATTATAAAGTATATATAATAAGTACTAATGAAATATATTACACAATAATGATACTGGATTTATTGAAATGTCATCTACTTAATTCCATTCACTTCAATAAGGAAACGAAAACAGCGTTAATGCGTATGTACGGACTACCGTCTCCATGAACGGTGTATTTCATTCCATTTATCGATATATTATATATATATATATATATATTCTAAATATATATTGTATATAAATCATGTTTTACACTCTGGATATAAGTAATCATGATCCAAGTAATCATATTAATAATTACAAGTTAAAAACACGAACGACAAATGAGACGATTTTACCCAAAACACTACTTTAACATGAATTTACAAAAGAACGGGTAATATAAAGTCATAAGTGGACCATATATGATATAATAACAATGAATATGATTCTGGAATAAGTCAATAACATGATTTAAATCATTATACAGGAGGTTCAGACACTTACAAAGCAAGTCGGACCTAAGGTAAGGGAAATATCACAATCTCATTTTTATCCGAGATTGTTTATACTTTAGTATTTACTAGGGTGTATTTTATCATCCACATCCATGTTTCCTCAATATGTAATATTTATATCCTCATACAATAGTTTATATCCAATTTTACCCTTCGTTGAGTTTTTAGTAAATTATATGAAAGGAATCTTTTGTCGTTTTTCATACGAGGCACTTTTTGACTTTTCCGACAAAAGTACGAGAAGAATGTTTTTTTAACTTATACGGAATGAATGGATTTTTAGAAAAATTATTTCCAAGAAGAATCCTTTACAAGTTTTCAAGTTTATTTTTAATCAACTTCTTTTAGTTTAAAGTTGTATGACATGTTAAGAAAGGAAAAATGTTTTTGAAGAAGAAAGGATATTTTCCTCAAGAATGGAGTTCAAGTGTTTTATCAAAATTATTTTCCATCTAAGATAATAAAGGGTTCTGTTTTTATCCCTATTATTACATTGATTTGATTATGTTGTGATGGAATTATTTTTATGAATTCCTTTATCTTGTATGAATTGTTTTATGATGTCACGATGTTTAAGAATCCCATTTTTACTACATGGGTTATGAAATGATGTATGATTTATGATTTTGTGGCACACATAAGAATGGTATCATTATGAGATGGGTGGGACCTATATCTCCCTCTAATGCATTGGGTAAAGATTTTATATCTCATGAGATAGACATGGCTGGAACGATAGGTTATACCGGTTCAGTGAAACAGGACTGAAACAAGGGTTACTCGATTCAGAAATGGACTTTTTCCACTAAGATAGTCTTGGCAATAAGTCTTGACTAACAAGAAATGATTCTCTATGATTATGTGTGTATGCCACAAAGTTTAATGTCTTAAGTTATGATTATTGTGATTACATTTAACTGCCATGATTTATCCCATGTTATGAAATTATGCTCTCTTTTACAGGTTAAGATTTCCAAAATGTTATGTTCTTTTGAATATGATGTGATTGATATTTCTTTTGTTTACCCTTACTGAGCATTTGAGCTCACCCTTTTATGTTTTCTTTTGCGCAGGATATAAAGAAAGTTTTTGAGGTAAAAAAAGGGAAGATCTTTATGGGAGATATTAGAGATCTTTCACCACGATTAGAAGATTACGTTCTGAGTTTCCAAAGACACTAAACTATTACGATCCTTGTGTGTGTATTTTTTGTTATGTACTAAGTATTCCGCAAAAGTAATGTAATGTTCATGTACTTTAAGCTTAGGGTCTCTACAGTTGGTATCAGAGGAAAGGTTTAGTCAACCTTTGGAAACTAGGATGCGAGAACTTTAGTGAGATCCCTAGAGATATTTATAAGGTTTGTCTAGGGATGTTCCTAAGGATAAGTATACGTATAGGATAAAGTCATATAACTACAGTAACGATCTTAGAATTTAACCTAAGAAGTTAGATATTGAGGTTACTCCCCCTTTATAATGTTGTTTTCCTTAGCATGATTTTTGCCTCTCACACTATTCTTTTTGGGTTTTAGACGATGGCTGGAACCCGAAGGAACCGTGTTGATCAATGCAATGGACAATGCAATGATTTTCCTCCTGAACAAGCAAATGTTATGGGAGATGGAGTGAAAAATCTTATTGCTATACTTACACAAGCTATGAATCATTCTGGACTTCCAAATGATCAGAGAAGGGAACAATATTCTATTGAGTCCTTCATGAGGAAACGTCCACCTTATTTTAGTGGGTCTTCTGATCCACTTGTTGCTGAACAATGGATCAGTACCACTGAAAAGATATTTTCAGTTCTTCAATGTTCTGAACATGATAAAGTCATCTTAGCAGTATATCGTTTGGAAGGTGAAGCTGATCAATGGTGGAATCTTATCAAGAATACGAGGCCAAGAGATGAAATTGAGTCCATGGAATGGGACTAGTTCAAGAACTTGTTTTTCAGTATGTACTTCCCTCGTATTCTTCGAACAAAGATGGAAAATGAATTTCTTGAGCTGAAGCAGAAGGATGATGAATCTGTTGGTATATACGAAGCGAATTTTACAAGACTTGCAAGGTACGCATCTGGCATTATCATCCAATCTGAAAGTAAAGTTGATCGATTTTTCAGTGTCTTAAAACCAAGTCTTCGAAGGGTATTAGCTATAAGAGACTTCAGTAGCTATGAAGAAATTGTACGTTGTGCTATCAAGGTAGAAATGGAAGTTGGTGTTACATATCCATCTCATGGTTTTTACAAGAAACGAAAGATGGAGTTCAAGGAGAAATCTCAGAATAATGGTGAAAAGAAGATGAATGTTTCCTTATGCACAAAGTGTGGAAAGAAGCATGGTGGAGATTGTCTTAAAGAGACTAGAAAATGTTTTAAGTGTGGAAAATAAGGTCATCGAGCATCTGAGTGTCGAAGTAATGGAAAAAGGGTTTCTAATTATGTGAATAAATAAAAGACTGCAGAGAACGCACCACCAACACTTCAATGTTTCAAGTGCAAGTAGATGGGACATTATGCCAATAAATGCCCTAATCCAAGGGTTAGTGATGATCAACATGAGCAACCACTTAAGGCAAAGGACAAAGGGAAGTCACATGCGATCACTATTTGCGATGTTGAATATGACAACGATGTGGTGGAATGATTAAGTGTTTATGTAATGGGATTCCAAAATAATGTTGTATATAGTATTGTGGAATATTGGAATATTTATGTTTTGGTCTATTGTGGTTTTCAATAATTTTATGGTACCGGTAACCATGAAAAGTGATTGAGACATTTTTTGGTAAACAGATGATATGAGCATAATGAAGGGATAAGAAGATAATGAGATGTTTGATTGTATTCATGAGCTCATGATTGATATAAGGACTAAGTGATATCATGGTTTGAGTATATAGAATTTTGAGGATTTTGGTATGTGGAAGGTGTTAACTTTTAACTGCATTCATGTTTTCACTAAGGTTCAATGGGTATTCAAGAAAATACTTGATTAAGGCCTTTGAATGTTTGGAATGTGACCAACAAGACATATCTTATGATATATGGGGATCAACGATGGTATTAAATCTCTGGTAATCGTTTTCATTATATTGTGAGAGTGGACTCCAGTATTCTGGATAAGCCTAAAGATTAGAATGGATTATGTTGGACATAAGTTAGTATTGTTTAAGGATAGAAGATTTTCGATATTATTGATGGGATGTTATAGTAATGTAGTATTTGAAAAAGGACAACCTGCAGGACGGGCGACAGCCTATCGCGTCGGACAAGGATGTGGGAATCGAACCCACAACCGAAATGTGACTGGACTTTATCGCCTACCACTGGCCTACAGGAAGTCCCTGTTTAGTAGAAACTAGTTTTATTTTATTAAGCGGTATGATATATGAAGTATAAGTTCATTTTTGGAACCATATACGATTAATCTAACCATAAGATGAACTTATAACTTTTCAAACCTTTTGTTTGAGACAGATGGAATGACCCATCATTCTATCACATGATCTGCTAACACTTCACGAATAACAAATTCAACTTCATTTATTTAAGAGATGAAGTGGACATTGTTCAAGGCACGAACAACAGTGAGATTGTACCAAAATAAAGTAAGTATTTATTCTAATTCAAATTTTCAACTTTAGGGAAATGATCTTGAAAACCAAAAATGTTGTCCTAGTGATCTTATACCTGATGAATCAGATGGTAACTTATATCATCACAAATCTATGGATTTGTGATTACTTTCTTTTACATAGCCATGTTCTCTACCACTCTCCATCAGAACATGATGGTTAGATTTCTCTTCCATATCCATATTTTCACCTATGTGGAAACCTAGTGATTAGTTTATTTGGGTAACCATTACATTTCATACCTTTGTTTTTAAAGATTTGTTTTTGTATTCCTCTTTACGATGTGGGTTTCTATTAATGAAACTTTCGAATAGTAAACCATTTATAACCCCGACGAATTTCGAGGGCGAAATTCATTTTAAGAGGGGTAGAATGTAACACCGCGAAATTTTATGAAAAATATTCTTTTTAATTTCACTAATGTCTTGTGTTGTACGCTACACCAAAAGGAGCTTGCACAACACACAACCTTGACTTTTCTTGTATTACACGCAATCGCGACCTTCCTCGATAGCGTGTGTAGTACGCAATACCGAGTTTCACTAAACAACGATATGTTATGAAAATATTATTAAAACTAGTCGTAATGAATAGTAATAACCACCTTTTAAAATTTTAGAAATGTTATCTCTCAAAATGGACTTCATTTTTTGATTCGGAGTATCGAATTTAGCCTAAGGTGAAATTTTGGTACTTTTCGGATAACTTTCATATTCTGATGAATAGTGAAAATTACTAAATTTTAATTAAAAACAACTTTTTTAATCAAAATAATTAATAGTGATAAATTATTAATTTGAGTGGTTTTAAAGTATATTTAGAATATATTTTTACAATTCAATACAATTTTGGTCATTGGATGTAATTTCACATTTACACCAGACAAAAACAAGTGTTAATCTTTTGATAGTTATTATCTATTAAAAACACGCTATTTGTTGTGACAACGGAAATTAATTATAAAATTAATTAATGCAACTTATATGTTAGGAATTTTGTAAAATAGAAATCATTTTTGAATTCGGAATATCAATTATAGCTTAGGGTGAAATTTTGGCATTTTTCTGAAAACTTTCAATTTTTAATGAATAGTGAAACCACTAAGTGGTAGGTTAAAAACTGAATTTTGCATAAAAATTAATTTTACCGCTTCTATGAATCGAATTTCGAAAATCCGACAGACACGGTTAATATCAAGGACTAAAATGTGGTTCAATGAGATGAAAATAATTTTTGGTGAATAGTAGCTTTTTACTTTTTTTTACCACGGTTAATAGTAAATAGGGTAACTAAGGGTAAATATGATATTACTATTACCCTGACACATGTCCTAATTCTATTGGATAAGTGTAATTCGACCAAAAACAAACTTATGAATATAATATGACCATTTAGGTCCACTTGGATTAGATTATGACATTTAATATTATTTTATTTAATGAATAGTTAAAATAGTTAAAATCAAAGTTTAATAACTAAAACATTTTTAATATGGGGTTATACATAAGATAAATTCGACTATAAATATTCATTAGAAAGATAAAAATATTTCCTACAAAATGATAATTTATTTATAATTTTTAGACTTTAAATAAATTAATTTATTTATGACACAACGATGATGCAGTAATTACCCTTTTAAGGAAATGTTAACAAAATTGATGTTATAAATGCTCAAATAAATGTAATTTGAGACTTTTTATGAATTCCACTAATTTTCTAGGTTAATATGATATATTAGTGTTTATTTAATCAAATTGTTTCGAACATATAATTCTGTTATGACTTTCAAAAAAATCATATATCAAATAGTGTCAAAATTGACACAAAATAGTTTTTAAATCAAATATTATATTATTAATTGTTATTTTATTCCTAAAAATCTATGGTTCGGAAAAATTACTTAGATAAGGATATATATATTAATAATAAACAATTTGGGGTTCGTTTGGCATGTTATAGTAAGTGTATTAACCATATAGTGTAAGAAAACAAAAAAGACACGGTAAAAGTTAAATTATTTAACTTAGAGTTAAATCTAATTGATAAGGTTAAAATAATAACCTAAACTTGTCTAAATCCTATTGGTTGATAGGATTTCGACCCATACCCACTTTATCTTCGAAATAAGACCCTTTGGAACCATTATAAACCGATATTGACTTTAATATAAAATAATATTTTGAGATATTCCTAAGGTGCCCCTCTCCTCCCTTATAAAAGGACACCTCCTCCCCCTCCTCCTCACACCAATTTGATCACTCAAGCTCGGCCAACACCTGCCAAAATCCCTTCTCCACTTCCCTAGAATAATCCTAGAGGTCTTGGTCTTCTTCAAAGACCAATCTTAGTTCCCTAAGTGGAGGATTCAAAGAGGCGTTTCAAAGAAGAGGTAATATCCATTACCAATCTTTTCAATTTCTTTCTTCTTCAACTTCTTTTTCTTTAGTTGTTTCATGACAAAGTAATAACATCAGTATTACTTATATACTGATATGTTATTATAAATATGAAACAACCCTAATTCACCTTCTATCCATCCTATGGAAAAATGAAATCACCGCGCGTGCGTACGTACGGAATACCGTCTCCACGCCGTGGTGTAATCTATTTTCCACCACCACCTTAATAGGATGGGTATAATGGTGTAATGAGTAACTATATATGATTATTATAAAGTGATATTGATACTGAAATAGTCTACATACACTTATAAACAATTCCACGACCATGCGAACGATATCATCGCTCGTGCGTACGTACGGACTACCGTCTCCACGACGCGATGAGATTCATTCTCAATGATTAACCATTCATGAATGATTATAAAGTATATATAATAAGTACTAATGAAATATATGACACAATAATGATACTGGATTTATGTAAATGTCATCTACTTAATTCCATTCACTTCAATAAGGAAACGAAAATAGCGTTCATGCGTATGTACGGACTACCGTCTCCATGAACGGTGTATTTCATTCCATTTATCGATATATTATATATATATATATATTCTGAATATATATTGTATATAAATCATGTTTTACATTCTGGATATAAGTAATCATGATCCAAGTAATCATATTAATAATTACAAGTTAAAAACACGAACGACAAATGAGACGATTTTACCCAAAACGCTACTTTAACATGAATTTATAAAAGAACGGGTAATATAAAGTCATAAGTGGACCATATATGATATAATAACAATGAATATGATTCTGTAATAAGCCAATAACATGATTTAAATCATTATACAGGAGGTTCGGACACTTACAAAGCAAGTCAGACCTAAGGTAAGAGAAATATCACAATCTCATTTTTATCTGAGATTGTTTATACTTTAGTAATTACTGAGGTGTATTTTATCATACACATCCATGTTTCCTCAATATGTAATATTTATATCCTTATACAATAGTTTATATCCAATTTTACCCTTCGTTGAGTTTTTAGTAAATTATATGAAAGGAATCTTTTGTCGTTTTTCATACGAGGCACTTTTTAACTTTTCCGACAAAAGTACGAGAAGAATTTTTTTTTTAACTTATACGGAATGAATGGATTTTTAAAAAAATATTTCCAAGAAGCATCCTTAACAAGTTTTCAAGTTTATTTTTAATCAACTTCTTTTAGTTTAATGTTGTATGACATGTTAAGAAAGGAAAAAAAATTTGAAGAAGAAAGGATATTTTCCTCAAGAATGGAGTTCAAGTGTTTTATCAAAATTATTTTCCATCTAAGATAATAAAGGGTTCTGTTTTTATCCCTATTATTACATTTATTTGATTATTTTGTGATGGAATTATTTTTATGAATTCCTTTATCTTGTATGAATTGTTTTATGATGTCACGATGTTTAAGAATCCCATTTTTACTATATGGGTTATGAAATGATGTATGATTTATGATTTTGTGGCACACATAAGAATGGTATCATTATGAGATGGGTGGGACCTATATCTCCCTCTAATGCATTGGGTAAAGATTTTATATCTCATGAGATAGACATGGCTGGAACGGTAGGTTATACCGGTTCAGTGAAACAGGACTGAAACGAGGGTTACTCGATTCAGAAAAGGACTTTGTCCTCTAAGATAGTCTTGTTAATAAGTCTTGACTAACAAGAAATGATTCTCTATGATTATGTGTGTATACCACAAAGTTTAATGTCTTAAGTTATGATTATTGTGATTACATTTCACTGCCATGATTTATCCCATGTTATGAAATTATGCTCTCTTTTGCAGGTTAAGATTTCCAAAATGTTATGTTCTTTTGAATATGATGTGATTGATATTTCTTTTGTTTACCCTTACTGAGAATTTGAGCTCACCCTTTTATGTTTTCTTTTCCCCAGGATATAAAGAAAGGTTTTTAGGTAAAAAAAGGGGAAGATCTTTATGGGAGATATTGGAGATCTTTCACCACGATTAGAAGATTACGTTCCGAGTTTCCAAAGACACTAAACTATTACGATCCATGTGTGTGTATTTTTTGTTATGTACTACGTATTCCGCAAAAGTAATGTAATGTTCATGTACTTTAAGCTTAGGGTCTCTACAATGCACTATTAGATGAGTTATATTTTCTTAATTTTAATTTTTAGAACACTTCTCCTTCATTATTCTTGCTACGAAATTTTGTTTTGGTGATGTTTGTAAAGAAAATGATTTTTAGGTACCAATTTTGTGTTAAATTGGGTTTTTTACATGACTATTATATGTTATACTAATTGGGTTTGTTTTATAATATAACACCCCAAGATTTCATGGTATGTTATCTCTTCAAATTAATTCAATAACTTGTACTATACGCAACACTAAGTTCGAGTGCACCACGACTTATCAAAATAACCATTCAAAAAATGGTTATGAGTAGTATTAACTGGATTTTGAATTTTATATACTCCATATAATTTTAACTTATGTATTATGTGTTTCTTAGACATATTATAAGAACAAATTCAATTTGTTGGATAAAAAATGTATTATTCAAAAAAAATTCAATTTTACCACCTTTTAATGGAGAACCCTTTTTAAATCCAATATTTTACAATTTTACATATTAAATTTGACAAAATAAAATTCTTCTTTAGAATCGAGATATCAAAATTTACTTGGGATGAAATTCTGGTATTTTTCTAACAATATTCATTTTTTATGAATAGTGAGGAATACATTATTTTAATTCAAAACTACCTTTTAATCTAATTTTTTATATGGTTATATTATCTTTTTAATTTTTTTTGAAGTGTAATTATATTATATTTTTACCATTTAATCCAATTTTATCCGTTGAAAGTAATTTCACTTTGGAATTGAACATAAACAAGTGTCAATCTTTGGATAGTTAATATTTCTTAAAAACAAGCTTTTTGTTTTGACAGTGGAAATTAATTTTAGATTAATTAATCGAAATTCTTTTTTTTGTTTTTGTAAAATATATATCATTTTTGAATTCGGAATATCAAATATAGCTTAGGCTGAATTTTTTGTATTATTCTGAAAAACCTCAATTTTTGGGGAATAGTGAAACTATTATGTAGTAGTTAAAAATATGAATTTTTCATTTAAATGAAATTTTACAGCTTCTGTGAATTGAATTTGGAAAATTCGACATACAAGGCTGCTATTAGTAAGTAAAATGTGGTTCAATAAGATAAAAATAATTTTTGGTGAATAATAACTTTTTACTTTTATTTACTGCGGTTAAAGATAAATAGGACAATTCAAGGTAAAAAGAATATTATAATAATAGATAATTACCTTAACACTTATCCTAACCTTACTGGATGAGTCATGTCCAACCATGGGAATCCTTGGGTTGATTTTGGGACCCCCTTTATCTACATAAGAGTTATAATGACACTTCATTTTAATTAATTTTAAGTAAAGACAAAAATGACTTAAACATATACATTTTAGAAAATAATTTTTTACATGGGGGTATATAAGTTATCTTTTTGACTATAAATATTAATTATAAAGATAGAATTATTTCCTAAATCATGGTATTTGTTTCATAATTTTAATACAATAAATAAATAAAATTATTTATGACACAATATTGAGGTAGTGTTTACCTCTTTAATGAATGCTTAAAATAAATAAGATTATAAAGATAAAACAAATTTCCAAACCCTATCCAATTCTTATTGGATGATTTTATTTCTACCATGAGTCATAATATCTTTTACTATAATTAGTTTTGGACCTTTAAAAACCAAAAATCATTATATAATAAAATAATCTATTCACACTTTCCTAAAGAGCCCCTCCTCCCCCTTATAAAAAGTCCTCACCTCTAACCCATTACTCACACCTCTCAAGCCCCTTAGATCATCCACCCTCTACCCAAATAATCTCTCAAGATCTCTTAATTCCACCTAGAAGCCTTAACATAGTCGTAAGGCACTTGAAGAAATCCTTTTGGTTCAAACCAAAGGGAGTTACCCAATTTTAAGGTAACGTCTTCCCTAAAGTTCTCTTCTTTTATTTTACTTCTCCAACCCCATAAACCATTTTTATTAACTTCATTTATAACAAAAACAGTATCCTAAAAATACTATTTTTTTTATGATAATTATTCAATCTACACTTACACACACCATCATCTAATGGTAAAAGAACATACTTTTTTTGTGGACAGCGAACTATTACCCCACAAAACTATGATTGTTCAATTATCTCCTACCGCCTCTTAGGGTGGCCATTATAATGGAACTGTATTTATATATGATATATATTATGTTTATGGTTTCGCTATTCTTCTTTAATTTTCATTTACAAACACACCTTTATTCTTTCCAATATGTGTGAACACGATAATTTCATTTGAGGAAGTGCTAACTACCGCCCCTCAAGGTGATAAGATTTGTACATGACATACATGGAACATATAAAGGATTGAGTTAATTAAATTATGAAATGCATATATCATATGATATTATACTTTAATTATAATATAACTATGTATCATTATGTTTTCATTTCATTAAATGTGAAATAGAAATGAAAGTAGCGTTCATGCGTATGTACAGCTTACCGTCTCCATGAACGGTGAATTTCATTTATTATCACAAAATAAAATGAAATAATTATATATATTTATATATATATACTGGAAATATATTATATATATTATATTTAAATCATGAATATGATACTGGAGATAATATAATTTTGACCACATGGACAATTGGTAATTATAAAAGGTTCATTTTTGTCTCAAGTACCAAATATCAACAAAACGATCATTATTAACATAAATGATTAAATAATGTTTATAACATGGTAATAAGTGATATAAAAGGAATAATAAACTTGAAAAATATTCTTAAGAAAGTATAAATTAGCTTTAGTTTATTATTTATGATATTAAAGAACAAACGAGTCAAGTCGGACACGAGGTAAGGAGTTTCTTTTGTCACTCTTAATTTCGTGAGATTTCCATTGTTCCCCACTTATTTATTGCATGTGTTGTATTATGTAATTCCCATGATTGTGTAATTGGTGTAATATAATTTAATTTATGGGTATTTACATCTTCATTGTATGATCCTCATTTCATGTGGTGTATGTTTCGTGAGTTACCAAATCAGTAAGAAATTTCAAATTTCAATTTCCACTCATTAGGCATTACGCATACTTCATGGATTATTTTACACCAAGATTATGTGTGGAATCACAATTTATTATTTATATAGTAATTCCCACTTCCCTTTGTGTGGATAAACTTTTGATACACATAATCACTCCATTGATTATTTCTTAATTCATTAATACGAACATGATAAGAGTAATTTTAACTCAATTTCCATTTATTGAGTTAAACATCCATGTCATTGGGGTTTTATTTACAATAATATGTGTGAATGTCCTATGATTAATTTACACTGAATATAGAATCATATTTGGTGTATTTATATTTTTCACACATGATTATGTCTTTGATTTATCCTTAACCTACAGATATGGTCTTTATAAGGGATTTTATCTCAATTTACATTCCATTGAGACTTCTTTGTTTATATTCTCCAATTCAACTTTATATTGTGTATATAATGTACTTTGACATAGTATATCATGAATCCCATTATTCTCAATATATTTTAAAGTGTTGATTACCTCAATTGTTTGTATTCAAGAGTCTCCCTTTTGGTTAGGAACTATAACTAAAATATCATTTAAAATGTTTAAATGGTTTATTTTTCTATATATTTCTCAATATTGTCCATGTTTTAAAAATGGTTTTAAGGATTTATTTATATGGACATTAATGTTTTAAAATTAAAATTTATTTTAAACGATTCAATGTGCTATATAACACTTTGATTCAAAATTCTATTTCAAATGGATTCTTCATAAATACTAAGGATTTTAAATGTTTTCATGAAAAAGGGGGATATTTCTCTCAAATAATTGTGATGATTATTTTAATCTATGCCAATATCCTTCATTATTCTCGATTGAGGTTAATTTATTATAATAAAATCTTTTATATTGTATTTAATGATTTATTTTTGAATGTGGATGTGTTATTTTTATATCATTCATGGTTTGTGGTTAAATTATTGTCATTTCGTATTCTAGTTTGAGTATGAATGTCTATATTATGTTTCAACTTTTTTATATGAGGAATTCATTGGACTTCATAAGTGATGGATGGAGCTCTTTATAGCTCCTTGATGCATCAGTATGTCTCGCGAGACAAACTAGTGTCTTGGAACAAGGTCTTGACAAAATCTTATTTGTAGTCTTGGCATGAGGCCTTAACTATATGGTTATGATGTATGACATTATGTATTCCATCATTATGAGATTATCTATTGATATTTCATGTGGTTATTAGACTAGTAGAATACCCATGACTATGTTTTATTATGGCATTATTTACTCACCTCATATACCTTCCATAAAGTGTTCTTGTTTATTATTTGTAAAGGAAAGTGATTTCAATTATTCACCATGCCTAATGTTTTTTTATCTTCCGCTGTATTTCTTACTCTTATTGAGCATTTTTGCTCACCCCTTTCTTATGTTTATTTTCCTAGGATTCCAACAAGTGTATGATGATTGATATTAATAGTTAATCAAGGGGTTTAATGGAGTTCTCAAAGGATGATTTATGTTGTGTTTTATTTTCTAATTTTTAATGTAACATTCTTGTATGTAATCAATCTTCCAAGACTGCTAAACTGATCGGTCTTTCGGGACTTGACTCCTTGTAAACATGCCAATGTATTAGAATAATGCACTGGCTCTGGGCTTCTAGGGTCGGGGTGTTATAGTCGGTATCAAAGGAATTTTAGTAGAAACCTTGTAAACTAGATTTATATGAACTCTTATTAGAGTACATTACCCTAAGATAGACATTGAGGACTAGTATAGAAGAATTTCCTAGAATTTTGGTAATGTAAAAAATTTGGGTATTTTCCAAGAAATACATCCCTATTTGGATATGAGAAGTTATAGGTGGATATGGAACAAATGTACCAAGGTGTAAAGCCTGAAAACACCACATTGAGCTAGACTTGAATGTGAACAAGGGCACGACAAGAGGCCTGGTTTCACTCTTAGTTACGAAAAGATCCTCAATGTGAATTATTCATTTAAATCAAGATTATGCAATTTTTTAAGGTAGGTTCCTTATAAGGAAAACACTAAAAAAACAATATTGATAATGGTTGGGGACCAGTAGGTTATGGGTATGTTCCCTACTAGTGTCTCATGCACGATAATATATTTTTCTATGGCTACTTTACACCGAGATACGATGTACATGGGACCTGAGACTAACTAGTTCCTATGGGTGTTCCTAAGATTAGTGCTCATTGAATATTTTGTCTTTATCATTGGAATATGGTTGTTTTGGATAAAATATATTTGATCTTACATGTTTTATTGAAATGTACTCACTCATGGAAAATTTCTATTGAAAACTGTTTAAATTTAAAAGTTTCATTCTTTAGAAATTATTTCCACCACCTCTTTCTTATCAAAACCGGCATGATTTTTATCTAGTATTTATTACTCTATGGAATCTCATGGTGTTATCCTATTGGTATTAGGCTCACACTCTACATACACCCCTTGGGTGTAAGTAGAATTGATCGTGTTTGACAAAGGTAAAGGAAAGACCTTGGGTGATGGCGGTTCGGGTTGTTAGTTCCCTCTAATGGTGTGGTGTTGTGGAGATGGCTTGTGGGTGATGACCCCTTTTCATGTGGAGCCCTTGAGGATGTTTAACTGCTACTTTTATGTGTCTTTGGACCTCTTGTTTTATGTTTAAACCTATGTATTAAGTTATGGAATTTTTTTAAAGCTTTTTCATCATGAATTTTCAGATTTAGTTTATCGAAAATTTTTGGTGTTTTATGTATCCATACTCCGGTAAATTGTTCCCAAACCAAAATCTATGATACCCGAGCACTTGTGACAACATTTGGGTATAGGGAATGCCCTTCGTACCTTATCACGGGCCAGGTTTGGTGCCGGTTTTGTTGGTGACCAGATTCAGCTCGTGACAAAATATATCTAATATTTTTATGTGAGGAAATGATTGGAGAATTTTATGGGTATTCATTTATGGAATAATTTAGATTGAACTTTTGGCATGAATTATGAATTTTTAATATGATCATACCATATGAATGGTTTATCATTTTGTGAATTCTCTGATCCTTTGCTAACAATTTTTGTTTTGGTTAATGTCTAAGGGTAGGTGGAACAGTTTGAATATACCTTTTATGGATATGTGGTCTTCAAATGTTGATTTTAGTGCTTCATGACATAAAAATTCATCTCAAATACTAATAGTTTAGAGAAAAGGAAGATAAATTGGTGTAAATTCATTAAAGTATAAAATTATTCTCATCATGTATGTCTGTTTCCACTTTGAATAGAAGCAAAGAGAATTCATTAAAATGAGGAAAAGGATCTTGAAATAAAATATTACCATATTAACATATTTACTAAAGACATAAATGAACTTTTCCATAGATATTTTTATTTTTTGTTTCATTATAATTTTATTTCTATTGAATCTTTTCTCTAAAACATTCTATTAGTCAAAGAGAATTATCTTTTCCATGAAAATCAATCTTTTAATTTCCCACTAATGTTCTCCCTTCATGTAATCCTCGTAATGTGTATCATCTAGTGACCTTTATAATTTTTACTTTAAATATTATGCTAATGTTTTATTACCTCTTTTTAAAATGTGGGTTTCAATAATGGAATTCTAAAAATTTTATTACTTTTCTAAAAAAGATGAGTTTTAAGGCTGAAATTCATTTTAGGGGGTAGGATGTAACATCCAAAAAATTTATAAATTATATTATTTCAAATAAATGGAAATTATTTAATAGATCATTTTACATTAAATACATAATTGGCCTTCAATAACAAGAAAAACTATTTTTATCTTTCATTTCATTCAACATCGAGTACCTTTGATGGATTATGTTAGACCCTAGGTTGAGTCTTAGGATACAATAATATACTATTAATATTATTTATGTTATGCAATAATATCACCTAGCCATTTGACATAGTACAAATTAATATCATTAACTAAATTATGAATTCATAGTTTACACATCATTATAAAAGTAATTCATTGATTTCATGTTATTTATAAATTTAAATAAAAAAATTTAAAAGAAAAGATGTTTTTTATGAAAAAACATTTATAAATAGAATGGGTTTTTATATTAATAAAATAAATTAATCACTATTACTGAAAGATATTAAAATTAATTTATACTTTAAATATTTGATAAAATATTTTTACTTTTTTAAAATATGTTTGATTGGATTAAGATATGAATACATCCAATTTTAAGCATAAAAATACTCTATATTTTAAAAATGATTTCTTGCCACTTTTCAAATGAATTATTTATTTAAAACAATTTTTGTTACAATTTTAAAATTATTATTTTAAAAAATAAATTTCAATTTATAGATTTTAATATCCAAATTAAATTTGGGTTTTTTTGGTATTTATTTGAGAACATTATTATTTTAATGAATAAAGAATGACATTAAATTTTAATTGAAAACAGAATTTATTCTAACAAAATTATTATGTTAAATTATATTTTTAATTTTTTTTAAAGTATAATTAGATAAATAATATATATTTCGTATAAATTACATCATTTTAATCTATTTCATAGGGACTTTAGATATAAAAACATAGTAAACAAAGGAATATTATCACTCAACAAACACGCTTTGTCGTTCCGTCTATGCGATTAATATTAAATTAATTTATCCCACCTCTGTGATTTTAATTTAGAAGAATGGATTCCAAAATTTTGAATCATAATAATTTTTAATTTCTATTATGGTCAAATTTATTTTTTACAAAAAAATATTAGTGAAAATAATTAGAATCGCTTACAGAAATTAAGGCACAAATGAGTTTATATAGTGGTTAAAATTTAATCATACGAGGATGAATAACCTATAGAAATTTGAAAAAACCCCATTGTATGGACATTATTTGACTCTTTGAACTCTTTTATAATTTTTTTTATTATTCGTTGCACATTATTTAAGGGATACATCTCAATAGTGTTTACCTTTATATATTTATAAAAAAACCAATTCCTTCCCGTATAAAAATAAACTCACCCTACCCCATTTCATCAAACGAATAAACACTTTTTTCATCCAAACCCTAATAAAATAATCTCCTAAAATCCCTCCGTTAACCATAGATTAATCACTTTTTACATAAATACATCCATAGAATCCGTTTGGTGCAGACCAAAATGAGTTTCCCCCAAAAGAGTTAACATTCTTCGATGTATATTTATGTTTTATTAATTTCTCCAAAAACTCTATTATTATTATTACATACATATATAATAACATTAGTATCACAATATTATAATATGTTTGTATTTTCTGGGTTCTACCTACACCTACACACACTTCCTTCAAATGGATAATGAACTTACGGTTCTTGTGTACGGAAAATTACGCCTAACGAAATGATGTTGTTCATTTTTCCTTTACAACCTCTCATGGTTGAGAATTATGATGGAAGTAATTTTTATGATATTTATTTTTTATTCATGATTTATTAACATTTATATAATACATACAATAATAATTTTTATTTTATTTAAATACAATAAAATCATTTGATGTTCTGTGGACTACCGCCTCCTAAAAGCAATGTGATATGTTAACACATTGCATAGAATGTATTAAGGGCAGAATTAATTAAAAATATTTGGTATAAAAAAAATTATATGGATGACATATATAACTTTCTAGAAAATTTTATATATCATTTTCTTTTTTACCCCTTCACACATTTAAAATGTGATAAAGTCAATCATGGACGTGAGGACTGCCACCTCATCGACGCAATGTGATGATTTTTACATAAAAAAATTATATATATAATTATATATGATTAACTAATATGGTATTTATTATATAATTACCATTCTATTAAATTTATATGCAACTAACCTTCTTTCCATAATGATCATTCAAAAATGAGAACGTTGCTCATGCGTATGTACACTCTATCGTATCAATGATTGTAACGTTGGATCATTAGTCATAACCATAATTCATGATTGGTTTTAAAAGTGTAATTGATGTATAAATATGATAACTATGTCATGATTAATGTTATGTCGATTGTTTCATAATTAACCCTTTGACAATTGTTTACCTTTCAACGTCGTTTATGATAAATAAGCTGAATATGGTCAAAACACATGATATAAACATAATTGTTTATGTAGTTGTTTAAAAAAAATTTATATATGAAAATAAAAGTAATAATAAACATTTAGTGTTTTTTAAAATAATTAAATGACCCATATATGTTTATTATTCAGGAAGATATGGGAGAATCATGAAAAATCAGATTCATGGTAAGGAGTTTCATCTCAATTTACATTACATTTATACTTATTTTTATTATGGACCTAGTTGATTTTATATAGTTTATCTAATTCTCAATGAATTTTTATATAATGAGTTTAATTTATTTCATTATTTTAAAGGATTCAAATTATTTTATTCTTTGTCGAGTCTCATCATTCATCATTTACTCATATTGCAATGGATTCTTGTCTTATTTTTAATTCTGTGAGTCATACATCATAATCAGCACTTATTTATTTTGTTTAGTGTATAAACATCAAATTTTGATTTATTAGATCAAGAATTATTTTATATTCAAGGTATATAAATTTTTCATTTGATTATTATTATTATTATTATTTTCTGATTCAGATGTTACTACTGTGGTATAGAGATTTTTAGTCTTTCTTTTATTCTAAGAAAATTATTCCATATTCACCACTAATTATTAATGTTTGGTGTATCAATTTCCCATCAATACATTTTCTTTTTATTAAAATTAATATTATGGGGATTTAAATATGAATCTAAGTATCTCTATTTATTGGGGTTTATAGTTTTGATGTTATCAAAGCGGTAATGGTCTTTTGTCGTAATTTTCCTTCATTAAGAAATTTTTTATGTTATAACCCAGTCTTATTTTATGATGTGTATATACTTGTCCTATAAAAATATATATCCCGAATCTTCTTATTATCATGATATTACATGTTTCATTTAATGTTATTCCTTCTTGGATATTATTATTAAAATTTCTCAAAAAGGTATGGGATGAATTAGAATGTTTAATGGTTATTTTCCTCAATAATGTTTTTAATTTTATTTTATGGTTATTTACATTCATCAACATCAAAAACTAATGTTCATACTTATCACATGTTGTGGTAATATTTTATTGATACAATATTCATTCATTCTTTTAATGGATTATGTTTGTTTCAAATATATTTTTATGGATACCATTTTTTTCATGGGTTGATTATGTCCTAAACATATTGTTGTGAGATCTATTTATTTTTTATGAATTAATCATGTTTCCAAAGAGATTGTTTTAGAACCCATTTTTTCCATGGTTAAATCTTTTTTCAAATATATTTTTATTGAACTCATTTCATTTCCATGGGGTAATAATATTCTAAAGATGTTATTATTGAACCCATTTATTTTACATGGGTTAATCATGTTCTTTAAATATTTTTATGGTACCCATTTTTTTCCTATGGGATAATCATGTTTCAAATAGATTTTTATTGAACTAGTTTCATTTACACATTTTAATCAAGTTATGAAAGGGATTATTGTTTCATGAAAAAATTTACATGTGTTGGGTTTTCAATTTTACTTGGACATTTGACAAGTGGTTACATGATTAAACAATGATGGGTGGTTCTGTGATAAACTAAGGAAGGTTGGTTCTATGATAGTCCTCCAATACATTGTTTTTGGAAGTCGATCATATAGATTTTACATTTGTAAGAGTGAAAATTATTAAAGTCGATGGCAAAATTATTCCTTTTAAAATAGAAATTTTTTTGAATGATATCCCAAGATACATTTATGGATTTTTAATTTATTCTTGTTACGGGTTTATAATATTTCTAGTGATCAAGATTGATATCACATTGCTCATGATTATTAATTTTGATGACACTTTATTTTTCCATGTTTTCAAATTTGATGGCCCAGTTAATAATGGTTAGGAGTTATTTTATGATTCTCTCAGGTTCCTTGATTTTTTCATTATAATATTATTCACTCTTATTCTAATTTATGAAAATTAATCATTAATGAATTTTTTACCCTTACTGTTCATTTTAGTTCACTATTTTTACTATTCCATTTCCACATGTTTTAAAAAACGATGTCAACAAATTTATTTATATAATGTATTTCACAATTAAGATGGTTATGAAATATTTTGAAATAAAAAAAGATGGTAATAATATGAGGTGATGTTCAAATTTAATATCCATTAGTTTACGAGACCATGTTTATGTGAATTCTTTATTTATGATTATATCTAATTATCTAAAAAAGTAATCTTGAAAGGTATTCTAGTATTTATGTGATCCTATTATTCCTTTTGATTTTGTATGGTTTAGATGAAAATTTTGGGTCACAAGTATCTGCATAAAATCCATGAATATAATGTTATGGATTTTAGCATAGGATCTGGGAGTGCAGTTTTTGGGCTATTATAGTTGGTCTCAATAGTTGGTTTAGATAAATTTGGAAATTATGATGTTTTCATATGAGTTTATCTTTAAAGTAATGGATAACATCATAGTACTATAATATTAATGATGATAATGAGTTCAGTGTAATAGAAAGATAATTTAAGGGTTTTAAGTAGTATAGATATCCTGTTTATTAATTATATATTTGGAGATGTTTTTTTGGGGATATGGTATTTTTAAACCCACTGATAAACACAAGTATTTTATGGTGGATTTATTTTTTATGATTAAACAAGAAAATGGGGACAACCTATATGCTAGGTGACAACATGTGGCATCCACCTAGGTAGTGGGGCTTGAACCAATGACTGAAGGATGATAGGGGTTTTTTACAATACCACAGGCCTATGTGACACCCTTGCTAGTATGAATATTTTTTATAGTTTAAGATTGTGTTTATTTTGGTAACATAGGGTGTTTTATTTGAAAAATAATGGTTGATTTATCTTTGAAGAATATATGATCACATCCATAAATATTTTCATTTCCACCATAGTAATGTATTTTTGAATAAATATACGGGTATTCATTTATGGAAAAGTTTAGTTTGAACTTTTGGTATTACTTTTTAATTTTGATGATTAGTGTATAATTTGAAGGTTTACTAATTTTTTTTGTTATCTTACTATGTGATAATAATTTTGGTTTTGGATAATGAATAAATATAGGTGTAATGTCTTGACTATCACTTTTATGGATATTTGGTCTTTAAAATTTGATTTTATTGCTTTAGGAATTAAAAATTCATCTTAAATACTCTTAATTTGTAAAAAAAGATGTGATTTTGGTGGAAATTTAATATAGGATTAAATTATACTAACTAATTATATTTCCTCTTAGAATATATAGTACATAAATTATTTTACTTTAAGAAACTTATCTTAATATAAAATTTTTCCCTCTCTCCATATTTTTTGATGAAATAAATGTCCTTTTTTATACATATTTCTCTTGTGTATTTTTCTCCATTTGCATCAAATTTACCATGTTCTCTATAAACCTCTATTACTCCATGAAAATTATTTTTTCCTTCCAAATCAATCATTTAATTTCCCACCAATGTTCCCCATTTTTGGAACCCTAGTAATGCATAACATCAAGTGACATTTAGGTTTTATACTTTCCCTTTTTAAGATGATGATTTATTAACTATTTTAATTATGTGGGATTCCAAAAAGGAATTATCAAAATTTTAATACTTTGATAACAAAGGGGAATTTCATGGTTGAAATTCATTTTAATGGGGGTAGGATATAATATCATAGGATTTTATGAAATATATGCTTTCACATAAATTTAAATTCTTTAATATATTTTGTTAAATGAAATTCATAGTTTATATTTCATCACATTAAACACCATGTTTATCTTTAGTTTCCCACAACATTGATTCTCTTTAATGACTTATCTTTCATGCAAGGTAGAGTATTACTAGAAAACAACACACTATAAATATTATTTATTTGAAATAATGGATTCACCTAGCCATTAGAATGTTGGAAACGAATATGATTTATTAAAATTATGATATCATATTATTCTCATGTTTATAAACTTAATTAATTTTTAAAAAATGATTTATTAATTAAATTAATGAGAAATTGAATATAAAAGCTGTGTTTTTATTAGAAACTATTTTTATGACCAGAATGGAATATTTTTTGAAGGTTACATTAATAACCATTAGGGAATGATATTAATTAAATTAATACTATATATATTTAATAATTTTTTTGACTTAATCCAATAATATTGATTGTTTTATGTTATGAATAAATCATATTTTAAGAATAAAAATCTGTATATTTTTAAAAGGCTGTTTTATTGAATTTTAAGGGATGAATTGCTTTAAAACTAATTTTTTACATTTTTGTAATTTTTAGTTGAAAAAATAAACATCATTTTTGAATTTTTAATATCAAAATTTAATTTGGGTTAGCTTTTGGTGTTTCTATGATAAATTGCATCTTTGTAAGAAGAGTGAATGACAAAGAATTTTAAATAAAAACTGAATTTTCCTGCATTATCATCTAGTCTGTAGGATTAATTTTAAATTACTTCCAACCACATCTATGATTAGATAATTTATAATTGGTTTCCGTATTTCTAATTATCATATTTTATAATCTATAAAAATTTAAAGTTAGTTTTTTCACCAAAAATATAATTGAATGTAATTAAAATTAATTATAGTGATTAAGGTACAGATGAGTTTATATAGTGGTTAAAATTTCATATTATGAGGCCAAATGTCCTATAATATTATCAAAAAAACATTACATGGATATTATTCGACCATATAAACTATGTTCTATAATTTGTATCTTTATTTTGCGCACATGATTTAAGTTAGACTTTTAAATAGTGTTTACTTTTTTATGTTTACAAGAATGACACTCCCCCTCCAAATTAAAACGCACCAACACTTCCTATCTTATAAAAACCTATAAATCCCATTGTATTATCAAAAAAATTTCCAAATAATCTCCCAAAAATCCTTCCATATCCCTAGAGTTATCACAATGGGGGGAAAGAAAACCAAGGAACCCCTTTGCTTAAATCAAAATGGAGTTACCTGAAAAAGTGGTAACATTATTCAACGTGTATTATTGTTTTATTTCATTATCTTCCTACTCAATTTCATTAATAAATAATAACATAATTATCCTCAATATACAATTATTTTTTATGTTAAGGTTTCTACCTACAACCACACACAAATTCATCAAATGGGTAACGAACTTACCATTCATGTGTACAGTTAAATACTTCCTCACGAAACAATTCCATTTTTATCGATTACCACCACTCATGGTTTGGAATTACGATAGAAACCAAAATTTTATAATATTTATATATATGATATTCATGTTTTGTTCATATTATTTAATTTTTATATAACACATACCTTCAAGATTTACATTTATTGTAAATACCATAACATCATTTGTGGACATGTGGACTACCACCACCTCGAAGCAATGTGATATAATTACACATTATATGGAATGTATTAAGGATATGTTTAATTAAAAATATATGAAATACATAATATATATATGATATTAATTAAATAATATCCTATCATGAAATATAATTTATCTTTTGCTTTATTACACATTCATACACAGAAAAAAGTTATAACAACATTTGTGGATGTGTGGACTACTGTCTCCTCGATGTGATAAGATTCCTTTTACATTATAATAATTTTTTATATAATTATAAATGATTAACTAATATTTTATTTATGATCTATTGATCATTATGTAGTGATAAATTTTAGTTACATTCTTCTCATAATGATCTTTGAAAAAATGAGAATGTTACTCATGCATACATAAGGCCTACCTTATCCAAGCTAATAACATTACTTCATTTTTTATAACAATAATTAATGTTTTATTTGAAAATTTTAATTGATTCATAAATAATATTATTTTTTAATTATTATTATTATTATTACTAATATGTTTATATAATGACCCATTTGACCATAGTTCACCTACCAAATCCCTTTCACACATAAACTGAATATGGTCAAAACACATGACGTAAAATTAATTGTTTAAGTGGCTGTTTACAACATTTTTTTAAGTGAAATAAAATTAATAATGAAATTGGAAAAAAGTTTTAAAACATGTAAATAATTTTCATACGTTTATTATTTAGGAAGATGGAGGACAAGAATGACTAATCGAACTCAAGGTAAGAGGTTTTGTCTCAATTCACATTCCATTGAGAACTATTATTTATTATGAACATAATAAGTTGTTATGGTTTATATGCTTAAATATGAATTTTATATAATTATATTAATTGATTTAATAATATTAAATGTTTTAATTTATTTTATTCATTCACATATTTCAAGGTTCAGTAGTTACTCATCTAGTAAGGGATTCTTGCCTCACTTTTACTTTAGTAAGTCATATGTCATAATCATCACATATTTATCATGGGTGGTATATATACATCCCATATTGATGTTTTATATATTTAATTATTTATTTTCATGATATATAATTGTTTCATTTGATTATTTTTACCTCTTCATTTTCTAATTCAGATGTTACTACAGTTGTAAGGGGATTTCGGGTGCCACTTTTATTTCTACAAGAAGAATTTCACATTCACCACTTATTTTGGTTGTGTGGTATATATACTACCAATGAATATATTTTACTATTATTATCATTAAATTTATGGGTATTCACATATCAATTTAATTTTGTCTCTTTCATGGGGTTTATGGTTTTAATGTTACAAAAGCGGTAATTTTCATTTGTCGTAATTTTATTTCTTTGATAAATTTGTTAAGTTATATATCTCTATTCATTTATGAGTTTTATATTATTATACTTTTACATGATATATCTTGAATCTAATTACTATTATGATATTTTATGTTCCTTTTAATGTTATTTCTTCATGGGGATTATGAATAAAATGATTCTATGTGGCATGGAGCACTTTGGAAGGTATAATGATTATATTTCTCTTGAATGTTTTTCATTCTCTTTCAAGGTTATTTAAATTAATAAACATAAACGTATATAGTTTTTACATATCCAAATCTGTTAAAAAAATATTTATACCTTCCTAATTCATTATTTGGAAGGATTATCTTTTTTTCAAATAGATTGTTGTGAATCCTATTTTATCTCCGCTGGTTGATTATGTCCTAAACAGATTTTTGGGAACCCCATTTCTTTTCCCTGGGATAAAAAGTTTTTCAATGAAATTTTTATGGATCCAATTTCTTTTCCAATATTTAATATGTTTTATAATAAATTGATATTTAACCCATTTATCTTCCATGGTTTAATCATGTTCTATAGTGATTTTTATTGAACCCATTTCTTGTTCATGTGTTAATAATTTTCTGAAGAGATTGTTATGGTACCCAATTATTTTTCAAGGGATAATAATTTCTCAAAGAGATTGTTATTGAATCAATTTATTCTATATGGGGTAATAATTTTATTAAATAGGTTATTAAATTATGAAATCTTTTATGTGTGATGATTTTTCAATTGTACATGGATATTTAATTGGTGGGTATATGATAAACCTATGATGGGTGGTTCCATGATAGACCATGTATGGGTTGGTCTGTGATAGTCAACCAATTCATTAGGTACGGATTTCAGTTTTATGGTACTCAATTTGTAATAGTGACATCTATAGAAGTCGTCCGCATGGTTATTCTATTTATAAGAGTGAAAATTATGATTTTGTACCAAATTACCTTTATATGATTTTATTAATTTTTTCTGTAGGTTTATAATGTTTCTAATGATCACGATTAATATCAAATGGTTTTTAATTTTTGATTCTAATGACTCTTTATTTTTCAATGAATTTATATTTGATGGTCCATGTATTCCTAACTATTAGTTATTTTATTATTGTCTCATTAAATTTGATTATTTAATTATATCCTTATTCACTATTATTCTCATTGATGACATTTTTTCATTAATTATTATGTTTACCCAAATTTAGAATTTTAGATCAACCTTCTTATGTTTCCTTTTCCATGTGTTTTAAAGAATTATTTTGAATGGTTTATATATTTAACAGATTTCCCAAGGATGACGTTGATGAATTTTTTTGAAAGAAGAAAATATGGTAATAACAGGAGAGGATGTTCAAATTTATTAACTAGGATTTTATTATTTAAATTTGATGTGAATTTTTTATGTAAGATTCTTCCCCTAATTCTATAAAACTCTAAAACTAAAAGGAACTCCAATATTTAATTGATCCATTTTTTTCATTTGATGTTTTAGGTTTTAGATGAAAATTTTGGGTCACAAGTATCGATATCAAATCTGAGAATATAAAGTTATGTATTTCAACCTTGGATCTGAGAGTGCAGGTTATGGGCTATTATAGTTTGTTTCAAAGGAAAATTTAGATAACATTAAATATTGCAGTGTTTTTATATGAGGATATCTTAATAGTTATAGAAACTAGAATAGGAAAATAATCATAAGGTTGATAATGATTTCAAGGTCATAGTGTAGAGACCCTAAGATTGATGTACATGAACAGTACATTACTTTTTCATAATAATTAATACATAACAATAACCAAAACTCATGGATTGTAATAGTTTTTGTCTTTGGAAACTCGAAACATAATCTTCTAATCATGGTGAAAGATCTTCAAAATCTCCGATAAAGATCTTCCCATTTTGTTTTCTTACCTAAAACCTTCTTTTATAGCCTAGGGAAAATAAAAAATATAAAGGGTGATATCAAATGATCAGTAAGGGTAAGAATTGATAACATAAAACAAACCATATACATTTGAAATTAAAAACAGGAACATAATGTTTAAACATCAAAATATTGAGCAATGATGTAAAGCATGGCAGTACATAAGGAATAGATCATAATGGAACATCAATCATGATAAAATAGCTTGGGAATAAAACATGTAATTGTGTAAAACCATTAAGCACATTATATGATTTCCATAGTAGCCAAGGCATTGCTGCCAAGACCATCTTAGTGGACAAAGTCCCTTTATGAATCGAGTTCACTCCTCGTTCTAGTCCTATAACACTGAACCAGATTAAGATACCATTATAGACATGTCTATCTCATGAGATATAAATATTTACCCAATTAATTGTAGGGAGATATATGTCCTATCCATCTCATAATGAAACCATTTTTATGTGTGCAAAAAAATCATAAATCATACATCATAGCATAAACCATGTAATAAAAATAGGATTCTTAAACATCGTTACATCATAAAACAATTCATATAAGATAAATGACTTCATAAAAATAATCACATCACAACATAATCAAATCAATGTAATAATAGCGATAGAAACAGAACCCTATATTTTATTAGATGGAAAATAATTTTGATAAAACACTTGAACTCCATTCTTGGAGAAAATATCCTTTCGACTTCAAAAACATTTTGTCTTTCTTAACATGTCAAAACATTTTAAACTAAAATAAGTTAATTAAAAATAAACTTGAATGTTTTTAAAGTAATATTCATGGAAATAATTTTCTATGGAATCATAAAAATCCATTCATGCTGTAAAAAAACATTCTTCTAGTACTTTGTCTGAAAAAGTCAAAAAGTATCTCGTACTGAAAATGACAAAAGATAACTTTCATATCTCTTACTAAAAATTCACCAATAGTTAAAATTGTATTTAAAAAATTGTAGGAGGATAGAAATAATATTAAATATTGAGGAAACATGTATGTGGATGATAAATATTCCCTAGTAAATTCTAAATTATAATCAATCTCAGATAAAAATGAGATTTCGATATTTTCCCTTACATTATGTCCGATATGATTCGTATGTATCTGAACCTCCTATATAATGATTTAAATAATGTCATTGACTTATTAAATAATCATATTCATTGTTATGATATCATATATGGTTCACTTATGACTTTATATTACCCGTTCTTTTGTAAATGCCATGTTAAAGAAGCATTTTGGGTAAAATCGTTTCATTTTTCGTACGTGTTTTGACTTGTTGTTCTTGATATTATAACTTATATCCTGATACTAAATTCCAGAATGTAAAATATGATTTATATATAATATATATTCAGTATATAAATATATATGATAGATAGATAAATGGAATGGAATACACCGTTCATGGAGACGGTAAGCTGTACGTACACATGAATGTTGCTTTGGTTTCCTTATTGAGTTGAATAGAATTAAGTAAATGAAACATATATGTACATAAATACAGTATCATTATTATGTAATATATTTCGTGATTATTTATCATATATACTTTATAATTATACTTGAATGGTTAATCATGGAAAATGGATCTCATCGCGTTCATGGAGACGGTAGTCCGTACGTACGCACGAGCGATGATATTGTTCCCACAATTATTGAATGGAATCGGAGTGGATGATATCATATCTTAGAATTAGTATCATGTTATAATAACCATATATATTTATTCTTCACATCATTATACCCATCCAAGTAAGGTGGTGGTGGAAAAACTAATTACACCACGGCATGGAGACGATATTCCATACCTACGCACGCGCTGTGATTTCATTTTCTATAGGATGTATAGATGGTGAAATGGGGTTGTTTAATATTTATAATAACATATCAGTATATTAGTGATACTTATTTTATTACTTTATAATTAAACAAATAAATAATAAGAAGTTGAATAAGATAGAAACTTTAATGAATCGGTAGAAGTGATTACCTCTTCTTCGACGCACATCCTTTAAGCTTCCTCTTAAGGAACTAGAGTTGGCCTTTTGAGAAGACTGGAACCTCCAAAATGTTTCTAGGGAAGTGTAGAAGAGAAATGGGCAGGTTTTTTTTGAGCTTGCAGGCTCAAAGTGTTGTGAACAGGAGAGGGAGGTGGTGCCCTTTTATAAGGGAGTAGAGGGGCACCTTTCAAATTATAAGAAATATTAATTTATAATATATTACAAAACCACTTAAAAACCTCCAAAAATGACTCAAATCATAATTTTAGATGATATATGGTTGTAATCTTATCAACTAATAAAATTTAAACATGTTGGAAATTTATTTTAAACATTATCAACTTGATTTATCCTTATATAATCTATTTAATTTTATTTGTGGTAATAATATTTTAAATTTTAAATTATTATAAATAATTACTTATATGTTGTGAATTGTCTTTAATTGTATACTTTATTACATTGTCGAACATATAAATTTTAATTTATAATTTTTTAATATTTTTGTGATTTGTAAACAATTTTATAATTTGTATGTTTTATAAAATAACAATAGTGTCAATTTTGACACTATTCATTTATTTGAATTTAAATAAAATATAAATAGAAGATATTTTCGAAATAAAAGATTGAATAGATTCATAACATGTCTTATTTATCTAGAAAATTAGTGTAGAAAATTAAATACTTCATATAATATTTAATTTAATACTTTTAAAATCATTTATTTGATAATTCAGTCAATAAAATAATTTTGACATCACTATTGTGTCGTAATTAATGATAATTATTTAATCCCTAAAAATATTAAACCAATTCCCATGATGTATATAATTTTATTATCTTTTTTTATACTATTCATATTAGAGGTTTCAAGAAGTTTATCACTAAATTAAAATTATTATTCTTATTAGATTTAAGAGAGTGACATGTTGTCACTTTCTTTGGTTTTAAAAATAATTAAATTATTTTACTGATCAAAAGTCCATAAAATGAATTTATTCCGACCCTTAGGTGATAAGGGTCTACTTTTAGTCATACAATAAAATTTTGTAAGGTGTTAGGGTAATTTTATAATCTTTTGTTTACCCTTATTTAACCGATTTACCTTTAACTGCAGTAAATAAAAATTACCGTAGTTACTATTCATAATATCAAAAAAATAAAAGTAACCTATTAACAAAATTTGGACCCACAGAATCCAAATATGGAATCCATTTTTTAAAATTCAAAACACAGAAGTTTCAGTAATTAATTTAAAAATTAATCCCATTGTTAAGAAAATGGGTTTTAAAAGTTAAAACATTGCCAAAGATTGAAATGTTTTTACCTATGAATTCAAAGTAAAATTAATGGTAATGGCATAAATTATATTAAATGGTAAACATATTTTCTACTTATACTTTAAAACCATTCAATATTATAATTTAACCATATAAATTATTGCGATGAAAAAAGTTGTTTTTTATTTAATTATAGCGTGTTTTTACTATTCATTAAAATATAGAAGTTATCAGAATAATATGAAAATTTTATCCAAAGTAAATTTTTATATCCTGATTCCAAAGGAGAATTTTATTAAGTAGAATTGAACTTATAAAGATGTCAAAAACTATATTTAATGTTGGTGCGCCATCAAAAGGCAGCAAAACTGCATTTTTTGAAAAATACTTATTTCACCCGAAACATTTATTTTGTTCACATACCATGTTTTAGAAAATTTTTAAGATAAATAATAATGTTATAAAATTAAAAATGTAGTTAATACTATTCATAACATCTACTCCATAATAATATTATAACAATATATCATTGTTTAGTGAAACTCGATATTGAGTACAACACACGCTATTGAGGAAGGTTGCTCTTGCGTATAATGCAAACCAAGCTAGTGTTGTGTGTAGTGAAAGATTCATTTGATGTTTTGTATAACATAAGACATAAAAAAAATATATTTCTTATAAAATATCAGGTTGTTACATTCTACCCCCCTTAAAATGAATTCCGCCCTCGAAATTCGTCACTTCATAACAAACAGATGAAGATACCTCTCCCTCATCATATCCTCAAGTTCCCATGTAGCGTCTTCTAATTGGTGGTTCCTCCATAAAAATTTCACCAAAGCGAGTGGTCTTGTTCCATAGAACGTTTTCTCTATGATCCAGAATCGATATTGACTGTTCTTCATAAGAAAGATCTTTTTCCAGCGGTATAACTTCTGAGCTTAGTACATGTGAAGGATCGCGTATGTACTTTCTCAGGAGAGATACATGGAACACATTGTGAACTTGAGAGAGATTCGGTTGAAGCACCAATCGGTAAGATACCTTCCCAACATGATCGATCATTTCAAAAGGACCGATATACCTAGGGCTCAACTTTCCCTTCATTCCAAATCTCACTACTCTCTTCCAAGGAGATATTTGGAAGAACACTTTATCACCCACTTCAAACTCTAGGTATTTTCTTCGGTTGTCAGAATAAATTTTTTGTCAACTCTGAGCTTCTCTTATGTGTTTTTGAATAGATCTGACCTTTAATCTCATTACTCTCTTCCAAGGAGATATTCGTAAGAACACTTTATCACCCACTTCAAACTCTAGGTCTTTTCTTCGTTGTCAGCATAACGTTTTTGTCGACTCGGAGCTACTCTTATGTGTTGTTGAATAGATCTGACCTTTTTTGCCATCTCATCGACAAGATCAGGTCCTAATAGCTTTCTTTACTCAACTTCATCCCAACAAGTTGGAGTTCTGCATTTCTTTCCCTAGACAGTTTCATAATGAGCCCTCTGAATACTGGAGTGAAAGATATTATTATAATAAAATTCCACCAAAGTTAGGTGTTGATCCCAACCACCTTTGAAATCCATAGAGCAAGATCTTAACATGTCTTTTAGAGTTTCAATTGTTCTCTTAGACTGACCATCTTTCTAAGGATGATAAGAAGTGCTGAAACTCAACTCTGTATCTAGAGTATTCTGAAGACTTCGCCAGAACTTTGAGGTAAACCTCGGAAACTGATCAGATATAATGGAAAGTGGCACTCCATTGAATCTTACCACTTACTTTACATATATCTTGGAAAGCTGATCTAGAGATAAATATTCTCTAATAGAAATGAAGTGTGCCGACTTCGTAAGACGATCAACTATGACCCGAATAACATTATTGCCTTTGGATGTTTTAGGAATTCCGGTGACAAAATCCATAGTGATGTTTTCCCATTTCCATTCGGGTATGGCTAATGGTTGTAACATCACCTTAGACTTCTGTCTCTCAGCTTTAACTTACTGAAAACCAAGCATCGAGAGACATATTCAGCAACATCTCTTTTCATGCCATCCCACCAGAAGTACTCTTTCAGGTCCCTATACATCTTCGTGCTTCCATGATTAATAGAGAATGAAGAACTATGAGCCTCATCCAGCAGCTCCTTATTTAATTTTTTTATTGGAGGAACACAAACCCGATTCCTGAACCTTATTATTTCATCACAGTCAATGTGAAATTAAGGAGAATTTATCACCTTCTTTTGTAACTCTACATTTTCTTTCTGTGCCTCTTTAATCTTCATATATATAGATAGTTGAACATTCATTTGAGAAAGATATTATTTTTCCCTTTCCATTATAATTCCAAGATACATCCTTTGTAAATCCATAAATATTGGATCTTTTGTGATCCTCATCATGGATAAGCTAGCATGGTCTTGTCGAATTAATGCATCAGCCACCTTGTTTGGTTTCCCAGGGTGATAGTGAATTGAGCAGTCATAATCCTTAATAAACTCCAACCATCTTCATTGGAGCATATTCATCTCCTTTTGTGTGAAAATATACTTTAAACTTTTATGATCAGTATAGATATCACACCTTTCACCATAAAGGTAATGCCTCCAAATATTTAAATCAAAGATTACCACAACTAACTCCAAATCATGAGTTGGGTAATTTTTCTCATTGATTTTCAACAGTCGTGAGGCATAAGATATCACCATATCATTCTTCATGATAACACACCCCAATCCCTTCATGGATGCATCACTGTAGATCACAAACCTTTCTCCACAATAAGACAGTGTGAGCACAACTGCACTGGATAACTTTCTTTTTAACTCCTTGACATTTTCATCACACTCCTCCGTCCAAATGAACTTAACTCATTTTTTAGTCAACCTGGTGAGTGGATTAGATAACCTTGAAAAATATTTCACAAAACATCGATAATATCCATCCAAGCCAAGAAAACTTCGGATCTTAGTTACTTTTGTTGGTCTCGACCATCTTTTGATAACCTCTTTTTTTGTTTGATCCATAGATATCCCCACTTTGGAGATTATGTGACCCAAAATTGATACTTTTTTAAGCCAAAATTCACACTTGGTAAATTTGTAATAAAGCTTCTCCATTCATAGGGTCTTTAATACAATTCTCAAGTTATATTCATGTTCTTCCTTGTTCTTTGAATATACAAGAATATCATCTATAAAGACTACCACAAACTGATCAAGATAGTCTCTAAAGACTCTATTCCTTAGATCCATGAAGATAGTAGGGGCATTAGTAAGACCAAATGGAATCACTCTAAATTCATAGTGTCCATACCTTTTACGAAAAGCCATATTTGGTATATCCTCCCTTTAGACCCTTAATTGATGATACCCTGAAGGAAGATCAATCTTGGAAAATTATTGAGATCTGCGTAGTTGGTCAAATAAGTCATAAATGTGTGGGAGAGTGTATTTTTTCTTGATAGTGATCTTGTTAAGTTCTTCATAATCAATACAAAGTTTCATTGATCCATCTTTCTTCTTAACAAACAGAACAGGTGCTCCCCAAGGTGACGCACTAGGGCATATGAGTCCTTTATCAAGATTCTCTTGGAGTTGCTTCTTCAATTCATGCAACTCAATTAGGTCCATTATATAAGGTGTCTTTGAAATAATCATAGCACCCGGTATGAGTTCTATTGAAAACTCAACTTCACAATTTGGTGGAAGACCTGGCAATTCCTCCATAAAGACATCATCAAACTCCCACACACTGGGAATATTCTTAATCGTGAGTTTCTCGCCAACCATTTGAGATAAATAACCTTTATTTAGTGGAATCAAGACCCATAAGATGGAAGAAATTTCCACTGCAAGTTTATGTTCATCCTTTCATCGATAGATGGTCATAGATTGATCGGGAATATTAAATGTGATTTCCCTTATTTGGAAATTGATATGAGCATAATATAATGAAAGCCAATCCATGCCAAGAATCACATAAAATTACACTATAGGAATGATCACAAGATTTGTAGAAAGAACATTCCCACAAACTTCAATCGAAGAAGAATTGTAAACTTTTGATGTGACGGTTGTGCCATTAACAATTGTCACAGCTAACTCAACATCTAGTTGTTGAGGTAATACGGCGATAACCTTAGAAAATTCTTCAGAAATAAACGAGTGGGTGGATCCAGAATCAAATAAAACATTTTCTACTTCGGAGTAGATGGTAAGTTTACCTTTCACCACTTTGTTATCGTACTCCACATCACCAATTGTAATTTCATGTGACTTTCCTTTGTCTTTGGCCTTAAGAGTTTGTTTACGTCGATCATCATCAACAACCCTTGGATTTGGGAATTGATTGGCATAATTCCCCATATCCTTGCACTTGAAACATTGATGTGTTGGAGGTTCATTCTGTGTATCCCTTTCTTTGTTCGCATCATTAGACATCTTCTTCCAATTATTTCAGCATTCAATTGTCTGATGACCTTCTTTTCCACACATAAAACATTTTCTTGTCCCTTTGAGACAATTCCTTCCATGTTTCTTTCCACAATTTGAGCATAAAGGAAAACTCATCTTCTTTTCAGTGTGGTCTTTAGATTTTCCTTTGAATTACACTTTCATCTTCTTATCAAACCCATATGATTGATGGGTTACTCCAATCTCCATCTCAACCTTGAGTGCAAATCGAACAATTTCTTCGTAGCTATTGAAGTCCCTTATGGCTAACTCCCTTCAAAGACTTGGTTTTATGCCCCTAAAGGATCGATCGATCTTACTCGCTGGTTGGATAATAATTCCAGAAGCATACCTTGCAGGTCTTGTAAAATTTTCTTCTTAGGTACCAACAGATTCATCATCCTTTTGCTTTAGTTCATGAAACTCCTTCTCCATCTTTGTTCAAAGAATCCGAGGGAAGTACTTATTGAAAAATATGTTCTTTAAATCGTCCAATTCCATTGAATCAATTTCACCTCTTTGCCTCATATTCTTGATAATATTCCACCGTTGATCAGTATCACCTTCCAAACGATACATTGTTAAGATGACTTTGTCATGTTCAGAACACTATAGAACTGTAAATATCCTTTCAGTGGTACTAATCCATTGTTCAACCACTAATGGATCAGAAGACCCGCTGAATGAAGGTGGACACTGCCTCATGAACGATTCAACAGAATTTTTCTCCTTCCTTTTCTAGTTCGGAAGTCCTTCATGATTCATGGCTTGAGAAAATTATGTGATCATGGCTATAAGATTTTTCATTCTAGCTCCCATAACTTTTGGTTGCTCAGGGGTAAAATCATTGCATTGTCATCCGCATTCATCATTAACATAGTTCCATCGGATTCCAACCATTGACTAAAACCAAGAAGCATAGTGTGAGAAACACTAATTACAATAGGAAAACCACATAATCAGTAATAAAATTTCACACTTTAGGTCTTATCATAGGTTATTCATTTCCATTTCTAAAATACTAAGATTATGTTATATTCTTAGACATATCCTTAGGGTTCTTACTAAGGCTTTCACATCCTAGTTTCCAAAGGTTGACTATACCATTCCTCGGATACCAACTATAGAGACCTAAAGCTTAACATACATGGGAAGTACATTACTTTTGCGGAATACTTAATAAATAAAAAAAAACCAAAACTCAAGGATCGTAATAGTTTAGTGTATTTGGATACTCAGAACATAATATTCTAATCATGGTGAAATATCTTGAACATCTCCCGTAAAGATCTTCCCCTTTTGTTTTCTTACCTAAAACCTTTCTTTATATCCTAAGAAAAGGAAAACATATAATAGGTGATCTAAAATGCTCAGTAAGGGTAAGAATGGTGAAAATAAAACAAACCATATACATTTAAACTTAAAAACATGAACATATTGTTTAAACATCCAAATCTTGAGCAATGACATAAATCATGGACGTACATAAAGAATATATCATAATGGAGCATAAATCATGATAAAATTCCATGGGAATAAAACATGTAATTGTGGAAAACCATTAAGAACATGATATTATTTCCATATGAGTCAGGGCATTGCTTCCAAGACCATCTTAGTGGACAAAGTCCCTTTCTAAATCGAGTTCACTCCTTGTTCCAGTCCTGTAACACTGAACGAGATTAACTTACCGTTCCATCCATGTCTATATCATGAGATATAAATCTTTACCCAATGAATTGGAGGGAGATAGAGGTCCCACCCATATCATAATTTAACCGTTCTTATGTGTGCCAAAAAATCATAAATCATACTTCATAGCATAACCCACGTAATAAAAATCTTATTTTTAAACATCGTGACATCATAAAACAATTCATATAAGATAAAGGACTTCATAAAAATAATTCCATCACAAAATAATGAAATAAATGTAATAATAGGGATATAAACAGAACCCTTTATTATCTTAGATGGAATATACTTTTTAAAAAACACTAGAACTCCATTCTTGAGGAAAATATCTTTTCTACTTCAAAAAAAAAATCATTTCATAACATGTCATAACATTTTAAACTAAAAGAAGTTAATTAAAAATAAACTTGAAAATTTTTAAAGTAAGCTTCATGGAAATAATGTTATATGGAATCATAAAAATCCATTCATGCCGTCAAAAAATCATTCTTCTCGTACTTTGGCCGAAAAAGTCAAAAAGTATCTCGTACTGAAAATGACAAAAGATTCGTTTCATATCTTTTACTAAAAATTCACCAATAGTTAAAATTATATTTCAACAATTGTAGGATGATAGAAATAATATTACATATTAAGGAAACATGGATGTGGATGATAAATATTCTCCAATAAATTCTAAAGTATAAACAATCTCGGATAAAAATGAGATTAAGAGATTTTCCCTTACCTTATGTCTGATATGCTTCGTATGTATCCAAAACTCCTGTATAATTATTTAATTATTGTCATTAACTTATTAAAGAATCATATTAATTGATATGATATCATATATGGTTCACTTAAGACTTTATATTACTCGTTATTTTGTAAATTCCATGTTAAAGCAGCGTTTGGGTAAAATTGTTTCATTTATCGTACGTGTTTCGACTTGTTGTTCATGATATTATTACTTATATCGTGATTTACTAAATTCGAGAATGTAAAAAATTATTTATATATAATATATATTCAGTATATAAATATATTTGATAGATTGATAAATGGAATGAAATACACCGTTCATGGAGACGGTAAGTCGTACGTACGCATGAACGCTGTTTTCGTTTCCTTATTGAATTGAATGGAATTAAGTAAATGAAACATATATGTACATAAATACAGTATCATTAATATTTAATACAATTCATGATTATTTATTATATATACTTTATAATTATACTTGAATGGTTAATCATGGAAAATGAATCTCATCGCGTTCGTGGAGACGGTAGTCTGTACGTACGCACGAGCGATGATATCGTTCCCATAATTATTGAAGGGAATTGGAGTGTATGATATAATATCTCATAATTAGTATCATGTTATAATAACCATATATAGTTCTTCTTTACACCATTATACCCATCCAATTAAGGTGGTGGTGGACAAACTGATTACACCATGGCGTGGAGACGGTATTCCATACCAACGCGCGCGCGATGATTTTGTTTTCCATAGGATGGATAGAAGGTGAAATGGGGTTGTTTAATATTTATAATAACAAATCAGTATATTAGTGATACTTATTTTATTACTTTATAATGAAATAAATAAATAAGAAGAAGTTGAAGACGAAAGAAACTTGAATGAATCGGTAGAAGAGATTACCTTTTCTTCAACACACCTCTTTTAAGCATCCTCTTAAAGAACTAGAGTTGGTCTTTTGAGAAGACCAGAACCTCCAGAATGTTTCTATTGTAGTGGAGAAGAGAAATGGTCAGGTTTTGGACAAGCTTGAAGGCTGAAATTTTTGTGAAGAGGACAGGGAGGAGGTTCCCTTTTATAAGGGAGGACAGGGGGATCTTTGGAATTATAAGAAATATTAGTTTATAATAAATTCAAACCCCACTTAAAAACCTCTAAAAATGACTCAAATCTAAAGATTATATGAGATAGAGTTGTAATCTCATCAACCAATAAAATTTACACAAGTTGGGAATTTATTTTAAACATTATCAACTTGATTTATGCTTATATAATCTATTTAATTTTATTTGTGGTAATAATATTCTAAATTCTAAATCATTATAAATAATTACTTATAAGTTGTGAATTTTCCATAATTTTATACTTTCTTACATATTAGACTATATAAATTTTGTTATATAATTTTTAAAAAATTTTGTGATTGTTAAACAATTTTATAATATGTAATTTTTATAAAATAACAATAGTGTCAATTTTGACACTATTCGTTTATTTGAATTTAAATAAAATATAAAAAGAATATATCTTCAAAATAAAAGATTTAATAGATTCATAACATGTCATATTTATCTTGAAAATTAGTGGATCACATTAAATAGTTCATATAATATTTATTTTAATACTTTTAAAATCATTTATTTGATAATTGAATCAATAAAATAATTTCAACATCAATATTGTGTCATAATTAATGATACTTATAAAATCCATAAAAATTATAAATAAATTTACCTAAATTATATAATTTTATTATCTTTCTGGAGACTAATAATGTTTGATGTATCATGAATTTTATCAGTAAATTAAAATTATTATACTTATAAGATTTAAGAGAGTGACATGTTGTCACTTTCTTTAGTTTTAATAACAATTAAATTAATTTAATGGTCAAAAGTCCGTAAAATGAATTTATTCGGACTCTTAAGTGATAAGGGTCGACTTTTAGTCATCCAATAGAATTTTTTCCGGTGTTAGGGTAATTTTATAATCTTATTTTTACCTTTAATTGCCTGATTTACCTTTAAATGTAGTAAATAAAAATTACCGTAGTTACTATTCTTAATATCAAAAAAATAAAAGTAACATATTAACATAATTTGTACCCACTGAATCCAAATATGGAATCCATTTTTCAAAATTCAAAACATATAAGTTTTAGTAATTAATTTAAAAATTAATCTCATTGTTAAGAAAACGGGTTTTAAAAGGTAAAACATTGCCAACGATTGAAATGTTTTTACCTAGGAATTCAATGTAAAATTAATGGTCATGACATAAATTATATTAAATGGTAAAAATATATTCTATTTATACTTTAATACCATTTTATATTATATTTTAACCATATAAATTATTTCGATGAAAAAAGTTGTTTTTAATTAAAATATAGTATGTTTTTACTAATCATTAAAATATTGAAGTTATCAGAATAATATGAAAATTTTATCCTGAGTGAATTTTTATATCCTGATTCCATAGAAGAATTTTATTTTTTCAAATTTTACTTATAAACATGTCAAAAACTAGATTTAATGTTGGTATGCCATCAAAAGGCGGCAAATCTGCATTTTTTAAAAATACTTATTTCACCCGAAAAAATTATTTTGTTCACATACCTTGTTTTAGAAAATCTGTAAGATTAATAATAATGTTGTAAAATTCAAAATGTAGTTAATACTATTTATAACGGCTAGTACATTATAATATTATAACAATATATCGTTGTTTAGTGAAACTCGATATTGCGTAAAACACACGCTATCGAGGAAGGTTTCTCTTGCGTATAACGCAAGCCAATCTAGTGTTGTGTATAGTGAAAGATTACTTTGATGTTGCGTATAACAAAATACATAAAAAAAATATTTATCATAAAATATCAGGGTGTTATACATAGACACCTCATTTAATTTTTTTAATCAGTAAAAATATTGAGTTTGTTAATGAAATTTTTGGATACATATTTTTGAGGTAGTTTTAAACCCTAAAATAATATAAAATGTCTTCAAGAGGAATTATTTTTTAGGATTAATTAAACAAATGTGGGGAAAAATGTAAGTGGGTTTACAACCAGTCACATTTGTCTACGTGGTTGGGCTTGAACCCGTGACTAATGAATGATAAGGGTTTTGTGCACTACCATTGTCAAACATGATATCCTCGTTTGTATGAAAATATTTAAATGTTAATATTATGTTTATTTTGGAGACATATTGTATTTTATTTTAGTAATGATGGTTGATTTATCTTGGATAATTGTATGATCAAATTCTTCTTATCATTAGGATTCTGACATAGTTTTAAAATGGTTGGAGAATTTTAATGGAATATTTTTTGGAATAAATTTTTTTATCTCTGGGCATTACTTTTTAATTTTAAATATTAGTGTATCATTTGAATGCTTACTCATTTTTGGAATTATCTTACCGTATTCTAAGATTTTTTTTCAGTTAATGTGTAAATACAGGTGGAATAGCTTGATTATCACTTTTATGGATACGCGGTCTTTAATGGATGATTTTAGTGGTTATAGAATTTACAATTCATCTCAAATACTCATTGTTAATTGAAAAATATGATATTTTGGTGGAAACTAATTAAATTATGAAATTCAAATCTTCATGTATGTATATTTCCACATGAACAATATGGTAAGAGAACTCTTTAACTTTAAGGAAGTGATCTAGAAATTACATTTTAACCAATTAACATATTTTTTGATGACATCAATGACCTTTTCCACAACTATTTTTATTTTGGTTTTTCCTTCATTTACTTCATCTAGACCATTTTATTTATGACTCTTTTTTACCATGGGATTTTTTTTTCATTCCAAATCATTCTTTTAATTTCCTCCCAATGTTCTCCCTTTATATAATCCTTGTAATTTGTATCATCCAGAGGCCATTAGGTTTTCCATATTCACCTTTTAAGATGATATTTTAATAGCTCAATTTACAATGTGGGTTGCCATAAATGAATTATAAATTTTTTAATACTTTGTTAATTAAGGAAAGTTTTGAGGGAGATATTTATTTTAATTTTTTTATGATGTAACATCCTAAAATTTTAGGAAATATATTGTTTTGTATAAATTTAAATATTTACTATATTGTGTTACACATAAAATATATTTTATCTTTCATAACACTCAACACAATGTTTATATTTCATTTGAAGAAACATCATGTCCCTTTGATGACTTATGATACACTCATGGAAGTCTCTTATCATACAACAATATAGTATTAATATTATTTTTATAAAATAACAGTTATCATCTATCCGTTGTAATGGTGGAAATGAATATGATTAACTATATTGTTAAAACATATTTTAATCGTGTTTATAAAATTAATTCATTGGTTACCAATTAATTGTAAATTAAAATAATGACCAATTGAATATAATGGATGTTTATTATGTAATGGTATTTTTATGACTAAAAAGGTAATTTATATTTATATTTTAAAATAATAAATATTATTCAAATAAATTAATTAAATTTATTTTTTGTATATTTAATAAAATAATTTAAAGTCATCCAATTAGTTTCACAGGGTTAAGACATAAATAAATCTAATTTTATGCTTAAAAAGTTGTATATTTTCAAAAGGTTATCTTACCGCCTTTGAATTTTGTGCATGTTTTAAAACTAAATTTTGAAAATTTTATAATTTGTATTTGAAAAAAGAAACATCATTTTTTAATTAATAATAATAAAATTTACATTGGTTTAATTTTTTGTGTTTTTTGAAAACATTCATATTTTGATGAATAATGAATTACACAAAATTTTAATTGAAAACTAATTTTTTGTATAAATAATGTATAGTGTTAAATTAAATTTTTAATTAGTTTTAAAGTATAATTATAAAAAAGTAATATCATTTAAAACAAATTATTTCAATGGAATCGGTTTCAAAGTGACTTTAAATATAAAAAAGTAGAAAACTTCTGAACATATTCACTTTGAAAACTCACTTTATCATCCCATCTGCAGAATTACTTTTAAATTAATTTCTTCCACTTATGTGATTTGAATTTGGAATAATGGATTCTATATTTGGAAAAATCAGAATTTATAATTTATAATAAATTCAATTTTTCTTACCAAAAATATTAGTGAAATTAATTAAAAACAATTACAACAATTAAGGTTTAAATGAGTTTACTTAGACGTGACCTTTTTTCTAAAACCCATTGGATGGACATTATTCTACCATATAACTTATTTTATCAAATTGGGATCATTATTTGGGTAACAAGACGTATATGATACCTCTAAATGGTGTTTACCTTTTTATATTTAATATATTTCCACTCCGCCTCCACCATAAAAAATCAATCACACTCCTCAATATCTTTAGACCGATAAATCCCTTTGTCCAATCCAAACCCAACCTAATAATCTCCCAATATCCACACCTCACTCTTGATTAATCACTTTATTCATAAAGAAAACCTACTAATACCTTTGGCGCAAACCAAAAGAAGTTATCCAACAATGTGGTAACATTCTTCAATGTTTATTTATGTTTTATTTCTTTCTCCTAATACTAAATTATTATTATTACATGCTTATATAATAACATCAGTATCCTAAATTTAATGATATGTTTTTATATTGAGGTTTTGAGCTATATCTACACACACATCAAATAAATGGGTAGCTCATGTAACACACCAGGATAATGTACATAAATTTAATATTCAATGAATGAAACACTAAGTATCTAAAAAACACCAATTTGTTATAACATATCCAATAAAATATAATTTTACAATCACTGTGATTTGAATTTTGAGAAACTGACATTCATGGTTGTATTTAGTATGATATTTAATGTCTGATAAGACAAACATAATTTTTTATGAATATTAACATACACTTATGAATATTAACATACCCTTATTAATAGTAAATCGGCCAAAAAATAGAAACATCACCCATAAATGTATAAATAAAATTTAGACATCTTATAATCAAAAAAATGATCATAGTATTAGTAACGGTAATTTTGTATGCCATAAATATTTTAATTTTAATTTTATGATTAATTTAGTAATTTAAATTGAAATTTATTTTCATAAAATGTAATAATAAATTGTTAATGTATTTTCATATAGTTATAAGATAATTTAATGAGACCTTTATTTATTTCTCAAGGTATTATAAAATGAGTTATAGTTTTAATGTTTTTTTGGAATAAATTATGATTCTATTTAAAACGTAAATTAATAATATTTAGAATTTTATTTCCAAAAAATGGATTTTATTTTTTAATTTTAAATTTCAAAAAATATTTGAGGTAATTTTTGGGATTTTTCTAAAACAATTGAATTTTGGGTGAATAGTGAAAATGACAATTTACGATAAATGCTAAATACATGAATTATTGGGTCATTAGTTATGTAAGGTTGATTTAATCCCACTATTGTCAAAATAACATCAATATATTACTATTATTGGTCATATGAATCAAAACTATTTTTGTCTTGAGGGAAATAATAAAATAAAGAGTAAAATAATGGAAAAATCCTCCTATCCTCCACTATACCCCTTGTACTCCCTCTTATCTTCACTCCTCCCAATCCTTGTGCAGTGCCTAAATTATGCTCAAATATCCTCTCAAACTCCATACCCACTTTGATAAGACCTTTCACTCATATAAAACCAAAACCTCTCCCCTAAATATGTTCTCAAGGAAGATTACTTCAAGTGGTAAATTCATCTTTTCATTTCTTTTATTCCATGTTCCTTTCTTATCTTTTTATTTCCTCATGTACTTTTATAAAAATGTTTTTATGACTCCTATACCTTACCTGTAATATTATTTTGTTCTGATAATGTAATAATTCTTCATAATAATTCCTTACCCCTTCATTTATAATAGAAATTAAAACACTATCTGAGATGTGTTAATTTATCAAATTCAAGGATGATGAGTTTTCAATTTCTATTAACATCTGCAATTTTTTTCATGAAACCATTTTGATGGTTGAACCAAACTTTATTATGTGTATTATTTCTTATTTAAGGTTCTAGAATCTTTTTTACACATTTTCTTGATATATAAAAAATTAGTTTGTTGTGTTCAAAAATAGCCAATTAACCAAAATAGTTATCATTGAATAATTTATATAATGATTCCTCTTAACTCCAAGTAAAAAAATGAAATTTATAACCATGTAACCATATATATGTTCAATAATAACCTATAAATTCAATTCTATACAATCATTATCATTTTACATGATTCTCCATTCGTGTATATAAGTATTCTGATCATGAAACAAACATTACCAAACAATGAAATCGAACATCTTAACCCATAAAAAAGGACATGAATGGACTTAATATGTTTATACTAAATAAATTAAATTTACATAAGGTTATTTAATTATTAATTAAAGAACCTATATTTGATTATTCAGTTTATTAAGATCAAGTGAGGAACACCTTTGGACTTAAGGTAAAGGTATTCTACCCGAATCTCTATTTCATTCGGGTTACTCTTATTATCTACATACCTCAATTAAATTATTATTTATTAAAATTTAATAATAATATATTATTTGATAATGTTCTATATATGTTTACCAACCAGAATCCAACTTTAATTTATTGGTAGTTATTAGTTTTTAATGGATCTTTCAAAAATTCTTCCGGAAATACAAGCTCGATTCAAGGGAATTACTCAAATTCTTTCCTATTCTCAAGGGCATTCTATAATATGTTTTTGGAAACCATTAACATTATAAAATATCAAATTTTATTATGAAAATAATATCTTACATCACTTATGGTTTTATACAAATTTTTTTCTAAAGAACTCTTATTCTCAATGTCAAAAAGTATTTATCTCAAGAATTACTCGATGATTTTATACGAGAATATTCATCTATTTCAATAACCTTGTTGATTATTATGTATTATTGGTATTAATAATTTATGATATCATATACCATATTTAATTTAGTGTTTTATGATTATTTTTACTATGGATGTTCTATATTAAAACCATTCACCAATTTACTCTGAATGGTTAGTGTTTATGCTTAATGTTCAAGGGAAGTTATTTACATTTCATATATTAGTTTCAATTTGAGTGTATATGTTGTTTATGATTATCCCTCTTCATGTTTGGAATAAATTGGAATTATTAAGTGGAGGGTGGGTATTTCTATAGCCATCGGTGCATCATTAGTTCTCATGATACAAACTATGGTCTTGGCACGAGTCCTTGAAAGAATTGATATTTATCCTCTTCATGTGAGGTCTTGATGGTATGGTTATGATGTTATGAATTATGAATTCCCTCATTCTAAAAATATTATTGATAGTTCATGTAGTTATTCTAATAGTATAATACCCATGATTATGTTTTATTTTGGCCATATTTATTCATCTATTATTCATGCCATAATATGTTCAGTTTTATTTTTAAAGCCGTGTGTTTTAAGTAATTCACCATGCCTAATGGTTACTTTTATGGTATATTTCTCTATATAGCTTACTACTACTAAGAATTTTAGATCACCCCTTTCTTATGTTTCATTTTCCCATGACACGAAGAGGTATATTATGAATGACATGTAGAAAGAACCTAGGATATATGGATGTCGTTAATGGAGTTTCTATGTTGTATTTGTTTTCAAGTTGTAATGCTGAACTTATGAATGTATCTTATTTCAAAAGGTGACAAACTACTCCATCCTTCTAGATTCATATTATATGTTTTTGTTCTAGTAAAATAAAATAAGGCACTGGATATGGGTAACTAGGGTCGGTTCATTATAGTTTGTATCAGAGAAATATTAGTAGAAAACATTGAAACTAGATTTAGAAAACGTAGATTATGGAAAAAAACCCTAATATATCCTTTAAGGATAAACATAAAATAACATCATGGAATTTTTTGTAAGGAATAGATTATGTGGGTATTTCTAGAAAATACATCCCTTCCTAGATACTATAGGTGTATGTGGTTCTCAAATAGATGTACCTAGGATTGATAACTCCGACAAGGAGTTTCAGGATTGACCTGGGGTATCCTGGTACACGACAACAGGTCATACTGCATACCTGGTTTGACACTCCTAGGGGATATGATTAGGATAATTCACATTTTCATTAGAATTCATTATGATGGATTTAAATGTAAATTTTTCCTCAAAGAAACCATGTTTATGTCTATGAGCATATCTATGTATTGAATTTTAATTAATGATATGTATTTTTATACATTAAAATTATGCATTATGATTCATAACCTAATTGAGTGTATGAAATTATTTAGAAATGGAGCCTAGTGGAAGGAATGGAAACTGCATGAATGTGCATGTCCAATTTAGGGATTCCCTCTAATGAAAGATAATGATGTTGGATCTGATTATGTGACTGGTTCTTAGTGACTTATAACTATACTGGGACAGATGAATCAGGTAATTAATAATAACCTTACCTATATAGATCATCCATATCCACAATGTGGGGGAGATATGTTAGATTATTTTATGCATTAACAACCTCCATAATTTAATGGGACACCAAAACCATCTATAGTGGACCAGTGGATAAGTTCATTACATTTGTTATTTCTCACTTTGGGATGTAATTAAATAGAGAAAGTAGTTATGGCATTTTATCGACTATTAGGAGAGGCGTATCAGTGGTGGTCTTTAATCCAAAACACAAAGGAGGAGGATGAAATTGATGAAATGGAATGGAGGAATTTTAAGGAAATATTCTTAGATAAATGCATCCCTTGTGAACATCGAGCAGATATGGAAAGGGAGTTCCTAAATCTAAGGAAAATAGAGGATGTGAATGTTTCAATGTATGAGGATAACTTCACATGGTAACAAATATATGCCGCAAAATACATACGTAATCCAAGGAGTAGGATTGGTGGATTTGATGATGGTTTAAAATCATTCCTATAAAGGTCTCTAGTTTACCAATGTTTCTCATCATATTAAGATATAGTCTCAAGTGATATCAAGACAGAAAAGAAATTTTCTACATCTTATGACTTTAAATATAAGAAAGAGAAGATTATAGATACTAAAAAATCTCAAAAACCAAATATAGAAATGTGGAAGAAGGGAATATTTGAGCTTCCTCCAGTAGTAATTATGAGAAGAAACACCATAGAACTTGCCTAAAGGGAATGGGAGTATATTACAATTTAGGTGAAAAAGGCCACCTATCTCGGTTTGTAAGGGGATGAAAGAAGCTACTAATGTTCAATGCTACAATTTTAGGGAGATGGGACATTATTCACATGAATGTCCTGAGAATTAGGGGATCATTCCTAAAATAAGGACAAGGGAGAAAGGAAAATCTTATGTCTTCACAACTGTGGAGGTTGAAGTTCCTAATAATGTGGTTACAGGTGCATTAATAATTTCCTCTAACTTAGACAATTCTTTATTTGATTATGGACTAGAGCATTCCTTCATATTTTCCTAGTTTTCAAAGAAAATCAGATTTTTTTCAATTTGATTTAATAAGGGAGGTGACAGTAAAAACTCCAATGGGAAGTATCATTGAAACATAGTTGTGTTAGGCAGTCCTCAATATGTCATATAAACATGCTTTATCTGTTGATTTTATTGTCATATCTATGATTGAATTGGATATAATCCTCTGTATGGATTTTTTTTCGAACCATGATGTCAAAATTTATTACAAGAAGAATGAGGTTACAATTTTTAAGGATTAGGGTTAATCCCCAATCTTTAGGGATGAAACATCACCATCTGATTCTCATCTAGATCCACCACATAGTAGCTCTACTAAATTCAATTATTTGGGTGGAAGGGAATGCAATAACTATGGGTGAGGAAAAGAATGTTCAAATAGCGGACATACATATTATGAAAGAATATATTGATGTCTTTCTAGAGGATTTACCTGGACAACCTCCAGAGTAGGAAATTGAGCTTTCCATTGACTTATTTCCCAATTCAAGGCCTATATCAAAGAATAATTATATAATAGCCATTGTGGAATTAGTAGAACTAAAGAAATAACTATATGTATTGAGTGATAAAGGATCCATTCCCCCCAAGTGTTTTCTGATGTGGAGCCACATGTTCTTTTTGTTGAGAAGAATGATGGATCAATGAGGTTGTGAATTGACTATAGGGAGATCAATGCTATAAAAATAAAGAACAAGTTTCCCCTACCTTACATTGATGATTTATTTGATCAAATTCATGGATCTCAACATTTTTATAATATTTACCTTCAATCTAGATATCATCAATTACTAGTATGGATGGAAGAAATTCCAAAAAACAGTTTTTTAAATCAGGTACGAGCATTACAATTTTATAGTAATGCATTTTGGACTGACTAATACACCCTCTGTTTACATGGATCTAATGCATAGAGTTTTCAACGAATATCTTGATAACTTTTTGGTCATATTTATTTATGATATCTTGGTATACCCCATAATATATGAAGATATTGAAAATCACCTCACACTATTTTGAAAACACTTAGAATAAATGAATTATATGGGAAGTTTAGAATGTAACACCCCAAGATTTCATAGTAAGTTATTTTCCTTAAATTCAATAGCTTGCACCTCACACAACACCGAGTTTGAGCACACGATGGTAATGAATAGTATTAACTAAATTTTGAATTATATATATTCCATATAATTTTAACATCCATATTATCTGTTTCTTAGACATAATATAAGAATAAATTAATTTTTTAGGATAAAGGTATTATTTTTCAAAAAATGCAATTTTCCCCGTTTTAATGGTAAACCCATTTTAAATCCAATATTTGACACTTTTATATATTAAATTTGACAAAATAAACTTCTTATCTAGAATCAAGAAATAAAAATTTAGTCTCAATAAATTTTTTGTGTTTTTCTGATAACTTTCATTTTTGAGTGAATAGTGAAAAAATACTAAATTTTAATTTTAAAAAAAATAATCAAATTATATTTATGGTGTTTAATTATAAATTTTAGTGGTTTTGAAGTATAATTAGATAATATGTTAACAATTGAACCCACTTTTTGTAATTGGAATTAATTTCACTTTGAAATTAAACATAAACTATTGTCAATCTTTTGATAGTTATTGTTTTTTAAAAACACGCTATTTGTTTTAACAACGGGAATTAATTTTAAATTAATTAATGAAAATTATATGTTTTGAATTTGGTAAAATATATATCATTTTTGAATTCATAATATCAAATATATCTTAGGTGGAAGTTTTATTGTTTTTCTGCAATACTTCAATTTTTGATAAATAGTAAAACCACTTAGTAGTAGATTAAAAACTGACTTTTTCATTTAAATGGAATTTTACCACTTCTGTGAATTGAATTTAGAAATTCCAAAATACATGGTTGTTATTATTATGTACAATTTGGTTCAATAATATGAAAATAATTGTTGTTGATTAGTAACTTTTTTACTTTTATTTACCACGATTAAAGGTAAATAGGGTAATTCAAGGTAAAAACCATATTATATTAATTCAAAATTACCTTAAAACTTGTCCTAACCTCATTTTATGAGTCATGTAAGACCATAGGAATCCTAGGGTCTATTTTGGGACCCAATGGAGCCACTGAAAAATGATAATGACACTTTATTTTAATTAACTTAAAGTAAAGAAAAAAATGACATTAACAAATATCTTTTAGTATATCAATTTTTACATGAGGATATATAAGTCATATTTCAAACTATAAATAATTATTGGAAAGGTAAAAATATTTATTACATTATGGTAATTTTTTATAATTATTAGACATCAAATAAATTAAATTATTTATGACACAATAATGATGTTGTATTTACCTCATTAATAAATGATTCAAATAAATATGATTATTAATATTAAAATAATGTCCAAAAACAGTCCAATTATTATTGGATTATTTTATTTCGACCATGAGTAATCTATTATTTGACTTTAATTAGTTTTGGATCTTTATAAACTGAATAAAACTATATAATAAAATAATATTTTCAGATTTTCCTAAAGAGCCCCTCCTCCCCCTTATAAAAGGACACCACTTCTAACTCATTCCACACACCTATCAATCCCCTTATATCGTCCAAAAACTTCCCAAATAATCTCTCAAGATCCCCCACTTCCTCCTAGAAGCCTTACCCTAGGAAGAAGGCACTTCAAGTAGTCTTTTTGGTTCAAACCAAAAGAAGTTACCCAAATTAAAGGTAACGCTTTCTCTTAAATTCTTCTGTTTTATTTTGTTTTTTTACTTCTCCAACCCCATAAACTCATTTTATCCCATTCTTTTATAACCACACCAGTATACTAAATGTACATTTATGATGTTATGAGAAGGATTCGAACTACACTTACACACACCTCAAGCTAAGGGGTGAAGAACATACTGTTTCTGTGCATTGCAAACTAACGCCTCACGAAACAATGATTCTTCGATTATCTCCTACCACCTCTCATGGTGGCCATTAAGATGACACTATATTTATATATGATATATATATATTATGTTTATGTTTTATTTATGCTTTTTTATTTTCCATTTATATCATTAATTTATGGTTTCTATTATGGGTAAAACGCGATGATTTCATTTGAGGAAGTGCGGACTACCGCCCCCTCAAAATGATATGACTCGATAATGCCTTATCTGGGACTTATAAAGGATGTATTTAAAGATATTATATATTATATTATATTTTAATTATAATATACATATGTATCATTATGTTTTAATTCCATTAAAATACAACATTGAAATGGAAGTAGCGTTCATGCGTACGTACGACTTACCGTCTCCATGAACGGTACATTTCATTTCTTATCTCCAAATGTTATGTACTATTATAAATACATATATATACTGAATATATAATATATATATATATGATATCTAAATCATCTATATCATTATAGAGATAATGTACTCTTAACCACATGGAACAATTGTAATTATAACAGGCTTATTTTTTACTCAAGTTCCGAACATTGATAAAATATCCAATATGAAATCAAATAATTTACTATTTGTTAGAGAAAGGTAATAAGTGATATAATATTTCCATTGATTGCAACATATTTATTTGATGTGGTGTATTGTGTAATTCCATTTGATATATATTATCATTATTCTCTTTATATTCATGGTTTTCTGTGATTCATTTGGTGGTTATTAACTTTTGGTCATACGACTCGATTGATTACAACGAAATTAAGGGTTTTTCATCTCAATTTTTATTCCAGTGATATTCATGCTATATTGGCCACCTTTCCATTTTTTGTGGCATACGTATTATCCTTGATTGTATTCTTGGTGTAATATGGTTTATTTTATGGGTATTTAAATCATCATTGAATGATTCTTCATTCGTGGATTGTATGTTTCATAAGTAACCAAATCGGTAAGGGAATTTCGAATTTCAATTTCCACTCAGTGGGATTTACACATACTTCATTAATTATTTTACACCATGATTATGTGTAGAATCACTATTTATTTTTTATGTAGTAATTTCTACTCCCCTTTGTGTGGATATACTTTTGATACACATAATCACTCCATTGATAATTTCTCATGTCATTGATATAAACTTGATCTTAACTCAATTTCTATTAATTGAGTTAAACATCCAAGTCCTTGTGGTTGTTTTTATAAGAATATGTTTCAATGTCCTCAGATTGATTTACACTAAATATCCAAACATATTGAGTGTATTTATATTTTTCACACATAATTATATCATTTATTTATCCTTTACCTAAGGATATTTTCTTTATAAGGGATTTCATCTCAATTTACATTCCTTGGAGACTTTATTGTTGTTATGCACCAATTCACTTTTATATTGTGTATATACTGTCCTTTGACATGGTATATAATAAAATACATTATTCTCTTGGTATTATAAAGTTTTTATTACCTCAATTATTTGTATTCAAGCATCTCTCATTTTGAGAGTAACTCTAACTAAAATTTCATTTTAAATGTATTAAAAAATTGTTATTTTAAATACTTCTCATTAATGTCCATTTTTTAAAAATGGTTTTAAGTTTCTATTTATATAGAAATTAATTTTTATAAAATTAAATTCCCTTTTAAAAGTTTTAAAGTGGTATGGGATACTTTGATTCAATAATCTTTTTTTAAACGACTTCTTGACAAATAGTGTGACTTTTAAATGTTTTCAAGAAAAAGGGGGATATTTCTCAAAAATAGTTTCGATGATTATTTTCATCTATGTAAATATCGTTCATTATTCTCAATTGCGGTTAATCTGTAACATAAAATATTCCATATTGTTTGCAATGATTTATGTTTAACTATGGATGTGATATTTATATACCATTCATGGTTTGTGGATAAAGTATTGACATTTCGTATGATAGTTTTAATACGAATGTTTATGTTATGTTTCAAAATTTTCATATGAAGAATTCATTGGAGTTATTAAGTGACGAGTGGAGCCCGCTATAACTCCTCAATATATCGGTAGGTCTCATGAGAAAAACTAGTGTCTTGGAACAAGGCCCTGCCAAAATCTTATTGTAGTCTTGGCACAAGGCCTTGACTATGTGGTTATGAAAGCCTGGTATTATGCATTCCATCATTATGAAAATGTATATTGATATTGAATGAGATTATTCAACTAGTAGAATATCCTTTTGATTAAGTAAATGGAATTATTTTGATTTATATTTTCCATATTATTATTATGTTTATGTTGTAAAGGTTTTTTTTTCAGTTTTATACATTGCCTTAAATGTTTATTCTTATTTATGAAAGTTTCCTCTTTATTGTTATCCTTACTGAGCATCTGAACTCACCCCTTTCTATGTTTTATTTTTACCAGGATGTGAAGATGTATGTTATGACTGACCTATAGGGATAGTCTATGGGATCTCAGTGTTTTCTATGGAAATGATGTTGTTGTATTTTTCCATTTTATGTTGTAATGTAAACCTTATGAATGTATCTAGTACTTCCAAATCTACTAAACTATTCGGTCATTAAAGACTTAATCTTTTCTGATCATGCCAATGATAAATACTAATGCCCTGACTCTGGGATTCTGGGGTCGGGGCGTTACAGTTGGTATCTGAGGAATTTTAGTACAAACCTTGGAAACTTGACTTAGATAAACTCTGATTAGAGCACTTAGCCCTAATATAGACATTAAGGATTTGTATAGAAGAACTTCGTAGAATTTTGGTACTGTAGATATTTTGTGAGTTTTCCAAGTAATACATCTCTGTCTAGATATGAGCAGGTACAGGCGGCACTGGCATAGATGTACCTAGGGGTAAAACCCAAAACACTGCTTTGATCTAGACTCAAACAGAAACTGGTGCATGACAACAAGCCTTGCTTCACTCTTGGTTACGACACTCCCAAGGGATATGCTTAGGATAATTCACATTTTCATTAAAAAATGATTTGAATGATTTTAATATAATATGAGAATAAATATCCGTCATTAATACTAAGGTGTTTTAGATTGAAAAAATAGTCTTATGATATTCTCTAAATGATTTTATGACTCACACTATGATTTCTTTTTGTTAGTCAATGGTTGGATTCCAAGGTAGTCATAGTAACATTGAACATGATGTAAAAGGTGGGAACGATGGTGGAAATGAGAAACATAATGGAATATTGATAGCTATAAAAGATATCTTGTTCAAGCCGAATCAGTTTTCAAAAAATATGATCAACAACATATATTTTAACCAACTCTCGAACTCATCAAAGAAGAGAAAGGTGGTGAATGATAAGAGATCCAGTAGTAGAGAAAATGGAGAAAATAAAGCTCAATTTCCGTCATGCAGGAAATGTGGAAGGTGACACCTAGGGAAGTGTCTAAATAGAACAAAGAAATTATTTATGTGTGGGAAAGAAGGATATAATGTAAATAGTCTCCAATTAAAAATGAAGAGTACTATGGAATAAAATTAAAATGATCTAAATAATCCATTTATTATCATTTTTTGTAAATGTATGGGACATGGTAATTACCTGAGTGAATTATCTATTCTATAGGATAACCCCTGGTCAAGGAAGAACCTATGTTGAAATAAATGGATTGTGAAATGTTTAAAAGTATTAGTGATCCTTGTTGATGGGATTACTTTGGAAGAGTTTTCTCTTATGTGTAACCTTAAATTTTATTATGTGAAAATGTTATTTTAGGAAGAATTGTGCTTTCTATTGTTGATATAGTTATAAATAACCATTTGGGTTTATATGATCCTTGAATTTGAGGAAATTATATGTTATTAAATTTTGGGATGAAAATGCGAGGTATGAAATAACATTTTTTTTGAAATTATGTTATAGTTATTTTGAGGAATTTATCTCATTTTGGGAACATTATAAAATATAGTTTTTGAAAAAGGAAAACATGCAGACCATGTGACAACCTATCGGATCGGACAAGCTGCAGGAATCAAACTCACAACCATAGTGCGATTGGGATTTATCACCTACCACTGGACTACGTGAAGTCCCTGGTTAGTGAGACTAATTATTTTTAGTTAAATTATTTTATTGATCAATGATAAGTTTATTTGGGATCTTATGTCTTATAAAATTGATATCTTTAATATAAGAAAATGATTTGGTGATTAAGTGATAAATGTTATTTTGGAAGACATTCTCTCTGTTGGGAATACTATTTGCCTAAGGAAAATAGAATACTATAGGATTTCATTTGAGGAGTAATGGTGGGTTTTTACCTATTTTTTATTGTTGATTTATATTGATTTGGTTAATTTATGGAAATGGTTAACCTATAATAGTGAATATGTGATTATGTTAATTAATTTTAAGTATGTGACTTCAGAGTAGTTTGTATTATTTGGAGATACAATTTAACGTGGAAAACTATTATGCAAATTCTTATGAGTTTTGGGTTTCAATATTAGTTTGGATTATATTAAAATATTTTATGGAAAATTTTTTATTGAATGGTATTTATTGAACTTTGGGTATTGTTGGATTATTTTTAGAAATTAAGATTAGTATTTCTTTCTCTAAAGTATTATCCGTTTTGGGGATCATCTGATCTTGTATCAACCATTTGGGTTTTGGTTAATCTCTAAAGACAAGGTAAATATATATAGTTTATCCTTTGTAGATTATGTGATTTTGGTGCTTCAGGTGTGACCAAGTCATCTTGAAAACTCATCATTTAAAAAATGAGTTAGTGGCTGAAATTTATTAAAGAATGAAACTCTACTTAAAAAAGTAAATATATCTGTTTATGTTCTTAGTGAATCTCATATATAAATTCCCCAACTTTATGAAATGTAACTTATAACAAAAAAATGTTATCCATTTACTTTTCTTACTAGGAAACTAATGATCATTTATCACATCACAAGTCTATAGTTTTCTTGTTGTTAACTTTTTCTTCATTTTGTTTTCTATCACTCTTCACTAGAAATTGACACTTAGTTTATCTTCCATGTCCACTTTTTCCTACATAGAATCCTGGTATGGGTTATCTCAGGTGACCTTTGTACTTCTCTTTCATTCTTTTAAACAAAATGTGTTATAGACACTTTTTCTGATGTGGGACTTTTAATGAAGTTACCAATCTCAATTTTAAAATTGAGGGGATGCAATTTTCAAAAGGGGGGAGAATGTAACACCCCAAAATTTAATAGTAAGTTATTTTCTTTAAATTCAATAGTTTTCACCTCACACAACACCGAGTTCGAGCGCACGACGACTTACCAAACTAGTCGTTAAAATAAGTTATGAATAGTTTTAACTAAATTTTGAGTTATATATATTCAATATAATTTTAACATCCATATTATGAGTTTATTAGACATAATATAAGAACAAATTTATTTTTTAGGATAAAAAAAATTATTTTTCAAAAAATGAAAATTTTCCACCTTTTAATGGTAAACCCCTTTTAAATCCAATGTTTGACACTTTTATATATTCAATTTGACAGAATAAGCTTTTTATCTAGAATCAGGACATAAAAATTTAGTCTCGATAATTTTTTTTTGTTTTTCTGATAACATTCATTTTTGGGGAATACTGAAAAAAATTAATTGAAAAAAACTGTTTTAATAAATATAATTTAAAGTGTTCAATTATACATTTTAATATTTTGGAAGTATAATTATATTATATTTTTACCATTTAATTCAATTTTGGAAACTTTAATTAATTTCACTTTAAAATTATACATAAACTACTGTCAATCTTTTGATAGTTATTGTTTCTTAAAAACACGCTATTTGTTTTGACAACTATAATTAATTTTAAATAAATTAATGAAAATTCTATGTTGTGAATTTGGTAAAATATATATCATTTTTGAATTCTGAATATCAAATATATCTTACTTGTAAGTTTTGGTGTTTTTTCTGAAAAACTTCAATTTTTGATGAATAGTAAAACCACTTATTAATAGATTAAAAGGTGACTTTAATTTAAATGGGGTTTTACCGCTTCTAAGAATTGAATTTCAAAAGTCTTACATACATGGTTATTATTATTATATAAAATGTGGTTTAATAAGATGAAAATAATTCTTGATGAATAGTAACTTTTGACTTTTATTTACTACAGTTAAAGGTAAATAGGGTAATTCAAGGTAAAAAGAATATTATAATAATACAAAATTACCTTAACACTTGTCCTAACCTTATTGGGTGAGTCATGGCCGACCATGGGCATCCTTGGGTCGATTTTGGGACCCAATGGAGCCACTTAAGAATGATAATGACACATTATTTTAATTAACTTGACGTAAATACAAAAATGACCTTAACAAATATCTTTTTGTATATAAATTTGTACATGGGGTTATATAAGTCATATTTTTTACTATAAATAATTATTGGAAAGATAAAAATATTTCTTACATTATGGTAACTATTTGATAATTTCTATACATCAAATAAATTAAATTATTTATGACACAATAATGATGTAGTATTTACCTCATTAATAAATAATTTATATAAATATGATTATTAGAATTAAAATAATATCCAAAACATGTCCAATTATTATCGGATGATTTTATTTCAACCATGATTCATCTTATCTTTGACTTTAATTAGTTTTTGACCTTTAGAATCCAAATAAAAATATATAATAAAATTATATTTTCACACTATCCAAAAGATCCCCTCCTCCCCCTTATAAAAGGACACCACTTCTAACCCATTCCACACACCTCTCAAGCCCCTTGGCTCATCCAAAACCTACCCAAAAAAATCCTTAAATATCCCCCTCTTCCTCCTAGAAGCCTTAACTTAGGTTGATGTCACTTCAAGAATTCCTTTTAGTTTAAACCAAAGGAAATTACCCAAATTAAAGGTAACACTTTCTCTTAAGTTATTTTGTTTTATTTTACTTTTACAACCCCCTAAACACTTTTTATTCCATTCATTTATAACAACACGAGTATCCTTAATATATTAGGATGTTGGTTTGAGAAGGATTAGAACTACACTTACATAAACCTCCATCTAATTGGTGAAGAACATATTGTTTCTATGGATGGAAAACTAACGCCTCATGAATCGATGATTGTTCGATTATCTCCTACCACCTCTCATGGTGGCCACTAAAATGAAACTATATTTATATATGATATATATATATTATTTTGATGTTTTCTTTATGCTTCTGTATTTTCCATTTATATCATTAATTTATGGTTTCTATTATGGGTAAAATGCAATGATTTCATTTGAGGAAGTGCGGACTACCGCCCCCTCAAAATGATATGACACGTTAATGCCTTATGTGGGATGTATAAAGGATGTATTTATTGATATTATATATTATATTATATTTTAACTATAATATACCTATGTATAATTATGTTTTAATTCCATTAAAATACAATATTTAAATGGATGTAGCGTTCATGCATACGTACGACTTACCGTCTCCATGAACGGTACATTTCATTTCTTATCTCCAAATGTTATGTACTGTTATAAATACATATATATAATGAATATATAATATATATATATATGATATCTAAATCTTGTATATCATTCTGGAGATAATGGACTTTTGACCACATGGAACAATTCTAATTATAACAATCTCATTTTTTACTCATGTTTCAAACATTGATAAAATATCCAATATAAAATCAAATAATTTACTATTTTTTATAGAAAGGTAAAAAGTAATTTAATATTTCCATTGATTGAAACTTATTTATTGGATGTGGTGTATTGTGTACTGCCATTTGATATATATTATCATGATTCTTTTTATATTCATGGTTTTCTGTGATTCATTTGGTGGTTATTAACTTTTGGTCTTACGACTCGATTGATTATAATGAAAGTAAGGGTTTTTCATCTCACTTTTTATTCCCGTGATATTCATGCTATATTGGCCACTATTTACATTTTTGTGGAATATGTAATATATGTGATTGTATTCTTGGTTTAATAAACTTTAATTTATGGGTATTTACATCTTCATTGTATGATCCTTCTTTCATGGGTTGTATGATTCATAAGTAACCAAATTGGTAAGGGAATATCGAATTTCAATTTCCACTCATTGGGCTTTACACATACTTCATTGATTATTTTACTCCAATATTATTTGTGGAATCACTATTTATTATTTATGTATTATTTTACACTCCCCTTTATGTGGATATACTTTTTATACACATAATCACTCCATTGATAATTTCTCATGTCATAGATATAAACTTGATATTAACGCAATTTCCATTCATTGAGTTAAACATCCAAGTAATTGGTGTTGTTTTTACAAGAATATGTGTGAATGTCCTCAGGTTGATTTACACAGAATATCCAATCATATTAACAGTGTTTATATTTTTCCCACATAATTATTTCATTGATTTATCCTTTACCTAAGGATATTGTCTTTATAAGGGATTTCATCTCAATTTACATTCCTTTGAGACTTCTTTGTTGTTATGCACCAATTCAAGTTGATATGGTGTATATATTGTCCTTTGACATAGTATAAAATGAAATCCTTTATTCTTTTTTTATTATAAAGTTTTTATTACCTCAATTATTTTTATTCAAGCATCTCTCATTCGGATAGTAACTCTAACTAAAATGTCATTTTAAATGTATTAAAAATTTATTCTTCTAAATATTTCTCATTAATGTCCATGTTTTAAACATGGTTCTATGGTTTTATTTATATGGACATTAATTTTTTACAATTAAAATTCCTTTTAAATGTTTCAAAGTTGTATGGGACACTTTGATTCAAAAAATTATTTTTAAATGTCTTCCTGACAAATAATGTGACTTTTAAATGTTTTCAAGAAAAAGTCAGATATTTCTCTCAAATAGTTTTGATGATTTTATTCATCTATGTCAATGTCCTTCATTATTCTCTATTGAGGTTAATTTGTTACAATAAAAGCTTCTATATTATATTGAATGAGTTATATTTGACAGCGGATGTGTTATTTTTATACCATTCTTGTTTTGTGGATAAAGTATTGACATTTTGTATGCTAGATTTAATACAAATGTTTATGTTATGTTTCAAACTTTTCATATGAGGATTTCATTGGACTTAGTAAGTAATGGTTGAAGCCCGATATATCTCCCTGATGCATCGGTAGGTCTCATGAGACAAAATAGTGTCTTGGCACAAGGCCTTGAAAAAATCTTATTTGTAGTCTTGGCACAAGGCCTTGACTATGAGGTTATGAAAGTATGGAATTATGAATTCCATCATTATGAAAGTGGCTATTGATATTGCATTAGATTATTCAAATAGTAGAATATACATGTGAGTAAGTAAAGGGAATTTTTTTATTTATATTTTCCATATTATGATAAAGTTTATGTTGTAAAGGATTTTGTTTTAGTTTTATACATTGCCTTAAATGTTTATGCTTATTTATGAAAGTTTCCACACTATTGTTGTCCTTAATGAGCATCTGAGCTCACCCCTTACTATGTTTTATTTTTCCCAGGATACGACGAAGTATATTATGACTGACTTGCAGGGATATTCTATGGGATCTCAGTGTTGTCTATAGAAACAATGTTGTTGTACTTTTCCATTTTATGTTTTAATGTAAACCTAATGAATGTATCTAGTACATCCAAGGATACTAAACTAGTCAGTCTTTAGATACTTGATCTTTTGTGATCATGCCAATGTTACATACTAATGCACCGACTCTGGGCTTCTGTGGTCGAGGCGTTACATAGAAAGTGTGAATTTTGGATTCAATCAGTTTCCTTTCATGGCCACATTGTCTATAAGGATGGAATATCTATTGACAATGTAAAGACAATGCTTGTGAAATAATGGACTCCTCTAAAAAACATAACTGAGTTATTTAGTTTTATTGGTCTATAAGGTTATTTTTGGCATTCTATTCAGAAAATAATCCATTTATCCAAACCAATTACCAAGATTACATGTAAAAGGGTTAAGTTTGTATGGAAAAAATAATGTGAGGACTATTTAGAATAATTTAAGAGTAGATTAGTGAATGATCTGATCCTAACACTACCATCAGGGAATAATGGGTTTTTGATATATAGTGAGGCATCAAAGAAAAGACTTGTTTGTGTCCTTATGAATAATGATAGAGTTATCGCATATGCATTAATGTAGTTAAAAATTTTTAAAAAAGAAAATCCTACTCATGATCTTGAGTTTTCTGTTGTGTTCTTTGATCTAAAAATATAGAGACATTGTCTCTATGGTGAAAGATGTGAGATATATATAGATCATAAGATTCAAAATTATATATGATCAAAGAAAGAATTCAACAAGAGGAAAAGGTTATGTCTCTAACTAATCAAGGATAATGATTGTACCATACACTACAACCTAGGAAATGAAAATAAGGTATCTGATGCATTGATCAGGAAGGATCATGTAGTGCTCAACAAAATCTGTACTAAAAAGGATCCATTGAACATAGATCTAGTGAGGATGGATATGGTAATTATCCAAGAAGTTGAAACATCACTACCTTTTAATTTGGTTTCCTACCCATATTTATTATAAATGATTAAAATCTCTCGTCCTAATGATAAGAACTTGCAAAAAAACTAATGCATGGGAAGAGGGGAAGTTGGCTAACTACATCTGTGAAGATGAAATTCTAAAAGTTGCGAAGATGCTATGTGTTCCCTCTATCCATGTGATACAAAGGGAGTTATTGGGTGATATTTATAGCTCAAATTTCTCTATACACCTTGGTAGCACTAAAATGTATAGAGATTTGAAGGAACATTTCTGATGGGACAACGTGAAGCTGGAAATTTCTGGTTATTTATCAAGATGTCTATTATGTCAGCAAGTAAAGGCTGAAAGACAGCGTCCTAGAGGATTCGTACAACATCTAGTTATTCCTACATGGAAATGGGATGACGTCACCATGTTTTTTTCATTGGATTACACAAATCTCCAATAAATAATGATGTAATATGGGTAATTATGGATCAACATACAAAATATGCACATTTTCTCGCTATAAGGGAGGATTTTCCACTGGAGCGTCTTGCACGACTCTACGTCATTGAAGTTGTAAGAAGTCATGGAGCACCACTTTCAATAGTGTCTAATATTGATCCTTAATTAATATCAAAATTCTAGAGAACTATTCAAAAATCGTTTGATACTCATCTTTGTTTAAGTACTTCTTATCATCCTCAAATAGATAGGAAATCAGAAAGGACTATCCAAACCTTAGAGGACATGTTGAGATCATGTTCACTTGACTTTCAAAGTATGTGGGATCAATATTTACCTTTTTTGGAGTTTTCCTACAATAATTGTTTATATTCAAGTGTTCAAATGGCACCATATGAAGCATTGTACGGAAATATATGTCTTACACCAACTTGTTGGGATAAAGTTGGAGAAAAGAATCTTGTGGGCATGGAGCATGTAGTGGAAACAAAAGTAAAGTTAAAGACTATTAAAGGCCATATCAAAGTAGCTCAAAGCAGTCAAAAAATCCATGCTGGTAATCTAAGGAATAGGAATTTCAAGTGGAAGATCATGTTTTCATAAAAGTATCTCCAAGGAATGGAGTTATAAGATTTGGGAAGAAGGGTAAATTGAACTCCACGTACATAGGAGCATTTTCAATTCTTGGGATAATTAGAGCTATTTCACATCATTTGGCTATGCCACCAAGCTTGTATAATGTATACAATGTGATCCATGTCTCATTGTTGAGAAATTACATTCCAAACCCAATGCATGTCCTCACTTCGGAACGTATATAATTGGAATAAGAATTATCTTAATGTGAAAGGCCTAAATGGATTCTAGACACTAAAAACATGTGTTGAGGAATCAAACAACTCGACTGGTAATGATACTTTGTAAAAATCATAAAATCGAAGAGGAAACAAGGTTGGATGAGGATCTTATGATGAATAAGTACTGAAATTGTTTTGTGAGGTAAGATTCTGGTAATTTTGAGGATGAAATTTTTGTAAGGAGGGGATAATGTTACACCCCAAGATTCTGTACAAAAATTTAATATTTAATTCAGGAAACACTAAGTCTCTAAAAAACACCACTTTGTTATAACCTATCCATTAATCCATAATTTTACCACCTCTGTGATTTGAATTTTGAGAAACTTACATACATTGTTGCATTTAGTAGGATATTTTGAGTCTGATTAGACAAACTTATTATTTGGCGAATAATAGCATACCCTAATTAATAATAAGATAACCTTATTAATAGTAATGAATATTGATCAATAGTAAATCATCCAAAAAATAGAAACTTCACCCATGAATGTATAAATACAATTTAGACATGTTATAAGTAAAAAAAGATCATAGTATTAGTATTGGTAATTTTGTAAGCCATAAATAATTTAATTGCAATTTTATGATTAATTAAATAATTTAAAATAGGAATGTATTTTGATAAAATGTAATCATAAATTTTTTCTATATTTTCTTATGGTTATAAGATAATTTTTTGGGATCTTGATTAATTTCTGAAGGTGTTATAAAATGAGTTATTGTTTTAAAGTGGTTTCTTTGGAATATATTGTGATTTTACATAAAAATTAAATTAAGAATATTTAGAAAATTATGTTCAAAAAAATGATTTCATTTTTGAATTATACACATCTAAAAACGGTTGGGGTTAGTTTTTTTGGTATTTTTATAAAATAATTGAATTTTGGGTGAATAGTAAAATACAATAATTTACGATAAATGCTAAATACATGATTTATTGGGTCATAAGTGATGTAATGATGATTTAATCACACTAGGTTGGAACTCAGATGCGGTTATTACTATTACGGGTCACATGAATCAACACTATTGGTTTTCTTGAGGTAAATAATATAATAAAGATTAATATAATGGTAAACCCCTCCTCTCTTCCACTATACCCCCCCTCACTCCCTCAACACATCAATAATATTAGGACTTCCTCTCTATCTAAATTCTGATCAGATATTCCCCTAGGTTCTTCCACCACTTCCATCAGCCCTTGTTCTCATAGAAATACCAAAAAAACTCCCCTAAAGGGGCCCTCAATGAAAATTACTTCAAGAGGTAAATCCTATTTTTAATTTCTTTAATTCCATGTTCCTTTCTTTTATTTTTCTTTCCTCACATCCTTTCATCCAAATTTTGTGATGAATCCCGTAAATTACATGTACTAGAATGCTTTTATGATAATGCTATAAGTCTTCATCATCCCTCATTTCCCCATCTTTTGTAGTTGAAATGAAAACACAATCCGAGATGCGTTAATTTATTAAATTCAAGGGCGACGGATTTTCAATTTCTATTTCCATCTTAAGTTCTAGTCATGAAACCATTTTAATGGTTGAACCAGACTATATTATATTTATTAAAACTTATTTAAGGTTCTGGAATTTTTTTAGCACCTGGTTTTGATATATAAATAAAAATGAGTTTGTTGTGTTCAAAAACCTATAATTAACCCAAATGATAATCATTAATTAATTTATATAATGATTCATCTTCACTCAAAGTATACAAATGAAATTTATAACCATGTAACCATATGGATGTTCACTAATAAAATATAACTTCAATTCTGTACAATCTTCCTCATTTCACATGATTCACCATTCATGTATATATGTATGCCGATCATGAAACAAACACTCCCAAAAAATAAAATTGAACCTCCTAACCCATCAAAAAGGCCATGGATGAAATTAATAAGGTTATAATAAATAAATTAAATATAGAGGAGGTTCTGGAATTATTAATTAATGAACCTAAATTTGATTATTCAGGTTCTTAAGATGAAGTGAGGAACAACTTCAGACTTAAGGTAAGGGTTTTATACCCGAACCTCTATTTTCATTCGGGTTAATCGTATTGTCTAATTACCTAAATTAAAGTTATATTTATTCATATTTAATTCTAATATATTCTATGAGAATTTTCTATATATTTTTACCAAATAGAATCCTAATTTCATTTATGGGGAGTTATATTTCTTAAAAGGATCTTTCAAAAATTATTCCCGAAATACAGGCTCGATTCAATGGAATATATCAAATTCTTACTTATTTTAAATGGAAATATGTAATCTATTATTGGAATCCATTTTATTTATATAATCATAAATTTTATTATGAAAATACTATCTTACTTCAATTATGGTTTTATACAATGATTTTTCCAAAAGAACTCTTCTTCTCAAAGTAAAATAGTATTTATCTCAAGAATTACTTGATTATTTTATTAGAGAATCTTCATCTATTTCAAAAACCATGTTGATTATTATTTATTATTGGGATTAATATTTTATTATATCATATACCATATTTAATTTAATTTTTTATCATTATTTTGTCTATGGATGTTCATTCTTAAAACCATTCAACAATTTACTCCAAATGGTTAGTGTTTATGCTTAATGTTTGGGAAAAGTTATTTACATTTCACATATTAGTTTCAATATGAATATATATGTTGTTTATGTTTATACCCATCAATATTATGAATGCATAGGAATTAGTATGTTTTAGGTGGGGCCCTCTATATCACCTCGGTGCATCGGTAGGTCTCACGAGAAAAACTATTGTCTTTGCACGAAGCCTTGACAAAATGGATATTTATGGTCTAGGCACGAGGCCTTGAAGGTATGTTTATGATGTTCCTCATTATGAATTATATCATTATGAAGACAATACTAATATTTCATGTGGTTATTCTAATAGTATAATACACATGATTATGTTATATTATGGAATTATATATTCAACTCGTATTCCTGCCATAACATATTCAAGTTTATTGCTAAAGGAATGTGTTTTTAGTAATTCAAAATGCCTAATGTTTATGTTTATGATATATTCACTTGTATTTCATACCCTTACTGAGTGTTTGAGATATCTCAATTCTTATGTTTCATTATCCTATGATACAAAGAGGTATATCATGAATGACATGCAGAAATAACCTAGGAGTTATGCATGTAGTTAAAGGAGTTTCTATGTTGTATTTATTTTCATAGTGTAATGTTGTTTTGTAGTTCCTTGAAACCTATGTTCTAGATTTATTAATCACTATTTCCAAGAACTTTCTATTGGATTTATTCATGTAACTAGAAACTTCCAATGGTTCTTTATCCAAAGAGGACCTACTTTTTAATGGAAGGAATTCGTCAATTTTTGAACTTTAAGATACTTAAGAACGTGCATTGGTCAAGAGGATGAAATGTTGGACTAATCACACCCTTTTAGGGGGAATTATTGTATACTCTGGGAATCCCTTTGTAAAATTAAATTATTTTCTTTAATCCTTATTAATTCACAATGTATATCATAAGTATCCCTTGGAATTTATAATCACTTATTAACATGTGTAATTTTTTTTAATAATCAGTATGCATTCAATGTTCTTCATTAATGGAAATATCCATATGTATTTGAGGTTTTCCATCAATGGAATCCTATAATATACTACTTAGATAATCTTTTAATTATCTTTGTAATGATACTGGTTTCTAAGAAACTTAGTGGGGACTCTGGAATTTTATTGTCATCTAGGGAGATGGAGGTTTGATTTGATTTTTGGATTGTACCCATAATATAGGCTACCAACATTTACTTGTGAAAGGAATTAGAACCCTCATAGATCAATGCCACTAAATGGGACACATCATACCTTTTAAGGTCATGTGATAAGGACATCTAAGCAGAAGGTTCTTAGTTGAAACATAGTGTGGGACTTATGATGAAGCATCCCAAGGAACTTGGAAAGGATATGGGTTTCCAAGTATGATTAGACCCAATTAGGAATATGGCCCAAGGATAACAAGGTTGATTTTAATTTTTGGGTTTTAACCTCAAGGTGTCATCCTATATATCCCACATAAATGGGAATCAAACCCAGATAGTTCGATAAGTCCCATTTGATAGTATGGTCCTGAGAGAGATGAATTTGGACTTACTTCCTGAAAATGATGTCTTGATGAATTGAGGATTTAATTTGGGGCTTATTTCCTAAGTAGGATACCCAAATTGGGGGAATTGTGGTTGGATTCTTGAGGAGGATATCCAGTGAGCTCGAGACTTGAGAAGGCTTCCTACGCATCCCGATCATGGTGGGAATCAGTGTTCTCGTAGTTCATTTAATTTTTCAAATGTGGTGATCATGACAAATCTATAAGCCCACGTGAGTCATGATCAGCATGAGAAACAAGATAATGTCAAAGATTCAACAAAGGCATTCACACTTTAAAATATTTCCTCCTCCGCTAGTGGAAGAAGGTGCACCTATGGTGTCCAAGGTGAACGAGGTTGAGGTGATCGTGGAAGAGTGCAAGGTGACGAGCCTTCCCTATGTTCTATTTACATTGGACAAGTTTCCAATGTAAGGAGGAAGGGACGAAGGTGAGGGGTTTATAATAGGATGGATGCCCTAAAAACTGATCTTGGTATGGGAGGGAGACTTCTCATATTCTTGTATGTAAAAGAAATTGTGATGTGTACCTTCCCAACTAGATACCTGAGGTTTTAGGTCACCTCTTTGATAAGGGCGAGGTCAGGACCCAAACCATCCTCCAAACTGGGAACTACCCAACATTGATTCTGGGAGAATGGTCCATGTGACTACGGATATAAAACCCACATACATTCCATGAATCCTATCCCCATTGTGAAACCAATGTGGGAAGCCTCTGACAACGGAAATATGAACCCAAATAGGATACACGATGATGTGACTTTTCCAAAGGTTTGATAAGTCAGGAGGATTTGTTGTAGGTATCAACAGAATCCCTTTCAGACAAGGGAGCCAATGAAAAAGAATCATTTCCATGAATGGGTTTGAGGAAGTTTTGATGGATTTTTAAATTAAGAGAGTGAAGAAATTAAGTGAATCATGGTGGGGCGCCCAAGTAGAGAAGGGTGCTCTAGTATGGGAACGCAAGTACACTTGGGTGACCTGATGTCCACTTAAGTGAAGAACAACTTGTATGGTAATACTTGGTTGAGACTTTGATCAATCCTTCAAGAATATTCACACGTGATGCAAGAAGTGGGGCTCTCAAGTTCATGTGAAAGGAATGGGCAGCGCACAAGTATTTCTTACTTGGGGAGGTTGGTCTCATTAGGTGCGCAAGTGTTATGGTTTTCAAACACTAAAAGTACTTAAGTCTAATGATCCTCCATTAAGTCCTCTTCTCAAGGTGTTGACGAAATACCTTGAATGTTTCAGAAGACATGGGGTGAAGTACTAGGGTTAGGAGAGCAGCAATTGGGCTTCATGTAAATTTGTCCATACAAATGAGGGGCCCAACGGTCTATTTATAGGCACATAAGTTACCTTGGGTGAAATTATTTGGGCGCATAAGTACAATTGCATGCCAGATAGGGGCGCTCAAGTTGGCTTCATGACATATGGGGGTGCACAACTCGGTTTCGCGCCACTAGTGTTCTGGCTTGACTAAGGAAATTGAAAATCTATACCTTTGAAATTTTTTATTTTTCTTCATGTATTTTCCCATTTTCTTTTGAAGGGGATTCCCTTTGTAAATTATTGGACTTTTTAAAGGAATGGAGTTCCAAAAAGTCCCCCCCCCCTAAGAATTGGATCTAAAATGAAAATAGGATCCTATACTGAGGTAAAGTAATGAAGGAGAAAGACAAGGGCACTGGGGCACGCAAGTATTCGGCGCTCAAGTAGACTTGGGCACGCAAGTTTCCAACACGTAAGATTTCTGATGTGCATGGTGATATCCATGACTTATATATATAAGGGGATTCACTTCTACAAAAAGTTTGTCTACTTCCAAATTCTCTTCTCTCGGCACGCAATTGACTATTCAGATGCTTCTGTTTCTCCACACTTCCTCTGTACGTTTTTTTTTGCACTCCATAGTGGAGAGCCATACATGAATGCCGACATATACTTGTGTGACAAGTTTTAAACTTTCACTCCTTAATGCCTTTGCAATTTTTCTATAAAACAAATAAATGAACATACTTTTAAAAGATGATCTCTACCTTTTAGAAGGTTCAATGTCTCCCAAAACAATTGGAACTACTGATGAGATTGCCATCAAGAGGATTGATGACATGATGAACATATTTGGTCATGATTACTTTGATGTTTGCAAAACCACCCTTCCAGATTCAGAAAAATATTTTAAGAAGTATCATTTCAACTTTCCTTAGAGAACCTATCTACCTTTGTATAGACATGGCCATTTATGGGATGCTAGAATTCCAAATCCAAAGAACTATGTCCCACATTCTTGGTTTCAGGATTATAATAAATTCTCGTCAGATAATGTTTCTATTGGGGGCTCATTTTCTAGTGTTGGGACAATAGAGAAAGCTCATATTATGCAACATAGCCTGTGTGATCTAGATTTGAAGGCACACACACCCAAGCTGTAGCCATACTGTTATTCATACATCATCTGATATTCTTAGACAGATCAGTCCAACGGTTGGACGAAAAGTTGGTATTTCTACTCAGGAGGAGGTGTAAAACCCGCATGGACATGGGTATACTAGGTGTGAAATACATGTTCATAATTTGAAGATGATTTGAGAGTTTTCATGATTTATGATGCTATCTGGGTTGGGAAAACCTATGTGTATAGGAATGATGATTTAATCCTAGAGTTATTATGTCAGTAGACCCGAGAGACAAATTCCTTCCATTCAAAACATGGAGAGATATTTATCAACTTTTGGGATGTTTAAAATATTTCTGGATGTCCAATCCTTGGAGATATGAATGATGAGTTTATTCCTCCCACGGTGACATGGAATTATCTAGAAAAGACACCTTATTTGGTTCGTGATTTGATGAAGATATTTACCAAACTCAAGAATTCAAGAACCTCAAAAACTCGCACCAGGAGGGATATTCATCCAGTGGAATTGATGGAAATATTTTTGATTAAGAAGAAGGAATAGGGGCCCACTTAAACTTGTCCATCTAGCTGTCCATGGGCAGAGAAGAGAGGCACTCCAGACACCTTTTGGTCAACATTGGAGATGGGAGAATTTGATAAATGGGGATATGATATTACTGCAAAGATTCCCTCAAAGACACATATGGAAGGTTTCTAAGCCATGTGGCTCAGTATATATTTATTACCAGTCCTAGACTCCAAAGGATGTGTGGGGTTAGGAACCTTTGTTATTATAATGAAGCTGGTAGAGAAAAGGATGGTAGGGTTGTATACTTTCTTTTTGGAAAAGATTCATAGGATTTTGCTACATATTTACAAAAGTAAGTCTTCTTTTAGAATAGTAGGACCATTTAAAGTGTTGTGGGGATGGATTTATTCTCATTTTAGAACTTATGTTGTACAAATTGGATTACAGGTTTTTGGAAGTTCTTTTCGACCATCTTTTTAGGTCGTTTTTTGGTATTTAACCCTTGTCTTTGAATGCTTATGTCAACAAGGCATGATTGAGCAAGAATAAGGAATTAAATTTCTTTCCTTGTGGTAATCTACCTTCAGGGTGATTTTTTGATGATGGTACTGCCAGTTTGGAACTGAGGGCATACATGCTAGCTTGCAGAAATGGCGTGTTATCCACCAGAATCGACAGAGAAATCATATGTGAGGCCTATGCTTCTTATTGATTTTCACGTCAATTAAAATGTCTACAATAGAATATTGTATCCCCTCTCATGCATGTCATATTAGAGCAACACCCAATGTTTGCTCAAAAACTATGGTTGTTAACATCTGCCAAGAAGACTAGGGCATTTTTTAATTTACCCGTTGTTGATGCAGTAAGAGTATTGACCATCTGGTATGCTAAAATATAGGTTGCATCATACCCTGAGGGGGTATTAAATTATGTCATCCCTTGAGTGGGGATAAAGATAAGTAACAAGAAATAAACCCTTCATTTGTAAGGTAATTCTTCATCATCAGGGGATAACTTACAAGAATCAGAGCATGAAAGCGACGATGCTCCAAATTCACCAAGGAGACATTGCACCAGATATAATCATCCTACTAGAATAAAAAGAGCAACTCCATAATTCCCTACAGAATTCGTATCACGTAAATATAGTCTTCATCATTCTGAAGAGAGGCGAGATCCATTTTCTAATCCTCCATCCTTGAATGCGGGTGCTGGGAAGATACTCATATCCAAGGTTGTAGGATCTCCTCACAACCCCCAAACATACATTCTAGATACATATGAACATAGTTTCTTCAAACATGGAAGATTATGTTCTTTGATGCTGAGACCATGTGGATGGATCTGTGAGAAGGAATTCATATTCCAAGAGTAGGGGATTTGTGGGCTTCTTCTTACATTCTTTTTAAAGATAATCCCAATGAGGTTGGGACCTAAATTTGAGAGATGGAAATACTCATATATTCCACTAATAAATAATTTCCTACCACAAAGTGTGTTAAGTAAATGATAGATTATGGTACCAATGAAGGGATTAATCATTCATTAGATAAAGAGTGGACATATTTTGTAGATTCTAAGGATGTAACTTCCCTTTCTTTTTCATCTTCTTCAATTTTGCAACTTGATTTTTAATCAAAACATTGTTACTTAGGAGAAATATTGTCTTAATCTTACATTTGGGTAAAGAAAAGACAACTAGTGTTCTTTTACCACAATATAGCCCTGGATGCACTACTCTTGGAGCTATTGGATTACCCTGTGAATCGGTAGAAATATCTCCGGGCCAACTAGCCATAGAGGAGAAAATATAAAGGGTACTGGGGTCTCTGATATCTATCTTTATAGATGATGATGCAATCTCTCCTAAAAAGATGAAGAAGGAAAATCATCAAAGAAAGAAAACCATGGTTGATCACTTTCTTAACAGTGGTAAGTATCCCTGATAATCATGAATTTTAGTCACTATTCATGAAAAAGTGATTAAACATTTTAATATTACAGTGGCTTCTTCTAATTATTCTTTTAAAGAATCCACTAATAAGATTAAAGGAACCATATAAGTTTCTGTTGATCAAACACAAATTATTGTAAATCTAGTGGTTCCTGAAGAGGCATTGAAGCCAAAGGAACCAACATCTGTTCCTAGCACTGCTCTGATTCCTACTATGAGAGGAGAGGAAGCTTCTGGTAAATCCATAATATTTCATAAATTATCAAATGCAACAATATATAACTTCCATTTTGTAATACTTTTAGGTTCATCAAGCACACTATAACATCTGGTAACAACTGAAGTTGACCCCACAATTGTTGTTGAAGAAGTTACTCGGGGTCACAGGTTGTCGGAGGAAGGTTTTGAAGAAAACATGCCACGTGCTCCAACGAGTGAGAGTAACATGGGATCTAAGATATAATTGAATTAATTGATGAACCTTGGCATGTCTTTTGAAGAAAAATTATAACTTGTTAAATATCAAAAGATTTAGAAGATTTTGGAGCTCCTTATATAGAATCAACTTGACGTGAGTTCTCATTATTTTTCATGTTAATCTTCTTATGATTAACCTGCTAACCATGGTTTATTGAAATATACAGTTCCATCTAAAGAAATTGTTGTTGCAATGGTACTTGATGGAAGCATTGATATTAACATCAACCCCACCATTGTGGAGAAATTTTCTCAGGTGAATCTTTATATAGCAAGTCTTCCTGAGATTCAATCTGAAAATCCTAAGCAAATTAAAGAGAGCACTCTTTAACCAGATACATCAAATATATTGCTAAAAATGAGAATTCCAGGGAGGATTATTCTCAAGCTTCTGACCTACTTCTAGGTAAGATATACTAATATTTTTATTACATTCACTTTTATTATCTCTTGAATATAACCATGATTCTTGATTTACCATACAGGTCTATTAACTTCAATGTCTAGGTCTGGAGGTGAATCCTCTGCATCAGCCCAAACAACATTGGGAGGTGGAGTGACCATTATTCAAGAATGAATAGAACAGAGCACTTCTTTATGTGAATTAGTCCCAAAATATATCCCTTCTTATGATAGTGATTCTGAATCAGAGCCAAAACTATAGAAGTCTCATCATCTTGCTCGTCGAAAATCATTGAAAATATCTAGAAGATAATATCTGAGATTCCCCTTGAGGAACTGCATCCATGAACCCCATGACATTCATCTCTGTTTATCATGCTAGGATCTGGAAGTTTTGAATACCGTTAAATTAATACTATGGTGAAAGAGATTATCAGGAGGATGGAGCAAGATAAAAATATTCAACAAGACTTGTTAAAATCTAAACTGTCTATCAAAATTGAAGACTTCCAAGAAGCATTGTCCCAAGCTTAGGATAATCATAATGAAAATTTGAAGGGACTGACAAAGTCAATTGAAGAAAAGACTGTTCAGAAAATGCACCTTCAACAAGAATTAGATATCATTATAGGGGAACTTGACCACATTCATAGCTCATTAGGAGATGTCCAGAAGGAAGGTGAAAAGGCCATCTCATATGCTAAAGAAGCACTTAATCATGTTGAAGAAAGAGAGGCTGGTCAGATAAAAAATCTCTAACAAGAAGGTTATGGGACAAAAGAGGCTATCAAAAAAATGAGGTTTTAGATAGAAATCATTTTGTAATATTTGAGAGAGAGACTCCAATTTGTGGATTCTCCTCTATAAAAAAATTTCATAAATGAAAATTATTTTATCTTTAATCATTTATGTTTACACTTTTGCTAAATTATTTTTTTACCTTGGCCATTGGTCCTAGTATGCATAATGGGATAATATTTAGGTTCAATATAGCTTTGACAATAAATTATGAATTAGATCCCGAAAAATATCTATGGCTAAGAATTGATTTAATATTATTTAAATATTTCCATGTGGAATCTTGATCCATGATTTTTATGGTCACAAAATGTAAAACTTGTATCTACATAAGGGGTTTCTTTTCGAGGGAAAAAGTTACCATTACTTGAAAACCCCGTTATAGGGGGCTGTATTATGCAGGGCCAACTAGGGAATATGTTGTATAGCCAAATAGTGGCATCTTTTGACTGATAGGCCTGTTATGTGGGAAACGTATGCAAGGCCGCCTAAGGGCACATGCTGCATAGTCAGGAAAAAAGAGTTCACTAAATTTTAACATTTTTTTGTTGAAAGATAAGGGAAAATAATATTTGGGTGACTCAAGACCACATAGGTGGTTTTTCTGAGGAAAGGAATTTTAAGAATAAAAAGGGCTATTTTAGGCCAAGATAAGTCATGAATAGGAAAAATATCTTTATAAAGATTTGGTGTATGAGTAGTGATAAAATTTTTATCAGAAATGGGAATTTCTAATATCGTATTATATAGTTTTATGTCTTGCGGTGAAGAAGTTGTACTGTGCAGTTTTAAGTAATGCAGTGAAGACATTATACTGTGCAGTTTTAAGTCATGCAGTGAGGACATTGTGCTATGCAGTTTTAAGTCTTGTAGTGAGGGCATTGTGCAGCTTTAATTTAAGGTCTTTAGTTTTGACTAAGAGTATGAGAAAACATTCCCAATTTCTTAATAATTTGTTTGGAAAGATAGTATCATATTCAGGTATTGAAGGGAAAATCGTAAACTGTGATTTGGGAATTTCATAAACCGGGGAAAGATATGGGAAAGAGGGATAAAAGCATTATAGGAAGTATTTTCCCAGAACAAATTTACCATTACTTGACAAACCCGTTATGGGGGATGTATTATACAGATCCAACTAGGGAATATGCTGCATAGCCAAATAGTGGCATATTTTGACTGACATGCCTGTTATGTGGGAATCTTGTGCAAGGCCTCTTAAAGGAACATGCTGCATAGTCTAGAAAAAAGAGTTCTTATAAATTTAATGATCTATTTCCAAAAGTCAAAGAATATATATAGAGATTAAAATTTTCTAAATCATAGAGTTTGGTTTATGGAGAAAGGTACCTGAATATGGAAAGGGTATTTTAAAACAAGATGTCCAAAGAATATGAGGAATATGACTTTTACGAGGTTCTAACCCAAACATAAGAGATATGGTGTCTGTAGTTTTAGATCATACAACTAGGACTAGAAATGGAAACAATATATAATATGTGGAAAATTTATTTCAAGGTTAATTCATAGTGCATCAAACACATGGTGGGGGAAATGTGTAAACCATGGTCTTTAATATTTGGAGATTGTGAGAAAGATAGTGGGATAAGTATGCTTGAATGGCTATTTTAAAGTAAAACTTCTTTTATATTGTTATCAAAGATTAAAGGGGGAAAAGATAAAATAACCAAGAATGAAGTTACCATTATTTGAAAAACCCGTTATGGGGTTTGTATTATATAGTTTCAACTAGGGAATATGCTGCATAGCCAAATAGTGGCATCTTTTGACAGACAGGCCTATTATGTAGGCAACTTATGCAAGGCCTTCTAAGGGTACGTTTTGCATAGTCAGGAAAAAGATCTCTCTGAAATTAGAAATACTTTTACCAGAAACCGTAAGAAAGATTATGATGATCTGAAAATATTCAAAATTAAGAGTATGAAATATGGAGGTTTTATGTTAATTGCATATGGGAAATATTTGACTCTGTATTTTCCATGATTTTGACATCCTTTACATAGATATGACTCATATGTAAAATGGAGACTCTCTTTGTTTCCTCTGAAGTAATATTATGATGTGCAATTTTATGTCATGCAATAAGGACATTCACAAAACCATAAATAATTAAAACACCTTACTTATATAAATAATCCTTTTACCCAATTTCTAAGATCACATGAGGTATGATCAGTGTGAGAAACAAGTAGTAGTAAGAGTCTATTCCATAATACAAAGGTGACACAAATGAAGAATGGGGGTGTTAGATTTCCCAAGTTTCGCTATATGTCTTTTTGGGGAAAGAATCAAATCATACATAATTCTTAAAACATTTCCTATGCACATTGGATTCTTATACAAGAAATAAAGGCTTTTTTATTATGGCTAGACCCATGATTGGAGATCTAGGTGTCATTGTGTATCTCAAAATAGATGAGAATCAAGCCGTACATAGTTCATTAAATAAGAATTCCTAATGTTAATCGAGTTTGACATGAAGAATGGGGGCTTTTGACATGTTCTGAGACAAAGGTAAAACTTAATACATAAAATGGTATAAAGACCAAATAATATATCTTAAGGAAACACTCTATATAGGTTTGATTCATATACAGGAGGAGAAAAGAAAATAAAATGATTTTGTGATTGTGGCTAGGTGAAACAATTGTAGATTTAGGCATCTCTATGTATCTCATTGAAAATGAGAATCAAGCCATACGTAGTTCTTGAAACATGGTCTCTTTGTAGATATGGCTCAGACATAGGAAAGAGAGGGATTCATGTACTACTAAGGAGTAGTGATGTTGTAAATGATATTTGTTTACGGAAGCTTCTAATGTTAAAATAGAGAGCACGTTAGTTGTAAAAATGATGTCATGTAGTTTAACGTCATGCGACAAGGATGAAGATGCTACACATTTTAATGTCATGAAGCATGGACACTTATGGTTATTTTACAGTTTAATGTCTTGTAACTAGGTCATGGGGCTATGCAGATTAAATTCTTTGAGTAAATACATTATACTATGCAGTTTAATGTCTACCAGTGAGAACATTATACTGTGCATTTTAAATTCTTACAGTGAGGATGAAGATATATAATTACACAAATTATTTCTTCAAGAATCTCGCATTGCTAGGAGTTTTAATGAGATCCCCATCCATTGATATTAAATAATAGTCTCCATTTTAATTGACCTTATGTATGGAATAAGGTACTTCCCACTTTGGCTCATGTTTTGGAGGTTTCTTTCTCGGTATCATTGGATTCCTAAGGACCATTACCAATTCTCCTTGGAAGGAATGAAAGAAGGAGAACATTCTTATTAAAATCTTGCTCCATTCTGTTCTGATAGACTTCTAGATGATGTAAAGTATGAAATATTCTCTCGTCTAATCATTCCAACTCATTGAACAATTTCTGAGACCTCTCATCTGTAGACAATTGATCATAGATTGAAACTATAATTGAAGAAAATTTCATTTCAATTGGTAAAACCACTTCGGTTTCATATACTAATAAATAAGGAGTTTCTTGGGTAGCATTACGGGTAGTTGTCAGATAAGCCCATAAAGCATTCAAATGATTATTAGGATATGATTTCTTATCTTTATCCACCATCTTCTGGAGTATATTTGATAGAGTTTTGTTGAAGGCCTCTATTTTTCAATTGTCTGCCACATGATAGTGAGATAAACTGTTGGACTTAATATTATGTTCCTGATGGAACTTTTTACTTCAGAAGAACAAAAATTGGTTCCATTGTCTGTCAAAATAGTATGAGGGACACCAAATCTGGTTATGGTATTAGTTTTGAAAAAAATAATAGTTCTTTTGGCTCTGACTTCCTTGAGAGGTATTGCCTCATTCCATTTAGAGAATATGTTAGTAGCAGTGAGAATATACTTTAATTTCTTAGCCGTGGCTAGAGGATAAGGTCATACTACATCCATTCCCCGTGTGGAAAATGGATTGGAGTATTTAACTGAATGTAGAAACTCTGGGGGTTGATGAGTGAAGTTGGCATGTGCTTGTAAGGGATGACATTTGTTAGTGAAATCTTTACAATCCTGCATCATTGAAGGACAAAATTATCCAAGACTTCAAATCTGATTAAAGAGTCTGTGCCTAGATTGGTGGTCACCACATGCTCTTGAATATACTTATTTCATGATAGCTACAGTCTCTTCTCCCTCAATACATCTAAATAGGATTCCATCAAAGCCTCACTTTTAAAGGATATTTTGGTGGTCTGGACTATCATAAAGTGTGAAATTGGATTCTTGTCGCCAGATCTATTCTTTCTCATCCCTATTGAGTGGAATTACCTCATTTTGATGATATCCCATGATGTATGTTCTCCATATAGTGGTATGACCATATGGTTATGAAGTAAAGAAAATTTCATTAATTTCCCCCATTCTGGTTTGAACAAAATATGAGACCACAAAGTGATGGTTTATGATGATAACTGTCTCATCCCGATTTAGATCTTCCAGGGTTGTACCTACATTAGCCAGTGCATCTGCTTTGGAATTGTTTGATCGTGGGACATAAGACAATGTTGGATCTGAAGGAAAAATTCCAAAACTACCATGAGAGCATGATATTCTACCTCATTGTTCATACAATCTTCTAATAATATTAATGAATAAGGTAATGCGTATTTTTTCTCGGGAAATAAGGCCAATTCCAAAACCAACCTTATTGAGTTTAGGATTTTCCATTCACTTTCCTGTTGGACTTCTAGAAGCACCATCAAAATGCATTTCCCATGTTTGGGAATTATCTTGAATATAGAAGATCTCTTTATCAGGAATTTTAGTATTAAAAGATGTATCTTCTGTAGATGGATGATCAGCAAGGAAATCAGCCAGAGCTTGGCCTTTTATTGCCTTTTGAGGCACAAACTGGATACCAAACTATTCCAAAATAACCACCCACCGTGCTAGACTCCCTATAAGAATAGGATGACTGAGAATAAATTTATGCATATTATTACGAGATACCAATTAGACCTCATGATGTTGCAGGTGGTGTCTCAATTTCTGAACTAAAAAGATTAATTCTAGGAAACACTTTTCAATATTTGAATATCATGTTTCCGCATCAAGCATAGTACGACTGTGATAGTAAAGGTTGTTTTCATTCCCAGCATCATTCTTTTGGGTGAGGAAGAAACCCAGTGATCACTATAAAGATGCCATTAAGAGAATAAGTGGTATTACTTCAACATGTGGCATGAGTACCAGTAGATTCAAGAGATATTTCTTGAGGGTATCAAATGATTCTTGTAAATATTCATTCCATTTTTAGGTAACTCCTTTCTTCATTAATCTGGTGAAGGGTAAACACTTGCCTTCCAAATTGGCGATAAAGCACCGAATATAGGCCATGTGTCCTTGGATTCATCTCAATTATTTCAAATTGCAAGTAGGTAACATACCAAGGGTTGATTTTGTTTTCTCAGGATCAACTTTGATACCACTATGGCCACAATAAAGCCATGGAATTTTCCTGTGGTTACCCCAAAATCACATTTCAAGGGGTTCATCTTCAAACTTTGTTGTCGGGGTTTATTGAATATGATTTCCAAATCATCCAAGTGATTAGAACATTGTCAGTATTTTACCACCAAATCACCCACATAACAATCAAAAAATCTTTCTAAAAAGGGTTTGAAGATATGGTGCATGGAATGTTGGTATGTTGCACCTGCATTCCTTAAGCCAAATGGCATTACCTGATAGAAAAACACACTTTAAGGAGCTCTAAAGGCTATAGATTCTTCATTATCTGGGGCCATACGAATTTAATTATTCCCAGAGTATCCATCCATGATGGAAATAGCTTCATGTCTAGTCGTTGCATCAATTAGAAGATCTGTAATCAGAACTAGAAAATATTCTTTAAGAAAATTTCGGTTAAGATATCTGAAATCAATACATACTCTAATTTTTTCATATTTCTTTTTAACTAGGACAATATTTTCCAACCATTTGGGATACTAAACTTACCAGAACAATTTATCCTTCATAAGCTTGTCAACATCAGCTACAATTTTAGAGGCATGAGTTGGGTGTGTTCTCCTTGTTGCTTTCTTAAATCCCCAATGTTCTTCTAGAAAACCCAAATGTGGGTGGCTACATCAGTATTAAGACATGGAATTTATGTATAATTCCAATCAAATATATCTCGATGTTTCTTTATGAAGGAAGTATACACCTCTTGCTCTTCATAGGTCATGGCCGCACTAATTAGAGTGGGGCATGGATCTTCTTCTATACCCAGATTTATTTCTCTGAGCTCATCCATAGAGGTAGATACACCTTCTTCAAATGTTGGAGGAGAATCCTTAAGATCTTCCTCTTCTTCATCATTACGTGTTACCTCTTCTATTCCCACATTTATAGTAGATGATGAGGCAAAACTTCGAGAGTTAGAGGTGGAATTAATATTTGAACATCCCAAGGAAGAGGCCACCATATATGACCTCACTGATGAGAAAGGGTCTTCTTGTGGTATTAAAGAGGGAGTGATGGATTGAAAATAAACTTCTTTGCAATCCTCTATCATTTCTACACGTTCTTCTACTCTGATTAACGAAGTAGAGGCTTGTTGAAGTTCATCAGATGAAATGAGAATATCTCCATTCACGATTTCATCATTACTTAGTGGATCAATAATTTCTTCTATGTTGTCAGGCTCAATTTCCACAATTGACATTATGGAAATTACTGGACTAGTCTTCGGATTTTTTTACCCTTTAAACTTGATTGATGGGTAACACATAACCTTTACTCAAATGTATGAATGGATTGTCTAGGTTCTTTTCCGGTCCATTTGGATCATTAACTCTGCATATCTCCTTTATCATGGGCTTTGTTCGTTTTGTGTGATAAAAATCCGCCACATTGTATTGAGATTCACATGTTTCGAATAGAGACATGTCACCATACAATTTCCCAATTTGACCATTGAAACAGTACTTCATAAATTGGTGGTATGGAAAAGGTAGGGCTGAATGTTGATGAAACCAAGGCCTTCCAAGAAGAATATTGAAGGCTATGTCCTAACGAAAAACCATGAAATCTGAATTACATACAAGATCTCCAAACTGATTTCTATGTGTAATATCATACAGAGTGTCTTGTTCATTCTTATAATATCCTTGCAACATTAAATTCCAATGAGAAAAGTTAGATTCAGTCAAGAATAGTAGATGAATTGTATGAACGGTAATGAGGTTGACTCTAGAGCCATTATCAATGAAGTCTCGTTGGATGTCTAAATCATTGAACATTCCAGATAAATACAAATGTTTGATATGTCCATGTACAACAAAGTCTTCATCTTTATCTGTAAAAGATATGAATACATGACATTCTTCATGATCATTCTTTATATCGTAATCCTTAGTAGCAGAAACTTTAGTTTCAAACTCTTGAGTACTTGACAAAGCCTAAATGAGTGCCTCTCATAGATCTTTTGACAAATTCAAAGCATCCAGAATTGGCCACTTGGCTGGTACTTGAGCCAATTTTTTTAATACATCATACTTTTGGTACAAAGGTCTGTGTTTCCCAGCATGAAGTAGTGGTTTTGCAGGTGATTTGGAAATTGTGGCTTCTATTGTAGATGTACTCTATATTAGAGAAGAAGCTATAAATACTAATGATATTGGTAAATTAGACTAACTAGGCATGTTCATTTGATGATAGAAAGAAGGTGTGGCTTTTAATCAGTCTTCCAAAATAATTGTGTCAGAACCGAACCTGTCTTCCATGGACGAAACTCATTGTTCTTGTTTATCCCACTGAAGGTCCCTCCCATGAGTTTCTGCGTCATATATGATTTTCGCAGGGGTAGAGTTAAAATTTTGTTTTTTAGAATTCGAACGTCATCCCATGTATGCTCGACCATGGAATCTTCCTCTTTTTCCCCAATATATTACAGAGAATTCTAGCTCATTATAATTAGAATCTCCATTGGCATAAGGATCTGTTAAATGGATAACATTAACAGAACCAAAGATGAGTTCTTCATGTGAATAATATTCCTTTTGATAGGTTAATTTTTTTTGTGCCTTTTGGAGGGGTGGTGCTCATGCTTTTGAAACTGATGGCATAAAATCTCCCAGAGTCAAGGATATCTTGGGCACCGACATGAGCTCTTTTCTTCTTATTGCTATTTGTCATTATGATCACTTCTCTCCTATGAACAATGACCTTTTGATGAAGATGTTTTTTATGTGGTAGGAGTGGCGGAGGACACAATCAGTTGTTTCAACTATTTTAGTAAAATAGCATGAGTCCATTTGATCATTTTCATGGTCATACAATCATCATATTTCTGCACATTCTTACTTTTAACCTCTTCCCATTCTCCCTCTTCCTCTGGATTTGTAGCATTAACACATGATACTTAAGTAGTTTAACTTTTCAATTTCACTTGTCTAGAGTCTACGAACTTTTGCAGAAGGTCTTTTAAAATAAAGAACTCTTGAATGGGGTGTCCCAACATCTGGTGAAAGGGACAATAATTCAGAAGATCTTCAACTCCTTCTTTATTTGGTTTCTTGGGACTTGGCAATTGAAACAAATTGTTTTCGAGTGCTGATATGAAATAAGTAGGAACTTGTTCATTACTAGAAGAATAAACATTATTCTTTAACACCTCAAATTGTTTCCGCCTTTCATCTCTTTGATCATCTTGATGAGACGGTCATTGTTGCTGATGCTCAGGAGGTGGACCTCTTCATTATGATGAGGTTCTTGAAGTAGAAGCAGGTACAAGTGCTTGCTTAAGTGTTAATATAGATTCTTCTGCCTTTCCTATCCTCCTCCTCGGAGCTGATTTATTAATACTATTATTAGATTTTGTTTCTATTATAGATTCTTCTATCTGCTAAGCGATTGAAGTAAGGTCTTGAATCCCTCCTGTGTATTTTATAGGGATAAATGTTGTGCCTAATTCATCACGCTGATTTTCCACACAAATTGGCATCAACTCTTCTTGAGAGAGTGCTAGAATTAAGGAATATGTTAATCCTTTCCATCATTCAATGAAATGAGAAACTCTTTCATTCATCCTTTGTATACAATTGATAAGATGAAAAACTGTCATTTTTGGTAGCATTGAGCTAAATTGAAGAAGGAATTTCTGACAGATATCTTCCCAACCAGTAATTGATTGGGATGGTAAGCTAGGATACCAAACAGAAGTTGGTCCTTGTAATGCCTGCACAAAACACCTAAGCTTAACCTCTTATTGTTGTTGAGAAGTTCTCATCATAGAACCACAACGAGAAACAATATGTGTTAAGTGTTGTTCCAGATCTATTGAACCAATAAATATTTGGAATGTGGTATTCACAAAATTTGGTGGGGGATGAATTACATCCACCCATTCAGGGAAATCTCTCTTTTCCAGATGAACTGGTGCATATCGTTACTCCATATCTTCCAATTGAGTTTTTAATGCCTCAATTGTGTTCATAAGCACTTGGGGAAATCCGAATGAGCTGGAACCTATGCAGGTATAGCTACTGGATCTTGATATGGGGAAACAACTGGTAGAACCACTGATGGTGGTGCTGATATATGCCTTGTTAACCCATGGGAACAGGTTGATAAGTATTTATATGGTCATTCCTTGATTTAGTACCCAATGGAGGGAATTCATTATATGCATTTTTAGTTACTGCAAATCCTCTTTGCTGAGGAGCTTCTACAAGATTTTCATGTTGAGGACTTTCATAGGGAGTTCGTCAGGAAGAAATGATATTTCAAAGTAACTCTGTATTGAGTCTTTTCAACTCCTTCATTTCCTCTTCTTTCTGTGAAAATATTTCTTCAAGCAAAAGAGATTGACTTTCTCTAGAATAAAAGTGAGATAAAATCTGACTTTTTCCTTTTCACTTGTTAAATGCCTTTCGGAGAGGGGGGAGTTGGTTATTTGAAGGCATACCTAAATTTTGGGTAAGCCTCTAATTTCGGGTGCACACACCTTCTTCATTTGCCTCAGTGTGTACCGTATTATGGATAATAATTTTATCTTCTGACTCTCCTAATTTGGATTTATTTTCTGTAAGATCTTCTACAATGGTGTTAAACACATTTATCGAGGCGTAATGGATCAGTGGTGTTCTATCAGTGTTTCTGCTAGATCTTCTTCCTTTGTGTCTTCCATGAGACTATGTTCTCCTATATAAAGAATTACATGGAACTATTTGGTAGATAGTAACCTGAAGGGAATAATTGGATAGTTCAGATGTATTCTTTCCTTGTCGCTTCTTCCCTAATAGGGAGAAAACTGACTTCGATTTAGGAGATCATTGCAGATGTAAAAAAGCCCCCAGCCCTGCATTATTGGGTTTTTCCTATTCTTCTTCTTCAAATTCTTGAACTTTGTTTAATGAACATGAATATTGAATTATATGAACCCCTAACCTTGTAAGATAAGGTGATTCTTGAACTGCTATAGTTGAAATTCGTGAAATGACTCTTCTGATTTTGCAGATTTTGCTTCGGAAATTAGCTTTGTGCATCATCCGAAAATCACTCAAATCATCTATTTTAGAAGATCTCTATTCTATTTCAGACATTTTCATTATATGATGCCTGATATCCTCTAAATGGGATGCCTGTTCAAGATTCTCAGAGGCTTGATGTAAAATTAACTCAATAACTTCATTTCTTTGGGCTTGATTCGGATGAGATCTAGTTGAGGCATGTTTTTTAGAGTACATTTGAATACATAAAAAACATATTTATTGTGGCGGACCTAGGAAATAACATTGAATAAGACCACTTTTGTCGAACATTGCTGATTTTGGAGTGCAGTGAAATGCAATGCTACATAGGCACCCCATACTTTGATATGAACACTATATGGGGAATTAGAAATTAATTGGTGTAGTCTCCTTAGAGAATTGATAGAAGCACACTGAAGGGTTATTTGTTGTTTTTCAACCTTTGGATGATGGGAAACTAAGAGATATGCCATGTCAATTTGGCACTGCAACCCTTTTATAACCATTACATGATTTTGATATTCATCATATGGTAATACATTGGTTTTCAAATGACGAAGAGTTTTCAATAATTTGAGGTGGATATCATGAATTGAATCTTCTGTCATCAATTCTAGAATGTTATACTAATAATTTTCCCAATGCTAGAACATGACTGGTATTTCTCCTTTAGCTAATTGTTTCCTCGTGTTTAACACATCTTTGTCATCTTTCACTAGAGGTTTCTTCACTTGGTCTAACCATGGTGGATGCTCTGTATTAGAAGACAAATAACCCAAGGGAGGTTCGGAGAATGCCAGTTCCCTTAATATGACTTCTGGTTTAGAAAGCTTTTCACCCGTAAATGACATGGAATCAGACATGGCTGGTCTTGTGTTTTCAAGTGCCTCGAGATTGGAGGATTCTCTCATCGCTACATTGTCAATTATGGAATTATCTTGACAATGCGAAGTACTATTTAGGATAAGACTTTTGCATCAAATTCCATCATGAGGAGGATCACCATGACAGATTACAGTAAGGGATAAATCATATTTCTCCTTGGATGTCTTGCCACATGGAGGGTTTCCATGGTTCTCATCCACAGATGGGTACTCTGGATTGACCTAATTTTCATGATGAAAGCCTTCATGATGATGTGTCCGATGAGGAACTTCATATTTACAACTACCACTCCCATAATTTGGTAATGATAGGATAAGATCTTGAGCAGAAACATATAAATTTCTGAGGGCTTCAAGAACTCCAGTATTAAGAGGAGCCACATTGCATCTTATCTCTTTATTTCCCAACAATGCTTGGTTAGACTTTTTCATGGATGTTCTCTTATACATAGTTGGGGCCACTTACAGGGAAAATTTGTTATAATGGGTAGTTATATGTTCCTTCATTGGATTGGTTACCGGAACAGACCGATTACCTATAATTGGAATGGTTGTATGTTAATGATCTTGTTATCCGTATGATATGGCGGAGTACGCCCCATGACCCTTATGGAATGGAACAGAGGCATGTATCTGATCTGGGATGGAATGATAATGTGTCATCCCATGTGTTGGGAAAGATTTATGTGTTTATTCCCCTAATACAGTTGATTTAATTGTTAAAATATCCTAGCATGCTTCTAGAATATGGGTAGGGATTTGCATCTGCCATTTCACCATTGATAAGATGTATTTGGTGACTTCAACGGCTGAAATGGAAATATAAGACCATTCCGTATTAGGATTAACTATATGTGCCTAATCCTATCCTCATTTTCCTGTTAATGGATATTGACAATACTCATTCAATGGGGAAAAGAGTTGGGTCTGCCCCAAATTTGTTGTCGGAGCATTCCGACTAACTTCTCTGGGTGCTACCAAACGAGACTGTTGGCAGGATTTATGAACATTGGCAAGTGTATGTGTCAGTTGATAGTTTCTCTTCGAGTATGGTTGATGGACTTCCTTTAATACATGAAGACGATAATGCTGAGAGAATTGGTGATTGTAATCAGGTGTATGTTTCTGTTTACTAGTTTTCACCAAATTAGATTGGAGAGCTTCTTTAAATGAAGTCAAATGAGCCTGCTGACTAGTTGATAACTTATAAGCAGGTGTATGTTCCTATTCAAGGTACTCCACTGGGTTTATCTTGTGGTATTGGTTGGTTTCTATTAGATGAACCTGCTGAGCAACCAAATTAGGACGGACAATTGTTTTTGCATGCTTGTTGTTTTCTGTCAAGATAATTTTATGGGATTGTCTAACAGAGGAAGAGGTGATAACCTGCTCCATGATAACCGAACATTGTCCCTGGCAGTTTTTCTTGAATGACTGGGTCTGAGATACCTGGTCTGAATGTCCAGAGGAAACACCCCCATCATGTTGGGGGTACACTACCGTATGATTCTTGCAGTGATTGCTAGTGGGAGTCCTTAGGAAAGACTCATTCATTTTTAAATGGAGGCCTTGAGTGACCTCTAGATCCACTTCAATGTAGTATGGGTGAGATTGAATATTAAATTACAAGGATAAGGACCCTAAATGGTTGGATATGGTGGCTGGAACTTTTTCCTTCTTGATCATTGGTCTTCGTTGGCTAGATGATTGAGGATTGTTGTTGACCTGGAGGGCCTGTCGAGCATTCTCCAAAGTCAAGATTGTATCATTCTAGCGATATTCCTTTACCATAACATTAGAGTCCCAACGTTGAAGATGTTGGGTTGGTGAAAATGTCCTTCCCGTGGATAGAGATCCATCTTGAGCAGTAGTTGGGAAGTTCAAATATGTTGTTTTGAAGAAATCCAATCTATGGATTGAAGGTAATTCTATGGAAAACATGAAACAACAACAAGTTATACTAAAACAACAACTTTTTAAATGGATACATGTGTGATTGATTCTTTTTTCTAGAATTCAATTATCAATTGATAGTGTCCTAACATGTGGGTAACATTATTAACTTGGTTAAGGATTTACGTTGGGTTCACCATTTTTGTTTCGTAATTCCATGAAACATGTGTTCTAGATTTTAGAATCATTGTTTCCAAGAAGTTTTCATTGGATTTATTCCTGGAACCGGAAAATTCCAGTAGTTCTTTATCCAAAGAGGTCCTACTTTCCAAAGGCATTCATTCGTTATGTTTTTAACTTTATGATACTTAATAACATGCGTTAGTCGAGAGGGTGGGAGGTCGGACTCATCACACCCTTTTGGGGGTAATTATTGTCTACTCTGGAACTCTCTTTGTAAAATTAAAATATTTTCATAAATCCTTATTAATTCACCAAGAATATCATAAGTATCCCTTGGAATTTAAAATCACTTATTAACATGTGTAAATTTTTTTGAATCATTAGTATTAATTCAAGGTTCTGCATTAATGGAAATATCTATATGTATTCGAGGTTTTCCATTAATAGAATCTTCTAATATACTGCTTAGTGATTCTTTTAATTATCATTGTGATGATACTGGGCATTAAGAAACTCATTGTGGAACTCTATAATTTGATTTTTATCCATGGAGATGAAGGGTTTATTTGATTTTGGGATCGTGCCCATAAGATAGGCTACCTATGTATCCTTCAAAAAGGAATCTGAGCCCTCATAGTTTGGTGCCACTAAATGGGACACATCATACCTTTTAAGGTCATGTGATAAATACCTTTAATTAGAATGTTCTTAGTTGAAAATTAGTGTGGGACGTATGCTGAATCATCCCAAGGTACTTGGAAAGGATATTAGTTTCCAAGTAGGATCAGACCTTATTGGGAAAATATCCCATAGAGAACAGGGTTGATTTGAAGTGTTGGGTTTGAACCTCAAGGAGGTGTCCTACATATCCCATATAAATGGGAATCAAATCCCAAGTAGTTTGATAAGTCTCATAGGAGAGTATGGTTCTGAGAGAGATGAGTTTGTAATTACATCCTGAAAAGGATTCCTTGAGGACTTGGGGATTGAATTTGGGGATTATTTCTTAAAGAGGATGCCCAAATTGGTGGAATTAGGGTTGGATTCCAGAGGAGGATATCTAATGAGTTCAATCCTTGAGAAGGATTCCTCTATATCCTGGTCATGTTGAGAATCATAGTTCTCATAGTTTCTTGAATTGTGAAAATGTTGTGATCATGAAAAATCTCTAAGCCCATGTGATTCATGCTCGGTGTAATAAAAAATAGAATTTCAAAGATTCAACAAAGGCATTCACACTTTCAAATATTTCCTCCTCCGCTAGTGGAAGACAGAGCACCTATGGTGTCCATGGTGAATGAGGTTGAGGTGACCATGAAAGCGGGTGAGGTGACGATCCTTCCATCTGTTCTATTTATATTGGACAAGGGTCCAATGTACAAATGGAAGGGATGAATGTGAGGGGATTACACCAGAATGTCTGTTATGAAAATTTATTTTGGTAATGGAGTGAGACTTCCCCTATGCTTGCAAAAAAAAGAAATTGTGAAGTGTACCTTCCATACCAGGGACCTTAGGATTTGGGTCGCCTCTTTGAGAAGGGAGAGGTCAAGACCCAAACCCTCCTCCAAACCAGGAACTTCCCAACACTCTTTGTGGGAGAAAGGTCCATGTTACTGAGGATATGAAAACCCATAGACTTTCCATGAATCCTAACCCCATTGTGAAAAAAATGTTGGAAACCTATGACTGTGGAAATAAAAACCCATATAAGAGACATGTTGGTGTACCTTTTCCAAAGGTTTGATAAGTCAGGTGGTTTTGGGGGAGGTCTCAATAGAATCACTTTTAGACAAGGGAGACAGCGAAGAAGAATCATTTCCATGAATGGATTTGAGGAAGTCTTTATGGATTTGTAAATTTAAGAGAGTGAAGAAATTAAGTGAATCACAGAGGGGTTCCCAAGTAGAGAAGGGCGTGCAAGTATGGGTGCGCAATTACACTTGGGTGACCAGATGTTCACTTAAGTGACGAACAACCTGTATGGTAATACTTTTTGTGAGACCTTTCTCAAGCCTTAAAGAGTATTCATAGGTGATCCAAGAAGTGGGGTGCTCAAGTTCCTATGAAAGGAATGGGTGGAGCCCAAGTATTTCGGACTTGGGGAGGTTGGGCGCTTTAGGCATGCAAGTGTTATGGTTTTCAAACACTAAAACGAATTATATCCAATGATCCTCTCTTAAATCATCTTCTAAAGGTGTTTAAGAACTACCTTGAATGTTTTGTAAGACTGGTGTGAAGTACTAGGGTGATGAGAGCAGCAATTGGTCTTCAAGTAAATTCTTCCATTCAAATGAGGGCCCCAAGGATCTATTTATAGGAAAATCAGTGACCATGGGAGAAATGATTTGGGTGTGTAAGTAAACTTGCACCCTATATAGGAGTGTATAAGTTGTCTATGTAACATATTGGGGTGCGCAAGTAGGCTGCGCTCCATGGGTGTTTTTTCTTGACTAAGGCGATTCAAAATCTATGCCTTTGGAAATTTTTTTTTTATTTATGTATTTTCCCATTTTCATTCTAAGGTAATTCCCTTTGCCATTTTTTGTCTCTTTAACGGAATAGAGTGTCAACAAATTCTAAACATAAATATTTGTATTTTTTCAAAGATAATAAACTAGTAGGTACTTTGGGATTCATATTACTTGTTTACATTTGAACGTAACAAAATAAGGCACTAGCTCTGGGAAACTGGGGTCGGTTCCTTACAACCAACATATCTTTTGTGCGTACAGTGAACTATCACCTCATAAAAAGATGTCATTCATTTATCTTTTACAACCTATCATGGTTGGGATTTTTGAATCTCATACTATTTTTATAAGATATATATATATTTTTTTCTTTATTCATTTGGAATTTATATATAACACATACCTTAGTTGTTTCAATTTTTTTAAAATACAATAATTTCGTTTTTGGACGTGTGGAATATTGCCTCCTCAAAGTGGTGTGATAAGTTAAAAAATTCCATGGAATGTATTATATATTTATTTAATTAAAAATAGGTGACATAAAAAATATTTATTATATTTTGGAAATAATAACCTTTTGTAAATTTAATAAATCATTTTTTATTACCCTTTCACACACTAAAAACGTTATAACATCCTTCATGGACTTGGGGACTACCACATCCTTCTTGTGAGGTGGCTCTTTTAATATCAGAAGAAATATTTATATAAGAATATATGATTATATAATATTTTATTTTTTATATAATGATCATTCTTGAAATAAAAATGTTACATATCTTTTTCCATAATGATCATTAAAAAATGATAATGTCACTCATGCGTATTTATGACCTATCATCTCCAGGATTGAATATTGGTTAATTTTTCATAACTGTAATTCATTGGTTTTAAAAGTATAATTCATGTAAAAATATGATACTTATTTCATTATTATTATTCTCCATTTATTTATATAATTCACCCATTTACCATAGTTGACCAACCAATGTTTTTTTTGACACATAAATTTAATATGGTCAAAACACCAGACATATACATAATTGTTTAAGTAGTTTTTACATCATTGTTATAGGTGAAGTAAAAGTAATAATATATTTTTAAATTGTTATAATAAAATTAAATAATTTACATATATTTATTATTCAAGAAGATAGAGGAGAAGGATGAAAAATTGGACTCACGGTTTGCGGTTTCGTCTCAATTTTTGTTCCACTAAGAGTTATTTGTTGTTATGCACCTAATTAATTTTATATGGTGTATCTAATGAGATATTATTTATTATATATTTAATTTCATTTATTTGATGATATTAAATTTTTCAATGAATTTTATTTTTTCATAGATCTCATGATTAAAAATCTACTCAATATGTAAGTGAATCGTGTCTTACTTTTACATTCATGAGGCACGTGTCATAATCACCATTTATTTATTTATTTTTTGGGAATATAATATACATTTAGATTTATTATATCATGAATTATATTATCATTATTTTATATAAAATGTTCATATTATTATTATTAATTTTTGGGTTTCTGAATCATATGTTACTACAGTTGTAAGGGGATTTCTAGTGTCACTTTTATTTCTATGAGAATTATTCCATGTTAACTAATTATTTGTGTTTTTTAGTTTGTCTATTTACCATTAATTTATTTTATGATTCCTATCCTTAAATTTATGGGTAATTATATATCAATGTTATTAACTATCTTTCATGGGGACTACAGTTTCAATGTTACTGTAGTGGTAAGAGTATTTTTTCACAATTTTCTTTATTTGAGATAATTCTTATGTTATACACATATATTCTATTAATAGGTTTATATAAATATCCATCAAAATAAGATATAATGAATATTATTATTCTTGGTCAATTATAACTATCTTTTAATTTAATTCCTTCATTGGGATTATGATTAAAATGTCTCAAAGTGGTATGGGATGCTTTGGAATGTTTAAAGGTTATTTTCCTCATGATTGTTATTAATGTAATTTGAAGGTTACTTCCATTCCTCAACATAAAAACTCTTATTTTAACTTATCCTCCATTGGGGATATTTTATATTGATATTATCCACATTCATTATTTGGATGGATTATTTTTGTTTCAATGATATTTTTATGAATGTTGTTTATTTTCTACTAGTTGATTATGTCCTAAAGAGATTGTTCTGACACCCATTTCATTTACATGGATTAATCATGTTTTCAATGAAATTTTTATGGAACCAATTTATTTTACATGGGTTAATCATGTTTCAAATATATTTTTTTATTTAAACCATTTATTTTCCATGGTTTAATCATGTTCTAAATAGATTTTTATTTCACCCATTTCCATCCCATGGTTTAATCATGTTATAAAGAGATTATTATGGAACCTATATCTTTTCCATGATATAATCATGTTTTTAAGAGATTTTTATTTAATTTTTTTTTATGGATTAATCATGTTATTTAATGGGTTATTATTTTATGGAATCTTTTATGTGTGATTATTTTGCAATAGTACATGGAAATTTGATTGGTGGTTACATGATAAACTAATGACAGGTGGTTTCCTGACAATCCAATGATGGGTGGGTATATCAAATACCTCCAATGAATTGGTTATGTAAGTAAGATATATTGACATTCAATTTCTATGTTTGAAAGTATGGAAGTCGACTGCATGGTCATTCCATTTATAAGATTGAAAAGTATAATGATGTCCCAAGAAACATTTTTTTGTTTTTATTTATTCTTGTTATATGTTTATAATATTTCTAATGATCAAGATTGATATCATAAGTATAATTATTCTTTATTATAATGACCCAATTATTTTCCATGTTTTTATATTTTATGGTTCAAGTTTTGATTAGTGTGAGTTATTTTATGATTATCTTATTTCTATTATCTATTTTAGCATACCCTTATGCACTGTTATTCACATTGATGATATTTAATTATTAATTTTAATGTTTACCCCTACTCAGCATTTGATATCACCCTTATTGTGTTTTCTTTTCCATGATTAATAAATTATTATGTTCAAAAATTTATTTCTATAATATATTTGACAAGGATTATGTTGATTACTTATTGTGAAATAAGAAATATGGGAATAATAGGGGATGATGTTCAACATTACGAACCAGTGGTATAAGATTCTAGGTTGATGTGAATTATTTATGTAGGATTTTCCCTAATTATATAAAACTATAATCCTAAAATTTCCTCTAGTATTTATGGTTTACATGTTTTTTGTTTGGTTTTTTATGGTTTATATGAGAATTTGGGGTCAAAATTGTCAACATCAAAGCCGATAGTGTATATTTTTGGAGTTCAGCACAGGGTCTGGCAGTATGTTTTCTAGGTTGTGATATTTTTATCATCTAATAGATTCCCAAATAACTTCTAAAATTACATTATATCATCCTAGAAGCCTCATTTTATGCAGATCATAAACCTTTTAATGTTTTAGTGCAAACAAATGGAGGATTCCCAAAGAAGAGGTAATGATCTTCTAAAAGTGTTTTTATTTTATTTTCACATCCACCTCCATAAATTTCTATAATACCATGATTAAATAATAACCTATAAATATTCCATATACTAAGATTATTTTATGTAAATTTTCGACCTAAAACTTCACACAGTTTTGTTAAATTGCTTACGAAATTATTGTTCAGGTGTATGGCGGACTACCACCTTGTGAACCGATGTCCTTCATTTTCTTCCATTACCAACTTCCAAGGATGGGAATAATGATTAATATTTAGTTTATATATGATATATAATATATTTATAATTTTAGTATGATTATGTAATTAGTATATTAATCATACCTTCATGTTTTACATTTTTTGGGAATATGATAGAGTTTCTCATGTGTATAGCAGGCTACCGCCTCACAAAGCTATGTGATTCATTAACGCCACACATGGTATATATTAAAGAGGATTTAAATTGAAATATGTGATCAATATGACATAAAAATGACATATAAATTATAATATATGTATAAATTACTTATCTTTCAATCAATCCTATAAGAAAATTGAAACCTCATCCATGCATACGTATGACTTACCATCACCATGAACGGAGTATTTCACTTCCAATCTCTAAATTTGTTGGATTAAACTAGATACATATATACTAACTATGTATGATATTTATATCATTTTTTTCTATTTTGGAAATGATCAAATCCTAGTCGACATAATAGGAATAAAAATTAATAATTCAAAAAATAATTAATATCATGTCAATTAACACATATAAAAATGAAAATAATGATGGATTATTAACAAACATGGACATAAGATCTTAAAAAAGGATCATATATGGTATTGAAAATATTAATATGGTTATGGGATAATTTAATAATATACTTGAAACCATTACAAGTGTGGTTTATTGGAATTAAACCAAAAGTATGTGTAAGGAAAGTGATTTTATATAAATTTATATTCCATTGAGAATTATTTGTTATTATGCACGAGTTAACTTTTATGTGGTATATGTACACCATTGAAATATAATATTATGAATAATTAATTATTCATTTTTTTTATTAATGCTTCAGTTTTAATTATTTCCTCCAAATGGATTTGATTTTGAATTTATCAAGTTATATAAGTTATAGTGAAATGTCATATTATTTTGTGATTAATAACTTTCTATTAAGAAAATAACATTATTTTCATAAATTTTTATTAGAAATTAAATTTATTTTATATATCCATATTCGTGTGTGATGGATATTATTATTTCATAAATTTATACCATTTTCATATACGGTTTTTACATTGAAATTTACTTAATAATTGTGGCCAATTTAGGGGTTTACCTACTAAGAAAGATTATATAGATAGTATTGTAACAAAGTATGTTATTGATATATTAAGAAAGCTTATTCATGTTATGATAGATAACCTTTCCCATATAGAGCAACCTATTCCACTATGATATTCTCTTATGCTAGATCGCTTCATGCGTTAGTGACACAATAATTTAGTGGGACTATAGATCTAATTGATTCTAAGAAATGGATTAAGTCTTCAGAAAATATAGTTATGAAATTGGGATATAGTTATACTTTTATTGTATTGTCTCAATGGAAATACTGACAAATGGTGGTCAATGATCCAGAATACTGGGTATAAAGAAGAAATGAAACCCATTGAATAGAAAACTTGTAAGAATGCATTCATTGAAAAATATTCACATCACAAGAAAAAACTATGATGAATATAAATTTCCTTAGTTTAATGAAAAATGAGGAATAATTTTTTACAAATAATGAAGCTTCCATTACATGGTTTTTGAGGTATGATACATATTTCATATGAAATAGAAAGTGCTAGATTAGTTGTTTCTTCAAAGGGAATATGCCAAGTCTCTGAATGGAACTAGTGTCTCAAAACATTTATTAATATGATGAAATTATTTTATATTCTATCAAAAAAAAATTCTCATCTTCTTATGGCCTCAAAGTTAATCAAGTGTTTAAGAGGATAGTAGAATAAATGATTTATAAAGCGAGTAAGGAAACAATGGATTTTCTCACATGTTATAACTGAGGAAATAATCTCCATGGGGAATTATTTAAAAGATTGTGAATTTTATAAATGTGAGGAGATAAGGGTCATTATGAAAAAGGATGAAAAATAAAGGAAGATAAGACAATTATTTGGTGTGTCGAATTTAGTGAAATGTGGCACTATGAAAATAAGTGTCTCAAGCATCATCGGAAAATATCTCAGAATAAGCTAAGGTATCATGATAAAACGTATTTTTATTAATATAATCTAGGTTTAATGATTAATGTTATTATGTATTTTGATCTATAAAATATTTTTGAAATGAATTTTGTTGATTATATTCTCATAACATGAGCTATGAAATATATAAGGATGGAACTATATAACTATTTATAAATGTATTTCAAAGAATGTATTGTATAGAACCATGAAAATTGATGCAGTGGAAAGTTGAACTACTTGGAAAAAACATGATTGAGGAAACTATGAACCTTAATATGTTCTTAATATTGAGATAATTATATTGGGATAATGTGATGACTGATATAGATACAGTAAATTAGACAGTACAGACCACATTGGAATTGATTAATTATTTTTTTTAAAAATCCATTTATACTATAATTAATTGAGTCAAAATCATTTTTGTATTTAATTAATATATTCAATAATCTATTTTTTATTTAAGTAATAAGCATTAATTCATGTTTTCAATAAGGTTTTATGGTTATTGTTATTATTACTATGTATCAAGAGAATACATGATGAAGGTATTCACACTATTTGTATGTGATGATTAAGTGATACTTCATGTTATTTGAGGTATTAATGCAAATTTTATTTATTAAATTTAGTGAACATATTTAAAATATATAGATTTTAATAACTTTGAAGTGTTATAATGTTAACAATTTATGAAATGGTTTAAGTTGATCTATGGATAGGCTTTTAGAGATTATTTATTTCTTAACCATATGATGCAACATGTGCTAAGAGATTACATAGAAATAGTTAATGAAATAACCAAAGAATAATATTTTTCATAAGAAATTTATCGAGTCAGAATATTTCTAAATATTAGATGAGAGTGAAATAATTACTCAACTCTATGAAAAGGGTCTTGGAAACCACTTTTGTCCTATTATCATCATTTTATGCTATCAATGAACATTTTCACACATCTGGATTGCGTCTTTAAATCCATTAACACTATAATGAACATGTTTTATATCACTCTCCCTTAGTATTAGAGTGTTATTTTTATATTCCATGTCTATGTTTTGATTTCCAACATATGTTCTTCTATCTTGAAACCTAGTGATGTGATTATTCAAGATGACATTTATGCATCCCTTTCATTCATATTAAGAGGATGTTTTATTTAATAATTTAATATGTGTGTTTTTAAAAATTGTTTCTTCCAAATAAAAAACCCTTGATTTTTTAGATCATGTTTAAATTGTAGGGGTGAAATTTTTTTAATGTGGGAGAATGTAATAAACCGAATTTCAAAAAGAATAAAATTTTATTCAATAGCGTGTATGACACACAACAACAAGAATATAAGGGAATACAATATCCTAATATATTGAAATAAATTTAATTTTTTAAATATGTTAAATCTATTCTATATAACTCATTACCCACAATGTTTAGTTTATATTTTATTACACACTATTATGAATTTTTGTGATGGCATGTATTGCATGCATGACTAAGTTTTACCAATAATATTATTAATATTATTATTTAAAATTAAATTTAACTCGAATTCATTAAGACAAAAGTTATAAATAAGATTATCTAAATTATAAAAACATGTGGTTGAATTTATTGGAAACTGATGAATATGAAATGAATTTAAAACAATTGTATATAAATTAATTTTTTATAAAAAACTATTTTTATGCACCTAAATAATTTTATCAAATTATATCAAATTAATTATTAATCATATATTATTTTAATGAATTTTATATGTTATAAATTAAAAACAATTCTTACATTCATCCAATATATTTGATAGGAATATGATAAGAATAAATGTAATTTAATACATATAAAGATATATTTTTCTAACGTCATTTTTTCTTCCTTTTAATGGCATACTTTTTAAAACCAAATTTTTAAAATTTTATTGTTTTTATTTGATAAAATAAACATAACTTTTTATATTTTAATTTAAAAATTATATTACCGTTATGTTTAGTATTTTTCTAAGAAGTTTTATTTTGTAATAAATAGTATAAAATACTAAATATTAATTGAAACAATCATTTTCATCTAAATAATTAATAGTGTTAAATTATATTTTACATATTTGTTAAAGTAAAATTAGATCGAATATTCATATATTAATAATATTTATGTCATTGGAAACTTTTTTATATTGAATTTATATATATATAAACATAGTAATATTTTGATAATTTTCATATTAAAACTATGCTTTCTAATCCACTCTACGGGGTCAATTTGAAATTATTTTTCCATTTATGTGAATTTCATTTGGAAAATTAGATTACATATTATGAATCACCATTATTTATAATTTATAATAATTAAAACATAATTTTGTATCAAAGTGATTAGTGAAAATAATAAAAATTATATCCACCAATTAAGACAAAAATGACTTTACTATGGGACTAAACAATAATCATAAGGGGAAATAACCTAAAAACTTTTCAAAAACAAATTAGATGGAAATAATTCTAATTTAACCATTAATTATATAGTTTTAGGCATTATTGGATCCACATTACAAGAAAAAACATTGGTTCAATTCCCATATTAAAAAATACATAGTTTTTATACTCACCCCACTTATAAATGGCCTCCCCCTATCCTCATCCATCCACACCTATCAAGACATTTGGTTCATACATGACCTAAAAAAATTTCTATACATTACATAACTAATATAGGATTACCTATTTTTTCATAATTCATTCCTTTGAATGATTTAGTGGAATCCTAAGAAGGATACGTGATGATAAGGTAATGTTCTTTTATAACAATTTTTATTTTATTTCATTCTCCACCTACTTAAATTTCTATTATACCATGATTATATAATAAACTATTTAACTTCCATATAATTATATTTTTTACATAATTTTTTAACTATAACTTCACACACTTCCATCAAATGGGTTATGAAATAATCGTTCCTGTAGACGGAAGACTACCGCCACACAAATTTATGTCGTTTTTTTCCATTACCTCCATTAAATGTTTGAAATAATGATATATTTATATTTTATATTTTCTCTACATGATATTTATAATTTTAATATTCTTATTTAATTATTATATTACGCATATATTCATGCTTTCCATTTTTTTAGAATACGATAACGTTGCTCATGTGTACGGTGGACTACCGCTTTGGGAATTGATGTGATCCATTCATGCTTCACATGAAATGTTATAATGATGAGTTTTATAAAAATAATTCATATATAAGAACTAAAAATATAACAAAATTAAAATATATATATATATATCATTTATGTTTCTTTAATTCAATACAATAGGAAAATGGAAACATCATGCATGTGTACGTACAGACTACTGTATCTATAAAAAGAGTAATGTCACTGTTCCGAAAACCACCCAGAGGATCCTCGTACCTGGTTGGTCACGTGGCCTCAAGCACATTTCCCCAAATGCCAGAGGCTGTCGACTAGTAGCGAGGTCCTTGGGTGTGATAGTGGGGAAACTGTGCCCTCATTGGCAGAGTACACAGCGGAAGAGAAGAGAAATAACAACAATAGCAGAAACAGTGGAGATACATACAAGAGTAAATGATAAATAGCGGAAGACTAACAAATAAACAACTGGAGAAGAAGCACATGTAAATGATGCATGATACATATCTGTCTAGGAAAAATAGCCAAACAAGTCGTAATTCTGAACACAGTACTAAGCCAAAGTACAATAGAAAAATAGATGAGCAACTCCTTAGCATCGCAAGCCTCGGCTTGGTCCCATGCTCTCCAGCTTCAGTGCAATCAATAACCTGAAGTATAAGGGTGCTTTCCCTTATCTATACCTGCAACAACATAATCTGTTTGGGCCCAAAAGCATGACCCAAACATGGTGTGAGACAAAGTACCAATAGGTAACCACCCAAATATTTGTTCCTAATTATCAGTGAATACATGGAAGTAAAGAAATATAGTAAGCAGTAAATAGGATACAACATAGCATTAATAACCCACAATTTCTAGCATATAATCTACAAACGAGAAATAGCCACACAAACAAGTTCAACAAAGAGGTAACCTATGGGTAGTTCTCAAAGCCTAACCCCTAAGGTTCAACCTACAAGTACTAGAAGACCTATGGGAGGCACACACAGTCTCACCCCTCTGGTTCAGCTAAAATAATAGAATCTCTAAGGAAGCACTCACCGTCAATTCCCCCTATAGTCTCGTAACCTACAAAAGGCTCTCTGGGGAATCACTCAATGTCAATTCCCCCTGTGGCCCACGTCGAGGAACTACAGACTCTCTGAGGATGAACTCAACATCAATTCCCCCTGTGGTCTCGCATCATAATTAAAGACACTCTGGAGAAGGCCTTACATCCATTCTCCCAATGGTCCACTAAACTAGGTTCTCACAACCCTGTGTATAACAACATGCATAGCACGCGTATTGGCACTATTAAACCTCAAGAACTACTTGGTTATCATTCTAAGGCACAATAGCATAACAGTACAACAGATCCACTATCCTACAACTAGGCATGGTAATTGGAAAAATGCCAAACAAGCAAAACAAGCATGGAAAAACAACCATAGTACAGCAAAACTACACTATTCACAATCAATTACCCATACTCAATCAATCAAGAAAAGCAGGAAACAACAATGAAAAAACAGGAAACACACTATACATCGTTCAAGGGTATTGGTGCAATTTGCACAAAATACTCATAGACATCATAAAGAATGGCACAAACCACCTACCTCGATGCTAGGAGAACGATATACGTGAACCACAATGATTGATTCTCTTTAGAACATCGAGGATCTGAGAAAAATTAAAAAATTCTCAACCCCCGATATGTTGTGAAAGAGGAGAAATTGGAAATCAAGGCTCTAGAAGAAGGAAGAACTCACTGATTCGGTTCCAACGCAATCGATGATGACTAAAACGGAGATCATACAGAGGCTTGGGAATTCAGAGAATAATCGCGGCCGTACGGGTCACTCTTGGACAAAGAACATGAAGAATGAGTGTTTTCTATCCGTCAGGCATGACCTCAGTCCGTTTAATGAAGAAAAAGAAAATACACGGCATGTAATTATGGGGTACACGCTGTGTGCTCTGTTTTTCCGTACTCTACTTTAAGCGCCCACCAAATCGACTCTACACACCGTGTGTGTGGCCCGGACACGGCCTGCACACGACTTCGAGCAGCAAGGGATTACACGGTGTGTACTTCAAAAATTTCCAGAAAATCCAATTTTTCTCAAAACTTTTATAAAAATGAAAGGCATACCTTAAACGAAGATCCGAGTTCTTACAAACTTTCCCCCTTAATGAAATTCATCCCCGAATTTTCCTAACAAGGCGGAGAAGAAGAAATCCTGAATAGCACCGGCCACTGTGATCATACATTGGCCTCCCTCTCCCAGGTCTCATCCTGTACTCGCTCATGCTGTCGTAGAAACCTTACTAGAGGAATAGACTACCCACAGAGAACCATCATACTGTTATCGACAATCCGGATGGGATTCTCTTCAAACGATGCATCCGCTTTGAGTTTAAATTCCTCGGACAGAAAGACATGAGACAGGTCTGCAAAGTAACGTTGGAGCTGAGAGACATGGAAAACGTCGTGCATGGCCCGGTACCTCTGAGGTAACTTCAACCAATAAGCAACTAGCGCAACTCTCTCCAATACCTCAAACGGCCTGACATACCGTGGTGAAAGCATACCCTATCTCTGAATCCTCTTCTGTCCTAACATCGGTGTGACACGCAGGAAAACCTGATCCCCGGCCTCGAACCCCAGAGGTCGTCTCCGCTGATCAGCATAAGATTTCTGCCGAGACTGTGTTGTAGACATCCTCTTCTGAATCAACTCTATCTGCTCTAAGGTCTCCAGAACAAGATGAGGTCCTAGTAAATCTGCCTCTCCTGCCTCTAGCTAGCATAAGGGTGATCGGCATGGCCTACCGTATAAAGCCTCGTAAGGTGCAATGTGAATAGTCTCCTAAAAACTGTTGTTGTAGGCGAACTCCACCAGAGGGATATGCTTCTCCCAATAACTGCCAAAGTCTAGAATACAAGCTCTGAGAATATCCTCAAGCACCTTGATCGTATGCTCGGACTGGCCATCTGTCTGGGGATGGTATGTTGTACTCAAAAGTACCTGTGTACCCAAAGCCTTCTGAAGCCCCTGCCAGAACCGAGAAGTAAAGTGCGCATCTCTATCTGAAATAGTGGAGTGTGCAACTCCATGTAGACGTACAATATCTTGGATGTATTGTCATCCCAGATCATCAACACTGAAGTTCTCATTAATTGGTATGAAGTGAGAAACCTTCGTAAGCCTGTCGACGACAACCCATACAACATCGTTCCCTGAGGGAAACCTCAGTAATCTAGTCATGAAGTCCATCACAAAATCATTCCACTTCCACTCCGGAATGGGTAACTGCTGTAAAAGGATTTCTGGTCGCTGATGCTCCACCTTCACCTGCTGACAAGTAGAACACCTCAAGACAAAACCAGCAACATCCCTCTTCATACCTAGCCACCAGTACTGGCGATGAAGATCCCAATACATCTTGGTGATGCCAGGATGAACTTCCCAAACTGAGGAATGAAAATCCCGCATCAGCTCCTCGTGTATGTCTGTTGGCCCCCATACGCGTCCCTGGAAATGTGAGATCTCTTCCTCACCCGATGTCCATCCAAGAAGAGGGTCCTCTCCTGACACACTCTCCCGCAGGACTAAGCCTTCTGAGTCTGATAGCTGCCTCATTCGTACATGATCAAGTAGTGTAGAGGTAACAGCTATAGAAGATAGGAAGGTATGTCCCTGTCTATCGTGCACCTCCAGATGCATCTCAGTGAATAGAGTTATAAATTTCCACTCATTGCTGGCCTCCTAAACCACCTGAATCTGAGTTCTCCTGCTCAACGAATATTCTGCAACGTTGCCCTTTCCCGGCGTATAGGCAAGCTCAAAATCAAATGACTGATGATACTCGACCCACGTACGTTGTCTCAGATTCGTATCACGTTGAATGAATATGTACTTGAGGCTCTTGTGGTCGGTTAAAACCACAAAGTGCTCTCCCAGAAGGTAATGTCTCCAACAACGTAAGTCATGAACAACGGCTGCCAACTCCAGATCGTGTGTCGGGTAGTTCCTCTCATGAGGACTTAACTGCCAAGACCCGTACGCAACGACTCCATCACCCTGCATAAGCACAGCGCCCAGTCCTATACCTGAAGAATCAAAATAAATAGTATAGCTCTTGCCTGGCTCTGGAAAGACTAGTATCGGTGCTGATGTCAACCTTCCCTTCAGAACCTGAAAGTTGGACTCACAAGAATCTGAACATAAGAACTTCTCCCCCTTCTTGGTCATACCTATCAATGGTGCTTATAGGCATGAAAATTCATGAATGAAGCGTCTGTAGTATCTAGACAACCCTAGGAAACTCCATACCTCAAAAACATTCTCCGGATGCTCTTAGGAAACTAAAGCTCTCACTTTCTCTTGGTCCACAGATACTCCTTCCTCTAAGATGACATGACCCAAGAAGTGAATCTAATCCATCCAAAAGTGGAACTTCGAGAGTTTAGAATAAAGCTGATGCTCTTTCAGTGTACTCAAAACGTTATCAAGATGGGTAGCATGGTCGTGTAGAGTGTGATAGTACACCAAAATATCATCCATGAAGACCAATACGAAGGAATCCAAGTTAGGATGGAACACTCGGTTCATCAGTTCCATGAAAACTGTTGGCACATTGGTGAGACCAAACGGCATAACTGTATACTAATGGAGACCATATGTGCTTCTGAAGTCTTTCAGAGGTATATCTGATGGTCTAACACACAACTTATGATAACCGGACCTCAAATAGATCTTTGAGAACACACAGGCTCCTCAAAGCTGATGAAAAAGGTCATCAATCCTAGGAAAGGGATACTGGTTCTTGACTTTCAACTTGTTCAACTTACGATAATCCACACGTAGCCTAAGGGTACCGTCTACCTTCTTCACAAACAGGACAGTCGAACCCCAAGGAGAAGTACTGGGTCGGATGAAACCCTTTTTCTGTAACTCCTCCAACTGCTTCTTGAGATTTTTACAACTCAGGTGTAGCCATCCTATAGGGAGTAATGGACATCGGTGCCACTCCTGGCACGAGCTCAATAGAGAAGTCTACCTCACGCTTCGGAGGAAAACCTGAAAATTCCTCTAGAAAGACATCCCTGAAATGATCCACCGCTGGAGGAATGTCCAACTGTGAAGTCCCATGGTCATCCAGATAAAGACTAGAATTCTGGGCCATCACCCTTCCTAGCCTGTGATGCTCGAGTCCTGCTCGACTCGCCTGAATGTCCCATTCTCCTCTATGAAGAAAAGATTCACCCTCAGGTGAAATAAAACTCACCATGCGGCGATAACAGTCGAAGAATTCCTCGAAGGGAACCAACCAGTCCATCCCAAGAATGACATCATAACCTGTCATATCTAGGACATAGAGATACCATAAGAAATGATAACCTACAACCTCAAGAGGTCACTCTCTACACTGACGTACACTATATGTCCTCGTTCCCAAAGGTGTGTATAGTGTCAATGAGTCGGCATAAGAAAAGATACAGAGCCCAAAGCTCTCCACAATAGAAACAGAGATAATTCTATGCATAGAACCAGTATCGAAAAGAGTTGAAGATAAAACTAAGGCTACTAAAACCGTACCTCGAATGGTAGAGGGTCCGGGATCTAGCTCCTGGTAGGTCTACTCAACCTCAAATGTATGGAATGTCCCTTGGCCCTGTGACCCTACCTGACCACTCAGAGTAGATCCTACCAGCTGGCACTGAAGGACTGGTCACTGACTGCCATGGCCTCAACCTCCACCTCGGCCCGAATGTCCAGAAGAACTCCAGTTCCTTGACTGGTGAGAAACTGGTGGTGTTGATCCTGAACGAGGAGTCATGGAAGAACCCATTTCACCAGCTACTGGTGAGAAAACCTGGCAGAAACACTGAAGGTGCCCCATATTACCACAAGATCGGCACTCCACTGGGTCTCTCTAGCACTGCAGTCTCGTGTGCCCTACCCTTCCGCACTGGAAGCATACGACCTGGATACCCAAAGATGTATCTCAACTCCTCGTATCACCATGCGTAGTCTCCCTACGGCGCTTCCTGCTGTCAACTAGAGGAAGACTAGCTCTTGAAGCAGAACCGCCCTGGCTCGCAGATCCAGAGTATCTCAGATTGTGCTCTAAAATCAGTGCCTTGTTGACGATGGAGGTGATGGAAGTCAACTGGAAGAGATTCACCTGTGAGCGGATCTCCCGCCTGAGTCCATCCTCAAACTTCTTTTCTAAGAACACCCCACATCTATCCCAGAGGGGTGTGAAATACAGCAGTTCTATGAAATGAGGAAAATACTCCATGACAGAAAGAGTACCCTGCTCTAGACTCATAAACTCCCGGGATCGATCGGCCCTCAGGGTCTCCGGGTAGAAGTAGTCATAGAACATTCTGTGGAACTCCTCCCAAGCCATAACCTGCTAATGACCCGCCTGTGAGATCATGTCCCAACACCTCTTGGTGGAGTCTCGGAGCATGTAACTATAGATCTTGGCCCGCCTCTCTATAGGTGTCTCCAGATTCTCGAAGATAGTCAGCATGGCTTCCAGCCATTACTCTGGAGCATATGTTCCTCCTTCCCTTGATAATTTAAAAGGATGATGCTGCTGAAAAACCCATGTCAAGTCTTCCATAGACGTGGCAGGAGGCGGTGCTCCCTGAAAGATCTGCATCATCCTCATAAAACCTTCCCTAAACTATGCATTAGTGCCTTCAACTGGTATAATAGCCGGTGCCAAGGCTGGCCCGAACGGAAGATCAACAGGAAGTCCCTGATCATCCATTTCCGGTGTCTGATCACTGCCTGACAACTGGCGAACAACCGGAGGACGTCTCAGAGGCATAGCTCTGAAAGATCAAAATCCTACCTTAGATTAGAAAAACAAGGATAGAGAACAAAGGAGTAAAAATGGAAACAGGAGAAGGAAACCCTCAAGATTTACAAAACATGACTACAGGACATGTATAAACTCTACATGGAATGTAATTAACTCCACTCCCCTGCCCATGTCTCCTTGCACAGCTAACCCACATGGTCATCTTAAACTGAGACTACACGGCGTGTTCGCCATGGACACAGCGTGTAGTAGATAAGGTTTTAACGACTCATATTGTTAGTTACATGGCCAGATACACTGCTAAGACTACACAGCGTGTTCTGAATAAACATGGTGTGTACTTGAAGATCTTCTAGACCCGTGTTGTTGGCGACACGACCAAGTACACGGCTGACCCTTAAACGGCATGTTCCGAACAAACACGGTGTGTATTGGATGAGAGAACATTGTCCCATGTTTTTCGTCACACGGTCGGGTACAGAGGGAAAGGATACATGGCGTGTTCATAAAAAACACTACATGTATGAGACAAGATTCCCCGACCCGTGTTGTTAGTTACACGGCCGGGTACACGCTCACTACTACACGGCGTGTACCTATCATACACGCAGTGTTCCTGGAGATTTTTCACAACCCGTGTTTCTACTCACACAATCAGTGACATGGTTTAAAACTAAACAGCGTGTATATATAAATTAAACGTCGTGTATTCTGGTTATTTCTGTGCAGTAGCTCTAAAATTGCACCGAAGCCCAGAAAACACAGAAAAACAAGCATGAAGGAGCCAAATTCTGATTCGTGAGGGCCCATACTCCCCCTGAATCAAATCTTGGCATCTATTTAAGAAATGTATGATACAAAAAATCCTCTAACAAACAGCAGAGATTCCAACAAAGCATCTATCACAATAGAAAGGATAATCTACACAAAGTATATCACAACAACATGCAATCGCTAATGCACCCTAGATGTCATGGAAATAATGCATGGAATGTGACTTATAATAAGTGCCTATATGATGAATGATATGGAATACCCTCATCTCATCGGGTTGTGAGAGAAATAGAACCACAATAGCATCGACAATAACAACACAAGGAATGTGGATCACTCTAGGTGAAATCATATCAACCGTAAAATCGCAAAACCAACAAATTGCAATAAACGAGGCATTGTGGATTTTCCCTGTACACGGGTTAGCTACTCTAGAGCACAGCTTAACACCAAGTACTGAATCCGTCTTATCCCTGGATAAAGGCTCCAAACCGTAAATCAAGAAAAAATAACCCCTCTGATACAACTTTGTAACATCTTGGTTCCAGAAGCCACGCAGAGGCTCCCCGTACCCGGTTGGTCACACGGCCTCGAGCGCATTTCCCCAAACGCCAGAGGCTATCGACTAGCAGTGAGGGCCTTGGGTGTGATAGTGGGAAAATCATGCCCTCATTGGGAGAGTACATAGTAGAAGAGAAAACAAATAACAACAATAGCGGAAACTATAGACATACATACAAGAGTAAACGATAAACAGTGGAAGACTAACAAATAAACAACTGGGGATGAAGCATATGTAAATGATAAATGATACATATCTGTCTAGGAAAAATAGTCAAACAAGTCACAATGCTGAACACAGTACTAAGACAAAGTACAAAAGAAAAACAGATGAGAAACTCCTCAGCATCGCAACCCTCGGCTTGGTCCCATGCTCTCCATCTCCAATGAAATCAAGAACCTGAAGTAGAAGGGCGCTTGCTCTTATCTATACCTGCAACAACATAATCTGTTTGGGCTCAAAATCATAACCCAAACATGGTGTGAGACAATGTCCCAATAAGAAACCACCCAAAGATCTGTGCCTAACAGTCAATGAATACATGGCAGTAAAGAAATACAGTAAGCAGTAAACAGGATACAACATAGCAGCAACAATCCACAGTTTCTAGCATATAATCTACAAACGAGAAACAACCACTCAAGAAATTAGAACAAAAAGGTATCCTCTGGGTATTTCTCACAGCCTAACCCCTAAGGTTCAACCTACAAGTACTAGAAACCCTCTAGGAGGCACACACAGTCTCACCCCTCTAGTTCAGCTAAAATAATAGACTCTCTGAGGAATCACTCACCGTCAATTCCCCCTATAGTCTCGTAATGTAATAAAGGCTCTCTGGGGAAGCACTCAACATCAATTCCCCATGTGTCCTGCGTCGATGAACTACAGACTCTCTGAGGAATCACTCAATGTCAATTTCCCCTGTGGTCTCGCATCATAATTAAAGAAACTCTATAGAATCCTTTACGTCCATTCTCCCTACGGTCCACTACACTAGGTTCTCGCAGCCCTGTGTATAAAAACATGCATAGCATGCGTATCGGACCAATTAAACATCAAGAACTACTTGGCTATCATTATAAGGCATAACAGCATAACAATACAATAGTTCCACTATCCTACAACTAGGCATGGCAACTGGAAAAACTCCAAACAAACAAAACAAGCATGGAAAAACATCCAGAGTACAGTAAAACTACACTATTCACAAACAATTACCTCTAATCAAGAAATCATGCAAAGAAGGTAATAACAAGGGAAAAATAGGAAACACACAATGCCCCGTTCAAGGGTATTTGTGGAATTTGCACAAAATACTCACATACTTTCTACAGAAAGGCACAAACCACCTACCTCGATGTTAATAAAATGATATACGTGAACCATGATGATTCCTTGTCCTTTGAACGTCAAGGATCTAAGAAAATGTTAAAAACACTCAACCCACAATACCTTGAGAAAGAGGATAAATTGGAAAACAAGGCTCTAGAATAAGGAAGAACTCACTGTTGCAGTTCCAACGCAATCGACGGCGGCTGAAACGAAGATCAGACAGAGGCTCGGGAATCCTGAGAATAATCACAGTCGTATGGGTCTCTCTTTGACAAAGAACCTAAATAAAGAGTGTTTTTTGTCTGTCAGGCGTGACCCTGTTCTGTTTAATTAAAAAAAATAAAATACACGGTGTGTACTTCTGGGTTACATGGTGTGTACTCTATTTTTTCGTACTCTTCTTTAAGCGGCCGCCACATCACCTCTACACACTGTGTGTGTGGCCCAAACACGGCCATCACACGACTTCGAGTGGCAAGGGAGTACACGTCTTTTACTTAAGAAGTACATAGCATGTACTTCAAAAATTTCCAGAAAATCCCATTTTTCTCAAAAATTCCAGAAAAAGGAAAGACATACCTGAAACGAAGATCCGGGTTCTTACAAAAAGTGTATTTCATTTCCTATCACCATATTTTATTAATATATATATATATATATTAAACTCATTGTTTAAATTTATGATTTGATTATATCATAATCAACATTATAGGAACAAAAAATAACAGGTCTGGACATTCTCCAACAATATGACAATTAACCCCCGAAATAATGAAAATAATGAAAAATTGTTAACAAAGGGGTGATAATATGTTATTAAAGGATAATATATGATATTATAAATACTAATATGGTTCTATAATAATTTGATAACATTATTATAACCATTATATAGTATTTAAATAATAATTCACCTAAAAGGAAGCGTAAGATAAGAGATTTCAACTCAATTTATAATCCCTTGAGACATATTTGTTATCAAGCACCCATTCGCATTTATATGGTTTATACACTACCCCTTCGATATTTAATATAATTATTACCTATTTATTCATGGTATTGTTTTGTTTCATATTGAATAATTTTATCCATGGGGGATTTATTTGAAGCTTACCAAGTGATATTAGTTGTGAAATCACACATTGCTTTGTGATTTTTAACATTATCTTTAAACAATCATATCATTGTAGTAAATTTTCATTAGAAAATGCAATTAAATTTAATATAAAAAATATTTTTTGATGGATATGATTATTTCTAAAACCATATACAATTTTTACATATGCTGTTTACCTTCAAAATCATTTGATTAATTTGGAAAATATTGATTAATATGATTTATTTACTCAATATGGATATTTGATGATAAAGAGGATTATTATATTGATTATTTTATATATAAGGAATTATTTGGACCTGGTTACATGTGTCGTTCTTGGTTAATGATATCCCCTTTATTATTTGATGATCTAATGAGATAAACTAGTTTGCCAAATCTGACAGGTTTCTACCCATATACTTAAATTTTCCTGAGGATATATCTTGAAAATAACTATCTTGTAGATGAATATTGATATTTTAGACATAAAATATTATATATTCCATAATAATAATTATTCTATGTTATTATTCTATTAGATATAATATTCATGGTCATGTTTCAATATAATGTTATTATTTATATGGCATTACTAATCATCTTCTAATCCATCCATATTATGCTCATATTATTGATTAATTTTTACGTGTTCTATCATTTACATTTAAGTTTTTATTATTATAAATTTATTTCTGAAATCTTCCATTATACATTACCCTCAATGAGTATTTTATCTCTCCCTTATTTTGTTTCTTTTCCTCATGATATAAATATTAATTCATGGAATGGTTTTTCAAAGATATTGAGCATTTTACTAGGTTATGTATAATGTTTTATTTTATATCCCCTATATAAAATCGGTATCATGTTCATATCTAGTTTCCAAGACTACTATAATTTTTTTCCCTTTGTGATTTGTTTTCTTATATCTAGGCCAACATTATAAAGTAAGGCATTAGATCTAGATTTATGGGGTATGGGTCATCATAATGATATTATCTATTGATGCATTTTACTTTAATATTATTATTTAAGTAGTATGTATGTTCAATTATTTACTTTCTCATATTGATTATGCCTTATCTTTTAATATGTTCATGTAATTAAATAGAATTTTTGTTGAGTTATATACCTTTAAATATTAATTATTCTTTTTATGTCTATGCAGTAATGTATTTAAATGGTATTTTTGTTCAATTATTTAACAATCCATATTTAGTATTCCATATCTAATTATGATAGCCTTGTTATTATTGAAATGGAATAAATTTTAAGTTATTTACAATGAAATATATATATATATATATATATATTATTCATTTTTTATTGATGATAACTTCCACTAAACTGAACCCTTATTGAGCATTTGATATCTCCATTATTCAGTTTCCTTTCCCCTAGATAAGAATAAATTATATTGGAATGAGTTTTTAAGGATGAAGTTCATTTTATTTTTTTATATATTGTGTTTTATTTTCTATTCCTAGTGTAAAACAGGTGTCATGTTTAAATTTAATCCACCAAAACTAAAAACAATTATTGTCCCTTTGGGATTTAAACCTGTATATCAATTCCAATTTAATAATGTAGATACTAGATCCATGCTATTGGGATCAGGATCATTACATTTAAAGTATTTTATTTTCCTTTTTTTATAAGGATAACAGTTTTATCTTTTTAAAACACCTTCTTAAGAAAGATACTTCAACCATGAAATTCCACAATACAATCTCAATTACCTTATCAACTACTTATATTTAAAACATTTATTAATAAAATATTATAAGTTTCCTTAAATGGGATCAAAATAAAAAATTTCAATGTAGATGTAACCATCTTTACCAGATCATTAAAATATTATTCATCTATTACATCATTTAATATGTTTTTATAACCCTAAAATAATAAATCCATTATCAAAAATATAGTATGATGATGTTATTATTGTGGGATAAATAATCTTCATAATTTTTTCATGCTATGAAAATCAAGAACATCAATCATGAAGACATACGTCTTACCATCTCCACATATATGGGATTTTTATTTTCCATAATAATTTTACCTGGATAGTTATAATGAAGGAAAGAAATTAATTCAGATAATATTTAATACATAATTAAAAAATTTAATTATAATATCATATCTATAATTTTCTCATCCAATCCATTAGAAAGTGAATATTTCACTTGTGTGTGCATGTGTAACATCCCCTCCGTGAAGCATTGTGATAAATGTTTCATTTATTCTATATAGTAATAGTAATAAGGATTGATATATTACATATGTGTGATTTAATAATTAATCTATTCTGTTAAATTATTACATACATTTCCTTCATTCCATCAGTATAAAAGTGTAAACAGCATTCAAGTGTACGAACGACCTACCATCTCTCTAAAAAGTGTAATTAACTTATATATCTCTATAGTATATTGATGAATATATATATATATATATATATTGAATATATATTATATTTATATCATTACTGTAATTATATTGATGGTTGGACAATAATTTCCTTTTAAGGATCATAACTACCGACACAAAATGCTTATGAAAAATGAAAATAGTTAGCATTAGGGAAATGAAAATTTTAATAAAGAATATTTTACAAATAGAAGTTGAAACATTAAGATTTGAAGATATATTATTTAATAAGTAACTAAATTTTTTTATATATGTATAGTTAATTTAATTTTGTTATACATTATGTTAGAGAGACTACATGGAATTTTTATCTTAAAGATATGTTTTATCATCTAAAATTGTCTTTTTTGATACAAAGGCCTTGTTATTCACCGATCTAATTTTATGAGGTGTATATATATCCCATTGGACATGCTATATCATGGATATACTTATATTCATGATATTTAGTTTTTAATCTGAATATATTCTTTCATGGATGTTGTGGTTATAATGTTACAAAAAGATGTAATGGATTTATGTTAAAATCTCATTATATATCATGAATTTATATGATAATGTTTCTGATGATGAAATATTATGAAATATATCTCAATGATACAATTAATTTTGTTATACACATTTTATTTAAATTGATTATTTTTTTAATTTAATATTTTTTTATTTAAGAACTTGATATTCCAAAATAATGTTTATAAGAAAAAAACATTTTTTCTCTCTTTGGTCAAAAATTATTTTTATTCAATAGAAATTTTTCCTTAAATTCATTAATTTTTTCTAATATTATCCATTTATTTTTAATGTTATTTGTAACAAACCGACCTAGGATCCACATAACAAATTCCCCAGGTCGGTGGGTCACATGGACTCAAGTGAGCCTCCTCATATGCCATAGCTTTTCGACTAGAAGCGAGGGTGTCAAGGGGGTACAATGAAGAGAATATAAACTCATACAAGAGTGGAAAATTAGATAAAATCAGTAAAATAAGTAGATTAAGAATAATATAAAAAAATAGAAAAACAATGTAGAAGAATAATAAATATAACTGATATCACAGAAAAGTTTCGAAGCATAAATTAATAAAAAAACAGATTATATTTCTCAAAAGCCACTAGGGACTGTTTGATACACGGATTAATGACATGATGATAATAAAAGGGGATTATAGGTTAGCCATATTCAATAATTATATAAAAACTACAAAAATAACAAAAACTACTCAACTAGAATCTCGAGCTAATACCCGTTTCTCTGATACTATGCTCCATATATAACTGAAATCATATCAATAACCTCTAGAAGGGTTATTTCCTTTTATCCATACCTATAGTTAGATAGTCTTCTTAGGTAACAAAGGAATCCTGAGTAGTGTCGGAGATATTAATATCAGTATTTCACCACCAATGGTCTCTATGTGTAATCTAAGTAGTGATCATAACTAAACAGTGTGTATGTATAAACAGAAAAGAAATGCAATGATCAAATAAATAACTAGTCTCTTTAGGATCATATAGGACACATGGAGGGTCAAAATGATTTTTCTCATGGAATTAATGGAAGTATTATCAACCTCCATATATAATAATAATAAATATATAGTCTCATTATATATTTTATCCACCTATATAAACCAAGTACATGAGGACATAAGTGGCCATATACCTCGAATACTAGTGTTTGTTGGACTGGTGAGTTACTCAAACATCCATCACTAGTCTAATAATCCTATAAGCTCAAATAATAGGGTATATTCTCTACATCAAAATAAGATTGTGAGATTTCATGCACAACACTTGGGATGGAAAGTGAGCCATTATGTCGTCACTCGAACATGGATGTGTTCTGTAAAGTCCAATTCCCTACTAGTGTTAATAGTGTGAGACATCATGCTTAACATTTGATGTAAGAGAGAATGATACTATTGTTCTAAATGGTACCTTACCATTGTATCACATCCTATAAGAAGGAATATTATAATTATAATTAACACAGGTCATTACCTCCCATGCATCTCTTTTCTTCATCCCATATATTTAATAAATACCTAATAATCATTACACAAATAATCATTTTATAAGGATGAAATTATGTATGAATTCCTTCCACCCTCTAATAATCCCATTTAAACCATTAATTACATCAAATTAAATCCAATACCCCATGCATAATCTGGTCCATTTAATCGATTAATTCATTTAAGTATAGTTAATCTATCTTGAAAAAATGATACCATTTAACACATTCCATTCAACATCCATTTAACTCATTAAGAAAATGAAATTGAAGTTATAAGGATCAAGGTGTCAATTAGATGGTGTGATGATCAAGAGGGAAAATGAATTCATGGGAAATTACCTTAAAAATATTGTATAAGAACTTAAGAAGTGATTGGAATCATTAAAAACTCATCTATTTTATGGAAAACTATTTAAAGACTTAGATAAAGTATAAATATGATTTGAGGGAAATTTTTAAATTAACCATTTATGGAAAATTAACTTGGAACACCCATGGGGTGTGTCTAAATTTTGTAATCGGCCTCTAAACTACTAAAAACGAAATAATATATATATATATATATATATATATATAATAAGTTCTAATCGTCAATTAGACATGAAGAACTCAGTATAATGGGTATTCTAGGAAAAATCTAGTGCACGACACATCATCATAGCTAAAAAGTGAGTAAACTCAAAGAGAAAATGACATGACCACCTACCTCAAATCCATAGAAGACTTCTCACTTGATATCAAACTCATATTTAAAGTATGATGGAAGAGATATATGAAAAGTTACAAAAATTTAAAAATAGGGAAAATGATCTTTCACTTAAATAGGGAGATGGATTTTAATGAAAAATTTAATCAATGTCTAGATTATAGAAGATAATACCTCAAGGGATCCAACTCCTTTGATAGATTATAAAAAAGACACTAGAGGAAGGAGTAATATGAAATCCTAGGTTGATGTAGAAAATAATACACTAGATGAGAATAAGCTACCTAGATGCTAGAGGAAGAAAATAGAAAAGGGAAATATTTTGTTATTTAAAAAGGATAAAATATTTAATTTAACCCAAAATTCTGGAGAAGACGGTTTGGGTGCATGGTTTTCAAACCATATGTAGACCATGGGAAACCCCACTATCCAAAAAATTACAGTTCATTCACATCAATGCTCCTTGACCAGCATAGTTGTAGAAAAATTGTGCATCCTATAGGTTCCCAATGTCAGCAACTACACAGTTAGAACTAAGCATGAGCCCTGGGTTGAATGGTATAAACAAACTATGTGGCTCTATTCTTTATCCCATTTTCTGGAACTCCATGCTGTGAAAAAACTCTAAATGCTCCAAGGTCATTCCTTAGAAAATTATAGACCATTATCATGATTTTAAAAATGAAAGAAATTGAAAAAAATGATATATACATTCATGAAAAGATGGTTCATTAAAACCTCCCATATTTAATGAAACTCATCCCAAATATAGCCTTATGAGGGTAGAGTGGCATCATATATGAAGAGTTTAGGCCATTGATCTCATATATCATCTTCCCTCTACCAAGTCTCTTCCTATACTTAGTCGTTCTTCCATAGCACCTGTACCAAAGGTACATACCTTCCTCATAGTGTCTTCACACTATTATTCACTACATTCACTGGATGAAAGACATGTGTCAGGTCTGGATAATATTATTGAAGCCAAGATAAATGAAATAAATCATCCATAGACAGGTATCTCTAAGGAACTACCAATTGGTAATCCACTGTTCTGATCCATTTAACAACCTCAATGGGTCCAATGATCCTTGATGAGAGATTAACCTACTTCTGAATGTGTTTATTCCCCAACATGGGTGATAATAACAAGAAAACATGGTCTCTAACCACAAACCTGAGAGGTATCTATTGATTTTTGGTATACTATTTTTTGTCTGGACGGAGATGTCATCATGAACTTTTAGATCAACTGGACCTTCTTTGTAGTATCTTAAAAAAGATATGGTCTAATCATAGCTACCTCCCCTGCCTCTAACTAATGAAAATGTGGCTGGCAAGGCCTACCATATAAGGATTCTTAAGGAGCTATCTCAATGGTAGCCAAGATGATCTTATTATAAGAGAACTCAACAAGGGAAATGTGTTTTCCCCATAAACTTCCAAATTCATGGATTCAGGAATGGAACCTATACTCTGACACTTTAATCATATTCTATGTCTATCCATCAGTCTGTGAGTGATAGGATATTCTCAAAATTACTTATATACACAAGGCCTTATAAAATCGCTACAAGAAACATGATGTGAAAGAAGTGTATCTCTCACAAATGATATAAAAATGAGATCTAGGAAGACATACAACCCTTATGACGTACAAACATCATATATTTTCTAATAATAAGGACTCTCACAAATGTAAGAAGTGTGCTACCTTTATCAAATGATATAAAAACCCCACAATGTATCATTTCCATGATGTGATATGGGTAAAATAGTCACGAAATTCATTGAAACATCATCCCATTTCCAGTTGATAACGAAAAACGACAATAAAATCCACGTCGATCAGAGATGTTCTACATTAAACTACTAATAAGCAAAACATCTAGTGATGAAACTATAAATATCTCAATTAATTCCATGCCACCAATAATGATGCTGATGATATTGGTACATTTTTGTGTTTCTAGGGTGAACCACCCATGCTTAGGAAAAGAATTCCCACATAATGTCCTATATGATATCTACTGGGGATCGTGCACACCCATGGAATATAAAGTATCATCCCCATCCACTATCCACCAAGAAGATGAATCATCATCGGAAACACTTTACCTTAGGAAAAGGCCTTTGGGGTTATATGGATGTCTTAATGTCACCCATTCTTGAAGAGTATAAGTCACCACTAAGGATGAGATGATAATATTACCAAGTTCTCTTGAACTTCAACATTAATCTATGAGAATAAGGCCATAATAATCCATTCAGAAATGGATTCCTAAAATTCCTATGTCTGTATCTTTTGGCTCAGAGCATCGGCTACCGAATTCACCTTCCTAGGAATGTAGGTAATCACTATATCATACTATTGTAGGTACTAAACCCTCCTATGCTTCCTTAGATTGAGATTTGGATGTCTGAAGATTTATTGGAGACTTTTTTTATTAGTTAATACCTTAAAATGATCTCCCAATAGGTTGTGTATCCAATAGAATAAATCATGAATAATAACAGCGATATTGAGTGTGTGCGTCAAGCAATTATATTTATGAGGACTCAACTGGCAAGACATTTATGAAACGACCAGTTTGACTAGCATGAGAATGGATCTAAGCCAGATACCTAATGAGTCATAGTAAATAGTATAGATCCTGTAAGTATTTGTAAGAATGAGTATCAGCACCGAAGTTAGATTACCCTTAAACTCTTAAATGGATTCTTTATAAGATTCTGAACAAATGAATTTCAAACCCCTATTTTTCAAGCTTGTGAGTAGTGCATCAAGGTGTAATAAACCCTATATAAATCATCTTTAATATCCAAAAATAACCAAGAAAATATGAATGTAAAATATGTTCTTAGGATGATCCTAGGAAACTACTGCTCTCACTTTCTCTTGATCTACGGAAACTCCGGACTCTAAGATGGTGTAAACCATGAAGTGGTCTTTTTCGATCCAAAATTATTATTTATTGATCATATCATAGATCTTGTGCTCTCTTAGTGAATTTATAATGATCTAAAGATGGTTTTCATGGACTTGTTTGGATATTGAACACATCAATATATCATCAATCTAAAAACCATAAATGAATTCATATACTGGTTGAAACTGAGATTCATAAGAGCCATGAAAACTAAAGTTGTGTTCATGAGTCCGAATGACATAACAAGGTTCTTGTATAGACCATACATGCTCCTAATAAATGTCTAAGGTATATCTAAATTCATGACATGCAGATAATGATATCCCAACCACAAATCTATCTTTGAAAACACTTTCACTCCTTAGATCTGATCACAGAGTTCACCTTTTCAAGGAAGTGGATAGTTATTCTTTATTTTAAGATAATAAAAATAACAGTAATACTCAAAAAAAATTGAGGGTGTCATTTTCTTTCTTGGATAAATATAAAATTTAACTCCAATGATATTTGATGGTTCATATGAATCCTTTAGCCTCTAGATCATCCATCTACTTCTTGAGCAACAAAATCTCATTTAGTGCCATCATATAAGGAGGAATGGTCAATGGCGCTGCTCCTGGTGTAAGATAAATAGTAAAACCTCCCTATCTCTCTAGAGGTAGACCAGAAAAGTCCTAATGAAATGTATCTCAAAAATATTCCACTCCTGGAGGAAAAACAGTGGGTCGTAACTCCTTGTAATCTAGGAAAAGACTGGAAATATGAGCTGTCATGCTGCCCATCCTCTACAGCTCGTGTCTAACTCGAGCTGCACTAACATCCCATTCAACCTGATGTATATTCCTAACAACCTCTAGTGATGTAAATTTCACCCTCAAATGATAATAGTATATGTGGTCTCAATAGAAAATTATTCAGCCCAAACATATGATTACATAAAAGAACAAAAAATGGAGGATGAATAGACTCCACACTAAAATGTTGCCTCATGTATAAAGAGGAAAATTCAGATAGTGGTGAACTTCCTTAGAGCAGATACCAAACATGGTGTCTAGCTTCATAACACCATAGTATTTCTCGATCTCGAAGTTCATACACTCAGTGATTGAATAAAATATAAATGAGTGAGCCGCGCCTATATAAAAATATATAGAAAATAAAATGGATGTTAATAGAATAGTACATCGTATAATATAAGTTTCAATTCTCTTCTCCTTAGGCATAGGTTAGACTGCATGCAACTAGCATGTACCATGGCCATGAGTAACTTCCATACTACCTTGAGCAAGCCATCTCTACTAGAAAAAGATGATCATAAGTATGAATGCATATTACTCAACATTAACCTCAACCTATTGGGCTAGTGGTATTCTAGCTGCATGTATGTCATGATCTTACAATCCTGGATCCTAATACGGGAGTCATCATAGATCCCCACTCTATAAGATCTTTTGGAAAGTCCTGTAGAAATTATTGATATGTCCCATATTACCACAACCTTTGTACTCTATTATATATCACAATCATTAAGTCTTCATGTGTCCCAACTTCAAACACTGGTGACAAATTAAGAAGCTTTCAACGTTAGGAGCATAGCTCCTCCTACCCCCACATGAAACCTCAAAACGTCTCTTGCTCCCAAAAGAAGAATCATTGCTATATTTAGGTGTCAAACCACCTTGAATCACACCGTCATATTCCTTTATATTTCTCACTATAAAATAGCATGGTTGAGGATTTTAAAAATGGAAGTCAACTGGAATACATTGACCTATGACTAGATGGCAAAAACCAAACCATACTGGAATCTCTTGGTGGTGATAAGTTCATCACCCGCTAGAGTGGGATCGAACCACTACAACTCTTTCAAATGAGTAGAATACTCCATGAATTAAATTCTCCACAACTATAGGTTTATGAAATACCTTTATTTATCAACCCTCATAGTCTGGGGAAGAAAGTAATTATAGAAGATCATCTGTAAATCCACCCATACCATATCTTTATGCCAATCGGCATAGGTGATTACGTCTCACAATCACATGGATGGCTCAGATAGAAAAAAGGTTGCATGTTTGACCATCTACTCATGAGGTGTCTTCCGATGCTTGAACGTAGATAGTATTTCTTCAGTCTAATAATCTATATCATGTGGTCGGCCATCCCCTGAAATGGTGGGAGGATCCTACTACTAAAATAAATCAGTCAACTCTTTATACTTGGGGAAGGTCGAACTACACCTTGCATAGAATGTAACATATACAAGAATCCCTACAAGAACTGGCCATCCATGCCCATATCTGGAATATGGAGAGGTGCAATAGGTGGCACTTCATAATGAACCCCTAACAACTGAGGTCCTACCACCTCAAGAGTCTGTTTTTTACCGCCTTTAGGGCATACTAAAGGGGGAATTTATAGTGGAATGGACCTACAATGGAAAACAAAATCCACAGAGGATATCTTTAAAAAAATATAATAATTTTAGATAAAGAAATAATATGGGTATAAATAGTTTATAAAATTATTATCATGCCTCTCTTCAATCTTCAAAATCTAGGTCAAGATGAAATAATTAGACAATAAATTCCAGAAGAACATAAGAGATACCCTGTTACAGAAGACAAATTATAGGTTCAGGTCTAGGTCTTTATTTTATGATATAATATAACAAATTTATCTTTAGATTTCATATTAATTTTATCTTTTCTCTTATTAAATTGTGTAAATCGCATTAAAATGGTTGAATTATATGTTATACCACTTCCAATCCATAAGGTCACATACTCCTTATGAACTAAAATGTGATATCTATTCAACTCACACCATAACACATTCCATACCATACGATGAATCATCTATGGATCACGTTTCATACTTGATATCTTAAGGTGTCTGCTTTAACATATTCAAGAAAGCACTGTTAGGATAATGAAGACACTTTAAGTATCATTTATGTTCTCCAATTCCTGTAATATTTTTCCACACAATTCAATACATATTCAATTCACTATCAATATATAACAGGAATATTCCCACTGAAAATAGAGGTGAAATGGAAAATTTCTTGGCATAATAGTCATAGTCTGCCTAATAATGATACAGGTAACAATGCTCCTTGAAATCATATCATCAGACAAAGGATGTAATAAATCCTCAATCAGAACAACAATAATAATATCCACAACATAGCATGTGAGTCACCCAATGATAAAATGATATCAATAGTAATAGGAAAAAACAGAACAACAATAATGATTAATGAAACTCATATTTTACCCCTACATGGGTTTGCGATTCCCAAGACTAGATTATGAACAAGTGATTTGAATTAAAAACCACCAATAAATTGTCTCAAATTAATATTTCAAGAAAGTAACCACATTTATACAACTTTGTAATGTCCCGACTTGAGATCCACATAACATGTTCCCCGAACCGGAGGGTCAAATGGCCTTAGGCACTCCTCCTTGTATGCTAGAGGCTACAAACTAGAAGTGTGGGTTTGGAGTTTGTTTATTAGGGGAACTATATCATCATATCAGAGTAACTCAATGGATAAAATCAGGTAGATTCAATAGTAGAAGAATAATATGAATAGAAAAAAATACAATGCAACAGAAGAGTAATTATAACTAATATAATAGACAAGTGAAAAAGAATAAATAAATAGAAAAACTAAATTAATATCTCAAAATACAACAGGTAGTTTTTGATAGAGGTATGTATGACATGTTGATAATAAAAGGGTAATATGGGTTAGGCAGACACAAGAATGGTATAAAAACTATAAAAATAATCAAATCTTCTCCACTAGTATCTCAAGCTAATACCTGGACCTACACATCTAGGCTTCATATATATGAAAAATAATATCCACAACATAGAGAGGGTAACTTTAACTTATCCACACATTTAGGTATATAGTATTCTCATGTTCCAAAGGAAGCCCGAGTAGGTTGTGAGATATAAATATCAGTAGTCTACTACCAACAGTGTCTATATATTATCTAAGAAGTGCTTGTAATTAAATAGTTTTCAAGTATAAATAGAAAAGGAATGTAATGATGGAATAAATAACGATCCTTCTAATGTTCTTATTGGACTCCTAGTGGTTCTACCTATATCAGATCATGGCTAGAATAGAAGTTTTATCAATCACCATATATAGTAAAAAATACATATATTGTTTAATTATATATTTCATCAACCAATATCAACCATGTACGTGAATACACAAGTGGACATGTACCTGGAATACTAATTCTGTCAAGACCGGGGTGTAACATAGACAGCGATTGTAATTCCTTGACCCCAGTTACCCAGAGTTGGTGCATTATTACGTATCATTGGCATGATCACAAAAGATCTTGTTTTGAATGATTGATTAGTTTAGTATCCTAGGAAGTACAAGATACATTCATAAGGTTTACATTACATCATAAAATGGAAAACTACAACAACATTGATTCCATAGCCAACACTGAGATCCCATATAATATCCCTGCAGGTCAGTCATAATATACTTCTTCACATCCTGGGAAAAAATAAAACATATAAAGGGGTGAGATCAGATTCTCTGTAAGGATAACAATTTAGCGAAAACATTCATAAATAAGCACAAACATTTAAGGCAATTTATAGAACTAAAAAAATCCTTTTCAACATAAAATTCATCATAATATAGAAAATATAAATCAAAATATTTCCATTTACTTACTCACATGAATATTCTACTAGTCGAATAATCACATGAAATATCAATATCCATTTCCATAATGATGGAATGCATAATTCCAGACATTCATAACCACATAGTCAATGCGTTGTCCCAAGACTACAAATAATATTTTTTCAAGGCCTTGTGCCAAGACACTAGTTTGTCTCATGAGACCTACTGATGCATCGAGGAGTTATAGCGGGATCCACCCATCACTTACTAAGTCCAATGCATTCCTCATATGAAAAAGTTTAAACATAACATAAACATTAGTATTAAAACTAGGATAACAAATGTCAATACTTTATCCATAAACCAGGAATAGTGTAAAAATAAAACATCCACAGTCAAACATGTCACAAAACCATCAATACAGTATGGAAGTTTCGTATCATAATAAATCAACTTCAAACAAACTTAAAATCCATCAAAGGATGCTGACAAAGATGAAATCAAAACCTTTTTAGAAAAATATATCTTCCTATTTTGAAATCATTTAAAAGTAACGTAATTATAAAAGAAAAAATTTATTTTTGAAAATATTCTTATAAGCTTGTAAGGGAAGCTTCAACGTTGTTATAATGGCGTAATATAGCCGCACCCACCATATAAGTTAAAAAATAATCTTACCTTAATTTTCTCGAAAAGGTCATGAAGTACCTTCTTTGGAAATCAACGGAAATATTTCTTTCAAACCACTTTAGAAAAAGTCAAAAAAAAAGGGTATAAATGACTTTAACTCATAGTCTAGTAAATAGTAAATAGTAAAAATGTTTTGTAATACATTTTTAAGAAACATGGAAGTGGATGATAAAAAAGTTCCTAGTAGATACTTACTTAAAAACAATCTCGGATAATAATGAGATTGTGAAATTAACCTTTACCTTGTACTTTTCCTCGGGCAAGGGGAGGTTAACCTCTTGTATAATTTTGAAACAATTATTATTAAATTGTACAAGAATCATATACATTAATATGATATCATATATGATCTTTTAACATTTCTTTTTTAATAATATCTTAGTATTATCGTTGTTTGTGTGTTAATGGATTTGTTTTCCATTATATTCTTGGTTATGTGAGTCATATTTGTTATGGATGGGATATATCTTATTCATATACAGAATGGTATCAAGTCTTTATGAATTATTTTTGATAATCTAATAAAAATTAGTCTTGAATGGACACGATGGGGAATGAATGTCATCACATTCGTGGAGACGGTAATCCGTACGTACGCACGGGCAACAATATCATTCATTTGATATTAAAATAATATATAATTTGATGATATATCATATATATATTGAATCATTATCATGTTATATTTATTATTAAAATAAATTACATTTCATTATTATACCCATCCAAATAATAATGTATTGAATAACAATTACACCACGGCGATAGTAAGTCGCACGTACGCACCTATGGTGACATGTCATTCAAAGGATGGATAGAATAATGAATTTGGTTGTGCCATATTTATAATAAAATCATAGTATATAAAAGATACTGTAGTTATTATTTTAAAATTGAAACAACAAATAAAAATGAAGTGGAAGAAGAAAGGAACTTGAAAGAGGTGATGAAATATTTACCTCTTCTTCAAGTTATTCCTTTTGATTTGATCAAAAGGGCTACTTAGGTTGGTTTTATTACTAAATTAAGGCCTCTAGGATGAAGGGAGGATAGTGGAGAGGGTATTTGGGTAGTGCTTGGCCGAGACAAATGGCTTTGAAGGTGTGAATTAGAGAGAAGGGTGAGTGCCCTTTTATAAGAGGGGTGAGGGGCACCTTAGGAAAACCTAAAAATATTATTTTATAATGAACTCATTTTTGGTTTATATTGGCTAAAAAAGATTATTTAAAGTACAAGGTGGTGATGGGTCAAAAAAACTCAAATAATAGGTTTTATATAGGTTTGGGTCACTGTATTAACTTCATCTTTTCGATTTAACTCTTAGTTAAATAGTTTGACATTTACCATGTCTCTTTGTATTTTTATATTATATGGCTAATAAAATTACTATATACTTTCAAACGAACCCCAAGTGGTTCATTAGTGATACACCTATCATTATATACATCCATTGTTTAAACCTTAGATTTTTAGGAAAATAATATCAATTAATATTATAATATTTGTTTTAAAAATTCTTTTATGTCAATTTTGACACTATTTGGTATTTTGTTTTTTCTAAATTCATAAAAGAATTATTACTTCGAAAAAAATTCACCTAACAAACCCTAACATGTCATATTAAAATAGAAAATTAGTTTAATTCATAAAAAGTCTAAATTACCTTTATTTGGATATTTATAATATTGATTATTTTAATATTTTATTAATTATATAATTATGGCATCATCATTGTGTCATAACTAATTTAAATTATTTAATTTCTAAAAAATATAAATAAAATAACATTATGTATGAAATATTTTTAGCTTTTTAATGAATTTTTATAGTCGAATTTATATTATGTGTAACACTATATTACAAATGTTTTAGTTATTAAACTTTGATTTTAACTCTTTTAACTCTTCTTTAAATAAAATAATAATAAGTGTCCTAATCTAATCCAAGTTGACCAAAAAGGTTCATATTTTATTCCTAAGGTTGTTTTTGGTCGAATTATTGTTAGTCAATAGAATTAGTACATGTGTTAGGGTAATAATAATATCATTTTCACCCTTAATTACCCTATTTACTTTTAACCGTGGTAAATAAAAGTACAAAGTTACTATTCACCAAAAACTATTTTTATCTTATTGAACCACATTTTATTTACTAATATTAACAGTGTCTCTCGTATTTATAAAATTCCACTCATAGAAGCAGTAAAATTATGTTTTATGTGAATTTGCAAATTCTCTAAGGAGGTTGGTAAAAGACGGTGAAAAGTTCAATAAAATTTTTATATATCTAAAATTATTATAAATTGACTCCAATGAATTAAATTGAACATATATAGGTATTATATATCTATTTTGACCTAAAATAAATTTAAATAAAATAAATAGTTATATAAATAAAAATTCGGTTTTAAACTATAACTCAGTGTTTTTCACAATTCATCAATAATTGAATGTTTTCAGAAAAATACCAAAAATTTACCCTAAGCTAATTTCGATATTCTGAATCCAAAAATGAAGTCCATTTTGAAAGATAAAATTTAAAAAATTTAAAAAAGTGGGTATTAGTATTCATAATGGTTTGTTTGATTGGTTGAGGTGTATTAGAACTCGAAGTTGCGTACAACACACACTATTGTATTATTCAAAGAGAAGTGTATCGTGGAAGCTAGGGGTGTTACATTCTCCCCTCCTTCAAATAATTTCGTTCTCGAAATTTCTAGAATATTACAGAATAAAAAGACTCAGGTGGTTCTTTATCATAGGTTCCTTGGGTTCCCACATTGCCTCTTCCATCTTATGGTTTCTCCATAGAACTTTTACTGGACAAGTCATCTGGTTTCTCAACACTTATTATCTTGTATCAAGAATCCTGAAAGGCTCTTCACAGTAAGATAAGTTGGGTTCGAGTTCTAATTCCTCATAGGTGAGTACATGCGTTGGGTCAGGCATGTATTTTCTCAATAGTGATACATGGAACAAATCGTGAACTTTGAAGAGAGTTGGCGTCATTGCCCAATGGTAATCTACAGCCCCAATTCGTTCTTGAATTTCGAAAGGTCTGATGTATCTAGGACTCAATTTTTTCTTCTTTCCAAAACATATAACACCCTTCCATGGAGATACCTTCAAGAAAACATGATATCCTACCTGAAATTCCAAATCCTTACTTTTGTTATTGGCATAGCTCTTATGCCTACTTTGAGCTGCTATGATGTGGTTTTGGATTACCTTCACATTTTCCATCGTTTCCTCCACCAGTTCTGGGCCTATGAGTTATCTTTCACCAACATCATCCCAAAAGGTTGGTGTTCGACACCGCTTTTTGTTTAACACTTCATATGGTGCCATCTGAATACTTGAATGGAAGTTATTGTTATAGGAATATTCAACTATAGGTAAATATTGATCCCACATACTTTGAAAGTCTATTGAGCATGATCTCAACATGTCTTCTATTGTTTGAATAGTCTTTTCTAATTGTCCATTAGTTTGGGGGTTATAGGTAGTGCTCAAACGTCGTTCAATATCTTGGTTATTCTGAAGACTTTTTCATAATATTGATGTAAAACAGGGATCACGATTAGAAAAAAAATAGATTGTGGTACTCTATGAAGTCTTACAACTTCATTAATATATAGTCTTGCTAATCACTATAGTGTTAAATCTTCTCTTATAGCAAGAAAATGTGTTGACTTGGTAAGATGATCAACAATGACCCATATTGCATCGTTCCATCTAGGATTATTTGGTAGTCCCATGATAAAGTCCATCGTAATATTATCCCATTTCCACTCAGGTATGGGAACATGTTACAAGACTCCTCTAAGCTGTTTCCTTCCAGCTTTCACTTGTTGACAAACCATACATCTTGACACAAAATCAACAATCTCCCTCTTCATGTTGTCCCACAAAAAATGTTCCTTCAAATCTCTATACATTTTGGTGCTACCAGGGTGTATAGAGAAACTGGAACTATGACCATCATCCAACAATTCCCTTTTTAGATTAGGTAAATCGGGAACACAGGGTCTGTTCCCAAATTTCAAAATTTCATCTTCATAAACAAAGTCACTCAAACTCCCATCATTCATAGCTTTAATCTTCTTTTGAAACACTTCATTATTGGTTTGAGAATGCTTTATCCTTTCTAGTAAAGATGATTTGGAAACCATTTGAAAAGTATTGATGTTTCACCTTCTATGGTTATCCCCATATCCATCTTTACTAGATCCATGAAAATAGGATCCTTTTCAACTCTCATCTTATGCAAAACTCCATGATCTTTTCTGATCAAAGCATCTGCCACCTTATTTTCCTTCCTCGGGTGGTAGTGTATCGTGAAATCATAATCCTTGAGTAGTTAAAGACATCTCCTTTGCCTCATGTTGAGTTCTTTCTGTGATAAAATATACTTTAAACTCTTGTAATTAGTATATATCTAACATTTTTCACTGTAGAGATAAATTCTCCATATCTTAAAATAAAATATTACAGCTGCTAACTCAAGATCCTGAGTATGATAGTTTTGCTCATGAATTTTCAGCTATCATGATGCATAGGCAATAACTCTATCATTCTACATAAGGACACAACCATGTCCTTTTTTTAATGCATCATTATAACTAATAAACCCATCATTCCCCGATGGTAGAGTCAAGATAGAATCATTGACTAATATTCACTTCAATTCTTCAAAACATTCTTCACACTCATTTTTATAAACAAATTTAACCCTTTTTTGTGAGAGATTTGTTAATGGGTTAGCCAACCGGGTAAAATTCAGGATAAAACATCAATCATAACCTGCTAAAACAATAAAACGGTGTCCCTTAGTTATACTCATCGATGATGTCCATTCTTGGATTTCCTTGGTCTTAGAATGATCAACAGATATTACATCCTTAGAGACAATATGGCCAAGAATAGAAATCTTCTGAAGCCAAAATTCACACTTTCTAAACCTCCCATATAATTCATGTCTTCTAAGAGTCTTCAGGATAAAGCGCAAGTGTTTTTCATGATCTTCGTAGCTTTTGGAGTATACCAAGATATCATCAATAAATATAATTACAATGTCATCAAGATATTCCTTGAAAACATTATTCATTATATTCATGAATACAGTGGGTGCATTAGTCAATCCAAATGGTATTACTGTAAACTCGTAATGCCCGTACCTGGTTTGAAATGTTGTTTTCAGAATGTCTTCCTTCTTCACACACAACTAATGATATCCAGATCCAAGGTCAGTATTTGAAAAGTATTGATCTCCGTGATGTTGGTGGAATAAATCATCAATGCGAGGTCGAGGATACTTGTTCTTTAAATTTATATCATTGATCTTCCTGTAGTCAATTCACAACCTCATAGATCAATCGTTCTTCTTAACAAAAAGTACAGGGGCTCCCCATGGAGAAACACTAGGGAGAATAAATCCATTATTACTCAATTACTCTAGTTGTTTCTATAGTTCCACTAATTCCACAGAGGCCATTCTATAAGGGGTATTTGATATGGTCCTTGAACCAGGAATTAAATCAATGGAAAACTCAATTTCATGTTCTGGAGGATGTCCAGGAAATTTTTTTGGAAACACATCAACCTATTCTTTCACAATAGGTACATCCACTATTTGAACATTCCTTTCTAAAACCCCAGTTATTTCATTTTCTTCCTCCCTAATAATTGAATTTAGTTGATCTACTAGGGGGTGCATCTAAATAAAAATTAGGTAGTGAAGTTTCTTCTCTAAACAAAAGGTACTCATTATCATTATCATCAAAATTAGTAACCTCCTTCTTCTTACAATAAATTTTTATATCATGGTCTGAAATCCAATCTATACTTAGGATTATATCAAATTATATCATGGGTATGATGATGATATCAGCAGATAAAGAACATTTATATACCATAATGGGGATTAATTCACAAAACATTGTTGCAATGATACTTCCCTTAAGTGTTTTGACTGAAAACTCCCTTATTAAATAAGATTGGAAATATCTAATTTTCCTAGAAAACTGGGATGATATAAAATGATGAAATGATCTAGAATCAAATAAAGCATTTTCTAAACTTGAGTAAACCATTAAATTACCTACCACTACCTCTTTTGGAGCTTCAACCTCAGCAGTAGTGATAACATAAGCTTGGCCTTGATCCCTTGGCCTTTTTGAGGTAAGTTACACTGACTTTTAAGACATTCATTCTCATAATTCCCCCTTTCTCTACGATTGTATCATTCAACATCGACAACCTCTTTCTTCCCCTTGCAATCACGAGATAGGTGGCCTTTTTCACCACACTTGTAACAGACTCCCATTCCCTTCAGGAAAGTACTAGGGTGTTTCTTACCACATTTACTGTAGTATGGATATTAATATTTTCCCTTCTTCCCCTTATTTCCATTTCCATAGTGTTCAGAAGATCTCTTCTTCTCTTAATTTTCTATAAATCCATAAGACTTAGAGAATTCATTTTCTGTCTTAATAGAACATGAGACAATATCTTCGTAAAAAGAGAAGGATTATGAGACTAATGCTCGAAAGAGAAATGGTTTTAACCCATCAAAGAAATGATCAATCTTACTTCTTGAGTTACGTATATAATCTGCAGCATGCCTCGCTAACCTTGTAAAAGTAGCTTCATACTTTGTGACATTCTCATCATATGACAACCCTGCTTTCTATTACAACTTAAACATGATTTATTACATATAACTTCACTTGATACAACAATGAAGATCGAGAGGTTTAGTGTCTTTGGGGCTTAGGATCATTACATAAAAACATTAAACTTTAAATACAACATCTTTATTGAAAACTTCCTTTACATGACCACTACATTCCTTCGTACTTAGCATTGCATGGGATAACCTGAGGACATGCATAAGAAAAGGGTGAGCTATAAAGCCCAGTAAGGGAGTACACAATGAACAACATGAGGAGTTCAATACATGTTAGGAAATAGGAATATCAATAAATCCTAAGAGTAACATGAACATAAAGGCATGATAAAGCATGATAATCATAACATGGAAATGTGGAAACAACACTTAACATTCAATTAGCATGATCCAAGGCTCATTGCACATGTAGCCTGAGTAAACCCTCATTGCACTTGAAGCACGAGTAAACCCTCGTTTCAATTGAATTATCATGAGTCAACACTCATTTCACATGACGTATCATGATACTATACTTTACCCAATGCATTTGAGCGCTATAAGGGCGCACCCTTCTTAAACATTTCATTTCATGCATAAGTGTGTCACATGGATCATAAAACATGGATTCATAAAAAATAATCATTTATTCCAGGATAAAGGAATGTGGAATTCATACATGAAACTTTATAATCAATAAGTAAATGTGCATAAAGGTGAATACCCTTGATGGAGAAATGGGCATGGTATTCACTACACAATGATATTGGCTTAGAAAATCGGTGTGATTTCGGCAGCGTAACGGCGTGACATAAGAATTCATAAAAAATGGTTGATGCGAGAGAAAGGGGTTACTCATCATATTTACATGTAATGGACAGTAAGTAGGTCATATAGATACATGTCCCAACAATAGAAAAGGAATTTAGATTCATGATACAAAAGTATTGCTTGAATATAAAAGAGGAGAAAAAAGTTCCTTTCGGAATTTCGGCATAGTAACGGGTGTACATGGGAGGCAATTAATGAGAGAGAAAGGGGTCTCCCATCATTAAAACAATAAGAGGGCAGTATGGGGGAGGTGCGAAACCATACCCCAACATTCATAATTGAAATTAAAAGGGCAATACAACTTAAATAAAATTGACAAAAATGAGAAAGGAAGAAAAAACCCTTACTTGGAAGTGTGCTTCCAAAGTCTAGAGAGAGGCTTGTGAGAGGCTTCTTGGGAGCTTGGGGCACCTTGAGAGGATTATATAGAGAGTAGGGAAGAGGTTGGACGAACTCCAAGGGCTTTGAGTGAGGAGTAAGTGGGAGCTTGGGTGGGTTTATATAGGAAAGGTGAGAGAATTCTTTATTATTTAGGTTTGGGACCCCTTATATTAAAATAATCCAAACCACAAACCATCCCATGGTATTTGCCCATGGTTTATGGAAAAGGAAAGAGGAAAACAATATTTTACAAGGCCAAGGTCCTAAATTATTAAAACATTAGGGTTGCTTATGTGGAGGTGAGTCACACTCCCATGGAAATTATTTTAAAAAGGCAAAGTGTTGAATAAGTCTTGAGGGCTCCATTAATGCTTTGAAAAGTAAGTCAAACAAACCCAAAATCACATTATTTTAATTATAAAACAAATATTGGCCGAACATAAGGATTATGGTATTTTATTACATCACCATTGGGTCATTATGATGTCATAAAACACATTATATATTTAAATGGTATTTAATTTTTACCCAAAAATTTGATTGTCTCAGAAAATTATGAAAAATTCACCGTTGGATAATTTAGACGTCCTGATTCCAAAACTAATATTTATTTTATCTAAATAATTTTCTAAATATGTGAATTTTCACTTTTAAAATAAAAACCGACATTTATAAAAAAAAATCACGGGTTTTGACAGAAATGGCTTTCAAACCTTAATAAAAAATTTAATTGCATTCATAAAATTATAAGGTCATTTATATTTAATAAAAATTAATTTAATATTAATAATAAAATTTTATTAAAATATTATTTAATTCAAAAAATTCCTTAATTTAATAAAATATAATTCTTAATTAAATAATAACCAAAAACACCATTTGTACTTTAAAAACTATTTACAATGTATCAAAAATGACTCGAAATTATATTCATTATTATATAAAAAAATAATACACATGAACATAGTACTACTTATTTGTTACATAACCCCTTCAAATAGTCGCATAAGACCTAAGGGTAAGGTGTGCGATGGTGACAGACTCCTGGGGCGGCTCGGATAACATCGCTCGAGTGGTAATCTCTATCAACTTCCACTTTTCCCGTAGACGGTCTCGTTTGAGCTTGACATAATGATGCTCAGCTTGGGCTTGGTCAAGGGTGAAGCCCAAAGACGCCACCTCTTTTCCGAGCTCCGACAAATGGGCTTCGTATGGGGAAATTCTACTGGATGAGTCCATCACTTCCTTTGTCTGAGTAAAATTGGGTTCGTTAAAGCCATATATTTATACTACTCAAGTGATCACTATTCAACGGCTATAAAAGTAACGGTCACAAATATTAACATAAAACTAAAGAAGTTGACATCTTATAAAAACATTTTTCATAAAGAAACATTTAACTAGATCAAGAGGGATTTTCCATTATTGAAACTTTGGGTCGTTACAATATTCCCCCGTTAAGAAATTTCTCCCTCGAAATATTCCTTTTCCCACACTAAAACAAATGTGGGTAACTCAACTTCATCATATCCTCCGACTCCCAAGTTGCTTCTTCAAACTTGTGGTTTCTCCACAACACCTTGATGAGGGGAATTGTCTTATTTCGTAGAACTTTTTTCTCTACGATCTAAGATCTTCACTGGTTTCTCCTCATAAGAAAGATCATCTTCCAATTGTACCACCTCGGAAGAGAGTACATGTGAAGGGTCCGGTATCTACTTCCTTAAAAGGGATAAATGAAAGACATCATGCACCTTGGCCATAGTAGGTGGAAGTGCTAGTCGATAGGCCACATCCCCAACACGATCAAGAATCTAGAAGGGGCCGATGTACCTTGGACTTAACTTCCCTTTCTTTCCAAACCTCATGACCTTCTTCCACGGAGATATGCGTAAAAACACCATGTCTCCGACTTTAAACTCAAGGTCTCATCGACGATTATCTGCATAACTCTTCTGTTGACTTTGGGCTGCCTTGATATGCTTCTGAATGGTTTTCACCTTCTCCACCATTTCTTCGACCATTTCTGGTCCAAGCAGCTTACGTTCACTGACCTCATCCCAACATGCCGGTGTTCTACACCTTTTCCCATACAGGGCTTCATATGGTGCCATTTGGATGCTCGAGTGGAAACTATTATTATAAGAGAACTCAACCAAAGGAAGATGTTGATCACATCCTCCTTTAAAGTCCATTGAGCATGCTCTCAACATGTCCTAAAGTGTTTGGATAATCCTCTCAGATTGGCCATCAGTTTGAGGATGATAGGCCGTACTGAAGTTCAGTTCAGTATTCAGAGCATGTTGTAGACTCTTCCAAAACTTAGAGGTGAATCTTGGATCTTGGTCAGACACAATAGATAGTGGTACTCCATGCAACCGTACCACATCCCTGATATATATCCGTGCCAGTTGATCAGAAGAGAAATCCTCTCGAATAGAAATGAAGTGTGCAGTCTTTGTAAGACAATCCACAACTACCCAGATTGCATTATTGCCTTTGGATATCCTTGGAAGTCCGGTGATAAAGTCCATGGTGATGTTCTCCCATTTCCATTCTGGTATGGGAAATGGTTGCATCATCCCCTTATACTTCTGCCTCTCTGCCTTCACATGCTGACACACCAGGCACTTTGATGTATATTCAGCGTTCTCCTTCCTCATATTATCCCACCAAAAGTTTTCTCGGAGATTTCAATACATCTTTGTGATCCCTGGGTGAATAGAGAAAGTTGAACTATTTGCATCATCCAAAAGTTCTTTCTTCATCTCCAGACTTGATGGAACACATAGTCTTTTCCCAAACCGCACAGTTCCTTCTTCATTAACATTAATATCTGAGGATTTTCCCTTTTTGATAGCTTCCACTTTTTCTTGGATTCTCGCATCATCTTTTTGAGCATCCTTTAATCTTTCCAAAAGAGATGGTTGAGCAATAATTTGTGAAAGTATTGATGATGTTCCCTTCTTTATGATTCCCACATCCATCTTCATTAAGTCTAAGAATATTGGATCCTTCTCAATTCTCATCATTGATAGAATCGTTGGATCCTTTCTACTTAGGGCATCTGCCACCTTGTTCGCTTTCTCAGGGTGGTAATGTATTGAACAGTCATAATCCTTGATGAGATCTATCCATCTTCTCTGGTGCATATTAAGCTCTTTCTGTGTGAATATATATTTAAGACTCTTGTGGTCAGTATATATCTCACATTTCTCTCCATAGAGATAATGCCGCCAGATTTTCAAGGCAAAGATCACCGCCGCCAACTCCAGATCATGTGTTGGATAGTTTCGCTCATGGATTTTCAACTGCCTTGAGGCATAGGATAAAACTTTATCATTCTGTATCAGCACACATCCTAAGCCCTTCTTCGAAGCATCACTAAATACCACAAAAATCTCCCCACTTGTGGGTAAAGTGAGCACAGGTGCAGTGATAAGCCTCCTTTTCAACTCCTTGAAGCTTTCTTCGCATTCATCACTCCAAGAAAACTTTACTCCCTTTCAAGTTAGCTTGGTAAGAGGGTTGGAAAATCGTGAGAAATTTCTCACAAATCGTCGATAATATCCAGCAAACCCCAAGAAGCTATAGATATCAGTTACCGATGTTGGCCTCGGCCATCCCTCAATTGCATCTGTTTTGGAGGGGTCCACAGATATCCCATTGCTTGTGATGATATGGCCCAATAATGAGACCTCCTTCAACCAGAACTCACACTTGATGTACTTGGCATAGAGATTCTCCCTGCGCAAAGTCTCCAGTACAGTTTTTAAATGCTCCTCATGGTCCTCCTTGGTTTTGGAGTATATTAGAATATCATCTATAAGGACTACCACAAATTTGTCAAGGTAATCTCTAAAGACTCTATTCATCAAGTCCATGAATATTTTTGGAGCATTGGTGAGTCTGAAAGGCATTACTATGAATTCATAGTGCTCGTACCTTGTACGAAAAGCAGTCTTGGGGATATCTTCCTTCTTCACCCTTACTTGATAATATCCCAACCGCAAGTCCACCTTGGAGAAGTATTGTGCTCCACGCAACTGATCAAACAAGTCATCGATTCTTGGGAGAGGATACTTGTTCTTTATCGTTATTTTTTTAAGTTCACGATAATCGATGCAAAGCTGCATTGACCCATCCTTCTTCTTGATGAAGAGGACTGGTGCACCCCATGGTGATGCACTTGGGCGTATAAACCATTTATCCAGATTCTCCTGTAGTTGTTTCTTCAGCTATTCAAGCTCAACAACAGCCATTCTATATGGAGTCTTGGATATTGGTAGCGCCCCAGGTATAAGTTCAATTGAGAAATCAACATCTCTTCTTGGAGAAAGACCAGGAAGTTCCTCGGGAAATACTTCATCGAATTCCCTCACAATAGGCATTTCTTCAAGGGTGGTTTCTTCCTTGGACTCAATCATCTGAGCCAGATATGCATGCTCATAAGGCAGTAATATCCATTCTTGAGATGATGGAGCTAAAGGAGATTCATCTTCCTCCTGACACTTATAATGAATCAGGGGTCGATTCTCCATATGGAGTGTTATTTCCCTCTCCCGACAATTTATGTTGGCTCTATATAAGGAAAGCCAATCCATGTCAAGAATTGCATCAAATTCCACCAAAGGGAGTATGATGTGGTTCACCGGGAAATTAAATCCATAGATTATAATAGGGGAGGACTTATACTCATGGGATGCAATGATTTCCCCATTTTCCATACTCACCGACATCTTTACTTCCATGATTTGTGGTGGTGTAGGGATTGTTCTACTAAACTTTTGAGATATAAAAGAATGCGTAGAACCTGAATCAAAAAGTACGTTCGCTATTCTTGAATGAATAACTAGTGTACCTATCACCACTTTGTTGTCGGGGTTCACTTCAGAAGAAGTGATGGAAAAAGTTCTTCCTTGATGTCTTGGAGGTTGCTGGTTGCCTCCGATAACCCTTGGATTAGGGCACTGATTTGCAAAATGACCCGGTTCTTTGCATTTGTAGCATTGAACAATGTGTTGAGGTTCAAACGGAGCATTCCTCTCCTCTTTCGCAGTCGTAGGTCCTTCTTACTGACAATTAATATCTAGGTTCCCTTCTCTTCCACACCTGAAGCATTTTCTTGTCCCCCTAAGGCAATTTCCAGGGTGCTTCTTTCCGCACTTTTGGCAAGTGGGGTGCTGGAACTTCTTAGCACCATTGGATTTATCCATCGGACCACCAGCATTGAAGTCCACCTTACGCTTCTTATCCCCATGATACCCCTGTGAATCTCCGATCTCCATTTCAACCTTGAGGGCACATCAGACAATTTCCTCATAGCTGTTGAAGTCACAGATCGCTAATTCTTTCCGCAATCTAGGCTCCAGCCCACCAAATAAGCGGTCAACCTTGCATTCGGGGGTAACGACAAAGCCAGAAGCATATCGTGCAAGCCTTGTGATGTTTTCCTCGTACGCTCCCACATATTCTTCATCTTTCTGCTTGAGGGAAAGGAAGTCCCTCTTCCATCTTAAGACGGAGGGTGCGCGAAAAATATTTATCGAAAAAAATCTTCCGGAATTCTTTCCATTCCAAAGCCTCGATCTCCTCCTCAGGCTTCGTATTTTTGATCAACGTCCACCATTGATCAGCTTCACCCTCCATACGATAAGCCGCCAGGAGAACCTTCTCTTGTTCAGAACATTGAAGGATAGAGAAGATCTTTTCAATGGAGTTGATCTATTGCTCAGCGATCGTGGGATCAGATGATCCACTAAAAGTAGGAGGCCTTTGTCTCATTAAGCTCTCGATAGTGACTTGTTCTTTCTTAGGGGGGGTTGAGCGTTCCTCTTGACCCATGTTTCTATTCAAAACTTGAGTTAGCTGAGAGAGAAGCGTGACAAAGTTCATGATTCCCGCTCCCATTGGATTGGGCATCTCATTAGTACAATCATCACACTGATCTTTACAACGGTTGTTAGCCCGAGTTATCCTATTACCGGCCATTGGCTGGAATAAAAGGAAAGTTAGGGGTAACACATAAAGGGTAATCCAAAGACAAAATTTGATGACTTATAAATAAATTTTAATCTCTTTAACTCATGAGTCTATAGGATTCAATCCAGGATTTTCATGATCTTCCTTCTAACATATATTCTTATGGGCATTTTTCCCTTAATAAGGGTTCATAATATGATTGTGAATTTATCAAAACATATCCCTCAGGAGTGTCGTAACCAAGAGTGTAGCAAGGCCCGCTGTCGTGCACCAGTTCCCGTTCGAGTATAGCTCAAAGCGGTGTTTTCGGGTTTTACCCCTAGGATACATCGGTGCCAGAGCCGCCTCTACCTGCTCGTATCCAGACAGGGATGTATTTGTTTGATAAACCACTTACTTAGTATTTACCAAAACTTAGGGATGTTTTTATTATACTTATTCTTGTATCTAAGGCTTTAATAGGGTTTCCTAATCCCAAAAATAACTAAACTTATCCTTTGATACCAACTATGACAACCCTGCTTTCTATTACAACTTAAACATGCTTTATTACATATAACTTCACTTGATACAACAAAGAAGATAGAATGGTTTAGTGTCTTAAGGTCTTAGGATCATTACATGAAAACTTTAAACTTGAAATAAAACATCTTTATTGAAAACTTCCTTTACATGACCACTACATTCCTTCGTACTTAGCATTGCATGGGATAACCTGAGGACATGCATAAGAAAAGGGTGAGCTATAAAGCCCAGTAAGGGAGTACACAATGAATAACATGAGGAGTTAAATACATGTTAGGAAATAGGAATATCAATAGAGCATAAGAGTAAGATGAACATAAAGGCATGATAAAGAATGATAATCATAACATGGAATTGTGGCAACAACACTTAACATTGAATTATCATGAGCCAAGGCTCATTGCACATGGAGCATGAGTAAACCCTCATTGCACTTGAAGCATGAGTAAACCCTCGTTGCACTTGAATTAACATGATTCAACACTCATTGCACATGACGTATCATGATACTATAATTTACCCAATGCATTGGAGCGCTGTAAGGGAGCACCCTTCTTAAACGTTTCATTTCATGCATAAGTGTGCCACGTGGATCATAAAACATGGATTCATAAAACATAATCATTTATTCCACGATAAAGGAATGTGGAATTCATACATGAAACTTTATAATCAATAAGTAAATGTTCATAAAGGTGAATACCCTTGATGGAGAAATGGGCATGGTATTCACTACACAATGATATTGGCTTAGAAACTCGGTGTGATTTCGGCAGCGTAACGGCGGGACATAAGAATTCATAAAAATGGTTGATGAGAGAGAAAGGGGTTCCTCATAATATTTACATGTAATGTACAGTAAGGAGGTCATATATATACATGTCCCAACAATTGAAAAAGAATTTAGATTCATGATACAAAAGTATTGCTTGAATAGAAAAGAGGAGAAAAAAGTTCCTTTCAGAATTTCGGCATAGTAACGGGTGTACATGGGAGGCATTTAATGAGAGAGAAAGGGGTCTCCCATCATTAAAACAATAAGAGGTAAGTATGGGGGAGGTGTAAAACCATACCCCAACATTCATAATTGAAATTAAAAGGGCAATACAACTTAAAGAAAATTGACAAAAATGAGAAAGGAAGAAAAAACCCTTACTTGGAAGTGTGCTTCCAAAGGCTAGAGAGAGGCTTCATGGGAGCTTGGGGCACCTTGAGAGGATTCTAGAGAGAGTAGGGAAGATGTTGGATGAACTCCAAGGGATTTGAGTGAGGAGGATGTGGGAGATTGGGTGGGTTTATATAGGAAAGGTGAGAGAATTCTTTATTATTTAGGTTTGGGACCCCTTATATTAAAATAATCCAAACTACAAACCATCCCATGGTATTTTCCCATGGTTTCTGGAAAAGGAAAGAGGAAAAAAATATTTTACAATGCCAAGGTTCGAACTTATTATAAAATTAGGGTTGCTTATGTGGAGGTGAGTCACACTCCCATGGAAATTATTTTAAAAAGGCAAAGTGTTGAAGAATGGTGTAACGTACAATATGAATAAGAATAGTACTATGAGGGATGACTATTTTTGGATTTGTTTAATAAATTTCATGAATAATACATTATCTATCTTGTCTCTAAATACACTAAACCTTTACTATTCTCGCGTAGATTTTAATGTAATTAAATTATTATTCAATTGAAATAATGTAAATGTTTATCTTGAGAAGTATGGTTCACTATAGTTAGTATCAGAGTAGGGTTTAGTTAATCTTAACAGATTTGTATTAGATATAATGTTTGAAAACCTAAAAGGTATTTCTAATAAGAGGATTCTATCCTAATGTATTATTACGATAAATATTATGTGGTTTTCATAGTAATATATCCCTGGATGGAAACAATAACTGTATATAATTTATGAACATATTCATTTTTTTATAATAATACATAAAGTTTTTGTTAATGAATATCATGATCATCATTCTAGTGAAGAATGAGTGTGACCATATATTGCACATGTTTTGACAATCCCAGAGATGTTGTTGTGTTATTCTACATTATGAACCATAATGAAATATTTGAATAGATTATGATCCTGGATGACCAAGGATAAAAAAAATTGTTAGAAATTCAAAAGAAGATGTCATGATTCGAAAATCATACAAATAATTTTGTAATGTTACTAACACTATAATTTTTGGCTTTAAGAAATTAACAGAACTAGGTTGATTCAACTTATCGTAGAATGATAATGTTTATGGAATGATTATCCACATGGGGAACCAAATTAAGATACATTTTGATGGAAAACCCTTATTATTATGCCTAATAATTTATTTCATTATAATATTAATAATATAATCTTGGATAAGTTTATTTATACAACAAGTAAAAGTGAAATTGAGTTTCATGAAGACCATAGAGGGAAGAATATTTAGCTTTATATGTGTCTTTTAGGTGAGAATAATCACCTAGGGAAAGTCCTCAATGGATTGAGAAGATGCTTTATTTGTAGAATAAAAGGGAATATAGCTTTTAATTCAATATTAGAAATGAATATTTTGATGGAAGTAAATTAATATCATCTTAAGGCATTATTCATAGTTCATTATTTGATATATGGGTAATAATGGCATTATCTCGGCCAATTCCACATTAAAATAGTTAACTCTAAGATTGAGGAAGGACCAATGCAATTCCAATAATTCAAGTGAATGCATTGAACTTATTATTTATTGGGATACAAGAATAATTTTATATATGTGTTATATTAATGAAATTTTAGATATAAAAATCATAAAAAATCTAATCATTATTCCACAGTATTTTTTCAATAAGGATTTGGAAAGAAAAGTTGAATGGTACAAATAACTAAGAAAAGGTATTTATTATTAATGAGATAATGTTTAATTGTGATAAATATATGACATAAATTAATGAAGTATTTGGTATAGTTTTACTGACATTGAAATTAAAAAGTTATTTAATGATAAAGTGACTTTGGATATCATTAATTAAGTTTATTTATTTTTTAGATTTATGGAATATAATAAATATCTTGTTCATTTATTTGAAGAATAAGGATTTTGTTAGTATTTTGGAATAATATATGTTTTCATGTGATATTAGATTAATATCTATGTATATCTCTATCAATTTTAATTTTTAGGGTTGGTCATAAGTTCATGGATATAAATACCATTTTCAGGTTTAAAGTGATGGTATTTTGTGGTAATTTGAAACTAGTAAAAGGTTTTAGGAAGAATTATTTATTGAGGGTTAAATAACCCATTGGGTTATAATAAGATTTTATTTTAAGATAATAATGGTCAATTGGATACTAGGATATATATAATCTTAATTATTGATAAACTATTCATTTAGAAGGAAATAATTTTGTGATATTTTTGGTCAATCTAAGGATTACCATTCATGCTAAAAATTAAATTTAACTCATGATATGTTGGTATATATCCCAAAATATTAATATTATACAGTGATTTATTATGGTTATTAGTGATATTTTGAGAGATTCTTCATTTGGTTTAAGAATATATAACATTTTGGTTTTACATGTGATTTAATAAGAATTGTTTTTTGGGAATAATGAAATCAAAAAATTGGTATATAAGATGAATTGTTTTAGATCATTGGTTATGTCAAAATATTATTTAGTTTTATGTTTATTATTGTTATTTGGGATATAGTGTTTTTGAAATAATTTATGCACTAATGTTTTTTAAAATGAAGAAATTATTTACTAAAATTTATTATTTTATGATAGGATTGATTGTACTTTTTGGATATTATCTTTACTTGTGCTAACCATTAAATTTTGGAATATATTTAATGATATTATGAATATATTGATATCCTTTTTATATTATTATCTCCATTTTAATTCATTACTCATGAAAAATTCATCATTAATACTCATCATTTGGAGAAAAAGATGAGATTATGGTGGAAAATTATTAAATGGTGAAATTATATATATATATAATATGTATATGTCATTCTATTATTAGTATATATTTTAAATTAAATACTCAACTATATTAATAGTATATTGAAAAAAATTCATCCAAATACCTTCATTTTCAAGGAATCGATGGTATTTTTCACACCTTATTGGATTATTTTTTTCTAGCCGTTATATTTATCATGATGATTCAATTTCTTATGTTCAGGGAAATTTTTCATACTCTATAATTATTTATACATTAAAGGTTTTCCCATTGTCCATTTTTTCTCATCCCAATAGTTTTTTCCTATTTTTAAATGTAGTTTTCTATTATTCAAGATCACTTTCATAATTCCCTTTCCCTCATTACAAGATGTTTTTTTATTAACACTTTTTATGATGTGGGATTTCATTAACTAATTTTTCAATTTTCGAACCCTTGATTACTGATAAAAATTTTAAATTTCAGGATGCAATTTTTAAATGTGATGGATAATGTAACACCTCGATATTTTTAAAGAACACTTTTTTTATAATTTATACAGCACGTAATACTACACATAAGAAAAATATAAAATATTATTATTTTATGGCCATTTATAAAAAAGTCATTGAATTATTGGGATCAATGTAATTAACTAAATTAAAAAAAATTATATAAATTACATTATCAATAAAATTTGTTGATAAGTGTTTGAAAAATAAACACATAATTTTTTGTTAAGTCGCATAATTTTATAAATACTTTCTGGTAAATATTGTTTTAAGTGATAGAATAATGTAATAAATATTTAAAAATTTTAATAATATTATTTAAATAAAATAATATAATTTTTTATATTTTTAAATAAAAATTACAAATGATAAAATTTTAGGATTCTATAGAAAATATTAATTTTCTAATGAATGGTGAAAAATAGTGATTTTAATTGAAAACTATATTTTTATTTCATTAATTTAATGAGTTTAATTTTTATTTAAATTGGATTCAATGGGAAATTAGTTCTATTATATTATTTATAATCCAATTATACTTATTTTAATCAATTATATCATTGAATTAGTTGTAGATACTTTTTTATAGAAACGAAGTAATTTTTATGAAAAACATTTTTTATTATATTACACATTTTTTTCATAAATTAATTTTTTATTATTATAAAAATTTAATATTTAATAATGCATTTTGTATTTTTAATCGTGAATAAAATTTTATTAAAATAAGACACTTTTATTATTGTCAATATGAATTGTGACCATAATAAATTTTGTTTTCCATCTTAAAGGTAAAATTGTATAACTAGGGTTAGTACTAATGTGGTAAGGACTAAAATTCAACCATAAGCTCGAATGAAATTTTTAGATGAGTATATTCCATCAATAATAATCAAAAAATTGAAAATAGGAACTTTTTTTAATTTTGTGTTGATTTTTCAATTTATAATATTTATATGAAATTCAGAGTAATTTCTTGATTTTAATATCTATAATATTTTTTTAGCGATTGAAAAATTATAATTTGTCCTACATTTTTATTTTAAATAAGAATGAATTTTATTCATTGTATTTTATTTTTAATATTTAGAATGATTAAATAATTACATTAAATTTATAGGAATTGTTGACATAATACTTGTGTAATTGTAGTAAAATCTTGTAAATTATTTTAATAAATCTAGAATTAATATTTTGTGGGTGAGTTAAATTATCCATTAAATTGTAATGATAAATATAAAACGTTAAAAATGACTTAACGGTTTGGTTACTAAAAACATTACGGTCATGTTTTTTTTCAAATTCAACTAATGTTAATTATTATTAAAATGATATTAATAGCATTTTATGTCAAATTATTTAAAAAATATAATAATATTGAATAAGGAAAATTAGGATGAGTAGTGGTCAACAATGTAATTCATTTTCCATTTATTATCCAATATTCAACTTATAAGTAAACTTAAATCCCCTTTAATTTAATGTAATCTATGTCCTTGGTTAATGTTAATACCAGCTAATTTATTGGTTATACAAAAGTAATACTTTTAAAATAAAACAAGAACATATATAAATTTTCTTTATAATGATATTCCAACCATATAAACCTTTTAATTGAATTAATGGATATTTTTAAGCTTTATACTTGTGAAATATGTTAATTATATTTTTATATTATTATTATTTCCAAGTATTTCCCTTCTATCCCTTATAAGAGGACCCACATTCTCTCTTCTCCTTATAACTTTATAAGTGACTAATTTCACCAAAAATCTGCATATGTGTATTCTAAATTTATTTTTCTATTATTTAGAGTTATTTTTTTTCTTAAAATACCATTTAAATGGTTTTTAATTTGTGATATAATGGAAGTATACAAAAGAAGAGGTAATCTTCTTTGCCGACTCTTTCGATTTTCTTCCTACTAAAACAGACAACATCTCCCATGAATATGTACAGCTTAATATCTCCACATGGAAATGATTTTTAATTTTCATTACCATTTAAAATAGATGTTTATAAAAAATTAAATAGTGAATATATAATATTTATATAAAATAATTATTATATGTGAATTATAATATCATATATACCTTATTTATATTCAATCCTTCAGAAAATCTAAAACGTCACTTGTGAGAACATGGGGAATACCACCTCCACAATTTGATTAGATCTGTTTTTAGTTTATGATTACAAGGATGGTTATAAAGAATGATTTAATAAATATTTATTATATATAATTGATTCTAGTAAGGATAAATTTTATATACACTTATTTCATTTCATCCATCGAAATGTGAAAAAAAAATTCATCATACGTATGACCTACCATCCCCATTAACAGTGTAATTTATTTTTCTAAATCTACATTTTATAGATGAATTGATATATATATATATATATATATATAATTATTATATATGATATTAATATCATGGTTATGGTTTTGGTGATAATATAACCATGATAAATGTTCAATGACTAAAATCACCAATCAAAACTTATCATGAAAAATGAAAATAGTTTCCACTTGGGAAATGATGATTTTAAAAATGAATTAAAACCAATTATTGGAATGTTATGTGCGGAACATAAATGTTATTATAATTAAGTACACTACTACTTTATATAGTTTTAATACATTAAAACCTATTTTATAAGATTTTGGAGAGCCTTTAAATCATGTTGAACTTGAGGTAAGGGTTTATCAACTCAAATTGTATTCTTTTGGGAATCTGTCATATTATGAACCTATATTATTTTATGAGGTGTGTATAAATACCCATATAAGTATTTTATCATAAACATTATTATTTTAATTATATTTAATATTTCATTTGACTTTATTATTTCATGGGTCTTTGGATTCAAAATTTACAAAATCAGTAAGGGATAGATGTTAAAATATCATTAATTATTGGGATATTTTATTATTATAGTTCTGATTATGTGATCCAATGAAATACCTCTAAAATATGAAAACACCTTGAAGGATCCGTATGATCACTAATAAGGTTTTTTTTTGAATAATTTATATCTCTTTGTTTTTATTTTAAATTTGTAAGAAAAAATTTCCTTCTATTAAAGAGAAATAACATTTCTGAAATAAAAAATTTCAAAGAAATCCATATGAACACAATTATATGAATGGTTCACTAAAAAATAGGTGTATATATTCCTTGTAATGGTTTGAAAATAATCCAACACCCCAAAAAACATCTATAAAAAATCTTTTTGTTTGGATATGGAATGAAGGAAATTCCCTTACACTTGAATAGCACTATGATCAATATAAAAGTGAATGTTCTTCTTATAGAACAAACAATATAAATAATATTTTGAAAAAAAAGTTAGAAAACTTCACCAATAGGTGTCATATATTGTCACTATGCTACTTATAAAGTTTCACTAATATAATTGTTCAAAATATATTATTTTCTTCCTTACCAAGATACAAGTAAGAATATATTTTCTCAAAATCATTTTAGAATTCTGTCTGATCACTCTATTAATTTATTGATCTTATTTTTTGTCTAAAAATAAGCCTGATTGGTTTTACTATAGAGAATAAAAACTCAACACTTTCTTTCTTCTTTATTTTTGATAATTTTTCAGTATGATTATTTATTTTGATCCAAATAACCATTTCATCTACCTCTCTGATCACATATTCTATCTAGAGACATGTTTAGTGACAGAAAACTAGTGCGTCTATGTGAACAATGTCAAATTATGATGTACTTGAACACCTTTTTATAGGTGTTATTGAAACCAAAATAGTGGGAACCCAATAAATATTTCCTCCTCTACAAAATTTCAGATATCCAAATTTTAAATTTATTTGAACTCTATTTGACTACTTATCAAATATTTACAACTATTTCCATATCTTATAGTATCTTTTGGAATTCATAAAAACTTATTAATTTTCAACCATACTTGAATAACAAATTTGAAATATCTTAGTGTTAAAATTTATAGTCTGGAATATCCAAGTCCAAAAATCTAGTTTTCATTATGGTTCTATTAAATATATTTTAAAAATGTACAATGAGATACATCTTAGTATAATGCTCCAAAAAACTGAATATGTTTTGAAAAAACATCATTGTAACTTATAAAATTTTTAAAACCCTAAAAAAATATCCAATAGAAACTTAAAAAAGTATCACCTCTTTATCGACAATTTTAATCTATTTGACATATCCTTAGACTGATAGAAATGGATTTGATGATATTCAAAATATGATTACTTAGCATAATAAAATGATCATCTGATTGATTGGTTCCCACAACTATTTGGATTATTTAGTGGCAAAAAAATTTATTCAATTCTCCATATGATAAAATTTTTATAGTATGATATTGATAATTTGAAGGAACTCTAAATATGATTAATTATCATTTTCAATCACATATCTAATATATCAAGGACAAAAAAATTTATGATATATCTATATCAATAGTTAAATATTTTTTCTATAACTCAACAACCAGTGGTCCATTTTTTGGATCGGTTTATTCAATGAATTGATTCATATGAAAAATAAACTCGTCTAATGTGTCAGATGAACATTAACTTTTATAATATTTTTACTTCTCAAAATTAAATCTTCTAGTATAAAAAAAATTCAGCATATGGTGATTCTTGATCTGATGATCTAGGTCCATAAAATATCAACATTACAATACAACCAAAAATTCACATTTATATTCAATTCAAAAAACTACTTCTGGTATAATGATTTCTTCATGATGTTTAGAAAAATCAAATCATCATTGCATCACTATATTTTGTTATTTAAACATCTCTTATTAACTTTTTTTCTACTAATTATTCCAGGTCCATTTCGAAAAGATCATATAATAAAAAGAATGCCCACAAAAAATATTCATAACCTAAAACATCAATATATTGAATTACTCAAGAAATATATGCTTGATATTCTATGTCTAATACTCATTCATTTATCAAAAACAAATATACCATTGGTGGTTCTTTTTCAAACACTAAAAAGCACATTCAAAAAACAATAAACAACCATCAATAAAAAAACAAATATTCAGCCAACTTCATTTATTCCAAAATAAATCTTCAACAAAATTTCTCCAAACAATCTCCACCAATGGATTTTTCTATCAAACAAGATCCATAAATCACTAAAAATTTGTAAATCAATCTATGGATCTCTTATCAACAATTCTAAGAGCACATGAGTGAGATCATTATAGAAAAAAAGAATCATTGAATAAAAAACCCATGCTTTAATTAGGGAGTGACTAATAAAAAATATCATTAAATTCATAACAACATATTCTTTTCACAACTTTTCCACTTACATGTCTCCAAAACTTGTCAATATTCTATTTTCTATAATAAATATTTTTATGAAAATCACATTGAATTTTTTTAATAGTTTACAAAATCATATGCATTGATTTCACAACTTACCCCATTAAAAACACATTCTAAATTCATTCATTCCTTTAAATCATTAGCACATATCAATGGATAGATATATAAAACAATATTTTTCTCCCCCTTGGAAACACTATCCAAAACAATATAAGAGAGGAGACAGAACCACAAAACTCAATCATGGAGATACAAAGGTTGGATTCTCATGTTCAACATAAATTAATAAAACAATTCCTTTGTTAATTTTTTTTTGAGAATACATCAACAACATTTATCATTGTATTAATATTTTACAGCATGAGTTTATTCTTCTACACATGGTCCTTCATGAAGTGATATTTGATATCAATGTGTTATTTCTGAGATTATTACACTATATTTTTAGTTATATTTCACTACAACAAAACCGGCCCCTAGCGGCGGTTTTTTTTTCATTTGGCGGCGGTTTAAACCACCGCTATAAGGTTTTGCGGTGGTTAACAAAAACTGCCGCGAAACTGGACGTCGGCAATCTATTAGCGGTGGTTTTTACTATTTTTCGTCGTTTTAAGAAAAGCGCCATAGATGCCACTTTTTGTGACGGTTTTTGTCCATTTCGCGGTGGTTTTATGCGTAGATGATACTTTTTTTTTCGCGGTGGTTTTAACCACCGCTATATTCTGGCGTTTGATGCGCCTATGTCGCCGTGGTGAAAACCACCGCTAAATTTAAACATAATACATTTAGCGGCGGTTATAACTGCCGCTAAATGCTGACCAGTAAGGCATTAGTAGCGGTTAAAACCGCCACAAAATGTTGGCCTGGAAAAAAAATAATTCTTCTCCTACCACACCACTGCCCTGAAAAACAAATCAAACCAGAATATTGAACAGGACACACCATACAAACAAATAACGTGGTAGTATTCATTGAAAAATAGGATATGAGAAAATGTTGTATGTTATGGAGTCCAACTTAAGGAAAGGTATGTATCATAATTTGGTGAGTAACGAATCCATGTGACCCCCAAGATGTATATGTGTTTTTAGCTTCTTTAATTTCTTATGTGTTTTAAGAAGGTTTGATTTATATTATATGGATACTAATACTCTATATAATAAATGGTTATGAATTTTGATACAATTTATGTGATCATGCTAACCATGGTGATGTGTAATGATATGTAATTGGTTATGCTCTAAGTTGACCGATATAACATCCATGGGTGGATTGTGATATGGGTTGGGTTTTTTTTACAATGGATTTGTGTTATGGGATAAAACAAAATATGTTTATATGGGTATAGAATTTGTTCCAAAGATGGATGTTTGAGTAGTTATAGAATGTATGTTATGGTATGGTTTGTTGTGTGTTTTGGTTTGGTTGTTAATGCCTACTATAGAAAATGGGTAACTTGTGAATTGGCGTGTGTTTTAGGTTGGACAACACGCTAACCGTGCATGGTGCTTGAGAGAGTATGGTTTATGATCTTGTAGGTTATACATTATTCCTATTGAGGATTTGAGTTATGTCATTGGATATGATATAAGAGTTTCATGTATACATCCCAAGATGGTCATCATGTTGTAGGTTGGATGGGATGCATCATGATATAGTTCTTATTGACTTCGTTAAAGAAAATAGGTTTGAGTTTTTTAAAATTTCAACAACAACTTATCTAATGTTTTCCTAAATACCTTATTGGTGGAATTATACTTAACCAAACCAAATGATATTGATTTTTCAAAATAGTTATTATCATCAGATAATGTCATTAATATATATGTGCATGTATGTGATCTTTATCCTTCAGGGGAAGTACGGTGTGTCGATTTCTAGTTAGGATTAGTAACCTAGATTTCATAGTTGGATTGGTTATGGGATTTGTGATATGCATGAGAACCCTCGAGTTGGTATATTGGCCTATGATTTTCCTCGTGATATTTGAGATGGGTTCATAGATGCTTCTCCATGGGTTGTATCCTATATAGGATGTGACATGTGAACTAGGGTTGAGAGAGACTAGTAGTATTGAGATGTATCTTGGGATATTGGTGATTGGAGTGTTCTAATCAAGTGAAATAGAGATTCTCATTTCCACCTGATGAGGGTTTTCTTGTATGTATGTAATCCAAGATAGGACTTATCCTAGGTCTATGAGTTCATTAAATAAATGAAAGTAAGTTTAGACACTTTGTTCTATAGTGATGGTATATAGGTGGATTGTGGTTTGGTATTCAGTTAGTAATATCATTTTATTTGGTATTGTGAATGTAAAAGCATGGGTAGTGCTTGTGTTTTGTTAAGTCTAACATGAATAATTGACATGGTTATTTGGGGGATAAGTTAAGTTAAACTATGATTAATTTTATGTTATTGTAATGATGCATATTAGGTGTTTTAATAGAGTGTATACATGCTTAGATTCATGTTATACTGATAACGGTTAAATTTAGGTATTGTGGGAGGCTTCCAAGATACACTCTTTCCATGTCATTAAGAGCGTGAGTTCTTTATCAGCATAATTGGTATGTGGGTTTTATAGTCTAAGATTAGCCTTTCAGGTGGGGATTTGGGTAGTTATTAGGTGTAGTTTTACTTGGTTAACATGTGGTTTATAATAATTGTTGGATTTTCATAGATCTCCTAGATAGAGAGATTTAGTGATGAAGGTAATGTGACTATTGGGAATTTGGTCATGGGGACATTATCAATCCATGGTTGTTTCATGTGATGCTTTCCTAATGTATGGGTTTGTTCAATTGCGGAGACGCTAGGTTTCTCAAGATGGTTAGTACATTGGGATACCAAATGACACATATTTTGATGCATTTTTTGTTACAAGTATATAGTCCTTGAACATTCTTCCTATGGTTTATACATTATTCTATGATACATGTGATATGTGGTCTCATCGCTTGTTTTATATCAACCTTAAACTAAAAACAAATTGGTATTCCTTGACCCATTTGAGTGGTGTAAAAATTTTAAGGCCATGACCAAGCCTTTTATCATTAACCTTTCATGCCTTAGACATTTATGGTCATGGGATTGGCCTTTTAGTGTGATAAATATTGGATATGGATCCAATAGGGGTATGTCTATTCTAAACTAAAACATATTGGGCCATCATATAGGTGTTTTATCTTCCACTTAGTAAGGAAATTGATTGAAAAAGGGAGTATCTAGTAAAAATTGGCATATATAAAACCAATATGTTACCTAATAACTTCTGCCTTGTTGAGTGTAACATGGTGTGACTGTTCCTCCCTCCTGAGATTTTATTCTAAGGGGATATACTTTGTTTGTGATTATGGATATAGTTTGGGCATGTGTAGACCAACCTAGCGTAGACCTAAGGATCTGTTAGAATTTATGGAAGCCCTTCAGTGAAATTTTTATCTTCTGTTGTTTTGGTTGTATTTATACCATTGAATGTTTGGGGATTTGGTATGTGATAGAATTTCTTCATTCCTGTGTAATGTGTTGTGGATCATTGGGCCTTGATAGTGATGGTACGAATTGGGCTTACACAGCTAGGATACCCAGGTGCTGCTATGGAGCAACAATGATATGAATGGGACTTACACAGTTGGACTGCCTAGGTACTTCTATGAATCAGTTATGGTATGAATCGAGCTTACACAACGGGGATACCCGAATGCTTCTATATAGTAGAAATGGTATGAATATGGGTTACATATATGGTATTCTCATTGGATGTGGTACCAATTCAAACACAGGCCTAAATGGAATGATGTATACCACACTCGAGGAATCAAGACATAAAATGAAACATCATAAATAAATAAAATTCATAGAAGGAAACATGAGAAATCAAGAAAATGTTAGGACATGAAAATTTTTGGTGGAAACTATGTGCCATACATGTTACATATACAAACCAACCGTTCTCATACTTGTTCAACACATCAACAACACTACTACTCATCATCTGATGCTGCATCGTCACCCTCTCCACCTTCATCTCTACTACCTGCTGCCACCTATAAGAACATTATATTGAAAATTAAATATTGTTGCATATTTATAATTAAACTTAAAACCAATAAAAGTGTGAAAACTAAATGATTTTGATTTTTTGTGATTTACCTGCTCACCACTAGCTGATGCACTACCACCGGGGGCATATCTGCTCATATGCTGACGTATTTCAAGCAACTCTTTCTGCAAAGCAGATATCTGATCCCCCTGCTTGTGAACTGTGTTTCGTAGAGAATATATATCCCTCTGAGTATCTTCAGGTATGAAATGACTATAACCAGGAGTAGATGTAGCTGAAATCCCTGATGGCCTGCCAAAGACCTCAGATGGTACGGGTCCCAAACCCATCCCGCGCACTCTACCAGGATGCACCTTCCCAAGGACTTTACCAACCGGGTCATCCTGGGAGACTGAGTAGGATTGCCCAGGATTGACATCCCATATTTCATTAATTTTTACATATAAATAAAATATCAATATATATTAACATAGTAAAAACTGATAATAAGTTATTATAATAAATAATTGACTTCATACCCCAACTTTTCTAGCAGGTTCATTAACAAAACTTCCATCTGTTTTTTTATGAACATCCAGCCACAGTTCTGTTCAGGATGCTTCATGCCCTAAACTCTGTGACTGCATTAAACAATGATATATCAACAATTAAATATGTTAAATAGATAATATTGTCTTATAAATATTTAAACTAATTAAAAGATTACCAATGACATTCAGCTTCTCGAAAAGCTTTTTGAGCCCGCAGTGTGCGGGATGACTTGCTTTGCCCAGTTTGATGCATTCTGTCTTGAGAGATCCTGAAATAAATAAAATTCAATTTAACAGTAATGTATTCAATGTCTATCTCCTCTTAATGTACATGTATAAATGTAAAATGAGGATAATATAATAATATATATTTCAATACCATCCGCTTCTCATCACGATGGCTATCGACAAAAAATTTCCACTGTTCTTTCGGTACCCCACTGGGTAGATTCTCATACATCTGTTGCACGGTCAACGAAGTATCATTGACATCACACCACAACCTCCATTTGAAATCATTCCATTTTTTTCCAAGATTTTTCAATGTCCACTTCCGTGCTATCACATCAGCAACGGTAAAGTGGAAGAACATCTGTATACAGAAATTCATTATGAATATATTAGTAACATGAAATTCAATTAAACCATAAAGTAATAAAATTACCTTTATCTGAGAATCAAAAACATCATTTTTCCAGTTTGGAGGCATATGCCTCTAATCATCATATGAAATAGGCAGGGAAATGGGCTCCACTGCCAGCTGACCTATAATCTGACCAAGTAAACCTGCGGCGTCATCCGTCGGGACCCCATAAGAATCAAATGGCACCACTATCTTCTTGCCATTCATGTTCCAAACATCAGAACTTTTTAAGTGTTTTTCCACAGTTTCATTTTTTTCATCTGTAATTATCAAACAATTACTATAAACAAAATGCAATAAATTAATTTATTTAAAATTTGTACCTATGAATGTGACCCTCCAGAATGTCCGTGATGAACTGGAAGGGGCGTGTCACTGCCCCACTGCTGAGGCTCCTGTAGGGGGAGGCGATGACTCATCCTCTAATGAGGCATCCACTAACGGTGTCAGAGATGGTGCAGGGGGAGATGATGCAGGGATGTAGGCAGCTGCTGCCTCAGATGCCATAGGGACAGACGGATCTTCATCTATCGCAGAAGTAGATGAAATGGTGTATCGCTTCTTCCTTGGCATTCCTGTCATTTAATCAAATAAAATTAAGTTCAGAATATATATTTCAAAAAAATTATGCAGAAAAAAAATTAAAAATGATAATAGATGCCCAGTACTAACAAACAAAATATATATAACAATGATAATGAATGACTACCGAAATGAAACAAGTGGTTGATGAATGAATAAATAATTGTACATACAATCATTTTCCCCTTCAATCATGTTGGTTTCCTGCTCCATTGCTTCATACACTTCATTCATCCTTGCTAGACTAATATTTTCAATATCATGATGGACAAATAATTCTACTTCCTGTTGTTGATGAAATTCAATTGCATAGGTCAAATCTTCCACTTCATCACCCATATCATACAATTCTTATTGTATTATGTGAGTAACTACACTCCACCCTTCATCCACAACATCATTCACATAATATACCATTTTTTCCTGCGATTCTAAGATATATGGATCATGCAGTTCACGATCACCAACATCCATCAAGCGAGAGAAGTTTACAGAAGTAAATTTCAAGGAATCTCTTTTAACACCTCTGATAATATCGACCCATTTGCATTTGAATAAAACAACAGAAAAATGACCATGGAAGTTTAATTCAATAATATCATGCAACTTTCCAGAGTATTCCACTTCAGAAAATGTAAATATACCTCTATTCTGTGTTTTCAAACCCACTTCTCGATCGACTGTACGAAATCTAAAACCATTCACATTATAAGCGTCGAACTTTCTAACTTGTTTTATAGGACCTCTAGCAAGAAACTTCAAATCTTCTGACAACTCTGCTCGAGTATAAGTATTCTTGATCTGAAGAATAAAAATATAATTTAATAGATTTGAAAATTGTATGTGTCAAACTAATATTCGTATTTATTGCAATATTTATAAACATACACGTTGTGCAAACCATTCTACCATCTCTTTATTCACAGATTTCATTATATATTTTTCATTTCATGTTCGGCCTCTCATTCGTCTCTTTGTTTGTATCCTCAACACTTCAATAAATGGATTTGCAATTTCACTATTCAGCATCACATATCTATGTGCCTGTAATAACTCCAATTCTGTCAGTGTCGCGTATGAGGTCCTCCCAACTGATCGGCCAATAGCAAGAAATATGTTTGATTTCTGATGCATTTGAGATTGAGTTGATGTGTCTTCAACACGTCCAACTCGATTAAATCTTGTCTCAATATCATCCAAATATATGGAACAAAAGGTGAGACACTCCTCGGCCAAATAGCCTTCATCAATAGATCCTTCTAGTTGAGATTTATTTCTCACGTATGCTTTCAAATGCCCAAGATATCTGCGAAAAATAATAATAATATTATGCATTTATTTAAATTCCAAATATTGTTTACTTAATTGAAAACATATAAATAAAATACCTCTCAATTGGATACATCCATTGATAATGAACGGGGCCTCCTAATTTAGCTTCATCAACCAAATGCACAGTAAAATGCATCATGACAGTAAAAAACAATGGAGGAAAGATCATCTCCATTTCAAAAAGGGTCAATACAAACCTCTCCTATAGTTTGTCAAGCTGTAATGGATGTAGAGTTTTCTCACATAATTTCCTGGAAAATGTGAAGAATTGCATTACAACAGAAGTAACGTTTTCAGGTAATAATGTACGCAATGCCAATGGTAGTAACTGTTGTAACAAAACATGTGAATCGTGACTTTTCAATCCATATAACTTACGATTCTTCAAATCAACACACCTCGAGATGTTACTCGAATACCCATCAGATACCTTCACATTATTTAAAATTCGAAGGAACGCATCTTTATCCCTATTTTTCATTGAAAAAATGGCCGAAGCATACTTTTCATTCTCATCTGGCCAGAGATCACGTTTTATGTTCATTACTTGTAAGTCTTTGCAAGCATTGAGATGATCCTTCGACTTTCCATGGTCATTAAGTAATTTGAAAATCAAATTATTATATACATTCTTCTCAATATGCATCACATCAAGATTGTGGCGTAAATAATTAAATTCCCAATACAAAAGTTTGAAGAATATACTTTTTTTCTTCCATTGTTGCGTTCTGATTTCACTTGACGATGCACTTCGCACTCGTTTTCCACTATCAGTCAAATGATGAATCTTCCCAAATTCTGTTTTAACATTTTCAAGCTTTGTCAATATTTCAGAACCGGTTAACAACTTTGTAGGTGGTCTACGATCAATGGAACCATTAAATTTTGATTTGTTCAGCCGAAATCTATGAGATGCATCCAGAAATCTTCGATGGCACAAGAAGCACCATTTTCTACTGTGAGGTAGCCGTTTGGGCTAGAAATCAAAGTTACAAATGGGACAAGCCAAACCCGTATAAGTGTTCCAACCAGATAAATTCCCAATCCGAGGGAAGTCCCTAATGGTCCACATTAAAGAAGCATGCATTTTGAACATTGTTTTAGAAGAAACATCAAATGTCTCAACACCATTGCTCCATAACTCCTGCAATTCTTCAATCAAAGGCTGCAGGTATACATCAATATCATTTCCAGGAATTTGTTTTCCAGGATTAATCATCGAAATGATAAAAGATGTTTGTTGCATACACATCCACAGAGGCAGATTATAAGGGATCAAAACAACTGGCCAAATGCTATAACTCGTACTCAAAGTCCCAAATGGGTTGAATCCATCGGAAACCAATCCCAATCGAACATTCCTAGGATCAGTTGAGAAATCTAGATGTAATGAATCAAATGTCTTCCACGATTGGGAATCTCGTGGATGTATCATTAACCCATCATTATTATTATCTATAGAATTCCACTTCATGGGTTCGGCGGATTTTGATGACCTGAATAATCATTGCAATCGAGGCTTCAAAGGAAAGTAACGCAAAACTTTTGCAGGTGTGTTCCTTTTCTTCTTCTCCATGAAATTATGTTCAGTCATACTTCCAACATCACCTTTTGACTGCCATCTAGAAGAAGAACATTTCTTACAATTCTGTCTACTTGAATCCTCTCCCCAGTAAAGCATACAATCATTGGGACACGCATGTATTTTTGTATAATTCAGACCAAGCTTGTTTACAACTTTTTTCATCTCATAAAACGATTCTGGGATTTTTGCTTCAGGAAATGCATCATGAATCAATTCCAATAACATGGACATTGCCTTATTTGTAATTCCACATAGACATTTGATATGGTACAACTTCAGCAGAAATGAAAGATTTGAATATTTCAAACACCCACTATAAAACTCTTGATTTCCATCGTCAAATAAATCCTGAAACGCATTTTCCTCACTGAAGTTTTCCCTTACATTTGGCTCCACAGAATCAAGAGGAGGATCTGATGATATGTTACAATCTTGATCTGCTTGTGTTACAGTCTCAAAAACATCACTTGTCACGTTCCAATTTGTAGCACCCTCTTCTGGTTGTTCTGATATGTTTTGATGCTCATAGTGGTGTCTTGAAGTGCCGAATGCATCATTTATAAGGTTTTGCATTTCATTTTCCATTGGCAACAAACTTGGGACCTCATTCTGTGGATTAACATCAGTCCTTAATCTTTCTGTATTGTTTGATTCTCCATGCCAAATCCAACACAAATATTGATCAGGGAATTGCTTCAGTATTAAATGTTCATAAACTTCATCTCTCTTCAACCATGTTCTAAATTTACATTTAGGACATGGACATCTTATTCTCCCTTCAACGGATTGATTAGAAATTCCAAAATCTAAAAACTCATTCAGACCCTTAACATATTGAGGTGTGTTCCTCGGTAATGTGATCCATCTTTTATCCATGTATATCACAATGTGCCTACACAAAATATACGATAGTGTAAGATTACAGAAACATAATATAATAAAGATGAACAATTTATCATAAAGTATGTATAATATGATAAAGACGATTCATTGATCACATTTACCACTTCAGACCAACCGAACAAGTCTGGTCCATAGGAGACAGTGTCAACACCTCATTGAGGAGCAATAAGAATATCGGGTTACACACTTATCATAACACTATCGATCACACATTTATGTTGCCTCAAACAACACCCCATTGATGTGTGATCGAAACTGATCATAATGCATTTTAAACCTGAGACATTATGTGATTGTTTAGGCTTGACCTTAGATGTCCTCCAAGAGGAATGATTTTTCTCAATGGTTTCATACACAACTAACCATATCAATGTCGTATTTCCTATGACAAAGAAGACTATCTGGGTACCAATCCATGTACTGAATATGGTGTGAGGTAAATTAAGTAGGCCACCACTAATGGTTTATAATGCATAATCTAGTCCATGAATATAAGACAAACAATAGTGTGCAGGTATATCAAAATTAAGTGTCACTATAAATATAAATCCATGTCACACTCAGGTTTCTTAGGAGACACTTGGCACAATCTCAAACCTTAGAGATTTCATGTAAACATTGGTAATAATATCCACTTCGAAATGCACCAACCTAGAAAAGTTAGTGGAATACACTATAACAATACATTCCCATTTTTATAATGTTAGAAAGTATCAGGTCTTTTCCACATGTAACATTTTAGGATAAAACTATAGTTTATATATTTTCTTGAAGGATTCCCATGTAAGATCCTCATAAAATATAGCATGCACAACTGAGCCTCACCATTTCCTTCCCAATCCATCAAGAATATATGTTGACCCCCACCCCTTAGATTCCTTGGGAATCTTTATAATTTTAAATCTCCTACCAATCTACTCAATCCTCTCCTCATATTTCTAGATTCCATTGTCACCATAAAAGATAGGTGGATTCTTGTTAGTAAATTATGAGTCATGATCCACTACTCCTCCTGGGTTTTTAATACCTTCATAACCAAAGTATGAATAGTTCATATTATAAATTCCACTAAAGAAGATACCACTAAGGGATTCTCCTATTAATCCCATCTCACAAATCTATCACTTAGATTCATAAGACCTCTTCTAGTAGGAATCTTCTAACAAATACAAGATGAAAACCCCTTTAGTCATGAGAAAATTCCTAAATCATAGAACAACTTCCATAATCCATATTAATGATTTAAAATAATAATAATTTTATGAATTTATGAATTTTATTAATGAAATATAAAACATAAGAAAGGAATAGTTTTTTTATATAGACACCAAATCTAGTTTATTCAATCAACAACAAAGACCAAGTGACAATATTTTCAAAAATAACTAACCACCCATAGTAACTTGAATTCATACATGGAGGTGAGATGTCTAGGCACCATACCACACATATTAACTAAATTATAGTGCTACTAAATCTAGTCTACCAATGAAACTAAACCAAAACTAGGAAGTGTCATAACATTCCAGGCTCAATATTCCTTTTGATATTAATTTATAAAGAATCGACTAGGGAAAACTAGGAAAGTCTCCCAAGAGGGTCTTATACATGGAGATGTGTAATAAAGAGACATGAAAGTATTATCTTGTTTTAGAGAATAAATTTATGAAACCAAATTAAAATAAAAAATAAAGATAAACATCCATTAGTATAAAAAATTCAATCTAAATATGTCAAACCATAAAGAATTTAGTCAACCACTTTTTGTGAGAAAAACAACTTTTAAAGAAAAACCTCTTTAAAAAAATGTATATTTTCCATAAAATCCATTTAAATCCATCAATTTCATGAAACAAGCCAAAGAAATTAATAATAATATAAGGAAATTTTAAATTAGAACCGCTTGTATAGATACAGCTACCTTATAAACAAAAGGAACCTAAGATCCTTCGACAACATAAATTGGAAACAAACAGATATTCCTGAAATAGAAAAGGAATGAGGGAAAACCACAATGGATTGATTGATAACACATATTATTTATGAAACCATCGAAACCATATCACACAACACTACCAAACCAAGAACATAAATGATAAAGAGAGTGAATGATATTACACATATCCAAAGGAAGACAACCCACCACACTAGTGAACAAATGCTCCAAGAAAAGAAATCTGGTAGAGGAAGATACCCAATATTATCTAAAATCATTCTAGGATTTATGAGGGAGGTCTTCACATTGAATGGAAGAAGGGTAATATGTAAATCATGATAAAAACCAATGGTTCTAAATAATTAATGTCATGAACCCCTTTCATGGTGTGAATTCCACGATTTATAAAAATACCCAAAAACGTATCCTTAGTTTGAATTAATCCTAATCAACCCATTAAAAACTTGAAAATGTTTTATGACGTATAATTCTTCAAGCTCTAAACGAAACTCATAGTATCTACCCAGTAGTAGATTCACATTGTGTAACAAATTCATGATTCGAATCAAAGAACCAAGAAATAACTAAAAATTACCAAAATAGAAGGTGGTCGCGGGGGGGGCGCCAGGGGGTGCGGGGGTCACCGGAGACTGTGGAGGGTGTGGGGGTCACCGAAGGGCGCGGGGGGAATGGGGGGCGTGGGGGGCGCGTAGGGCGCGGGGGTCGCTGGGGGTCGAGGGGGGCGCCGGGGGGTGCGGGGTTCGCCGGAGGGCGTGGCGCGGGGGGTGCAGGGGTCGCCGGAGGCCGCGGGGGGTGTGGCGGTCGCCGGAGGGCGCGGGGGGCGTGGGTGTCGTCGGGGCCGGGGGGATCGAGGAAGGGGTGAGGGTTTGTGGGGGAACTGCGACAGGGGTAGGGGAAAGGGTCGGGGTTTTTTACATAAAATAGGGTTTCGCGGCGGTTTATTAAAAACCGCCGCGAAACCTTTCACTGAAAACGTTTAGCGGCGCTTTTGTGAACCGCCGCCACAAAACTGCCGCTAAACCCAGTTTTTTTTGTAGTGTTTATAGACCCTTGGACATCGCAACTGAAGAGAAGTTGTATCTTGATTTCATCTAGAAAATATTACAACTAAGTATTTATCCACATAAGTTGAATTGAAACATGAGTGGGGGGAACATATTCATTGTCATTTATTAGAATAGTTACAAAATTTATGTTTTTGGTATGCCAACTCAAAATCATTTCCCCCAAAAATAAATCTCTATGAGATGTATATCTTTTATCACCACTTCCCAATTAGAATATGTATACCCAAACAAATAAATTATTATTAAACCGTTATATTTGATACTAAAATAATTTGAAACTTTGATATATATGATAATTAATATTCCTACTATGAAATGATATTCTATTAGAGAACATTTAAATCAATCACATAATTTAACAATATATAAAAAAATTCTATTGTATAATTATGATATAAAAAAATCCAACAAACTTAAAAATTCATTAAAATTCCAATCATTTCTATATAAATATTTATAAAACAATATTCCCACTAATGTTTTTATGGAAATGGATTTTGAATTTTCCTTGACATTTTTTACAATAATATCCTCAGCAAACTATTGTTGTTATGTAAAAAAATATTTCTTCTTTTATGAGCTTTTTAATCCATGTAAGTATTTCATTTTAGAAAGAATAGAGATTTCATAAAACTTCTTCATGTGATCAGAAATATTTTCAAAATTCAATAGATCTTTCCTAGTAAAGATAATATAACCATCATAAACAATTACAATGATCGAGGTCTCCCTATTTTCATTGATGTGAACATTACTATAAAAACTTCCTTTCCTAAAGTTCACCATAATTAAGAATATATTAGATTTTGAATATCAAGATCTTGGATCTTGCATTAACCTATAAAAAATTCTCTTTAACTTCACTAATATCATTTATATTTCTCCAGTTATAAATACATAGAGTTGTTCAGTATAAAATTTTTCAACATATTATCCATTTTTAAAAGTTCATTTCATATAAATATACAAAATTTTATAACCTCATTATTTAGAAATAGAAATAATTATTCAAATTTTTCTATCCATGAATCTAGAGAAAAAATCTCACAAAATTGAATCCCATCAATTTGTGAGTAACCTTTTTCAATCAAATTGTTCTTTTTTCCATATCACTTCAACATATTCATTTATAAATTTTTATGACACTCAGATCGTACCAATAATATTTCTATTATTTTGTTTGGGTACAAATTCGCAATTATCATTCTTCTAAAATTAATAAAATTTATAATTTATATAATAAATGAAATATTCATGATCTAAAGCTTAATTAATATCTTTTGAATCATCATTTTAATATAGAGACGTTTGTGCAACAAAAATTAATGATCTTATTGTGTGATAATATTGTTGTTGGTTACAAATAATTTTTTATAATTTCACCAGATTCATCACCATATATTGAGATATAAAAATTTCATATTAATCAATTGAAATAGCTGAGTCTGAATTTTATATTTTAATTAAAATACCATTGTTGTATATTTTCTCATGTTTCTCAAGAAAAAATCTCTCATCTCTCCCATATTACTAAATTAATTGTGTTTATGAATCTTCTTCTTCAAATTTTTTAAGAATTTTCACAGCATAAGAATACCCAATATTCCATGTATCATTGTTAAAAAATTTATATCCCTTACCATTTAAAGAAAACCCATGAAAAAATCAACCTAAACCTCTTTGATCAAATTTTACAAGATTTACACTTCTTGTATTTATGGTGTAGGGACTCCCAAAATCCCTTATGTGTTTCAAGAAAATTGTTTAATTATAGAACATTTCATATGGTTTCATGTAAGAACATGGTCTTTAAAAACATTAATTATTCATGTAAACTATTGTAATCATTTCATGCCTCTATAAATATTAATAAAGGCCATATTTGATTAACATAATACATCCCATCTCCACCAAAATTCTATTTCTACTTTCAGAAACACCATTATATGGTGTCGTGTAAGGTGTAATGAACTTTGGAAGAATTCCATTTTTTATATAACTTTTGAGTTCTTAATTTTTTTTATTCACCCCTATTATCAATTTGAAACATTATTATAGAACATCATAATTCATTTTATTCTCTTCTACTGAAAAAAAATATTATTAAATAATTTTCTAATACATAATACTTCAAATCCATTTAAAATAATTAATTAATGAAAATATTTACTAATCTCCAAAAGCTTACTGTTTTCTAATTTTCTCAAAAATTTCAGAATGAATTAGCTCTATGAGATGAGTTGAATGAGTTTTGACAATATAATGAAAAATGTTTTTTAATTTCCATTTTTGAATTATTGAAGATCAACACTATCTTCTTCTTGTAAAATCCAGAATATTAGAGATATCATATCATATTTTTAATATTTAAATATTCCTATAACACAAATCTCCTATCCATTTTTTCTTGAAAAATCCCTTTAATCATTCATAGAAAACATTAGTCTTTTACATCACTAACTTGAAACATGTTGCCTTTTTTACACTTAAATCTTGTCACAACATATTCATCTTCAACTAATTTCACAAAAATACAATATTTGTTTTTAAAAAAAACATTATTACCTTTATCATAAATCTATGAAATACATTAAAAGTTGTGTTTCATCTGATCAACAAACAAGGGGTTTTTTGGATTTTAGGTTTTCTTCCCCAATAATATTTGATCCAGCACCAATGATTCTAAGATATTAATCATTGAAAAAATACAACATTCCTTCAATTAAATATTTTACATCTATAAAAAGCATCATATCTCCTACCATATGTCAATAACACCCACTATCCAAAATATTGGGTCATTATGATTTTTTAACTTTGTGAGAAGTTTCTATAAAAATTTGTTTTTCATTTCCCTTATCACTCATCACATATGGATTTTTGTGAATCATTATATTAACAATTTGAGCGGGAAAAAAACCAATAATCATTTGGTAAGAAATCTAGGATGTTCACTTCTTTTATAAATAGTTTTCAAATATTAGAATCTATTTTAAACATTCGTATAATGTTTCTCAAAATTTCTTATTTTAGTGGAATAACTCCACTCGAACATTTTTTATAGTTACTCATGTGATTATTGTACTGTTATTTATTGAACCAAATTATATTTTTTGTATGATAAAACCACCATAATAATAGTAGTATCTATATAATATATATTTTCCTCTATAACATCCATATAGCCTGAAGTTTTCAACATTTCTTTACAACCTTCTCAGTTTTCATGTTTTTAATTTTTTGATCCACAAGTGTTCGTATATATTTCAAAATATTCTTAGTCAACAATTATTCCATCCTATATTCAAAAAAAACTTGAGTATTAGTGAAAATAGATTTATAATTCAAAAAAAATTAACTTCAAAATTTTCAATGTTTCTGGTTTTTTCTATATACAATATTTTCTTAGAATTATTCTCCTTAAAAACATCTTCATTTTTTTCATCCATCAAATATAACTTTTGGTGATCTTTCTTATGTCCAAACTTCTCATAATATTCAAAAAAATTGAAAGAGTTTTTTTGAATCATGTAACACATTTTTCAATTTTAGTGAACTTTTGTTGAACAAGTTCTGACTAAACCTTCTTCACAATTATAATTACTTAAAGGTGGTTATTCATGTTATTTTATTTTTCATGAGTGTTGTTTAAATTACTAATTTCTTCTAGAATCTTCAATTACTCTTCATGAAAGTGTTTTTTGTCAATTTTTTATTTAACATTGATTTTTCAGCATCTTGATTTTTTTTCTAGAATTATGATATTTTGAAGACATTATTTCAATTCTATTTTCATAATTTATAACTCAGTATATTTTTTAGAACTAGTTTTTTATAACTAAAAACTCTTCATCACTCACTTTTTCAATAAATTTTTTTATGTAGCAACAATACTGTATTTTTTTAATTTTAAGATCACTGTCAGCATATTCATTATCATTAGAAAAAATAATTATCATTTGGGATTTTGAAACTTTTTTATGCTATCTATTGGAATAAGGTATATATTTTTAAAAAAGTTTCTTAATGTATCATCTTGTATTTATATCACCATAATAACATTATTTATCATCCTTTCTTCGAGGGAAATTTCCAGAACAATTCCCAATATCTCCATAGCCAAATCATTTTAGTGGTAATGTCTCATTGTAATTTAATTTTTCTCATTTCAATTTTTTAGAAAAACACAGACAATAATTCAAAAAAATGTTACTAACCTCATTTTTAGTGTCATATTCACTAACTTATATATCTTCAAGAAATATTATAGATTTTAATTTCATGGAAACATTGAAGGATATTTCTCAATGATATTTTTATTTTAATTTCATAAAATTATCTCTTCTAATTTAATATATAATGCTATTTATATATAACTCATCCAAAATTAGGGTTTTAAAATCTATATCTTTCATAGAAGATACCATGGAATCAAACTTGATAGGATTAATTCATAATATCTTCTCAAAATTAGTTTAATATTTTATCTTTTCACCAAGAAATTATATGGTGCAGACAATATATTTCACCCTTTAGAAAATTTTGACAACGGATTCATTGTCACCCATTTTTAGGTATTTTTACTTCTCCCTCAAAAATTGTTACTTTTCCTTCATTACCTTTATATTTACTTTAAAGATATTTTTTAACATCTCCTAAATAAAAGTATTATTTAAAAATCCCTTCACTCTTAGAAATTTACTTTTAGATATTGAGGAAATTAATATAATTTCATCTCCTCCATCATTATCCATATTTTTCATATCAATAACTCTAAGAGAAAAGTTATCTGCAAGAGGATGATATCCATCTGTTGCATCATCCAAATCATCATAAACAAGAGACATAGTATATGAAAAGATTATATCTTTTTAGATATTATAGTTATTCCCACATAAAAATGTAATTCCATAAATGAACATATAATAAAAAATATCAACCAGAACTAATCTTAAAACATATGAAATGAAGAAAATAAAGGGTACCTTTGTCTGATACCAATTGAAAATTCCAATTTAGGATCAATGTAATAACTAAAATGGTGAGGGTGTGTATCTATGATATATTCTTCTTTTTATGAAAAAAAATAATAACAACCATAAAATTATCTTAAAAATAAATAACATTTCGGGAAAACACACTATCAAACACATCCAAAAGAACAAAATTATATAATCGGTCCACTACTCAATAAGTGTATTTATTCCTTTGATTGGATGGGAAATAATTTAATACTACACAATACACTTGAAAAAAAATCATTTATGTGTGGATACAACAAATTGGAAATACCCTTAAACTTGTACAAAACTATAATTAGTACAAAATTTCATGTTATTATTCAATAACAAAATATGTAAATAAGAATTTTCTTGAAGTTTATAAAATATCTCTATTAGGTTACGAACATTGTCATTGTTTTTCTTAAAAAAATATATTTTGAATTCCTTTCAAACAATTATTCACTTCATTAATGAGTATTAGTTATGAAAACATTCTCTGAACTTCATCCCATAATTCAATGTGATCACCGTGTCTGATTCCTTGATCTGATTATTTTATCTAAAAGTAGGAATGATTGGTTTTACTATAGAGATTCAGACCTCAACTCCTTCTTTATTTTATTGAACCTGACGGTTTGATTATTTGATATAATCCGATGAATTCTTTACACTACTAATTGGTTGACTTATTCTATTTGTAATTATATTTGAAGCCAAAAATCTAGTGCTCCACTTATTTTACATGTTAAATGTGTCTTATTATGTTATAGTTTCACCCCTTTATATAGTTAGTCTCGACACAAAAAAGGATGGACTCTCAAATTATTTTCCCACTTAGTGAAATTTGATATCTCCAATTTTAATATTCATCTAAACTCTATTTTTATACTTTTCAAATATTCTCAACTCATCTAGTATCTTTTGGATTACTCATGAATTAAGTAGAACATAATAATTTTCAACCTTACATGAGTAAGAACATTGAAAGTGATCAGTCTATATATTGATATTCTAGAACATCTACATCTGAAATCTAGTTTTAATTATGGTTCTATTGACCAAATTATAATAAATTAAGGAAATATAATTCTCACTCTGTGGTTGTAGACTATTTGAAACTATTTAAAAAAACACAACTCTATCATCTAAATACTAAAGAACCCTATAAAAAAGTTTGATTGAAACATAAAAAAGTATCACCACTTCATCAACTCTCTTCATCAGATCTACTGCTTCATTGACCAATGAAATTGTTTCCAATAAAATGAAAAATAAAATTTTTTACCAGTGTCAAACTACGATCTGATGGATCAGCATAAAAAATCATTTTATTGATTAGTGTCAAAAACTCTTGTGATTAAAAATCAACAACTCTAGTCCATATAATATGATATGGGTAGTATGATGTTTTTCATTCGATGGAACTCTACATATGATTACATATTTGTGTCAAACATTCATCTGATGGATTGGTGAATACAACTTTTTTTATATATCATTATGAATAAAATCTTATTACTTTCTATAACTGAACTAAAAATAATATATTAGATTGATTCATCTGTTGAAATCATTTGTCCAATTGATCATCCCATCAGATAGATCAGTTGATCGTCCCAATTATAAATTATACAACTTTAGAAAATTCAAGCTTATAGACTCCAAACAACTTATATGTTCATAGATTCTTCATCAATTTATTTGCATCTGAAAATCATCATCATTATTTAAAACTGAGAAAAAAACATTTCTTTATTTTTCTAAAAACTCATTCTTGTATCATGACTTATAAATTAATTTTAGAACATTGAGGCTTGTTTAGAATCATATAAATTTTTATTTCAAACATATATTTTTATATTCTATATCTTTTTATTCTTCTAGGAACATTTTAAAAATATCATATCATAACAAGAACACCCAAAAAACAACATATATAAAAGAAAACATCAATAGATATACTTACTCAAGAAATCAATGTTTGATCACTTCTGTCTAATGCTCACTCATATGATTACCAAAATATTAAAATGATGTTATTTTTCATAGATAGAACAAAAAAAATTCAGCAAACAAAAAAATTCCATAAATCTAAAAAATATCTTTCTCCAACTTCTAACAATATGAAAAACATCTTATCCATCTTGGTCCCAATAATGTTATAGTATCATTATTTATCAATATTGTTCATGATTGTGGTTATAATGTGGAAATATAATGAATTTACTCTCATATATACAATGAATTGTATTAACCTATAGTTATTTTTTGGAGATTTTATGTTTTCCTTGTATTTTACACTCTTTATGTAATGAAGAAATAAATAAAATGATTTTATGAAGAATCAAATATATTTTAATATATGGTCGAAAATCCCTTTTCTTCTATATCCATTTTTTAGAATATATTTTAATTAATGTTTTTCATATTAAACTATGATTTTTTGAATTCTTTTCTCCAATGAACTTTTTTAGAATGGTTTAAAATAAATCCACTTATCATTTTCCAAAAAAGATACTTTTTACTTTTTACAAACAATATAATTAAAATATTAATTTTACCATATATGGCCTGGATGGTATTTCTCCCCATCATGACTAAAAAATGATTTAAAGGTTCCTTTACATGTTTCTTGTATTCTCTTTGGTGTATATATTTTCATTAATATGTTGAAAATATTTGATTTTAAATAAGTTATTTCAATGTAAAAGTATAGGTTTTTCCCATTAAATGTTCTACTGATTGTTTAATGGTACTATTCATTTAGATTAAAAAATTTCATTATTTCTAATTATTTATTTGGGATATGATCTAATGATTCCATTAAATTTAATTCAATGGATGGATTATGATGTTAATGATATAAGGATAAATCTATGAAACCCATTTCTTTTCTAGGGGATAATTAAGTTATAATGCCCATTTCTTTTCCATGATTTATGCTATGATGAAATGATGAAATATTAATAAAAACCATTTCATTTTAATAATTAAGGATATGATGAATATTTTATGACCATATGGAATCAATATGTATGATTTTTAATATGTGAGGGGTGGGCCTGAAATTTTAAATCCCTCAATGCGTTGTGAAAATATAGATTTCTCTTGAGATAATAAGTACTGTAATGAGGTGTGGACCTAGTTTAGTAAGGTAATTTTTCTACTATGATTCTCTTTAGAGGGAAGATTGATTAAGGATACGATGGAATTGGGAGTGAACCCAATCTACTATGTTAGTATTAGTATTGATCCTTGGAAACTAAGGGAATGATTTTTTAGACTTATGTGTAATCCAAAAACTTATGTAATTTTCTAATATTATCCTCTATTGGATATTTTTATTTGATTACATTATTATTCATGTATTATATATTTCCATTAATCATTCCATCATTAAATATTGTAATCTATGATATTATAGGATTGGTTCTCAAATGTTAAGATCACTTTCTCATAAACTTATGCTCATGTTAATCATAAGTGATTATCAATATCTTCTTTTTTACCCTTAATGAGCATCAAATATCACCATTTCACATGTTTCCTCTCCCATGGTAATGAAAAAAAATATGTAGAATTTGTAACATAATATTACTCTGGGAAGTTATTGGTGGCATACATTTATGATATTTCATAAATATGGTATTTATATATATAGTCTGGAAAGAGACAAATATATAATAGTTTTAGCATGGATTATAATGATATGAAATTAATATTCACCTAAAATGATGTAAACAAATTGGACGAAATATATGGTTTTCAATAATGACAATTCCATGGGTCCCATTTCCATCAATGATCATATGTAAGATACATCATCTATAAAACTTCCATTTATAGAAAATGATTTAAATCCTCTAATAACATGTATCATTATCCATCATTGATGCCATATCATTAAAAACATTTCCATCATTAATAATGAATCCCAATTCCATCAATCTATCCCCCAAATACTATACCCCTACTAATGATCTTCATTTGTGTTTCAAATCTTGATTTTGGAAAGATGCCAATCACTAATTGGATATTAAATCAATAACATAATAAATCTGGTCTATTGGTGTAGTCAAGAAACCTTCCAAAATGAAACATTCCAGATAAACGCATGATAAACAGTGGTGGAGAGACAAGAAAATTTAAAACTGGGCTTTGAAAATAGACACATGAAACTAAAAATATTATATGTTCATGGTACAATCACAAATAAATAATCTTTATACTATAGATAAACATTTTTCACTTTGAAACATATTCAAAGAAATTGTTTTATTTATTTTCCCTACATAAGTAGATGACATATGTCATCATGGATCTGATTTGTCTTCATAATTTTCCATCTATACCCATGTAATCCACCTCCCCATCATCTCTCCCTCTAACTGGGGTTTCAATTGTCAAAAAAATATAACCCTATGAGAGATCCATCGAATCTTTTATATAGAGATGTTCATATGGGTTCCAATTATGAAATGATAAACAAATAAATAAATAAACCTCATATTCAATTCACCCCGGACAATGTAATATTATGATACATGATGTAGAAAATATTTATATTCAACATGGGGTAAAACTCCATCTACATATTTAATGGCATTTTCTTCTTTCATTTAAAGGTCGTGTTTATTAAAAATAACATTCTCCTAACAAAATATAATTCATGTAATAAAAATAATATATTATTTTTATTATATTATTTTCCTGGATCTGTTGAAAATTATTTTCTATGTTGGTTTTACCCATCATAAAATCCATATTTATGAACCAGTAGAATCCTAAGAAATTTATATTGGGTCCTCATCTAGGGCAACGTTTCCATTTCTATGAATGTTTCCAGGGTGTCAAAAGTTCAAAATCAATTTTTATATGACTCATTTAAAACAAATATCACTATATCCAATACAAAATATAACTCTCCATCCATGAAAAGGATACAACTAGATCTATAAAAAATTATCATGAAAATGTCAATTAATATCACATCACACTATCAAAAAAACCATAACCTTTTGATGTGTAATATCTAGTGGGACATGAAATATCACTATATAAGAAGAAGAAAAACATCACTAGACTATTAAAATATCATCTGTTTTCCATAATGAAGAAATAAGGAAACTAAAACATGAACAAGATCTTGGATATTTAATATCAACCCCTACACTCAATTTGATTACTATCTAAATCATATAATGAGTTAAATCCAATGATTCTCAGTCCAATTCCACAAAATCGTTAATTGACATTTCCATACCATATGGGAGTACCCCGATCCCCAAATTTTAATGATTATTACATATGGTCATTTTAAAGAGAAATGAATATTCTAATCTATGCCACAGCACATCACTGAAATATCATTATTAATAAATGTAAACTCATGAATAGATACAAGGATTTTTTATTTTCATAATTTATTTAATTGATTTTTTCAACCTTTTTACAACATGGTATATGATCTTATTTTACAACATTGTAACGTAATAGATAAATGGGCTATCATAAGAATAATAACACTAGTATCCTATTTTTTTAACCATTTTATTGATGACGTTCAACATATTAAAACCCGATGTTAATGATATCTGGAAATGGTTTATAGTTAATCATACTTTTCATATCTAAATATTAAATCTTCTTAAGTGAATATTAATCACACAACATTACGATCCATGACAGAATAAAATGGGTTTAGTATCCTTGAAAACAAGGATAAATAAACAAATTTTTTATAAGTGATCTACATCTTATATATCTATGTTCATAATATATATATATGACCCTTCAATGATATGTAATACTTAAAACCATTCTTCATAACCAGAAGAATGTAATCATAAGAAACTATGATCTCAAATACTCAATAATAATATAAAAAAATAGATATATGTGATCATTAAATAATTACATAAGAATAATCTTATTAAAACGTGATATTAATATTTCAAAATTATCCCAATAGAATAAAAGTTCATAAAAATAAATAATAGAATAAATTTTGGCATTTCATAAGCTATAATTCATAATGGAAACAGAAAATATGATCCTTGAGTGCATAAAATTTACAAAATACATGGCTTTGTGGAATAAACATATATATAGAAAATCATTTCTATTTTTGTGAATGCCTAATTCCAATACTATAATAGAAAATAAGTTTCACTACCAAACCCATCTTATCCATAGTCTAGGTTAACTCATAAGTCTATAAAAGTGGACATAGTCCCCCACAAAACTGGGTTCACTCCCAATTATATTTCTTATTGTTTCATGAGATATCCATTTTTATCGAAGGCATTAGAGGGTGATATAATTCTATTCCCACAATGTCAAATGATGAAAATATATGTATTTTCCCCACAAGTTCATAAAACATTCATCATATCATAACCCATGAAAGGGAAACAGGTTTTATAATCATTTCATAATTTCATCACAGCATAACTCATGGAAAATAAATGGGTTTTAGAATATAATTTACATGTGGGGAATAAATGGGTTTCAAATAATCAGCCTTAAATTATGTTAATCATAATCTATATATGGAATTAATCTTGATGGTATAACTAGTTCAAATCACTAATAATTTTTACGTAACATCATGGATGTTATCATAGATGAAAAATTCCATTAAAATATCTCTAGGAGATTTCATGATGAAGAAGCCATTTTCACATGAAAATCAAGTAATTAAATTAAAAAATTTCTAAAATATTAAGAAAAAATTATAATTATAAGTAAATATGAAAACATATATAGTAATAATCAATTCATTGAGTGTTCCTCATAGTTGGAAATGTTTTTAATGTCATGTATGTTAAAACAAACCCTCCTTTAATATTTTCTGTAAAATATCAAAAAGAACACAATCAGAAAATGATAAAAAGATTTAATTAAAAAAAATTATAAATATTTATGAATGATTAACATTTATTTTAAACATTTATAGAAGAATAGTAAAAAATTAATAAAATTTTTAATGGATAATAGGTAAATGGAAGAAAATTAATATCAACCAGTGATGGAAATAATAAATAATTTCATTAATATTATTAGATTAGTCTCTTGAGAAATTTAAGACAATAAAATGAAAAGAAAACATTAAATCTCTAAAAATAGAGGAGAAGACAATTCCTCAGATTAATTGAAATTCATAACATTTAAAATTAATATATGAAATTTAATCATAAACAAAAATGATAAACAAATGAGATTGTAACATAAATCACTTTATAATTTGGTGTATTTTCAATCATATTCCACATGAATGAAAGAAAAATAAGGTAAATGGTAAATATATTTAACATAAGGGTAATATTGATATAATCTCTTAAAATAATTTTTATATACATCTTATAAAATAATATAGGTTCTTATCATTACATATTTCCAAAAGAACATAATTTTAGATGTTAAAACTGTACATTGAGATTGAATTCAATTTAAGTCCATTTACCCTCCTATATAATACAATTAAATATATTAAAATTATATACAAGAATCATGTACATGTTTATAATATCATATATAATCAAATTATGACAATTAAAAACCCATTTGTTAATAATTTCTTATTAAAATCAACATTTCTAGGTGTTAACTATTTCATTTTCTAGGTGAGTTTTTCTTTGGTTGTACTGGTATTTTTGAACTAATAATTTATATATAATATATTGAATGATATTTATGATATAAATATAATAAATATTCATTATACATCTATTTATATTAATCCATAAATTATATATATATATATATATATATAATAATTAATTACACCATTTATGTAGATAGTGGGTCATTTGTATACATGAATGTTGTTTTCACTATTTAATGGATATAATGAAATAATGGTAAATAAAAAATTACAATTGTTAAATAATTAATATATAATATATATCATATATTATAATCCAATATATATTTATTACCATCATTGTAATGTATAAATGAAAAATTAATTACATCGCTTCATTGATGTGGTAGTCCACACGTACGTACGAGCAGTGTCATCATTTTCCAATAGACTCTAATTTGAGAAGGAAATGTGATATTATAATTATAGATTTAAAATTATTTCAAAAATATGATTTATAAGAATAACACCCACAAAAATAACTTTCTATGATATATTTTGATGGAAAATGAATTGTGTCGCTACATTGAGGGAATAGTTCACATGTACGTATGAGGGAAACGTTCACACCCCATATGACAGAAGAGAGGGTCAATATTGGTTGTTAAATAATAATAATAATTTGTTTAATAATATGTTATTTATTATATAGTTTTTAATAACACATTTTTAAACAATACAGAATATCAAATAAATTGAGGGGGTCGGGTAAGACGATTACCTCTTCTTCACAATGACTCCATTTTCACCATTATTAAAGGCATTGAGAATATTTTGAGAAGTAAATACCCAACAAATCATGTATAGGGAATTTTATAATATGATGTATCAGGTTTTTAGGATATATATTAGTCAATGTGGTGTAATAAAATTGATGATGGGTGCCATTTTATAAGTGATGAGAGGGGAAGTCTCAAAAATTCTTAAAATATTAAAATATAATAAAATATTTCCTTAGAAATATAAATTAAAAACGAAAGTAAATCTATTATAATGTTGGATTTTGATGAAATTATACCATAAATTAAACATTATATAGGTTTATGTGGTGTTTTAAACCTTGTCTATAAGTCTAACCCCTTAGTTAAGTTATTTAAATTTGGTAGTGGTAATAATGTTTTCATAATTAAATGAGTATAATATTACATATAGGGTCAAAAATTATATAATAAATGGAAAATGGAAAAATTGTAGAACATTTTTCATTCAAATGTTCTTATTTGAATTTTTTTAATATTTTTAATTAATTTAATGAAATATAATTTTTCTAAAAACATTATTATTTTTATTTTTTTCATTACTTACATATTTTCACATTGAAAACAACTTGAATGCAATGAAATCAAAAAAGATCATAGATATCAAATATATAATATTAATCTAAAAATTTTTTTGACACTATATCCCCTTTGAAAACAAATATGTGTTTTTCAAAAAATTATTTGACTTTACAACTACTTTCATAAGAACTTTGTCAACATTGGGTAATAATTTGAGGTAATTATTTATTTATTTAAAATTTATACCAAATAAAAATTATAAACATATTTAATTAATATTTCGTATATTGATTTACAAATGAACATACAATATTTTTATCCTCAATTAAATTTTTATTGAGTTATTAATGTCAAGAGAGAGATATTTTGGAATTTTCATTGCATAAAATAATATAAATATCACTATCAAGGTAAAATAGAACAAAAAATACATATATTTAAATTTTAGAAGTATTTTATCAAATTTTACAAATATAATGAAATAAAGTAAATTTTTGAGTTCATTTATTAACTTTTCTCATCATTTTAATCATAACTAAAACATTTTACCTCTATAGTGGTAACAAAAATTTAATATTGTTTCCGATCATATTGACTATAAATAAAAGATACCTATTTAAAAAATTTAGACCCCATTATTGAAAATATATAATAAATTATTCATGATTTAATTTCTATAGGGTTTAGAACATAATTTGGGATAAAAATTTAAAAATTCTATGATACAGAATTTTTCAAACAAATTTTTTTTATGTATAAAAATATTTTCATAAAAAATTCAAACATAAAACTGATTATAATGAAGTTAATTTCATTATTAATTATAAAAAATATCTAATTTTAAATTTTATAATTTTTAATTTAAAATGAAAATTTCCAAATTCTTCATTCAAAAATAAAATTTCCATGAAAAGAAAATATTTTTCACTATTCATTGATAAATAAAACTTTGCAGAAAATTCAGAAAATTTCACTACAATTTAATTTTTCAAATTCTATATAAAAAAAGTTATTTTTACCAAATAAATTTTCTAAAATTTGAAAAAAAAATATTTATATTATTTTCTCACTCAAATTATAAAAATAATTCATGACAATGTATTTTTTTAAGAGTAAAATGAATTTAATAAAATTTGAGTTCTTATTTCCACATAAATAATAAATAATGTTATATAAATCATGAGCATTACATATTAATTTCACAATTTTTTTACTATAATTCATACATTCCAATTCAAAGGCTCGGTATTAATAATAAGATGATATTATATGAAAATTCCCTTAATCATTGGTGTGTTATATTGAGCATGACATCAATATTATTATTCAATTATATAAGTTTTCATTATATTAATTTTACCCCCATTAAATAAATACTTCCACGTCAACATTGCAACATTATTTTAAAGGTAAATATTTTAGAACCCCATTATTGAAAAATTAAATCACACAGAGAGATTATAAATCGTCATTTTAAAAGGGAGAGTAGAAACCATAATAGATGCCTAAAATAACAAGACAAATAGGGTACCTGGATAATGATAACCTTGGTGGGAGGTGTATATAATTAAATGGATGAGAAATATAATGAACATGGACTAACATAGAGTTATAGAGAATATAGTTGTGGGAAAGAAAACAACCAAAAAAACAAAAAAAAATATGTTCGGTGAAAACACCATTGATTCATAACAAATGAGAGTAAAAGTATAAAATTTTAATTCAATATCCTTTTCTCCATAAAGTTGTATTAATTTAATTTCAAGATTGAAAACATAATATAATTATATTATATTATTTATTTCCATATCATAAGTACACTTAAATCAATGGGATATTCTTTTATCAATTTCCACTATATGTCTTACTATATGAAATTTATATTCCATATAATTTTTTCATGCCTACAGAAAAAAAATAAAATCTTAACATAACATAAGATCCTTAAAAGAATTACTATTTTTTCTTCCCATCTATAGATATTTATTTAAAACAAAATGATTTTAATATCTTATGAAATATGATAAATCATACATTAAACTCAATCTATAATACCCAATGTTCAACGTAACAAATTCTATATGTAGTTAAAAAAACATATCAAATTTTGTTTCAATAAATTAAAAATAAGAAAATTTTCAATTTAATTTCACTTAACATCCCAAATAAACAAAATAGTAATCCCACAAACAACAAAATTTATCTATAATTATCACATATCAAATATGTGAATACCATTATAATATAATCTCATGAAAAATTATAATACCTTGAATTGCTATAAAAAATAAATGAAAACATACATGCTTCCAAATATTAACTCTCTCTTCTATCTTTTAATAAAATTAAAAATTATGGAATATATTCCATAAATCTGAAAATTCTATAAAATTTATCAAAGGTATCATAAACCTATTTATCATTAACTAATTAATTTAATTTAATGGAATACATATTACCCCCATTTACATTATTAATAATCCATTTTTCTCAAGTAAATATTATTATTTCATAATTGTTTATGTATTAATGGTTGTGTTTCTAACAGTCGTGTTTGTTTATAAAAATATTACCCTATAATTAAATATATTTTCAAATTCATCATTAAAATATAACATATTATTTAATACATTAATGGGAAACTACTATAGATAAATCCATAAATATTTCAAGATTATTTTAAATAAAATACCAATTATAAAAATACTTCTAAAAAATAAATTTTGAATTCCAATACATAAAGACATCAGACATTCCACTTCCTTCTTAACCCATTAACTAGAATTCATTATCTTTTTCCTTAGCACCTCTTTCTATTCTCATGTCACTCATAGTCTCTTCATTAACAAAATAAAATCCAATAATCATCCATCCATTGTAATACTATTTTCAATATTTAACTTATGAATTTGATTTACATAATTCCTATATTTTTCTAATTTAAAACATTCAATCAATGATGATACCCTTGGGAAACAATTATTCTAATCCATTATGTTAACTAATATTTTCATTTTCCTCAATAATTATTTACTTTATACCCTATGTTTCTTCACTAAAAAAACATACTTGGAGATATTTTCTAGGGTTCTTCTTCTAATATACATGATATATAAGAAACTGAATATCTTTCCATCGAATTTCTTCATCAATCTCCATTTTTCCCCAATTATATGTTTCATAAAACTAACCCATGATGAGATTAATAATATTTACTAGAAAATTGTAGTCATCATAAAGGATTATGAACATTAATTAAAAGAATAATAAATAAACAACGATGAAAGAAGACAGGGTAGACAACAATTTCCCATCATCCAACATAAGAAAAATTACATATCTTAATATGAAAAATCATAACCATAACTATAATCATCAGTAGTTTACCATTTATATTGAGAGTTTCCTTGATTTAATATTTTGATAATATCATAATTGAACCATCTTGACACCTTATAATAGGATCTGGTAGACACAGTCTTTGGAACATTTGAGTAGTCTTTCCACAGCCTTCTCTTCGGGGGGGGGGGGGGAGAGATGATGCCCACATTATTAATAGATTTCTTATTCACATGTATAATAATATACTTTATAGAGGATTTTCCACTCCACAATGTCTTAATGGGGGAGATATCCTTTACACTTTTACCATTAAATATATTTTCCCACTTATCAAGGATTGTCTAGGTGTCCATTTTCTGAATCTCCTCTTGAGGATTATGGTTTTGTGAACGCAATCTAAACTCACTATTATTTGGATCCCATCCTGACATATCATAGTATCATGGTTTTTCGAAACCTCACCCTATAAACTGATTCTAGGAATTAGTAACTTCCAAAACCACACACTGAGTAAATTCTCATTTAATAATATCATGGTATTAGTAAATAAATGTTTTAAAATTTATCATTTATTTGTTGGTATTTTTGTAAAATAAAGAATTTTATTTACAATTTACTAATTAATATAATGATTTAAAATAAAATTTATTTTCATAAAATATATTTATAAAATAATATTTTGATGTGTTATAATAATAATATTCTTTTATGAAACCATATTTAATTTTTCAATATGTCACAAAATCATTTATAATATCTAAATTTTTATTTTTTGATTAAATGGTATTTTTAATAGAAAAAAATTAAATTCTAATATTTAGAAAATTATTTTAAAAAATGGGGTTCATTTTTTAAATATACACATCAAAATATGTCTTGGTTGAATTGGTTGTATATTTCTAAAATAGTTAAACTTATTATGAATAGTGAAATTAGACAATTTACAGTATTTGACAATATAAATAAATAAATGAATTTTTAATTCATGGTTGAGTAATGGATGATGTAATTTCTCATTATCTCAAACTCTTATTATATAGTTTCTATATACAGTCCTGGGAATCATCACTATAGATATTCTTGAGCCATTTTTTTAACTAATGAATTTAATAAACAAAAACACCCCTCTCCTCCCCATATAAATATAACCCCTTATCCTCACACCTTATAATCCTTAAATATTATATAATGTCTACCCAAGACACATAACAAGCCTATTACCCATGTTTATCATCTTCTAGTCTCAATGAAATTCCAAACCCAAGAGCATTATAGAGGTTCACAAGGAGACAACATTCAAGAGGTAAAACCCTCAATCCTTTTCTTTCAATAAATTTTATTTTATGATCCTCTTATAACTTCCCCAATAAAAAGAGTATTGATAACTCAAATATCTTATATATACAATAAATTTATTTTATTTTATGTTGATATCCATGATAAAATAATTTATCCTCTCCATTTATGAAAAAATGAAAACATTGTCCATGATGTGTCGACTCCCCACATTTATGGAAGACGAGTTTTATTTTCCATAACCGCCTTCAAGGATGGTAATAAAATAATTATTATGGAAAAATAATATTTTAATATACATATAATAACTTCAATAATTTACTGTAACCAATAATTAAACATGATATTAAATTAAATGATATAAGTTCAGGATGGTCATAAAAGCCGCCAACATATATTAAAAAATTTACATCATTGTTTTTTGTATTGAATCATTCTCATACCATATAATCAAATTTTATATGATTCCATTAAAACTTTTAGAAGTTCATTAACGCTAAATAATACCACTTTGGGATAATTTATTTCCTTTTGACAAGAACCATGAAATTTTTACTCAAGGGAACTGACCATAAACCATGAAAAAAAACACCCCCACAATGATGAAATTGATCTCTATATCTCAACAAAATGGTATTAAATATAGTTAACAAAATAATAATAAAGAAAATACAAGTATAAGAGATTATTAATTATGTAATTAATCAATATAATTTGACTACCCATGATATTAAGTGAATGTGTAGAATGTATTCAGACCTAAGGTAAGGGATCTCAAACCCAACTCTCATTCTTTGGGTTATTCCTCTTTCATGCCAAATTTCAGTGTGGATATTCTTTTAACATTCCTCAAATATAAGTTCATTTTTATTACATTTAATTTTCATGGATATAAATGAATCCAATCTGATTTTATAGAATATATTAATATTTTTCAAAAGAACTATCCGTTCCAATTAACATCTTTACTCCAATTGAGATTATTGCTTCTTCAATCAAGTGTGATGATTTCAATACAATGTATTTATGTCCCTTTTTCATTTGGAAACCCAAAAGTCAATTCCTGAATGAATTATTTAATAAATAGTTTTGTAACCCATTGTTTTTTAGGGGTTATTTAATGATTTAAAATGTAGTACATTCTATTTGGAATGCATGATTTTGTAAATGTTATGATGGGATAGGAGGGCCAAGAATTATATATCCCTCCAATGCGTTGGTTAATATGATGTTTCTCATGGTATAATGTGATATATGTGTGAATGCTACCTTTTTCAAAATAATGATTTTATGATTTTTCACAAAAGTTATTCATGAACATGATGCTATATATGTTCACAATTATATGTGGAATTATTACCCTAAGAAATTATGTTTAATTTTTATACATATTCACATTTCACTCCTTTATCTAATGCTTCCTCTTAATATTATGAATATGATTATATTATTTTTTATAATGATAGTGATTATTCTCACCCATGTTATATAGAATCATGTTCTTTACTCATTATCTTATTGGGATTTTATCTCACCCCTTTTCTTTAATTAGTATCCTCATGTGACTACATGTACTATAGAAAATGTATGCTTTAGAAGGTTAAATAATATTTTCCAAAAAATAATAGTTTTTTTGATTTATTATGTACAAGTTATGTATGGACTTAATTTTCCCAAGACTCTAAATAATTGTATCCTAGATTAATAATTCTATAAAGTAATTTATCTATAAAAATATTGAATTAATCATGTATGAAAATCAAGGTTCACTATAGTCGGTATTAGAGATAGTTTGAGTTAATTTGGGAATTAGGATATAAATTTTAGTGAAATGTCTTAGTAAAAGGCTATGTATATGATGAGTGTTTTATAAAAAATCTTAGTATAGGGACACCATAAAATATGAATTCAGTATTAATTTTTTTAAAGGATAAATTACTCATTCTTTATAAAAATATTTATTTACAACTTTTCTATTTTAAAAATTTTTGGGAAATATGAGAAATAAGGATAACATCTCATATGATGGAAAATGAAAGGATTGTCATAATAACATCCCCAGTGACATGTAGGAGGAGTTTAAACCTTTATATAGATTATTTCCTAGATGTATTAGGATATGAACAATATGTTGAACCACATAGAGTTTCCACATTCACCTAAGAAGGACCATCTAGACATTTATTCCTTTATTCATAAAAAGATTACTAAAATTTAGTGGATCTTTTGATCCACTCATTACAGATTAATGGGTAAACTCAATGGATAAGATAATTTCTATAAACCACTATTCAAATATTGAGAAATATACTCTAGAAATTTCTCATTTATATGGAGAACCATTTCAATAGTGGGGATTGATAAAGAACACTATAACAATGAAATAAATGGAATATATGGAATGTGAAGACTTTAATAAAATATTTTAAAAAAACATCTCCCATGAAATCCCTATACAATGATAGATAGAGAACTAATAGATATTTATAAAAAGTGAGGTGAATGTTTCAGGTATTATAAATAAAAATAAACAAGTAATTCATTATACATTTTGATTTTATTATCAATAATGATAGAAAAATAGACAGATTCATTAGTGGTATAAAAACACACATTAAAAAGGCTATATATACCCATTATATTGGGTTTTATGAAGAAGTTTTATGATGGTCTATCAAAGTAGATATGGAGTTTGGATGAATTTTCCATGATTATGGTGATAATAATATAAGAATGAAGTTTCATTCTTGGTGGATCAAATGACAATAGAGGAATGAGGATCTTACCACTCACATTTCAAAAATGTGAGAACAAACATCATTTGAATTGCCTCAAAGGGATAGGGAAATGCTTCATGTGGGGGAGAAAAGGACATTAATCTCATGAATGTTGAAGAGACAAAAATAAGCCAACCACCATTATAGAGGAAAGGTGGACACCACCCGTGGTGCAATACTTCAATTGTACGGTTCTAGGACATTATTAATGCTTGTGTACTAAACCTCAAATACTTTTGGGTAATTTGCATTATTAGCCACAAAATCCAAAGCAGAAAGTGAATGGTTATTCCATCACTACTGAGGTAGTGGTGGTAAAAAATGAAGTCACACATGATACATTTCATATTCAGTAATGAATGGAAATTTCCTTATTTGATTCTAGTTATACACAATCCTTTATATCATGAAATTTTATTAGAACTATTGAATCAAAGCCCTAAAACATTTAAGTAGAGATATCCATAAAAATGCCTACTATATAGGTCATTGAAATACAAGTGTTTTACTCATCTCCTATTGGTTTATGTGGGAAGACTCTTACAGGGAATCTCCTAACAGTTACCTTGGTGGAATTCGACTACATACTTGGAATATATTGTCTCTCATTAAATTATAACACATAAAATCTTAGTAAAAAGGAATATATTTAAATATTTTGAGCCATCACATATTCCTATACAAATGTAAGGAATACCAAGAATCTCTTTTGGATAATCCATCAATGGTATGGGTGTTGATACCTGGAAGAGAAGCATACCTATCTCAAATGAATGAGTTAAAATAAGGTATCAACCAAGAGGAAATTATCATTATAAGGGAATACCTCATTTATTTCCTAAATAGTTGCCCAAACTCCCCCTGATTGTGAGGTATAGTTACCAATAGAACATATAAATGAAGAAACTCCTATCTCAAAATGCTTCTACAGTATGGCCTCTATTTTACTGAAGTAGTTAAAGAATTATCTTCTTGGATAAAGTGTTCATATGACCTTGTGTGTCACCTTGGGGTGTTCTATTTGTCTTTTTCAAGAAGAAAGATAGATCAATGAGTTTTTTTATAAATTACTGGGAGATCAATAATATCACCATAAATAAAAATTACCCTCTTTTGGGGATTGATGACTTCTTCAATTAACTACGAGGAGATCAGTACTTCTCAAAGGTTGACCATTATTTCGGATATCATAAAATGAAGGTTAAGAAGGAAGATATTCAAATGAATTATTTACATACTAGGTTGGGGCACGATGAGTTTCAAGTGATTCCCTTTATAATTACTAATTCTACAACAATCATTATGGATTTAATGAATACAGTCTTTAGAGACTACCTCATCAATGTTTTAGAATTTTTGATTGAAAATATTCTCATCAACTCCAAGATAAAGGAGGAACATGAGTACCATATAAATATTGATCATGAAACATTAAGGATGCATAAATTATTCACCATGGATATAAAGTTTGAATTTTGGATGTAACAACACACATTCTTAGGACACATGATCATAAGTGAGGGGATTTATATGGACCCTTAAAAATAATGGAAATTAATGAATGTCCCAGACCAACTTGTGTTATGGAAATATATATTATTCTTGGATTATTATTGTACTGTGGACATTTTGTGAGAAATTTATCATGATTTTCTATCCTCTAAACTATGATAACAAGGAATAAGGTACATTATTTATAGAAAGAAGAATGTGTGGAAATCATATTTGAGCTCATGATGAGGCTAATAAATACACATGTACTAACATAACCAATAAGTGGAGAATGTTTTGGGATATAATATTTTACTTCAAAGAAATGATTGGTTTGTGTACTTATGAAGAATGATAAATTGATATCCTCTTCTTCATTGTAGTTAAATATCCATTATGAGACCTACCTGATGCATGATCTAGAGCTAGCATCTATGATTGTTTCCATGAAAATTTGTAGAAGTAATTCTATGGTGAGATGTGTGAGATATATACTAATAAAAAGGGCCTAAATTATATTTTCACACAAATGTTTCTCAACATGCATCAAATGATATGGTTAGAGTTATTTAAGGACTACAATTTCTCTATTGAATGACATTATTTAAAGGAAGACAAGTTAGTTTTTGTTGTTAGTGGAAAATATCCTACTACTTTATGCATGATTTGGATTGAGAAAGAAAATCTATTCATGGATATGCAAAGGATGGATCTAGAAATCACAACGTAAGGGAATACATCCTAAATTTACCATATTATTTCCCAACCATCTATCCAAGAGATGATCAAGGTGGCATAAATGGATGATCCAGGGTTATAAAAGAAGGTGAATATATTAAATAAAACAAGGCTACATGAGTTCCACATTGATGATAATGGTATTATTCAGTTTGTAATGAAGATATGTGTGTTTCCATCCCCAGAGACAAAGATGGGTTTATTGGTTAATTCACAGTGATCAAATTTATCCACCCATCTTGGATGTACCAAGATGTACCGAGATTCTAAAGAACACTCTTGGTGGAGAAACATGAAGAAGAATATTTCCAAGTATATCCCAAGATACTTGGTGTGTCAGTAGGTAAAATAATAGTAAAAAATGACCATAAGGATGATTCGACCATTGACTATACCCATGTGTAAATGGTAGAATATAATTATAGAAATTGTCATGGATATCCTGAAACCAACCAAATGAAACAATTCAATATGGGTTGTGGAAAAACGACTCACCAAGACTCCAACTTTATCATTATTCGGGATATTTCTTATTCAAACAACTTTACAATATATATGTAAAAGAAGTGGTGATGTTTCATGTGGTACAAATTTCAATTTTCATTGATCATGATCCAATATTATCATCTAAATTATGGAGAATTGTTCATCGTGATTTGAGTATAGAATTGAATTTCAACACTGCCTATCAACCCCAAACCGATGGCCAATATGAAATTACAATTCAAACACATGAATACATGTTGAGATTATTCTAAATGGAATTAAAATATGGATAGGATAATAAACTCCCATTGGTTGATTTATCATACAACAATAGTTTCCACTCGAGTTTTCATATGCCACCATATAAATCTTTATATGGTAAGTGATGTATAACTAAATCTTGTTGGGATGAATTTGGAGAAAGAAAACTACATGGACCTGATCTTATGAAAGATTTGATAGAGAAGATTCATGAGATCCAATTACAAATAAAAGCTACTCAGATTCATTAAAATGTATATACTGATTGATGTATAAGGATTTTGGAAATTTAATTTTGAGACAATGTTTTCTTTTGAATACCAAGATGTAATAGAGTAATGTGGTATGGAAAGAAAGGGAATCATATCCCAAAGTACGTTGACCCCATTGAGATCATTGATCGAATAGGGGATGTGGAATTTTGGCTTGGAATTCTACCAAATATGGGTTATGTTCATGACATGTTCAATGTATATCTCTTGAGGATATACATAACTAACCCATCACATGTAATGAATCTAGAAGTAGTACAACTAGAGAAAGACCTCTCATAGGAAGAGGAGATGGTGAAGATCCTAGACCGTAGAGGCAATTTACTATGCAACAAGACGACTCACCCAGTCAATGTGTTGTGGTGGAACCATAAGTATGAAGGGGCATTATGTGAATTTGAGTAAGTGATGAAGGAGAAGTACCCTCACCTTTTTCACCTTAGTATGTAAAATGAATTTTGAGGATGAAATTTCTAAAGGGCGGGGGGAGATTGTAATGACCCAAACATTTGTAATTGGTATTTTAACTTTTTATATTAATTTCATATACTATAACACACATATATAAGATATAGATCCCAATAAAACCATTACTCACATAAATTCACAATAAAATAAGTGGAATTTATAGAAATTAAGGAACCTATACTGATGGAATATTAACATGATCATTAGAATTGTAATATGACCATTTTGAAAATTAATTTATCCAATAGAATAGAAACCTCACCTAGGAAAGTATTAATAAAATTTAGTAATTTTAAATAAATTATCATATAATTATATAATTTTATAAGTTAATAAAAGTTTTAAAATTTATAAATTAATTATTGGTGTTTCTCTATAACAAAAAAGTTTATTTAAAAATTTTATAATTAATATAATGATTTAAAATATAATTTTATTCCATAAAACAGATTCATGAATTAATATTTTGAGTATTAGTAATTATAAATTAAATTTATGAGACCCTAATTATATTATCAATGTGTCATAAAGTTGGTTATTGTATTAAAATTTTCTTTTGGAATATGTGATTTTTCTAATAAAAAATAAAAGTTCTCAAATTTAAAAAATTATTTTCATAAAATGGAAATAATATTTGGAATCTAAAAGTTTAAAAATGGTAGCGGTTAATTTTTGGGATTTTTATACAATAGTTGAGTTTTTGGTGAATTATGAAAAACTTTAATTTACAGTATTTAGAATTATAATTAAATAAATGATGTTTTGAGTAATGGTTGAGTAATGGATGATGTATGTTCCCATCATATATAATCCAAATTCTCTAGTTAGTATATTTATTCATGGAAATTAGCACTATTGATAGTATTGATCCCGAATAATAAATTTATTTATTTATTGATCAAAAACACCCCTCTCCTCCCACTATAAATACCATCCCTCGCCACCCATACTCCTTATAGCTTATAATCCTTGAAGATTGTATAAATTATGATCAATACCATTCCCAATACTCTTCCCCACATCCAAAAGCTTCTAGTCTCAACAGAATACCAATCCAAATGCCTTAAGGAGGTTCTCAAGGAGACAACATTCAAGGGGTAAAACCTTCAATCATCCTATTTCAATTCCTTTTATTTTTTTATCTTCTTCTTATAACACCTATTCAAATAGTAATTTTTACTCCAATTATTTATATATACTGTGATTTTTTTTATTAGAATATCCATCATTAATACTTTTCTCTTTTCCATTCATTCATGAAAATGAAAACATTGTTAGTGATGTGTTAATTCACAACCTTCATGGATAGAGAGTTTTTATTTCCCATTACCAACAAAAAAGCTATACATAAAAACATTTTTAGGGTTATATTAGATATTAATATAAATAATGTAACTTGGATCATGTATTAGAACCAATATATAAATATGATTCCAAATAAAATTATACAAGTTTTTCACAGTTGTAAAAATACCAAAATAAATTAGAACATTTTAATCAATGTTTTATCTAATGAATCATCCTCAATCCATATAATAAAATGGTAAATGAGAACACTAAAACTTATAGAAGATCCTTAATACTAAATATTTTCAATTCAAGTTATTTATTTCCCTTTTTATGAGATTCCCCATATTTTTACTCAATGGAACCAGTCATGAACAATCGAAATGAATGCTCTCAGAATGATAAAATTTAACTCTATAACTTGTCAAAATGGTCCTAAATGTACTTAATAACATTATAATAAATCAAACACATGTAGAATAGTTTTCTAATTATGTAATAAATGAATAAAATTTTATTATCTATGATATTAAGTCCAATTGAAGAATGTATTCAGACATAAGTTAAGGGGATTCTCAAACCCAACTCCCTTTATTTTGGTTATTATTATTTCATAATAAATTTCAATGTGGATATTCTTTTAATATATATAAAATATAACATAATTTTTCTTCCATTTTATTTTTGGGGATATACATGTTTCTGATCTCATTCTATGGAAAATATAAATATTTTCTAAAAGAACCCTTCTTTCCAATTCTAATATTGTCTCATCCTGAGACTATTTCTTCTTTGATCAAGTGTATTGATTTATATACCAAGTATGTTATTACCTTTTTAATTTTTAACCCAAAATTCATTTATAGATGCATGATTTAAAAAATCCTTATAAAACTCATTCATTTTCATGGTTTATTTCATTATTACAATTTTTATATGATCTATGTGGCATGCATGATTATATAAATATTATGATGTGAATGGTGAGGAAAAAATTATATATCCCTCCAATGTATTGGGTAATTTGATTTATCTCATGATATAATGAGAAATATTCAAGAAAATGATGCTAGATTTTTTAACAATGATTATGTTATAATTATCCACATATGTTATGCGTGATCACGATTCTAAATTTGTTTACAACTATGTGTGATATTTGACCACTAAGACATTGTCACGAACCAAATCTGGTCACCCCTAAAACCAGTGCCAAAACCAGCCCTTGACTAGGACCGAAGGGCGTTCCCAATTCCCATGGGCTAGAAGAAGTTCCCAGTTATCATTAAATGAGAACTGGGAATGATTTACCAGAGTTTATAAATATAAAACAACAAATGAATCCAATAAAATAAATCTGGATTTTTCAAACAAAAAATTCTTTTACAAAAATTAAAAACTGAATTACAGAGTTTAAAACACCCCAACAAGACATTAATAAAGGTACAAACCCAAAAGGAAACAGAAAAAGAACCCTCATGAAGAGGGGCACCTCCTTCAAGCCATCTCTAAAAGACTTCACCACCAAGGACCTGTTCGAAATCCAAACCACTGGCACTACAAACTGTACCCCAACCTATGAAAAAAATAACCAAGTATACTTACACCTAATGGTGTAAGTAGGTTTTGAGCCAATTCCTAGTAAGATACCACCACTAATAGATTCTATGTGATAAACATTCAATGTTGAAAAGCATGCAAGTTTTTATAATTAGGAAATGCTAGTTACAATTTCTAAAAGATGAAACTTAAAAATTAAAATAGTTTTCAAGTGAGATTTCATTAAGAATCAACACATTTAAAAATAATGTCAAAAATACTGAATTTTCCAGCCAAATTGTATGCCGACGATAAGCACAAAGTAATTAATGAGAACAAGCAATAGGAAATAACCCCAAGGGACTAGCTCATTGTGGGTCTTTGGTACCTCGTATCTAAGTGAGGGTAACCATCACCATATTAGTTCTCATACACAAGATACTAGTATGGAACATACCCATTACCCTGTAGTACCCAATAATTATCATCATACTTTATTTAGTGTTTTAAGCACCAATCTTGCTATGTGAAACAGAGGCCAAACCCCACGGATTCACTAGCATACTACCTCATATCCACCCACCAAGATACCTGGGTTTACCCTTATGCTCAAAAAAGTCCAACAAGGTAAGAAATGTACTTTCCACAAGAAAATATAATTTCCACATCACAAGTTCACCAAAATTCCCATATGTACAACACAAAATTCATAAAATCCACTGTTTCATTCAAATGCATTTTGAAATCATACTCACACCAAAAATAGCCCACAAAACTTTTCATATTTCTTTAACAAATCCTCAAATCCAATAAATAATTTTATAAAACCATTTTAATATATTTTAACTCACATAAAATCCCACTAAAATATCATATAATACTTCTTTCATCAAAAAATTTCATTTTTCACAACACACTCACACAAAACTGCCAACAACCATGTTTCGCTTCTCTCTTTCCATTTTCTAAAATATTTCATGACTTTATAAAACATTATAAAAAAATATTCGACATCTTAAATAACCACATTACCTTTAAAAACCCATATTAGGTGTACACAACCACCAAACAGTACATATACACCCTTTTACTCACTTTTTTTAACCAAACAAAACATTCACAATTTTCATAAAACAAACCCAAGGGGTGTAACTTTCCTTCGCACACAAAACCCATTTCAATTCCAAAATCACACCAATATCAATCCATAATAGATTTGGAATCCCTAAAAGAATTTATTATACTACCCCAAGTGTTTTGAAAATACCTCAATTAAAACCACAAAAGACACACATGAAAAACATACATTTTCATAAATCACTTCCAAGAAGTACAACCTGGTTTTACACCTTAAACCCATTCAAAAACCCCATTTCAAGGACCATATGACATAATGGAATTCATAAAATAGAATTGGAAGCCCCTTTAAACACCAATAAGTCACTTTAATGTGTTATAAAATACACCCAAACATTACCCCAAAAGTCACCCATGAAAATAACCCAATTTCAATCCATAATGCAACTATAAAATTAAACGCTTAATAAAATCCATTAAAAACGATTTTCGCACCACAAGAGGCATATGAAGAACATTAGAACTAGTAAATCAATCAAGACAACTCATAAACAATTTCTTACACATGGAACCACCTACCTTTTGTGTCAAAACCCTTGAATCTTGGTGTGAAACCTCAACCGCACCTCCGTCACACCACAATGAAGTGAAATTCACCCTTAAACCATAAGATTTCACCAAAATGGCCCCAAACTACACCATGGGTATGAAAATTAACTTCTGGACACTCTATATAATCATGAAAGAGGGAGGAAACCCTAAGGAGAAGGAAGGAAATGGAGAGAGAAACACTCGCCTAGATAAATCTTGAAGAAAACGAACCAAATACACTAGTATCTGAATTTCAAAACAACCATAAATGAAATTGAGGTTTGAATAAGGATGATGAAGTCATGTAGGAACTAGAAAGGGATAAAAAATTAAAAATATAAGGAGTTTGGAAAGGATCAATTAACCACTTCAAATCTGGGCAATTTGTGAAATCCAGATAAGTTTATCCTAAATTCACGATTCAATTGAGCTCCAAATTGGGGTAGGAGTGTAGGGGTGCCTTGGGTAAGTGGGCTCAAACGAGAGTTGGAATCACTAAAAAACATAAAATTGAATGATATGTTAAATAATTAAAAAAATATTTAAAGTGGGAAATGTGTTTTCAGGCTGGCCCAACACCTTAATAAAAAACTAAAATCCATCATTATTATGGATTCATATGAGGTCCAAATGGATATGCAGGTTTTAATATACTAGGGTATTCCAATTGGGAAGTGGACTGGTTGTAAAATTTTGAAAAATGAAGGATTTATAAAAGAAACAAAATTTATTTTTAAATCTGGAAATGGTCTCACGATTTGGCCCAAGTTTTGATAACCCTCCATTTCCACCAAAATGTATGGAAAACACCCATAACAAAGCAAGGATGGAAATTAAATGAAAAATTCAATTAAAATAAGTCATTTATGTGACAATTCACCCCCCCCCCCATAAAACATTCCTCCCTTGGAAAGCCTCAACAAGGAAAAAGAAAAAACTAAACCCAACTGGTAGACAATAAATATACTCCTTTCCCAAGATCGGTCCACCCCTAAAAGGCAAAAACACCTTCAGTGATCAATTAAGGAAGGAATACTCTCACAGACCAAAACATACATCAATTTCCTGAAATGATCAAGAAAATTATGAATTTATCCTTAAACGAAAACTCCTAAAACACTATATGAAGAATACTCAAGTAATCTACCCAAACAAACAACAACAACGAACAAGGTTACACATACTTTTCTTTAACTAAACCATTGGGGACACTCCAATCCCAACGTTTACCCCAGGAAGATGTTGGTAGTTAGATATATTTGAACGAGACTACCTCATTCCAGGTCAAGTCCATGGTCCAATCTAAGTTACTAGTATGGGGAGACACAAATAGGTTCCCCACCATAAGAGAGAACTTAAATTTTCCTGAGATGTTTTCATGACACTAACAGAGGGAGTCCTGAATGGACTCCTCGGTTCAAGGGGTATAATTCCATCGGACCATTACAAAAGTTATTATATAAGACTCATAGTGGGTCTCCCCACATTGAGAACCAACCATCTTAACTGACCATCATTGGATGGTACAGAAATACCCCAAATTTTAAAGAGTTTGGATGGACGCATGGTTAGTCTGCACGGTTTGAGAAACCGTGCACTAACCGTGGGGATCCATCTATCTACATGGTTTTCTAGGGCATGGTCACTACAAACCATGTGAAAACCAGGCACTCATATTGTCAATCCAAACATCAATCCTTTATCAAAATACCCAGTCAAAACCAAAACGAGGTCCTCCCACCTCTACCACCAAATTTGATCAACTAGAACATGATGATGACATCTTAGTTTTAAACTCTTCCTATTATTAATACTGAGGATATGACTTTGTACAAGGGATTGAACGACCCTGGGATTTCCCCTTACTACGTGCCAAGTTCTCTCCAGGACCTATGGCTAGAGCTCAAATGATTAAAGCATCTTCAGCCTCATAGTTAGACATTAGAAACCACATGAATAGAAATTCTTCTTCCAATAATAACAACTAATACATCGCAATCCCTGATAAGTTTACCAAGACATAACACATTCCAAAATCACTTTACCCTAACCTAACATTTCACTAAAACAAGGTCTTAGAAGATGCACACACATCATACCTTGTTTCTTCGGGTGAAAAACAACTGAAGGAAAGGGCGCATATAAACACCTTCTTCTGAAACATAGGATTTTGATGTATTTCCAATGGAAAAATACTCCAAAAATAATAGAGATTAGAGTTTCAGATATAGGGTGTTGGGTCTGGGTTTTAGGATTTTGTTGGTATGGTTTTCGTGTTTAGGATTATGATTTCAGGGTTTCGGTTTAGGTTTTAAGGTTTAGGGATTATTATTTTGAGAGTAGGGTGTAGGTAATAGGTTTTTAGGTTTAGGGTTTAGCTTTTAGGTTTTATAGTTCATGTATTATAGTTTTGGATATAGTGTTTTGGGACTAGGAATTAGGATTTTTTGGTTCGATTTAGTGGTATTGGTTTAGGATTTTATGTGTAGGGTTTATGTTTCAAGGTTTAGGGTTTATAATTTTGATATTATGATATGGGGAATATGTTTTTGGGTTTGGGGTTCATATTTTAGGTTTTAGGGTTTAGAAATTAGGGTTTCAGTTATAGGGTTTGGAGTCTAGGTTTTGAGGATTGTTTTTTGTATGTTTTTCATGTTTAGGTTTACGATTTCAAGGTTAGGGTTTAGGTTTTAAGGTTTAGGATTTATTATTTTGAGAGTAGGGTATATTGGATAGGTTTTTAGGTTCAGGGGTCAGATTTTAGGTTTTATAGCTTAGGTATTAGGGTTTTGAATATAGTGTTTTTGGTACAGGATTTAGGATTATTTTGTTCAGTTTTGGGGTTTCGGTTTATGATTTTCGGGCGAGGGTTTATGTTGTAAGTTTTAGGGCTTATAATTTTGATATTAGGGTATGGATAATATTGTTTTGGGTTAAGGTTTCAAATTTTTGGTTTTAGGGTTTTGATATTAGGGTTTTAGATATAGGGTTTTGGGTTTAGGATTTAGGATTTGTTTGTTCGGTTTTAGGGTTTCTGTTTAATATTAAAGGGGTGGTTTTATCTTTTAAGTTATAAGGTTTATAATTTTGATATTTGGGTATGGGGAATATGTTTTTGGGTTTGGGTTTCATCTTTTACGTTTTATGGTTTATATATTAGGGTTTCAGATACAGGGTTTTGGGTCTAGGTTTTAAGATTTTTTTGTATGGTTTTCAGGTTTAGGTTTATGATTTGAGTGTTAGGGTTTATTTTTTAAGGTTTAAGATTTATTATTTTGGGATTAATGTATAGGTAATATGTTTTTAGGTTTAGGTGTCACCTTTTAGGTTTTAGATCTCAGGTATTAGGGTTTCCGATATTGTGTTTTGGATCCAGGATTTAGGATTATTTTGTTTGGTTTTGGGGTTTCAATTTATGATTTTAGGGGGAGGGTTTATGTTTTAAGGTTTAGGGTTTATAATTTTGATATTATGGTATGGGTAATATGTTTTTGGGTTCGGTTTTCAACTTTTTTGTTTTAGGGTTTAGAGATTAGGGTTTTGGGTCTAGGATTTTGGATTTTTTGGGTATGGTTTACGAGTTTAGGTTTATGATTTTAGGGTTATGGTTTAGGTTTTAAGGTTTATGGATTATTATTTTAAGAGTTTTTTTTATAGTGGATAGGTTTTTAGTTTCAGGCTTCATCTTTTAGGTTTTAGATTTCAATTATTAGGGTTTCAGATATAGTGTTTTGGGTCCAGGATTTATGATTTTTTTGTTCGTTTTTGGGGTTTCATTTTATGATTTCAGGGTGAGGGTTTATGTTTTAAGGTTTATGGTTTTTATTTTTGATATTAGGGTATTGGGAAGTTGTTTTTGGGTTCTGGTTTTAGTTTTTAGGTTTTCGGGTTTAGAGATTAGGGTTTCGGATATAGGGTTTTTGGTCTAGGTTTTGGGATTGTTTTGGTATGGTTTTCGGGTTTAGGTTTATGATTTCAAGGTTAGGGTTTAGGTTTTAAGTTTTAGGGTTTATTATTTTGATATTAGGGTATAGGTAATATTTTTTTATGTTCATGGGTCTGCTTTTAGGTTTTAGAGTTAAGGTATTATGGTTTTTGACATAGTGTTTTGGGACTAGGATTTATGATTTGTTTGTTCTGTTTTTTGGTTTTGGTTTATGATTTCAGGGGTAAGGTTTATATTTTATGGTCTAGGGTTTAGAAATTTGATAATAGGGTTTGGGAAAAATGTGTTTGGTTTTGGGTTCATATTTTAGGTTTTTGGTTTTAGAGATTACGTTTTCGTATTTAATGTTTTGGGTATAGGTTTTAGGATTTCTATGGTGTGGTTTTCAAGTTTAGGTTTAATATTTCAAGGTTAGGATTTAGATTTTGAGGTTTAGGGTTTATTATTTTTAGATTTAGGTATAGGTAGTATGTTTTTAGGTTCATTGGACATATTTTAGGTTTTAGAGTTCAGGTATTAGGGTTTAGGATAGAGTGTTTTGTGACTAGGATTTAGGATTTGTTTGGTTCAGTTTTGTGGTTTTGGTTTATGATTTCAGGGGTAGGGTTTATGTTTTAAGGTTTAGGGTTTATAATTTTTATATTATGGTGTGAGTATGATTTTTTTGGGACTGGGGTTCATCTTTTAGGTTTTAGGGTTTATAGATTAGGGTTTACGTATATAGGGTTTTGGGTCTAGGTTTTGAGGATTTGTTTTGTTATGCTTTTCGGTTTTAGGTTCATGATTTCAGGGTCAAGGTTTAGGTTTTAAGGGTTAGGGTTTATTATTTTGAGGTTAGGATATATAGAATAGGTTTTTTGGTTCATGGTCCAGGCTTTAGGTTTTAGATTTCTGGTATTAGGTTTTCGGATATAGTGTTTTGGGACTAGGATTTAGGATTTTTTTGGTTCCATTTTGTGGTTTTTGTTTATAATTTCAAGTGTAGGTTTTATGTTTTAAGGTTTAGGGTTTATAAATTTGAGATTAAGATATGGGAAATATTTTTTTGGGTTCGGGGTTTAGCTTTTAGGATTTAGGGTATAGAGATTAGGGTTTCAGATATAGGGTGTTGGGTCTGGGTTTTATGATTTTGTTGGTATGGTTTTCGTGTTTAGGATTATGATTTCAGGGTTTCAGTTTAGGTTTTAAGGTTTAGGGATTATTATTTTGAGAGTAGGGTATAGGTAATAGGTTTTTAGGTTTAGGGTTTAGCTTTTAGGTTTTATAGTTCATGTATTATAGTTTTGGATATAGTGTTTTGGGACTAGGAATTAGGATTTTTTGGTTCGATTTAGTGGTATTGGTTTAGGATTTTATGTGTAGGGTTTATGTTTCAAGGTTTAGGGTTTATAATTTTGATATTATGATATGGGGAATATGTTTTTGGGTTTGGGGTTCATATTTTAGGTTTTAGGGTTTAGAAATTAGGGTTTCAGTTATAGGGTTTGGAGTCTAGGTTTCATGATTTTTTTATATGGTTTTCGTGTTTAGGTTTATGATTTCAGGGTTAGGGTTTAGTTTTTAAGGTTTAGGATTTATTATTTTGAGATTAGGGTATATGGGATAGGTTTTTAGGTTCAGGTGTCATCTTTTAGGTTTTATAGCTTAGGTATTAGGGTTTTGAATATAGTGTTTTTGGTACAGGATTTAGGATTATTTTGTTCAATTTTGGGGTTTCGGTTTACGATTTTAGGGAGAGGGTTTATGCCGTAAGTTTTAGGGTTTAGAATTTTGAGATTGGGGTATGGATAAGATTTTTTTGGGTTCAGGTTTCAAATTTTTGGTTTTAGGGTTTTGATATTAGGGTTTTAGATATAGGGTTTTGGGTTTTGGATTTAGGATTTGTTTGTTCGGTTTTAGGGTTTCTGTTTAAGATTAAAGGGGAGGTTTTATCTTTTAAGGTATAAGGTTTAGAATTTTGATATTTGGTTATGGGGAATATGTTTTTTGGTTTTGGTTTCATCTTTTACATTTTATGGTTTATATATTAGGGTTTCAGATACAGGGTTTTGGGTCTAGGTTTTAAGATTTTTTTGTAAGGTTTTCGGGTTTAGGTTTATGATTTGAGTGTTAGGGTTTAGTTTTTAATGTTTAAGATTTATTATTTTGGGATTAATGTATAGGTAATATGTTTTTAGGTTTAGGTGTCACCTTTTAGGTTTTAGATCTCAGGTATTAGGGTTTCTGATATTGTGTTTTGGATCCAGGATTTTGGATTATTTTGTTTGGTTTTGGGGTTTCAATTTATGATTTTAGGGGGAGGGTTTATGTTTTAAGTTTTAGGGTTTATAATTTTGATATTATGGTATGGTTAATATGTTTTTGGGTTCGGTTTTCAACTTTTTTGTTTTAGGGTTTAGAGATTAGGGTTTCGAATATAGGGTTTTGGGTCTACGTTTTTGGATTTTTTGGGTATGGTTTACAAGTTTAGGTTTATTATTTCAGGGTTAGGGTTTAGGTTTTCAGGTTTATGGATTATTATTTTAAGAGTTTTTTATAGGGGATAGGATTTTAGTTTCAGGCTTCATATTTTAGGTTTTAGATTTCAGTTATTAGGGTTTCAGATATAGTGTTTTGGGTCCAGGATTTATGATTTTGTTTGTTCGTTTTTGGGGTTTCATTTTATGATTTCAGGGTGAGGGTTTATGTTTTAAGGTTTATGGTTTTTATTTTTGATATTAGGGTATAGGGAAGTTGTTTTTGGGTTCTGGTTTTAGGTTTTAGGTTTTAGGGTTTAGAGATCAGAGTTTCGGATATAGGGTTTTCGGTCTAGGTTTTGGGATTGTTTTGGTATGGTTTCGGGTTTAGGTTTATGATTTCAAGGTTAGGGTTTAGGTTTTAAGTTTTAGGGTTTATTATTTTTAGATTAGGGTATAGGTAATATGTTTTTATGTTCAGGGGTCTGCTTTTAGGTTTTAGAGTTAAGGTATTATGGTTTTTGACATAGTGTTTTGGGACTAGAATTTATGATTTTTTTTGTTCTGTTTTGTGGTTTTGGTTTATGATTTCAGGGGTAAGGTTTATATTTCATGGTCTAGGGTTTAGAATTTTTATATTAGGGTGTGGGAAATATGTGTTTGGTTTTGGGTTCATATTTTAGGTTTTTGGGTTTAGAGATTACGGTTTCGTATTTAATGTTTTGTGTATAGGTTTTAGGATTTCTATGGTCTGGTTTTCAAGTTTAGGTTTAAGATTTCAAGGTTAGGATTTAGATTTTGAGGTTTAGGGTTTATTATTTTTATATTTAGGTATAGGTAGTATGTTTTTAGGTTCATTGGAGATATTTTAGGTTTTAGAGTTCATGTATTAGGGTTTAGGATAGAGTGTTTTGGGACTAGGATTTAGGATTTGTTTGGTTCAGTTCTGTGGTTTTGGTTTATGATTTCTGGGGTAGGGTTTATGTTTTAAGGTTTAGGGTTTATAATTTTTATATTATGGTGTGAGGATAATTTTTTTGGGACTGGGGTTCATCTTTTAGGTTTTAGGGTTTATAGATTAGGGTTTACGTATATAGGGTTTGGGGTCTAGGTTTTGAGGATTTGTTTTGTTATGCTTTTCGGTTTTAGGTTCATGATTTCAGAGTCAAGGTTTAGGTTTTAAGGGTTAGGGTTTATTATTTTGAGGTTAGGATATATAGAATATGTTTTTTTGGTTCATGGTCCAGGCTTTAGGTTTTAGATTTCTGGTATTAGGTTTTCGGATATAGTGTTTTGGGACTAGGATTTAGGATTTTTTTGGTTCCATTTTGTGGTTTTTGTTTATAATTTCAAGTGTAGGTTTTATGTTTTAAGGTTTAGGGTTTATAAATTTGAGATTAAGATATGGGGAATATTTTTTTGGGTTCGGGGTTTATCTTTAAGGATTTAGGGTATAGAGATTAGGGTTTCAGATATAGGGTGTTGGGTCAGGGTTTTAGGATTTTGTTGGTATGGTTTTCGTGTTTAGGATTATGATTTCAGGGTCTCGGTTTAGGTTTTAAGGTTTATGGATTATTATTTTGAGAGTAGGGTATAGGAAATAGGTTTTTAGGTTTAGGGTTTAGCTTTTAGGTTTTATAGTTCATGTATTATAGTTTTGGATATAGTGTTTTGGGACTAGGAATTAGGATTTTTTGGTTTGATTTAATGGTATTGGTTTAGGATTTTATGTGTAGGGTTTATGTTTCAAGGTTTAGGGTTTATAATTTTGATATTATGATATGGGGAATATTTTTTTGGGTTTGGGGTTCATATTTTAGGTTTTAGGGTTTATAAAATAGGGTTTCAGTCATAGGGTTTGGAGTCTAGGTTTCAGGATTTTTTTTGTATGGTTTTCGTGTTTAGGTTTATGATTTCAGGGTTAGGGTTTAGGTTTTAAGGTTTAGGATTTATTATTTTGAGAGTAGGGTATATGGGATAGTTTTTTAGGTTCAGGGGTCAGCTTTTAGGTTTTATAGCTTAGGTATTAGGGTTTTGAATATAGTGTTTTTGGTACAGGATTTAGGATTATTTTGTTCGGTTTTGGGGTTTCGAATTATGATTTTAGGGCGAGGGTTTATGTTGTAAGTTTTTGGGTTTAGAATTTTGATATTAGGGTATGGATAAGATTTTTTTGGGTTCAGGTTTCAAATTTTTGGTTTTAGGGTTTTGATATTAGGGTTTTAGATATAGGGTTTTGGGTTTAGGATTTAGGATTTGTTTCTTCGGTTTTAGGATTTCTGTTTAAGATTAAAGGGGAGGTTTTATCTTTTAAGGTATAAGGTTTAGAATTTTGATATTTGGGTATGGGGAATATGTTTTTGGGTTTGGGTTTCATCTTTTACGTTTTATGGTTTATATATTAGGGTTTCAGATACAGGGTTTTGGGTCTAGGTTTTATGATTTTTTTGTAAGGTTTTCGGGTTTATGTTTATGATTTGAGTGTTAGGGTTTAGTTTTTAAGGTTTAAGATTTATTATTTTGGGATTAATGTATAGGTAATATGTTTTTAGGTTTATGTGTCACCTTTTAGGTTTTAGATCTCAGGTATTAGGGTTTCCGATATTGTGTTTTGGATCCAGGATTTAGGATTATTTTGTTTGGTTTTGGGGTTTCAATTTATGATTTTAGGGGGAGGGTTTATGTTTTAAGGTTTAGGGTTTAGAATTTTGATATTATGGTATGGGTAATATGTTTTTGGGTTCGGTTTTCAACTTTTTTGTTTTAGGGTTTAGAGATTAGGGTTTCGAATATAGGGTTTTGGGTCTAGGTTTTTGGATTTTTTGGGTATGGTTTACGAGTTTAGGTTTATGATTTCAGGGTTAGGGTTTAGGTTTTAAGGTTTATGGATTATTATTTTAAGAGTTTTTTATTGGGGATAGGTTTTTAGTTTCAGGCTTCATCTTTTAGGTTTTAGATTTCAGTTATTAGGGTTTCAGATATAGTGTTTTGGGTCCAGGATTTATGATTTTTTTGTTCGTTTTTGGGGTTTCATTTTATGATTTCAGGGTGAGGGTTTATGTTTTAAGGTTTATGGTTTTTATTTTTGATATTAGGGTATGGGGAAGTTGTTTTGGGTTCGGGTTTTAGGTTTTAGGTTTTAGGGTTTAGAGATTAGGGTTTCGGATATAGGGTTTTCGGTCTAGGTTTTGGGATTGTTTTGGTATGGTTTTCGGGTTTAGGTTTATGATTTCAAGGTTAGGGTTTAGGTTTTAAGTTTTAGGGTTTATTATTTTGAGATTAGGGTATAGGTAATATTTTTTTATGTTCAGGGGTCTGCTTTTAGGTTTTAGAGTTAAGGTATTATGGTTTTTGACATAGTGTTTTGGGACTAGGATTTATGATTTTTTTGTTCTGTTTTGTGGTTTTGGTTTATAATTTCAGGGGTAAGGTTTATATTTTATGGTCTAGGGTTTATAATTTTGATATTAGGGAGTGGGAAAGATGTGTTTGGTTTTGGGTTCATATTTTAGGTTTTTGGGTTTAGAGATTACGGTTTCGTATTTAATGTTTTGGGTATAGGTTTTAGGATTTCTATGGTATGGTTTTCAAGTTTAGGTTTAAGATTTCAAGGTTAGGATTTAGATTTTGAGGTTTAGGGTTTATTATTTTTATATTTAGGTATATGTAGTATGTTTTTAGCTTCATTAGACATATTTTAGGTTTTAGAGTTCAGGTATTAGGGTTTAGGATAGAGTGTTTTGGGACTCGGATTTAGGATTTGTTTGGTTCAGTTTTGTGGTTTTGGTTTATGATTTCAGGGGTAGGGTTTATGTTTTAAGGTTTAGGGTTTATAATTTTTATATTATGGTGTGATGATGATTTTTTTGGGAATGGGGTTCATCTTTTAGGTTTTAGGGTTTATAGATTAGGGTTTACGTATATAGGGTTTTGGGTCTAGGTTTTGAGGATTTGTTTTTTTTATGCTTTTTGGTTTTAGGTTCATGATTTCAGGGTCAAGGTTTAGGTTTTAAGGGTTAGGGTTTATTATTTTGAGGTTAGGATAAAGAGAATCGGTTTTTTGGTTCATGTTCCAGGCTTTAGGTTTTAGATTTCTGGTATTAGGTTTTCGGATATAGTGTTTTGGGACTAGGATTTAGGATTTTTTGGTTCCATTTTGTGGTTTTTGTTTATAATTTCAAGTGTAGGTTTTATGTTTTAAGGTTTAGGGTTTATAAATTTGAGATTAAGATATGGGGAATATTTTTTTGGGTTCGGGGTTTAGCTTTTAGGATTTGGGGTATAGAGATTAGGGTTTCAGATATAGGGTGTTGGGTCTGGGTTTTAGGATTTTGTTGGTATGGTTTTCGTGTTTAGGATTATGATTTCAGGGTGTCGGTTTAGGTTTTAAGGTTTAGGGATAATTATTTTGAGAGTAGGGTATAGGTAATAGGTTTTTAGGTTTAGGTTTTATCTTTTAGGTTTTATAGTTCATGTATTATAGTTTTGGATATAGTGTTTTGGGACTAGGAATTAGGTTTTTTTGGTTCGATTTAGTGGTATTGGTTTAGGATTTTATGTGTAGGGTTCATGTTTCAAGGTTTAGGGTTTATAATTTTTATATTATGATATGGGGAATATTTTTTTGGGTTTGGGGTTCATATTTTAGGTTTTAGGGTTTAGAAATTAGGGTTTCAGTTATAGGGTTTGGAGTCTAGGTTTCAGGATTTGTTTTGTATGGTTTTCATGTTTAGGTTTATGATTTCAGGGTCAGGGATTAGGTTTTAAGGTTTAGGAATTATTATTTTTAGAGTAGGGTATATGGGATAGGTTTTTAGGTTCAGGGGTCAGCTTTTAGGTTTTATAACTTAGGTATTAGGGTTTTGAATATAGTGTTTTTGGTACAAGATTTAGGATTATTTTGTTCAATTTTGGGGTTTCGGTTTATGATTTTAGGGCGAGGGTTTATGTTGTAAGTTTTAGGGTTCAGAATTTTGATATTAGGGTATGGATAAGATTTTTTTGGGTTCAGGTTTCAAATTTTTGGTTTTAGGGTTTTGATATTAGGGTTTTAGATATAGGGTTTTGGGTTTAGGATTTAGGATTTGTTTGTTCGGTTTTAGGGTTTCTGTTTAAGATTAAAGGGGAGGTTTTATATTTTAAGGTATAAGGTTTATAATTTTTATATTTGGGTATGGGGAATATGTTTTTGGGTTTGGGTTTCATCTTTTACGTTTAATGGTTTATATATTAGGGTTTTAGATACAGGGTTTTGGGTCTAGGTTTTAAGATATTTTTGTAAGGTTTTCGGGTTTAGGTTTATGATTTGAGTGTTATGGTTTAGTTTTTAAGGTTTAAGATTTATTATTTTGGTATTAATGTATAGGTAATATGTTTTTAGGTTTAGGTGTCACCTTTTAGGTTTTCGATCTCAGGTATTAGGGTTTCCGATATTGTGTTTTGGATCCAAGATTTAGGATTATTTTGTTTGGTTTTGGGGTTTCAATTTATGATTTTAGGGGGAGGGTTTATGTTTTAAGGTTTAGGGTTTATAATTTTGATATTATGGTATGGGTAATTTGTTTTTGGGTTCGGTTTTCAACTTTTTTGTTTTAGGGTTTAGAGATTAGGGTTTCGAATATAGGGTTTTGGGTCTAGGTTTTTGGATTTTTTGGGTATGGTTTACGAGTTTAGGTTTATGATTTCAGGGTTAGGGTTTAGGTTTTAAGGTTTATGGCTTATTATTTTAAGAGTTTTTTTATAGGGGATAGGTTTTTAGTTTCAGGCTTCATCTTTTAGGTTTTAGATTTCAGTTATTAGGGTTTGAGATATAGTGTTTTGGGTCAAGGATTTATGATTTTTTTGTTCGTTTTTGGGGTTTCATTTTATGATTTCAGGGTGAGGGTTTATGTTTTAAGGTTTATGGTTTTTATTTTTGATATTAGGGTATGGGGAAGTTGTTTTTGGGTTCTGGTTTTAGTTTTTAGGTTTTAGGGTTTAGAGATTAGGGTTTCGGATATAGGGTTTTCGGTCTAGGTTTTGGGATTGTTTTGGTATGGTTTTCGGGTTTAGGTTTATGATTTCAAGGTTAGGGTTTAGGTTTTAAGTTTTAGGGTTACTTATTTTGAAACTAGGGAATAGGTAATATGTTTTTATGTTCAGGGGTCTGCTTTTAGGTTTTATAGTTAAGGTATTATGGTTTTTGACATAGTGTTTTGGGACTAGGATTTATGATTTTTTTTGTTCTGTTTTGTGGTTTTGGTTTATGATTTCAGGGGTAAGGTTTATATTTTATGGTCTAGGGTTTAGAATTTTGATATTATAGTGTGGGAAAGATGTTTTTGGTTTTGGGTTCATATTTTAGGTTTTTGGGTTTAGAGATTACGGTTTCGTATTTAATGTTTTGGGTATAGGTTTTAGGATTTCTATGGTATGGTTTTCAAGTTTAGGTTTAAGATTTCAAGGTTAGGATTTAGATTTTGAGGTTTAGGGTTTATTATTTTTAGATTTAGGTATAGGTAGTATTTTTTTAGGTTCATTGGACATATTTTAGGTTTTAGAGTTCAGGTATTAGGGTTTAGGATAGAGTGTTTTGGGACTAGGATTTAGGATTTGTTTGGTTTAGTTTTGTGGTTTTGGTTTATGATTTCAGGGGTAGGGTTTATGTTTTAAGGTTTAGGGTTTATAATTTTTATATTATGGTGTGAGGATGATTTTTTTGGGACTGGGTTCATCTTTTAGGTTTTAGGGTTTATAGATTAGGTTTTATGTATATAGGGTTTTGGGTCTAGGTTTTGAGGATTTGTTTTGTTATGCTTTTCGGTTTTAGGTTCATGATTTCAGGGTCAAGGTTTAGGTTTTAAGGGTTAGGGTTTATTATTTTGAGGTTATGATATAGAGAATAGGTTTTTTGGTTCATGGTCCAGGCTATAGGTTTTAGATTTCTGGTATTAGGTTTTCGGATATAGTGTTTTGGGACTAGGATTTAGGATTGTTTTGGTTCCATTTTGTGGTTTTTGTTTATAATTTCAAGTGTAGGTTTTATGTTTTAAGGTTTAGGGTTTATAAATTTGAGATTAAGATATGGGGAATATTTTTTTGGGTTCGGGGTTTAGCTTTTAGGATTTAGGGTATAGAGATTAGGGTTTCAGATATAGGGTGTTGGGTCTGGGTTTTAGGATTTTGTTGGTATGGTTTTCGTGTTTAGGATTATGATTTCAGGGTTTCGGTTTTGGTTTTAAGGTTTAGGGATTATTATTTTGAGATTAGGGTATTGGTAATAGGTTTTTAGGTTTAGGGTTTAGCTTTTAGGTTTTATAGTTCATGTATTATAGTTTTGGATATAGTGTTTTGGAACTAGGAATTAGGATTTTTTGGTTCGATTTAGTGGTATTGGTTTAGGATTTTATGTGTAGGGTTTATGTTTCAAGGTTTAGGGTTTATAATTTTGATATTATGATATGGGGAATATGTTTTTGGGTTTGGATTTCATATTTTAGGTTTTAGGGTTTAGAAATTGGGGTTTCATTTATAGGGTTTGGAGTCTAGGTTTCAGGATTTTTTTTGTATGGTTTTCGTCTTTAGGTTTATGATTTCAGGGTTAGGGTTTAGGTTTTAAGGTTTAGGATTTATTATTTTGAGAGTAGGGTATATGGGATAGGTTTTTAGGTTCAGGGGTCAGCTTTTAGGTTTTATAGCTTAGGTATTAGGGTTTTGAATATAGTGTTTTTGGTATAGGATTTAGGATTATTTTGTTCGGTTTTGGGGTTTCGGTTTATGATTTTAGGGAGAGGGTTTATGTAATTAGTTTTAGGGTTTAGAATTTTGAGATTAGGGTATGGATAAGATTTTTTTGGGTTCAGGTTTCAAATTTTTTGTTTTAGGGTTTTGATATTAGGGTTTTAGATATAGGGTTTTGGGTTTAGGATTTAGGATTTGTTTGTTTGGTTTTAGGGTTTCTGTTTAAGATTAAAGGGGAGGTTTTATCTTTTAAGGTATAAGGTTTAGAATTTTGATATTTGGGTATGGGGAATATGTTTTTGGGTTTGGGTTTCATCTTTTACGTTTTATGGTTTATATATTAGGGTTTCAGATACAGGGTTTTGGGTCTAGGTTTTAAGATTTTTTTTGTAAGGTTTTCGGGTTTAGGTTTATGATTTGAGTGTTGGGGTTTAGTTTTTAAGGTTTAAGATTTATTATTTTGGGATTAATGTATAGGTAATATGTTTTTAGGTTTAGGTTTCACCTTTTAGGTTTTAGATCTCAGGTATTAGGGTTTCCGATATTGTGTTTTGGATCCAGGATTTAGGATTATTTTGTTTGGTTTTGGGGTTTCAATTTATGATTTTATGGGGAGGGTTTATGTTTTAAGGTTTATGGTTTAGAATTTTGATATTATGGTATGGGTAATATGTTTTTGGGTTCGGTTTTCAACTTTTTTTGTTTTAGGGTTTAGAGATTAGGGTTTCGAATATAGGGTTTTGGGTCTAGGTTTTTGGATTTTTTGGGTATGGTTTACGAGTTTAGGTTTATGATTTCTAGGTTAGGGTTTAGGTTTTAAGGTTTATGGCTTATTATTTTAAGATTTGTTTTGTAGGGGATAGGTTTTTAGTTTCAGGCTTCATCTTTTAGGTTTTAGATTTCAGTTATTAGGGTTTCAGATATAGTGTTTTGGGTCCAGGATTTATGGTTTTTTTGTTCGTTTTTGGGGTTTTATTTTATGATTTCAGGGTGAGGGTTTATGTTTTAAGGTTTATGGTTTTTATTTTTGATATTAGGGTATGGGGAAGTTGTTTTTGGGTTCTGGTTTTAGGTTTTAGGTTTTAGGGTTTAGAGATTAGGGTTTCGGATATAGGGTTTTCGGTCTAGGTTTTGGGATTGTTTTGGTATGGTTTTCGAGTTTAGGTTTATGATTTCAAGGTTAGGGTTTAGGTTTTAATTTTTAGGGTTTATTATTTTGAGATTAGGGTATAGGTAATATGTTTTTATGTTCAGGGGGCTGCTTTTATGTTTTAGAGTTAAGGTATTATGGTTTTTGACATAGTGTTTTGGGACTAGGATTTATGATTTTTTTGTTCTGTTTTGTGGTTTTGGTTTATGATTTCAGGGGTAAGGTTTATATTTTATGGTCTAGGGTTTATAATTTTGATATTAGGGTGTGGGAAAGATGTTTTTGTTTTTGGGTTCATATTTTAGGTTTTTGGGTTTAGAGTTTACGGTTTCGTATTTAATGTTTTGGGTATAGGTTTTAGGATTTCTATGGTATGGTTTTCAAGTTTAGGTTTAAGATTTCAAGGATAGGATTTAGATTTTGAGATTTAGGGTTTATTATTTTTAGATTTAGGTATAGGTAGTATGTTTTTAGGTTCATTGGACATATTTTAGGTTTTAGAGTTCAGGTATTAGGGTTTAGGATAGAGTGTTTTGGGACTAGGATTTAGGATTTGTTTGGTTCAGTTTTGTGGTTTTGGTTTATGATTTCAGGGGTAGGGTTTATGTTTTAAGGTTTAGGGATTATAATTTTTATATTATGGTGTGAGGATGATTTTTTTGGAACTGGGGTTCATATTTTAGGTTTTAGGGTTTATAGATTAGGGTTTACGTATATAGGGTTTTGGGTCTTGGTTTTGAGGATTTGTTTTGTTATGCTTTTTGGTTTTAGGTTCATGATTTCAGGGTCAAGGTTTAGGTTTTAAGGGTTAGGGTTTATTATTTTGAGGTTAGGATATAGAGAATAGGTTTTTTGGTTCATGGTCCAGGCTTTAGATTTTAGATTTCTGGTATTAGGTTTTCGGATATAGTGTTTTGGGACTAGGATTTAGGATTTTTTTTGGTTCCATTTTGTGGTTTTTGTTTATAATTTCAAGTGTAGGTTTTATGTTTTAAGGTTTAGGGTTTATAAATTTGAGATTAAGATATGGGGAATATTTTTTTGGGTTCGGGGTTTAGCTTTTAGGATTTAGGGTATAGAGATTAGGGTTTCAGATGTAGGGTGTTGGGTCTGGGTTTTAGGATTTTGTTGGTATGGTTTTCGTGTTTAGGATTATGATTTCAGGGTTTCGGTTTAGGTTTTAAGGTTTAGGGATTATTATTTTGAGAGTAGGGTATAGGTAATAGGTTTTTAGGTTTAGGGTCTAGCTTTTAGGTTTTATAGTTCATGTATTATAGTTTTGGATATAGTGTTTTGGGACTAGGAATTGGGATTTTTTGGTTCGATTTAGTGGTATTGGTTTAGGATTTTATGTGTAGGGTTTATGTTTCAAGAGTCACCCATGAAAAGCACCCAATTTCAAGCCATAATGAAACTATAAAATTAAACGCTTTAGAAAATCCATCCAAAACTATTTTATCACCACAATATTAATATGAGGAACATTAAAACTAGTAAATCAAGCAAGATAACTCATAAAAAATTTCCTACACATGGAACCACCTACTTTTTGAGTCAAAACCCTTGAATCTTGGTGCGAAACCTCAATCGCACTTCTACTGCACTACAAGGAAGTGAAAATGAACCCTAACCGTAATATTTCACCAAAAAAGATCCAAAATAAAACCTTAGGTATGAACCCTAACTTTTAGACACTATAAATTCATGAAAGAGGTAGTAAACCCTAAGGACAAGGAAATGAAGAGAGAAACACTTACCCAAATAAATCTTGATGCAAACGACCCAAATACCATGTTATCTGAATTTAAATATAACCATAAATGAAAGTGAGGTTTGAATAAGGATGAGTAGGTCATGTAGGAACTATAATGTGTTAAAAAGAGTAAAAATATAAGGAGTTATGAAAGGATCAATATACCTCTTCATGTTTGGGAGATTTGTGAAATCCACAGAAGTTTTTCCAAAATTCAAGATTCAATTAAGCTCTAAATTGGGGGAGGATAGAATAAGGACGCGCCTTGGGTTAGTTTTCTTGGGGGAGAGTTGGAATCATAGATGAAACTTAAAAATTTAATGAGATATTAAAAAATTAAAAAAAAATATTTAAAGCAGGAAATGCACTTTCGGGCTAGCCCAACACCTTAATAAAAAACCCAAATCCATCATTATTATGGATTCATATTATGTCCAAATAGTTATTGTGGTTTTATTATACTAGTTTATTCCAATTGGTAAGTTTATGTAGTATAAAATGTTGAAAAATGAAAGAGTTATAAAAGAAACATAATTTATTTTTAAATATGGAAATGGGATCATGGTTTGGCACAAAATTTGAAACCCACTATTTCCACCAAAATGAATGTAAAAACCTCATAACAAAGAATGGATGGAAATTAAATGAAAAATTCCTTTAAAAGAAGTACTAGATGTGATAGACATTATTTTTCATTTTTATACAATTTCACATTAAAATACATTATCTAATTCTTCCTCAAATGATTATGATTATGATCCTCTTATTATTTTGTGATGATGATTATTATTATCACCCATGTTATATTGATTCATTTTCATTATTCATCTCTTAATAGGATTTTAGATTACCCATTTTTTCGATGTATATCCTTATGTGAATTCCTATAATATGGGCAGTGTAAACTTTAGAAGGATAAAGAATATGTTTTTAAATACATTATTATGTTTTATTATGTACATGTAATTTATCGTCATAATTTTCCCAAATAAAATAAACATTTGAATCATGTATTTATAATGGTATAATTTTGTTTATCATTAAAATTATGTTACTATCATGTAAAAAAGTAGGGTCACTATAGATTCTCCGTAATATAATGAGATAACTGATTAGTTATAATCACATGGTTTAACATTTCATCTCCCATTTCAAAATTTTCTCATAAGGAAAATCATTCCATTTTCCATCATATTCAGTGTTAACAAAATTACTCATTGTTTAATCAATTAACTGCATCCCAAAATCATAGTGTGAGAAACAATATAATAGTCAGAAACCACATAATCCTAGATAATAATTTATAGGATATATAATTCATGACACATTATTTTCAATCTATGAAACGTTATGATTAACCTATGTTATATATTACCATCATCTATTCCAATACTTCATAATGTTTTAGTAATAAAAAGTGACTTAACCCAAGAATATCTCATATGAGTATCAAACTAGGATAATAGTAAGGGTACACTCTCTATGAACTATAATGATGATTGATAAATATTCTATCCACATTTTGATGGATATTACCCCTTGTTCCATCTATGCTAAAACCATTTCCTCATGTAAAAACCAGATAGGATTTTATTTCTAGGATGTCCACATGATCTATTCAATAAATAAACATTATTATGTTATCCTATACATAGTATTATCCCTAGGGTTCTCACCAAATATTGATAATATTAATCTCATATAATTAACTAAACCATTATCTGATTCCAAATATGGTGACCCAAACATTTGATCTGAATATATTTCATTTAATTCAGTGAAATTTTATTATATAACATTACGATGCATTCTATAATCAAATTGGTTTAATATATTTAGAAAATTGGATACATAAACAACTACTTGATAATAGATCTAAATCATCTCCCACTATATTACTCATATAAATTACCTTTATTATACATATCATACCTAAAACTCTTATCATAACCTAGGGAAAGGAAATATAATAAAGGGTTACCACTGATTCTTACTAATGATAAAAAAAGGGAGGAATAAATGATCACATAATAAAAACATGATAATATTGGTGAGAGAACATAAGATTAAAAATTTAAAAATAAACCTATCATATCATAGATCATAAACATGAATCGCGGCATAGATTTTGGTAGTTCATAAGACATGAGTGATAATGTAATGTGATAACATGATCTATTAGATAAAATCAAATTCATAAGTCATAAGTTTGTGGAATACATATAACCATTGTTAATCATTTCAATATATGTTATGGTTCACTAATAAGACTGTTATATTTGGTTGGGTTTACTACCCAAATAATCATATCCTTAGTCACGTTTCACTCCCTAAATAATTATAGTTGACATATTCTTATACTTAGCTTAGTTTACTCCCCATTTTAGTCCTTATTATTTTATGGGATGTCAATTTTTACATAAATCATTAGAGTGATATAGAATTATAGTTCCACCAATCACATAATGAAAATCGCACATGTGGGTTATATAAAATAATTGAACATTAATCATATCATAGACCATAAAAATTTAAATAAGTGTCATAAACATTTCATCACTCCATAAGAGTAAAACATAGGTAAAATATATTTATTTCATAACATAATTATCCCGTGAAAAAGAAAGGGTTTTCATAGAACCATCCAGAAATCATATTCATCATAAATCATCCAAAAAATTAAATTGGATGGTATTGTTTTATCATATCCCTACTAAAATTTATGTAAAATAATAAATGTTATCATGGATGATAAATTCCATTAAAATATCACTTGAACATTTATTGGGTAAAGTAACCTTTTAAATTTGAAACTAAATATTAAAAATCTAACATTCTTCCAAATATTAAAGAATATATTTTCATTGAAAATAAAATTGGAATCTTATAATGCAATCATCAAAGGATTGAACATTCATGATGAATATAAATTCGATTCGTTCTACGTTTTTTAAATCATATTTTTCACAAACATTTTCTATAAAAAGTAAAATGTACCATATTATAAAAATTTATAGAAGAATCCATTAAATTTTTTTTATAAAAATTAAAATATTGTTTGAAATTAATTTATACCTTCATAATATAATATTAAAAAAATTATTAAAATATATTTCTAAAAACTTGGACATAGATATGAAAATCCATAACCGAACTATGAAATAAATTCTATTTTCCCTAAAAATATTCTTTTAGTTTCATTGGTATATAACTATAAAAAATGATTAAAAAAATTAATATTTATAAATCAGAATATTAGTTGAATAAAAAAATATTTCTTAGAATTTAGATTAGGAAATTTCAACACAAAAAACATAGTCTTAAGAAATATTAATAAAAAATTCTATTTTTACATATATCTCTTTCTACTTTGGTATCTTTTGAATCATATGATGCGTAAAAGAAATAAAATAAAATGAAAAATCATATATCTTGAAAATAAGTAGAATCACTATATAATCATGTCAAGGAGGATATATATATATAACATAAAATTAGTTTGGTGCATAGCATAACATATATCCCATAGAAGGAGACTTGAGATACTAAAGCCTTACTTTGAGTTCAACTTTCGTCCAAAAAACTATCTCTTCATATAAAAAAATATTTAGTATAAATTTACACCTCATTCATGTTAATATTTATAATATCATATATGATCCACATTTATCTTTAATCACATATTTATTAATAATTACTTATTAAATCATTGTTTTTTATTATTAAGTATTTTGTTTTTCAAGATATTCTTGGTTCTCTTATTACGGTCTATTTCTGGTTAACAAGCTAAAATTATCACTACAGTTTTATTCAAGATATAAATATATTATATATTTTTAAATATTTATGTAGATTAGTCTATAGAGGATATAGATATAAATATTTATTAAAACATTCATAGAGATGATATTCCATACATACGTATGAATGTCATTGTCACTTTTTAATAGATGGAACAATAAATATATATATAAACTAAACATTATAGAATAATTATTTTATAATATTTATCATATATATTAATTACAACTATACTTATTACCATACAATTAATGATAAAATGAACAACAATAACATTTCTTAATGGAGGAGGTAGTCCACAAATACACACCAACAACGTTACTGTTTTAGAACATATTGGATGGTAAAAAGGTATGTATTATATTATAATTAACAAATAAATATTATGTAATGGATATTTTAGATAAATCTTAAACCCATAAAATTTTCCATACAAAAAATATGGTGATGTAAAATGAATTTTATAACTATGTGGTGGTGATTTTCTACACATATGATCAAGAGATACTTTCACTTAATAGTTTATGGAATAGAGGGAAGATATTTTTGATTACATAACCCTAATAAAATTAACATATATTTACAGAACTAAATAGACTATTTTATTATGAATACTAAATATTTAGTTAATTTAGAAGAATATGTGAATTAATAGTGGTCGGGTAAGAGGACTACCTATTTTCCGTAGTTCTCATTTGGTTTTATTAGTACTATCCCCTAGAATGGTTTTTAAGAAGACCAAAACCACTAATTAATGGATAGTGAAGTTTATAAGAATTTTGTTTAGGGTTTTGTAGATCTATAGGGCTTAACATAGTGCAATACAGATAAAGGGGGTCTTCCTATTTATATGGTAGGAGAATGACATTCATAGAATTTCTTAACATATTAAAATAAAATATTGTCATTATCTATCCAAAGGATTCCAATTTTATAGTGATTAAAAAAATATATTATTTTTTAAATAACATAAAACTATAATATTTGGATAGTTTTATGTGGATTTTAAAAACTTATCTTTTGGTTAAATACATTACAAATCCAATTTTAACTATAATTGTGGTCGTGACTTTTTCACACCTAAAGGGTTATATTTTTTCATATAATGTATCAATTGGTTCATTAATAACTAATGGGTGATATTTTTGACCATATATTCTAATAATTTTCCTCTTCCAATATTTTAATAGTTTTTATATAATTTAATTTATTATTATTTTTTATAAAATGTCATTACTGTAATGTTTTAAAATATTCACATACATTGGGTTGGAAAAATTCTAACAAAAATAGAATTAGATTCCAAACCATTGACATACATTTAATGTGTTTTTTTATCCCAAAAATTTAGGGGACACTATAAATCACCCAAAAAATAATATTTATATTATTTTAGAAATAATATACTTGATTTCTATTCTTCTTATAGAAGAACTATGTGAGTGTTTTTAACAATTATTACGAGTTAATTTATTACTAGAAAATAAATATAAATTACCATCATAAATTGAATTAATTTATCATTCAAAAATAATTGTAATAGAACATATTGAATTTTTATACCTATATATATATATCTTTTAGATATATAATGTCATGAAACTCACAAATTTAAACAATAATTTTCATAAAATAATATAATTATCACTATCTAGGTAAAATGGAATAATGTTTCCATATATTCTACTTTTTTATGAATATAGTGAAATTTTACATGTTCAATGAAAAAAATATATGTGATGATTTTTGTAACACCCCAAAAATCTAAAATGGTAACTTGTATTCAATAGAGTCTATGAAACACAACACGAAGTGCGCAAGGGAATATAATATCCTAAAAATTTATAATATTTTTAATATTAAAATTAGATTCTATATATTTTAATGTATTAAAAACCGAGTTAGCATGTGTTACACATAAGAGAGACATTCTTTCATGGATTTTGTTATATGCAAGATCGAGTTTTACAAAAGATTATTATATTATTAAACTATTATTATTTAATATAATGATAATTAACCTAACTGTTAAATTAGCGCTTATTAATAGTATATATGGTTCTCAAAATATAAAATTAAATAATAGTTTACCAGTTAATCAGAAAAAAAATATAAACTAATTGAATATAATGGAAATATTAGTATTATTTACTCACAACGGTATTTTGTATAAATCAATTAAATTAATTATAATTAGTGAATTATATGAATTAAATATATATTTTATATTTTAAATCATTTTATATATAATCATCCTATACATTTTAAAAAGTTATGATAAGAATGAACTGAATATAACACATAAAAACCTATATTTTTATTAATGCACTTTTACTACCTTTTAATGGAGAACCCATTTCTTATCCAATTTTTAAGACTTTTATAAATATAATATGTCAACATAAAATTATTATTTTTAATTGAAATAGGAAAAATATTTAATGATGAATTTTCGGTATTTTTATGTGATATTTTATTTTTTAGTAAATAGTGAATAATACTAAAATAATAAAATGAGCATTCGGTGCAATCCTTTAAAAACACACATTGTCGTCCTGTCTGCAGGATTAAATTTAAATTTACTTTTTCCACTTATATTATTGGAATTCTCATAATTTATAATTTTTTATAAGATCAAATTTGTTTTTGTCTAAAATTATTGGTGATAGTAATTAAAATTAATTACAATGAATAAGGTTAAATTATTCATAATAAGAAAATAAATGATACTCATAAGGCCATTTATGACCAATAAAATTGTCCCAAAGCCATTTTATAGCCATATATAGACCTTATATTCCCTTTAATCAAATTTGGAAAATTATTTATTCATTTTAAACTAAAAAACATTGATGGTGTTTCTTTCATTTAAAATATTACAAAAGTGCCACTCTTCCTCTATAATAAAAGGCCTCCTTGCCTCCCACTTCCTCACACCTCTCAAGACACATAGTTTCAGAAAAAAAACATACCAATTAACTCCCCAAAATCCCTCCCTTCCTCCTTCCTGTCACCCTTTTCACAGAAATAAATCCAAGGAATCTTTTTGGTGAAAACCAGAAGGAGTTATCCGATTATGAGGTAACATCTTTCCTAAATATCTTTAATTTTGTTTCCATTCTCCAAACCCTAAACTATTCTTATTCCATGTTTCTATAGAAAATAAAGTATAATAATTATACTAGTATGTTTTTATTATATGTTTTAGAGTTAATATTACACACACCTCTATCTAATGGATAAAGAACATATTGTTCACATGTATGCATAACTATGGCCTCACGAAATATTGATTGTTCATTTTTTACTTTACCACATCTCATGGTGGCCATTATTTTGGAAAATCTATCTATATATATATATGTTTAGTATAATATTAATTATTTATGTAATATTCTTTAATTATTTTACAACGCATATCTTTATATATTCCATTTTCTATAAAAACGACAACATTATTTGTCGAAGTGTGGATTATTCCCCCCTCAAAGAGATGGTATTCGTTCACATGATGCATGAAATGTATAAAGGATGGTTTTAATTAAAAATATGTGGAATAAAAAACATATATATTATATTCATGACATAATTAATTTTCTATTAATATAATATTTTATTTTATTTATTACCCTTTCGCACACTTAAAAAGTGATAATGTCATTTGTGGTCATGTGGATTATCGCCTCCTCGATATAATGTGAATCCTTTTAAATTATAGAATTCCAATATATAGATATTTAAAATTAAATAAAATTTTATTTATTATATAATGGTAATTATGTAAAGATATATTACTACTTGCCTTCTTTCTACGGTGATCATTGAAAAATGGGAACGTTACTCATGCATATGTACAACATACCATCTCCATGAGTATAGTATTGGTTCATTTTTTATAAAAAAATTAATGATTTATTTTGAAAGTATTATTAATTTGTAAACATTATAATTATTTCCTGATTGTTATTTTATATATGTTATATGATGAACCCTTTGACTATAGATGACCTACCAAAGTTGTTTTTGACACAAAACTCAAATTTGGTCAAAACACCCAACAAAAACATAATTAAGTTGTTTTCAAAAACATGTTAATAAGTGAAATAAAATTAATGATAAAAATTAAAAGGGATAGGAAGAAATTATAAACTTAAAATTCGTTTTTTATACATTAATTAATAATATGTTCACCTAAAAGGAAACTCAAGGTAAGGGATTCTTGTCTCATTTTCATGCTATGATCCATACGTAATTGTTATGCACCTATTATCTTATATATTGTGTACGTACTGACACTTTAACATGTAATATCATTAATAATTATTTCATAATTCTATTTTGAGTTTCAACTTGTGTTATTTATTATAAGGGTATTTGAGTTAAAATTTACGCAGTTGAATAGAATTCTGTAACTGAATTTCTTTTCATTGAGTTGTATTACTTCCTCATTGAAGTTAATATTATATGATTATGTGTGATATCCAATTTTTACTATATATTATTGTATTTACACTATTTTTATGTGGATTTATGTGTGACACACATAATCTACTCATTGATTGATTTTCAAATCAATGTTATGGTCTTTTCGAGGATTTAAATCAAAATCAGATTTTGTTCGAGATTGTTTACACTTGAATTTCCATCAGAGGAAATTATATGATAATTTATAATAAAACAATCCATTTTATTAACCTCTGGTTATTCATTACCCTTTCCAAGTAATATTATAATTTGTACATTCTTTGTTACTCAAAGTGTTTTATAATTATTTTTAAGAAATCCTTACATTCTTTCTCTCCTTACTCAGATAGCCTATTTTCTTCTAAAAACCTTATTTCATCAAAAAAATATAATATTATTTTAAAGTAATTTGGAAAATATATGTTTACCATTTTTTCATTTAAATATTTATTAAATGGAATCTTCTTATCACATTTTGAATGATGCATTTTGTATTCTTTTTTACTGTAAAAAAATAATATCCCTTTTACCTTGTGCAGAATATACGAATTTACCCACCGTCATTTCCAAGAAGATTATTTTTTATTTTTAAAAGGATAATTGTTAAATTTTTCATTTTATAATTATTATTTTATGGTGTTTCAATTATTATGTAGTTAATTTCATCTCAATTTTTATTCGACTGAGGATTATTTGTTATTACATGCCAATTCACTTTTATTTGGTGTATATACTGCCTTTTGAAATTTTATATCATGAATATACTTATTATCATAATATTTTATGTTCCAATTAACTTCATAACTTCATGGGGTTTATGATTTAAATATTTATAAGTGGTATGGGAAACATTGGAATGTTTAAAAATTATTCTGTTCAAGAATGATCTTAATGATTATCTTTACAATATCACTTCATTTTGTGATTGTTAATAATCTTATTAAAAAATAAATTTATCAAAATTTACATGAATATCCGTATTTTTATACAATGGATATTATTATTTCCTAAACCATATATCATTTTAAATATGGTGTTTAATTTGAGAGTTATTTGAGTAATAGGGTAATTATTGATAAATCTGTATTTCTTATTCAATATAGTTATTAGATAAGGCATATTATTTATTTTTATTATTAAATATGATGAATTATTTTGATAGGAAAGGATGGGTGGAGCTCAGAATTTATATAGCTCATCAACTCATTGAAAGGTTCTCATGAGATAAATAATTTGTGAAAATTTAATGGGTTTCTACACATTGTTTTAAACCATCATGTGAAAGTTATTAACGTTATAAGTTTTCATGTGCCTTAGACATAACATCCAAGATTTAATAATTTCCCTCATTTAGTTTTAGTTATTATTGATCCATGAGATTTCATGTTGACATATCAATTGATACATTTCATTTTAGTTCATTGATTAAATATCCTGTGTTTTAGTTTCTTACCTTTCTATATTGATATTTCTTTATATAGTTATTTGAATGGAATGTGTTATCAGTTATTTAATATGACTTGTTTATTATTCTCATTAATTCATTATTGTATCCACTTTACTAACCCTTACTAGGAATTTGTGCTCACCCTTGTTATGTTTCATTTCAACAGGTTATAAAGAATAGATCCTTGAATAAGATTTCAAGGACATATCATGTTTGTGTTTTATATTTCCCAATGTATCATGGGTGTCATTTTTGTAATTTTTCTGTCCAATAATACTAAACCAATCGGCCCATCAGTATTTTATTCCCTATAATCATGAAAATGAAATTAAATAATGCATCGGATTTAGGATTAAGGGTTTGGGGCACTATAGTTGTTATCAAAGGATGATTTTCAGCAACCTTGGAAACTAGATTTAAAATACTTATATTAGGGAGAATATCCCAAATATTGGCATTAAGGATATGAATACAATAACATCCTAGAATTTTGGTAAGGTGGATATTATGTGGGTATTTCTGGAAATACATCCTATTGTGGATAATACAAGTGGATGTGACTCTACTAGAGATGTACCTTGGAGTAACAACTCCAAAAAGGTGGCTTGGCCCTGACTCAGGGTAACCATTCACACAACAACGGGCCTTACTATTCACCTGGTTTAACACTCCTAGTGAAAATTCTTAGGATAATTCAAATTTTCTTTACAACCCATTATGAGGGCTTTTTAAAATGAATAATATATGTTAAACATAAGGATTTTTAGATTGAAGAAAAGGTTTCATGATTATAAATCATACAAATTATATTATGGATAATCCTTAGACAAACAAAGTACATATTTTGAAATAAAATGTATGAAGTATTTATGTATTGCGGATGAATTAAAAACCATATATAAGAGTATATTTAGTGATTTAATTTCAAGGATTCCCCTTAGATTTATTTTTAAAATTATATTAACATGGTTTTAGAAAGAGAAAATCCTTCATTCCTGGTCACAACCTATCAAGTCCAACAAGGCTTCAAGTCTTAAACCCATGACCGAAGGAAGATAAGGGTTTCACCTCAAAAATTTATCTACACAATCCCCAGGTTATTTTTTAATTTTTTTAATTAAAAAATTTGACGAATAGCTATTAATTATGAAGTAATATATTTAATTTTTAGGTTTGGAGATTAATATATTACCAATATTTACTATAGAGAATACTTAGAGACAAATAGTTATATCTGTCACTCTTGTATGGGCCACATGATCCATTAACTATTTTAGTGATTCCAATATCATAGTTGTTTTTTTGGATACCCATTTCTTTAGGTAAGGGATGAATTAATTTTTTATAGAAGCATAACCACATGATGAAATTGTTCATGTGAAATAAAGTTTTTATCATTACATTTTATTTTCCTTATATTCATAGCTAGTAAAATAATTACTCAATATTAAAAAATGATAAATAAATGTGTTTTCCTAATACCTTAATTATTTTGAACTGATAATCTACTAAATAATCACATATATATGTATTTGAGGCCATATTATTTCTATTTATCAGTCAACTGTTGGTGAGTGAAGACCTCAATCACCCCTATAAATATTTAAGCTTTTTGTCCATGTATGTATCTTTACTTTCCAATAATGTTCTCCTACGTAGAAACCTAGTTATATGTTATTCTATGTGACCCTTTTACTTCTAATTCTCTATTTTATATAGGATGTTTTATGAACCATTAAAATTATTTTGTAATTTAAAATATGAAATATTAGACAATATATCACCAATATTGATTTTAAATTGTGAGGACACAATTTAATTAAGGTGGGGATAATTTAACTCCCCAAAAAATCTAAAAGATAAAGATGTATTCGATAGCGTGTATGACACACAACACCAAGCATGTAAGGGAAAATAATATACAATGAATTTATAATATATTTACTATTTAAAATTGTTTCTATAAATTTTAATTCATAAAACATCAAGTTAGCATATGTTAAATGCAAGAGATACCCTCTTTGATGGCTTGTATTACACACAAGGAAGAGTTTTACCAAATAATAATATATTATTAAAATATTATTATTTTACCCGGGAAGTCTATCATAGGAAGAAGTCCCATGACCATTTATTAAATAAAAGAAAAAGTACAGAAACGTAAGACAAAGGACGTAGATGAGAATCTTTCCCACATCTAGAAATCAGTACCAGCATAAACAAGACAATTACATATCATAGTAATCAAATCCTTCACCACCTCCATAGTCAGAGATTTCCTCTGTAGTAGTTGATTCCCATTCTGAATTCGTTTCATATTTCTTTAAGAGATTTACATACTTCTCTCCGAGCTTCAACTGTTCCAATGATAAATCCACTTTGTTGGAATGTGCACGAACTTTCTTATACACAGGTATAGCTCCTCTTTCCTTCTTGGATGAATACCTAGTGTTCATCGGCTTTGGAAGGTAAGAGTAATCTTTCCTTGCTTTCCTCCTTGGTGGCACAGACTTAATTCCATTACTTTCAGATACCCTGCTTCATCCGCCTTGAACAATTTCACTATAATAAGGTCTGAAGATTCTGTTATTTTCTTTTTCACTATCAGAACAGCATCCCCAGTTTCCAGTTCTCTTCATAGAGGCAGAATTATTGACTTTTTCATCCTTCCTCACCAAGACATATTCTACAAAATCCAGGATCCCTCTCATTTCAAATTTCTTGTTATGCTCAATCGATGCAAGAGATTTCTTTGCCACAATGCCACGACCATCAAGAAATTCCATCTAAAATTCATTCATAACAGACTCCACATGGTTATTGAGAGTGATCTCCATCATTTCAGACAATTGAGGTCCCACCATCATAATAGAAACCTCCTCAGCTTCCATGAATAAAAACCTATTACCTATTACACAACATCCTTGCACCTCATGCCTATTACCCGGCTACAATAGAGAGCAGTCAGTACCACTATCCATCATAGATAGCTTTCAAAACTCAAGGTCACTCGCCAACCTCTCAAACACTCTCTTCACTGATGGGTTATCAGACACCTGCATCTTCTTCACTCCACTTCCATTCATGGGATCCTTTACTGGGTTCCCCAGCCACATTTCATACACCTCCACTTCATCCAATGATTCTTCACCCACTACTACAGCCAATGATTCCTCAGCCACTGAAGCTAATGATTCATTATCCACAACAGCTTCAGTTCGATTGCCTCTAGCATGAGTACCCTAATTTCTCCCCTCCATAGAAAATTTCACCAGCCCAGGATCCTCAAGTCCCGCACTTGACCTCCCCGCCACTACATCACCGGATCGATCCTCTCCAGCACAAACACCCTCACTGCTACCTTCCACCACCAGATACACTGTCCCAGGATCCTCAACCCTAGAATTTGTCTTCCTCACCATCACCGAATGGCTCCATCTCATCTTCACATTACAGAAAACCAACAATGTGTGTCCAAATCACAAACAGAACAAGCAATACTGCATCCAATATTCAAAAACAACCTCTTGTTCTCACAGAAACTCCTAACCATCAGTTATCCAAAAACAATTCACCGGAGACCTCGCAACATCAACCTCAATGTAGATTCACTGACAAATTGGTTGACACACCGCCTCAGTGCAAAGATCCGAACATAAGTAGTGCCCCACCATATTCACAATAACACACATAATGGAAGGATTCTAAAAGGAAAGGGGTAAACTAGGGAGACTTACCCACGTCGCAATCATTGAAGGGTCGCGCCTCATGTGAAAATAAAAGCTCCAATGAAAAAGGTAGTATGAATAGCCCTTGCATCGTCAAGGAACCCTGGACCATGAATCAATCAAATCCTCTTACAAATGAAACAGGATCATGAAGTGCTTCCGGTTAAGCAAACCAAGGACTTCACGCTTCTGCAAGTTTCAAGCTTTAGCAATGAACTGATCAAACACATCCACCAAAGGCCGATTGAGCCAGAAGCTTGCTACTAGGGTGAGACGGTACAGATCTAAGGCACTATTGATCTCTGATAGCAGCAGTGATAAAATGGGTGCCTCGCTAAAAAAACCAGGAACATTCAGAGACAGTCAGATTCTCGGGAATGGAGAGCAATGATCAAGTGAAGTCGGGAGTGCCCTAACCTTCCCAGGTGAACGAGGATGCGAAACTCCCCCCTCTAAAATGGATGGGGGAGTAGACCCCGAAAACATGCGGCTAGGTCATCCAGCGCAAGAGATAAGTGAGAGAATCTCACTCATCAAAAGTGTATTAAAATATTATTATTTAATATAATAATACTTAACCAAGAGTCAAATTATTGGTTATGAATATTTTTAACCAAATTATGAAATTATATGTTTAAAAAAATATAAAATGAATTAATAGACAACCAATTAATCATAAATAAAAACATAAACCAATTTAATATTAATTAAATATTAGTATTTTTATGAACAAAAAGGTGTTCTGTCATAATAAATTAAAATAAATTTAAATTATTGAATTATGTTAATGAAATATATATGATAAATATTCCCAAAAATATTTTTCATAATCTTCCAATAGATTTTAAAAAAAATATGATAAGAATAAACTCAATATGACACATAAAACCCGATATTTTTATTATGGCCCTTTTACTTTCTTTTAATGGTGAACTCATTGTAAATCCAATTTTAATACCATATAAATATTTAATACCTCCAAATAAGATTTCTGTTTATAAGAGATGCATAAATATTGTCTTAGGTTGAATTTTTTGTATTTTTATGTGATGTTTATTTTTTATGAATTTTGAAAAATAGTAAAATTTAATAGAAATTTTTTTTTTCATCTAATTTTTTTATAAGGTTAAATTATATTTTAAATTGGTTTTTAAATATAAATTATACCATATATTTATCAATTAATCCAATTTAAGTTATTTTCATCAATTTCATTGTGAAATTGACTATAAAAACATAGCAAATGTTTGGGCGTTTCTACTTTGAAAACATGCATCATCATCCTGTCTGCTAGATTAAATTTAAATTAATTTATGCCCATTATGTTATTAGAATTTGGAAAAATATATTCCATATTTTGAATTATAATAATTTATAATTTAAAATACTGTTAAATAAGTTTTATACCAAAACAATTAGTGAAAGTAATTAAAATTAATTATAATGATCAAGTTTAATTATGCTTAATAAAGAACTAAATGATAATCATAAGGGCCAATATGAACTTGAAACATGTAAAAAAACCATTGTATGGCCATATTTAGACCCATAACTCCCTTTTCTCCAATATGTACTATTATTTATCTACTTTCAATAAAAAAACATTGGTGGGGTTCCTTTCATTTAATATATTACAATAATTTCACTCCTCCTCCATTATAAAAGGCCTCCTTACATCCCAATTCATCACACATCTCAATTCAATTAGGTTCAGCCAAAATCTACCCAATTAAATCCCCATCATCCTGAACTTCCTCCATGAATCCTCACTTTGGTATGATAGAAATCCAAGGAAGCCTATTTGTGTAAACAAAAATGTGTTGTCTGATTAAGAGACAACGTCTTTCCAAAATCTGTATAATTTTATTTCCATTATCCACTCCCTAAACTCTTATTATTGCATGTTTATATAGAAAATAGAGTAAAATAAATATACTAGTATTTTTTTATGTTCTTTTTTAGATCTACACTTACACCCACCTTCATATAATGGTTATCGAACATGTTGTTTATGTCTGTGGTGAACTACGGCCTCACGAAGTGATGATTGTTCATTTTTATATTACCTCCTCTCATGGGGGACATTATGATGGAAATTATATTTATATATGTTTTAAATAATATTAATTATGTATTTAATCATATTTAAATCTTATAAAACACATATATTCATACTTTCCATTTTGTGTAAAAACGATAACATCATTTGTGGAATTGTGGACTACCACCCCCTCAAAGTGATGTGATTCGTTCACATGATACACGGAATCTATAAATGATGGTTTTAATTAAAAATATATTTTATACACCATGTATATATAATATTCAATACATAATTAATTTTCTATAAATATAATATATCATTTTATTTATTAACCTTTCACACACCTAAAAATTCATAATGTCATTCGTGGACATATGGACTACCGCCTCCTCAATCCGATGTGATTCCTTTTATATCACACGAATACAATATATAAGTATATATGTATAAATAAAATATTCTTTGTGATATAATGATAATTATGGAATGATATTGTATTACTTACATTCTTTCCACAATGGTCACTGAAAAACGGTAATATTACTCATGCGTATGTACGGCCTACCGTCTAAATGACTGTAGCGTTGGTTCATTTTTAATAACCATATTTAATTATTGATTTTAAAATTATAAATAATGTCTAAAAATGATATTTAGGTCGTTTTTTTATTCTTTAGATGTTACGTAATGACCCATTTGACCATTTTGGACCTACCAAGGTTTTTTTTGACACATAAATCAAATTTGGTCAAAAAACCCGACATAAACTTAATTAAGTAATTGTACTCAGTGTAGTAATAATTGAATTTAAAAATTTATAAACCTAAAAATGATTATTAATAATGTATAAAATTAACATATATTTATTAAACATAAATTTAAAGGATGTTCACCCAAAAGGAAACTCAAGGTAAGGGATTCTTGTCTCATTTTCATTATGTGGGGTATATTTAATTGTTGTGCACCAAATTTCATATATATGGTATATGTACTACCACATTGAAATTTAATATTCTGAAAAAATATTTATACATGGTATTTGGAGTTTCAATTTGATGTATTTATTTTTAGGTTGTTTGTGTTAAAAGTTACCAAGTTGAATAGAATTCCATAACTCAATTTCATTTCATTGAGTTGTATTACGTCCCCATTGTTGTTAACATTCTAGGACTATGTGTGTAATTAAATTTTTACTATATGTTTTGGTATTCAAATCTTTTTTATTTTTTATTTTTACATTTGACACACATAATATATTCATTGATTTATTTTCACATCAATGTTAGTCTTTTTTAGGGGATTATTTACATTCTCATTTTGTTCAATATTGTTTATACTTGAATTTCCATTAGAGTGAATTATTTGATCATTTTGTAAAAACCCTTTTAAATTTATTCAAATAGGTAATTCATGACCCTTTTCAAGTAATAGTACCATTTTTTACTCTCTTTGGTACTCAAAGTGTTCTAGAATTGTTTTTAGAAAGCATGACTTTATTTCTCTCGTTAGTGGGAGAACCAGTTTTCTTCAAACAAAACTATGTTTAATTAAAATGATTTCAACGATGAATTTAAAATTATTTCGTAAATAAATTTTTACACTTTTTTATTTTACCAATTCTTTCAAAGGAATATTCTTATCTCATTCTGAACGATGCATTTTTTACCCTTTTTACCGTTTAAAAAGGAATATTCGTTTTACCTCACATAGGATGTAAATATTTACACATCATCATTTCTTATAAGCCTTGTTTTTAGGTTTAAAAGGTTTATTTTTTAATGTTTCATATTATGGTTTTTATTTTTGGGTCTTTTGATTAATATTTATGTAATTTTGTCTCAATTTACATTCTAATGAGACTTATTTTTTATTATGTTCCAATTCACATTTATTTGATGTATATACTATCTTTTGACATTTTATATCGTGAATATACTTATTATCATGATATTATATGTTTGATTTAGTGTCATACCTTCATTGGGAGTATTATTTAAATGTTTCAAAGTTCTATGTGAGACTTTAGAATGTTTAAAAATTATTCAAATCAATAATTTTATGAAAGATTATCTTTACAACCTCACATCCTTTTTTGATTATTAACTTTTTATTGAAACAATCACTTTATTGTAATAAATTTTCATTGAAAATTTCCTTGAATATCCATATTTTAATATGATGGATATTATTATTTTCTAAACTATATAGCATTTTACATATTGTGTTTACTTTGATGTTTTTTGAGTAACTGGGGAATTATTGAGAAATATATATTTCTAATTAAATATAGTTATTTTGTAGGGAATATTATTTTTTTGATTATTAAACATTAGGAATGCTTTGGACTAGATAATACAGGTGGGTCCTAGACATTATATATCCCCTTGATGCATCAATAAGTTCTCTTGAGACAAATAAGTTGCGCTAATTTAATGGGTTTCTACGTGTAGTTTTAAACCATCTTGTTAAAGGTCTTGATCCTATAGTTTTTCATGTGCCTTAGACATGGATTCTAATAATTAAGCATTTCCATCATTTAGATTCATTTATTATTCATCTATGAGATTTTTTTTGAGATATCTATGAATAAATTTCATTTCATTTCCTTGATTAAACAGCATGAGTTTCAGTTTCTTATCTTCCATTGATTTTACCATATTGAGTTATTTTAATGGCATATTTTATCAGTTATTTTCCTTTCCATGTTTATTATTATCATAAATTAATTATTCCTTCTACTTGAATTACCCTTATTGGGAATTTTCTATCACCCTTATTATGTTCCATTTCCCTAGATTTTTAAGAATATATCATTGAATAAGATTTCAAGGATGTAGTTTATTTCTCCTTATTATGTATCAGGTTTATATTTTTTATTTCCTGGTGTATTATTTGTGTTATGTACATTATCATAATTTCTAGGACTATTAAAGCAATTGGTCCTTCAAGATTTGGTTCCTTTTAATCATTTCAACATAATAAAAAAATTCATAGGCTCCTAACTTCTAAGTTCGGGGCACTGAAGGTTAATTTTTAGACCATATCACATGGTTTTATCCAAGAATAACTATTTTTACCTTTTCTCTAGTTACATGAATATAGTATGGTTACTATTCAAATTGATAAAAAATAAAAGGGACCTAATTACAAATTTTTTACTTCACAATTAAAAATATGGAATCTATTATTTGTGACTAAATTTATATAAGAATAATATTTCAATTTTAAAACAAAACACAAATTTCGATGAAAAATAAATTTTATGTAAAATTAAATTTAATTATAAAAATTATTTTATAAAATATTATACCAAAAATTTCTATTCCATTGAACATAATTAGATTATTAAAAATATTACATTAAGTAATATATATTAAATCCATCATAAAAGAATACAATTATTTTTAAATTCATAAACAACAATTATAGTTTCTAACAATATTTTGATTTTTATCAATTTTTAGGGAAAAATAAAACATATTAAAATATCCAAAAGATTTCAATATATAATAATATTTATATTTTAATTACATAACTAATTTTAATTTTTGATATATATTCAATAAATTTTGTGAATATTAATTATATTATTTTCTCTTAAAATATAATAAAACCAATGTTTTAAGAATAAAATGGCAAGTAAAAGTTGAGTTCTAAATTCCTAAGACTTAATTGATATATCTGCATTGAGATGGAAAATTAAATATTATTTTACTAATGTTTTTAATAATTTTAATACCTAAAAAAATTATGCATAGGTTATAATAATAAATTTATAATAGTTCACAATTCTCTTAAATATTAGTGTTCAATGTTGAACATGTTATAAATCTTAAAAATCATTTTTACTAAATTTTTAGGATGTTACAGGTGTGGTATCACTATTATGAAAAATATTAAGATGGGAACATATTGATTTATAATAATATCAACAAACTATTAAATTCCATAACACTATTAATTATGTGACCTAATCCACCATAATTTGATGTGGGGGTGTCTTCTATTTAGATAACCCTTCTATATCATCCCCAAATACCATGAAAAGAACCTATTGAAGTTACAAACATTCACAACCACTTGAGATATATTCCTCATCCAACATCATACAAGGTTCACAATGATATGGATACTCCCAAAATAGAACCATTTTGGTGATTAATACTTTGGAATTTTGTTTACTATAGATGTATTTGATCAGGATTCCCATCAGGTCACCCAACACATGATCTAGAGAAAAACTAAAATCCACATAAAATAGTGTATGGTGTTATCCACATATTCAACATGATAGTGATCCCACAAGATAATTATTCTATAATCATATCCAAAATATCCATCATAGAAATTAAAGGATTGAGAAAAAATATATCGACTGAATGCAAAAATGTCTTTGTACCACACTATATTTCTGCTGGTCTAACCTCCTCAAACTCCATAGTCATAGTTTTTGAAGAAAAAGACACTCGATGAATTAATTTTTCATATGATATTAACATGAATGTCTAAACGGATACACCATGAATCATCTCAAGGAAATATTTTTTTCAATACACTAAAAATCCATATAAGTCACTCATTTTACATTTTTTAAGGTGATTTATACACCATTGTTTTAATAATGGTCATTAAAATCTTCCCTCGCTATAGTATTTAAGAAATGATCAATTTATATTTGGAGGAAATACCATATCTAAAAACCTAGAGAATGAAAACATGATCAAAAAATAATTTACAGATAAATTAACACCCATAGGGTTGGATTTTTATAAAACACTTGTGTGCAATTTCTCACTATTGTAGATAAAAGTTTCAACGTTATAGATATAACCTAACCCATAAATGTAATATCCAATCACCTCATGATATATATAGTATGTTACAAAAATATATCATGGTGGGTCCCATAACACCTCATCTCTACAATAAAGGAATTTATCATAGGGAACTTCCTCTATAAGAGGTAAACACACTCCACCACTTGGATGAGTAAATAAAATTCAAGATAAGTAAAATCATTTTGGATGACCTAGTTATAGATTTGGGATTTTAATAGAATCTATAACAACCCAATATATGACACTAGGTAAAAAAAATGTCCATACACAATATAGTACAATGATTTATTTAGAAATATATACTTGTAATTCTCTGATTAACATTAGTTGGCGTCCAAGAATAAGAATCTGCATCTCATTTTTTTTTAAATCATGTATTTTAAACATTGTACAAGTCATGATCCAATCGATCGATGGTGATCAAAAGAATAAATCCATTTATCACACTAATGTTAGTGACTATAACACCATCCAGCCTCCATATCAAATGAGAACCCTGACTGGGATTAATGATCTTCCCAGCCTCACTTAGGTGACTCCATTATATTTGGTTCTACTGGGTAAGTTGAACCTCCATTAAAATACTCTTTGACTTCAGTATACATGAAACATTGAGATTAGAAAAAAACACCACAAAACCAATCTAGAGGTAATATCTCAAGGATCAAAATTCCCTGGCATGTATTTTAACAACGCCATCCAACCTTGTAATAGATTTTACGTCCTCAAATGATAATAACATGCCATAAAATGGTTAAAATTCCATCCTTACTAGATTATTATCATCATGTGTTTGAGAAATACATCATATGATTATTTATTATAATGTCTTACTAGATATCATAAACAAAATACCTAACATATAGAATAAATTTCTAATATGGATGGAAAAATTTGTCATGGACTCTTACTAACTGTGTATCACCCAAGGATTCGACTTTCCCCCACAACATGATGTGTCAGATGTCATTGAATACCTCTAGTGTGACCAATATACTAGTATTATCATCCCACTCAATAGGATATATCATCATAATTTTAGGAAATATCAACATTAGGTGTTATTAATGTTAGACAACCTCACATACCTAGAAAATTAAATCTCTCAACCATGTCAAAGGAAAAAATTATCTCATCACTTCCATATTTTTTCAATGGGAATGATCATCTTCATGGGCTCATCACATACCCAACTTTATAAATATGTTGACAATTAGTTTATTTTATCCTACAAATTATAGTATAACCCTCAATGGATGGATCATATCTTCTTGATCTAACACATTAATTACATATATGATCATGACTTTTCACTCTATGATGCATGTACCGAGTTATATGTACCTAAAAATCAATGTAATTGGGTTTCAGGATTGCTAAAACATTATTAGACACCAATAAATAATATATATCGTATTCTATAACTATTTAGTCTTATATTTTCTACTAACTGAACTCAAGACCCCCTTAAAATTGTTTCACTATATTCCTATTCCAATCCTCACATGCCAAGTATTATTAATAATTATCCCCAAGAAAGACCCACTCTAAAACAATTATGACATGACCTAGAAAAATGTGGTCCCCCATGTAGTAGTATTATATTGTTTCTTCCATCCCAAGGCCATGTCTAATAGTTTAAGGGACATTCAGTAGCATCAAGTAGGCATATCAAAAACATTTTAGACCTTAGACCAAGGTAAGATGTCACAGTATATTATCTCAAATGAAAAATTTATGTTCAAATAATATCATGATAGATATAGATGAATCAACTGAATTTAATATGAATCTTGAGTGAGACATCTAATGGGATCTACATAGAATACATAAATGAGTAACATAATGTGTAAATGGGAAAAAATAAACACTCAACATAAAAATTGAAAATGGAAAACTATACAAGAAGAAAAGGATCTCCTTTAGAGTTGGATCTGAATATGAATACTCGTTACTACCATCATATCCTAGTAACAATAACATTATCCTACCATGAATCCCCAATGGTTTCTAGGAATCAACTCCAAAAAATTTATATCAACTATACACCCACAAATAAATCTTTTAACAATACATTATTTACCCACACAAAACATGTATGTCATAAAGGCCCATGTATGGTTGAGTATGAACACACTGTATAGGTTTCCCTAAAAACAATAAAAGGGGAATAATTATATAATCGACTCGAATCATGGTATAATATATTCCTAGAAGTGATAATAAAGGGATAAAAACACCAAAAAAGTTCACCTTCATAGTACTAAGAAGTATCAAAAATAAAGTAATTAAAAATAAACTCAATATTTGAAAATAGTAGAAGTCTGATAGACACTAAAAAGTCTTGATCATTAAAATTCCATCCCTCATAGACACCTTGAATGAGAACACAAAATATATTTTATAGCATATGAAACCATAAATTCTAATTTTGAGGAAATTTGAAACATCACATCATGAATGAAACCCTCATGGTTTCGATATATAATTTATCTAATAGAATCCTTTGCTAAAGATTTTTCCAATAGACACTCCACCAGTATATACCAAGATTGGATCCCACCTAGATGTGTGGAATGTTCACCCTCCAAAGAAAATTGTTCTATGTGAGGGTAAATTAGAAACAAAGTTGTACTCACAAAAGGGCCCAATAGAACATTTCATGCCTAAAATGATGATTAAATTAACATATCATTCAACACATGTTTCCACTATATATCTATAATGTTTGATATCATTTAAAAAATATTATGAATAAAATATCCCAAAAAGAGGTTATTGATCCTCATATGTTTGACTTAGATAGACGGGAGTCCAACCTAGAAAATAGAGGATCCTATGCTCTATAATATTATGGGATATACGAACATTGTCTAATAATTATATAGAAAATACCAATTCCCTAAACATGGGGTGATATTTTTCCCTATGTATGGATGTTAACAAGATACGAAACTGTGATGAAATTTCTACTTTTAGGGGGGATTTAATTATTGATTGTCTTCGAAGGTTCCTTACATGAAAATTTAATTCTATTTAAGATGATAAAACTTTATTTCCTATAAATATATCTATTTCATTTGAATAAATTCCTCCATCACATTCCTTACAAATTCACACACATAATGGACCTCACGATGGTCAATTATAGGTGAAATAATATTTCAGAAAATTCTATAGTAGGTACATGTAACATTACCCAATTTTTTCTACCTCGACATGTACTATTAATCCATATGTAATGTTAAAGGAAAAAATACATAGTGTGTGATCCATGAGACATGAAATATGGGTTTATGTTTTGTATTGGTGATTACCTCACTACTTGAGATATGTTCTTCCAGGATCACATATTATATGGGAGCACTACACGTTGTGTTAACCAACTCTGGTTGTAGGGAGTGTATCTTCAACATGTGTTGAGTTAGTTTTTATCAGGTCACATGATGTGTGGAACTGGGTACATGGTTTTGTGTTATTTAACTCATTTTAAAAACCCAATGATTCATCATCTGTATTACAAAATTTCGTCTCTTTGAAATACATACTATGTATTCTATATTTTTTCATATCTATAAATGTATAAAATGAATTTCTTAATAGATACAATGAAATCGCCACCATGTATAAATGATCCACTAATATTCGCACAATTATACTGAATGATAAATTTTCACCACCCTAATTTAATATTCCAAGGACCTGTGTTTGGAAAAATCAGACCCCCATTATCCTAAGTCCCCATGCATGCCTCGTTTAAAAAAATCACTTTTTATTTTATAGTATTATATTATCATATATGATCCTCTGTAATAATTTTCTTCCATGAATCATCCATCAATGAAAAACTACATATGGAATCCAATAATCAGTAAAATTATCCTTCAATAAATCCCAATCATTATGAACATGTCCACCATGTGTAAAAAACCTTATTCAATCCCATTATCCGAAAAAACATGCACTATTTTTAGTGATCATCATTCATATCATGACTGTTGACATTAGACATACCACAATGATTTTTTAATCATAATTTGACTGTGTAATAAAACTCTCCATTGGTTTATTCAAATAACTATCTAAAATTGAACACCAATATTGAAAACATTATGAATGGTAGAATATATCCTAGTGAAAAAATTGGGTTATCAAAATGGCCATGGAGATGTAACCATAATATATATTCCTAGGAGAATCCTAAAAATATGAATTGCTTTTAGGTTAACAAAATTATTACATGGATGATCAATGATTGAATATGTGAATAACTGGTCTATGGTCATATTAAAGTAAATACAAGTTGTAATATAAAAAATAAGGAATCCCTATATCCTGGAATAGAATTAATTTCCTCGATACATTATCCCAAATATGTTTCATTCTTCACTACTTCAAAATATTACATCAATTTCACCATAGACTTGATCCTGATCCCTAATCCATATTTTATTCCACCTCGATAAGGATTCCACACCCACTCTACCCTTTTTTTGGCCTCATCATGTCATAAATTTTAAACCCTTCATTTGATACATCCAATTATTTATATATAGAGTTTCTCAAGGTTCACAAGCATTTAAAATATTAATTAATTTATTATTATTATTTTATTGAATTCATCCATGATTTTTAACCATTACGATGCCTGATGCGGAGGAATATTATGACCTTCCGTAATTAAAAAAACCCATTCATGAAAATAATATATTGTTTTTATGATATGTATGAAAAAGTACAAAGAAATCTCAAATGAGGTTAATAAATAATATCATATCTGAATTATATTATTTTCAGGGATCTATGAAGTATCTATTCTATATTGGCTCAACTTGGTTGTAAACACCACATTCCCTAAATGAAATAGTAGTCATAATTTCTTTTAAAGGCCTTTACATATTATAGAATAACCAGTTTATAAATTCTAGAGTCTTGGGACATGAAAATTTCAACATATAGTGGTGTAAAACTTGTGAAATTCCTAAGCCACTACAACTCAGAAGGAATATACTTCCTTAGGTAGTATTTACTTCCCTTTTAATTATGCATTTTTTTTAATGAAATAAATTTTATTATCAACTAAAGGATATATTTCATAATCATAAAGATGACTTGGGAATGTAATAGAATATAATTAGGGAATAATATGAAACGAGAGAATCAATTATGATTTTATTGGAATGAATTCCCATTTAATAAATGGAAATGTACAAATTATTTAAAACAAGATTTAACAAATAAAGAAAATTTATTATAATGAAAATGATTTATATAGAAATGATTTAATCCTTGGAAAAAATATTTTTGGTTACTATTTAAAATATTATTATTTAATAATAAGATGGACCTCATTATTTCTGAAACTTTTGTTGGGGTGTGCATCCTTCTCTGGAGGAACGCACTAATCTGTTTCCCCACATTCCCACTTTCAAAAGACGGGTGACCTTCTTCACTTATTTAGGGACATTTTCTCCTTGATTGAAATGGGATGATTAGATGTCGGTTCCTCCTTCCATGGATTCCTCCTCAGAACTCATCACCTAGTTCAAGTATCCCTTAAAGATTAAGAAATTGTTCGTGAATCTTGTTCCTGGTGCCATATCTTTTTGGATGCCAGTTAATTACACTACTTCTGTCTGGACATTCCATGGGGTCAGGATAGGGAAGCAACCTTTAGTTAGAGTAGATGACAACATCAAGTATGTCAAGGCATCTCATTATGCATGGATATTGGGGAACCTATATTCATCCTCATAAGAAGGAATATCAAGGGCATAGAACCTGAGTCATACCACATCAGCCATGGGGTATCTTATGCCAAAGGCATGTCTATGAAGTTTTCTTCATCTTCCTATTCTTAGCACGGGGTATGTCATGATTTTAACATCATGTGGATATGGTTACGCCAAAGGAATGTCTTCCAAGGTTTTCCTCAGGAATCTCATGTTTAACATGAGGTAAGCCACGAGTTTAATGTCTTGTAGAGACGGAATAGGAGTGATCAAAACATCCCAAAAAGATGGATCTGATTGGTATATCACTATGAGGGAACACCTAGAAAGATTACCAGATGGATGGATCAGAATTCCCAATGAGGATGGATCTGAGGTGGTGTGTCCCATAGAGGGAAGATATCACACCACGAAGTATGATTTGGACACCACTGAGGGAAGATTTGAAAGAGTGGACCCCAGAATGGGGAACACCAAATGGATAGGTCAGGATTCCCAATTACAGTATACCTAGGTTCGTGTGTCCAATAAAGGGATGATTTCACACCATGAAGTCTGATCGAGACACCACTAAGGGAGGATCAAGGAGAGTTCACCCAAGAATGGGGGACACCAAGGTTTACCATTGGCTGGGATTAAACCTCGTAGAGGTCTCCTATATACCCTATGTAGATGATAGGGATGAAAACCCATGTAGTTCGAAGGGGTGATGAATAAGGGTGTACACAAAGAAAATAAACTTGAATACATGTTGCGGATTACGCATGGATAGCGGCCCAGGTTGGTGTGATGCCCAAGGGGGGCCATAGATGTGTGTCCCAACAAAGGGGACTACAACGACATATCATCGATTGCAGAATATAACATATTACCACTGGTTGAGGTTTTAATGGCTTACTGATGTTTGATGTTCCAACAGCTTACCACTTGTTGGGGTTCACAATGGTTTACCATCTATTGGGAATCACAACGGATTACCGTCGACTGTGGAACACCATTGATTCTCATTGATTGGGGAACAAAATGGCTTATCATTGATTGAGGAACAAAACTATTTACCATCGATTGGGGAACACGATGACTTAGAGTCGATTGGGGAACACAACACCTTACCATTGATTGGGGAACACAACGGCTTACCATCGATTGGGGAACACTATGTCTTACCATCGATTGGGGAAGACGATGGCTTACCTTAGATAGGGGAACACGAAGTCTTACCATCTATTGGGGAACACGATGAATTTCCATCGATTGGGGAGCACGATGGCATACCGTCAATTGGGGAACATGACAATTTAACGTTGATTAGGGAATAATAATTCTTTCCGTCAATTGGGGAACACAATGGATTACTGTCAATTGGGGAATATGATAGCATACCATCAATTGGGAACACGAAGGCTTACCATTGATTGGGGAAGATGATGACTTACCGTCGATTGTGGAACACGATAGCTTACCGTATATTGGGGAACATGAAGGCTTACCGTCGATTGGGAAACAAGACGGTATATCGTTGATTGGGGAACACCACAGCATACCTTTGATTGGGGAACATGAAAGATTACCGTTTATTAGGGAACACGATGGCGTACCATCAATTGGGGAAAACGATATCTTAACATCCATTGGGGAAATTAATGTCTTACCTCTGATTGTGGAACACGGAAGCATACCATCCATTGGGGAACATGATGGTTTACCATCAATTGGGGAACACCACGACATACTGTCGATTGGGTAACACAAAGGCTTGGTGTCGATTGGTGTTGGACCTCAGGGTGGCTTTCTACGTACCCTGTCTTGGAGAAAAGTATCAAATCCCATGTAGTTTTAATGGTTACAATTTAATGTCATGTGGGAAAAAAAGGCATACAGTTTAAAATCATGTAGGATGAGGTTGAACCAACGTGTAGGTGTCAGAACAAATAGGTGTTAGGCTTGAACCTCTGGGAGGATTCCCACGTAAACTGTCTAGGAGGAAATTATCAAATTCCATGTATTTCAGTAAGGTGGATACTATTTAATGTCATGCAGAATGAAGGAGAACTGATGTGAAGTTGTCAGAACTAGTAGGCATTGAGCTTGAACCTCAGGGAGGCTTCCTGTGTACCTTACCGAGGAGGCAAGGATCAAAGTCCACATAGTTTGGGAGCATACTATTTATTTTCATGTGGGGTGAAGGTGAACCAATGTGAAGTGTTCGGGACCAATGGATGTTGTTCTTGAACCTCAGAGAGGCTTTTTGTGTACCCTTCCTAGGAGACAAGGATCAATGTCCACATAGTTTAGAAGCATACAATTTAACATCATGGGGGACGAAGGTGAATCAAAGTAAAGTGGTTGGGAATGATGGGTTTTGGGTTTGAACCTCATGGAGGCTTCCTACTTACACTTCTTGGAAAGGGAAAGGATCAAAGTCCATGTAGTTTGGATGGGGGCTTGGGTATTACATGCTAAGGTGGTGCAATGAGGATTTCATGGTCACTGTTTACTCTAAGCTCACGTGAGTCATTCTCGGTCTGAGAAACAAGAGGAAATAACACATCTGATGATCATGGTGAAAGGGTGTGTCCAAAAAGGTTAGGGAATGGGTCTCACACATGGAATATTCCCAGATACCACTATGGAGTGGAAATGGTGGATTGGGATTATTCATAGAAGCAGCTCGGGTGCCGCTAAGGAGTAGAATCTGTGGATGGGGTTTACACATGGAAGCTGCCCTGGTGCCGCTACGGAGTAGCATCGGTGGATGGGGGTTACCCATTGAAGCTGTATGGGTTCTAGTAAGAAGTGGAATCAGTTGATAGGGATTGTGCATGGAAGCTTCCCAGGTGCAGCTAAGGAGCGACATTGGTGTTTGGGTCTTATGCATGGAACGTGCCCAGGTGTCTCTAAGGAGGGGCATCTGTGGAGTGGGATTACGCATGGAAGCTTCTCATGTGCCGCTAAAGAGGGTAATCAGTGGATGGGGCATATGCATGGAAGCTTCCAAGGTGCTGATAAGGAGTGACATCAGTGGATGGGGCTTATACATGGATGTTTCCCGGGTTCCGCTAAAGAACGACATTGGTGGATGGGGTTACGCATGGAAACTAATCTGGTGTCGTTAAGGAGTAGCATCAGTTATAATGACTCGACCCCAGTTACCTATATTCGATGCATTATTATATATCATTGGCATGATCACAAAATATAAAGTCTCAAAAGATTGATTATTTTAGTATCCTTGGAAGTACTAGATACAGTCATAAGGTTTACATTACATCATAAAATGGAAAACTACAACAACATTGTTTCCATAGACCACACTGAGATCCCATACACTATCCCTATAGTCCATTTATAATATAAAACTTCATATCTTAGGAAAAAATAAAACATAGAAAGGGGTGAGCTCAGATTCTCAGAAAGGATAACAATTTAGCAAAAAATTTCATAAATAAGCATAAACATTTAAGGTAATGTATAGAACTAAAACAAAATCATTTTCAACATAAAATTCATCATAATAAGGAAAATATAAATCAAAATAATTCCATTTACTTACTCACATGAATATTATACTACTCGAATAATCACATGCAATATCAATAGCCACTTTCATAATGATGGAATTCATAATGCCAGACTTTCATAACCACATAGTCAAGGCTATGTGCCAAGACTACAAATTAGATTTTTTCAAGGCTTTGTGCCAAGAGAATATTTTTTCTCATGTGACCTAATGATTCATTGAGGAGCTATAGCAGACTCCACCCATAACTTACTATGTCCAATGCATTCCTCATATGAAAAGGTTTAAACATAATATAAACATTCATATTAAAACAAGTATACGAAATGTCTATAATTTATATATAAACCATGAATGGTGTAAAAATAACACATCTACGGTCAATAATATCAAAAAACCTTCAATACAATATGGAAGTTTTTTATCATAATAGATCAACATCAAACAAACTTAAAATCCATCAAAGGATGTTGACATAGATTAATTCAAAACCTTTTTAGAGAAATATCTCTTTCTATTTTGAAATCATTTAAATTTCACGTAATTATAAAAGAAAACATTTATATTTGAAAATATTCTTATAATCTTGTATGGGAAGCTTCGGCGTTGTTATAAAAATGTAATATAGCTACACCCGCCGTATAAGTTAAAGAATCATTCTTACCATAATTTTGTTGAAAAGTTCATAAAGTACCTTGTTTGGAAAATGATAGAAAGATTCCCTTCAAATCCTTTTATAAAAAGTCAAACAAGGGTATAATTGACTTTAACCCATAGTCTAGTAAATAGTAAAAATGTTTTGGAATACATTTTTAGGAAACATGGATGTGAATGATAAAGAGGTCTCAGTAGATACTTACTTAAAAAAGCTTCCGATAATAAAGAGACTATGAAATTAACCCTTACCTTGTACTTTTCCTCAGTCAAGGGTAGGTTTAAGATCTGTATAATGGTGAAATAATTGTTATTAAATTATACAAGAATCATATAAATTAATATGATATCATATATGATCTTTTAAGATTGCTTTGTTAATAATATCTTAGTATTATCATTGTTTCGGGTGTTAACGGATTCGTTTTTCTTTATATTCTTTGTTATGTGAGTCATATTTGTTATGGATATGATGTATATTATTCATATACAGAATGATATCAAGTCTTCAAACATTATTTTTAATCATCTAATGAAAATTAGTCTTCAATGGATATGATGGGGAAGGAATCTCATCACGTTCGTGGAGACGGTAATCCGTACGTACAAAAGAGAGATAATATCATTATTTTAATATTAAAATAATATATAATTGGATGGTATATCATATATACAGAATAATTATCATGTTATATTAATTATTTACATAAATTACACATCATTATTAGACCCATCCAAATAATAATGTATTGAATAACAATTACACCACGACGTGGAGACGGTAATCTGTACGTACGCACCTATGGTGACATGTCAATAAAAAGATGGATAGAATAATGAATTTGGTTGTACCATTTTTATAATAAAATCACAGTATATAGAAGATACTGGAGTTATTATTTTATAATGGAAACAATAAATTAAATGGAAGTGGAAGAATAAAGGAACATGAAGGAGGTGTTGAAATATTTACCTCTTCTTCGGGTTATTCTTTTTGATTTGATCAAAATGGCTCCATAGATTGGATTTCTGACTAAATAAAGGCCTCTATAATGAATGGAGGACAGTTGAGAGGGTATTTGGGCAGGGGTTGGCCGAGCCAAATGGCTTTGAAGGTGTGAATTAGAGAGAAGGGGGAGTTCCCTTTTATAAGAGGGGTGAGGGGTACCTTAGGAAAATCTTGAAATATTATTTTATAATAAAATACTTTTTAGTTTATAATGGCTCAAAAATTGATTATTTAAAGGATATTGTGGGGATTGGTCGAAAACCACTCAACCTATAGGTCTTATACAGGTTTGGGTCACTATATTAACTTTATCTTTTATATTTTACTCTTAGTTAAATAGTTTGACATTTACCATGTCTCTTTGTATTTTTATATTATATGGTAAATTAAATTAATATATAATTCCAAGAGAACCCAAAGTGGTTTATTAATGATACACCTATCATTATATAAGTCCTTTGGCCAAAACATAGATTTTTTGGAATATAATATCATTTAATAATATAATATTTGTTTTAAAAACTCTTTTATGTCAATTTTTTACACTATTTGGTATTTTGTTTTTTCTAAATTCATAACATCATTATTACTTCAAAAAAATTGATCTAACAAACCCTAACTTACCTTATTAACCTATAATATTAGTTCAATTCATAAAAACTCCCAAAATACATTTATATGGATATTTATAATATCAATTATTTTAATATTTCATTAATTAGATAATTACAGCATCATCATTGTGTCATAAATAAATTAAATTTTTCAATGTCCAAAAAATATAAATAAAATACGATTATGTAGGAAATATTGTTAGATTTATAATTAAAATTTATAGTCGAATTTATCTTATGTATAACCCTATATTACAAATGTTTTAGATATTAAACATTGATTTTAACACTTTTTTTAAGGCAAAGGGGACAAGCCCCCGTTTATTGAACAAGAAAGAAACTCCTTTTGAAGGGAAGAAGGTGTTGAAATAGTGGGTGCCCTAGACCCAACTATGTAGTACTTTTGATTAAAGTATCTTGTGTACAGTTATATATACATGATGATATCTTACCATTATAGTGTAGACTTTTTTGCATCCACTATAATAATGGTAATGTCCAAAGGTTAGTTGTCATGTCGAGAGGTTATAGCAGATCCCAGGCTATAATGAGAACCTCACGATACAATGAAATTAATCTTAAATATATGTTCTATAGTCTAGATACATCTTACTGATTGGACACAGTAGATGTCTGACTATCAGGTGCTGGGGGCTCATAAGCATTCAGACTTCTTCTCATGAAGTTCTCACTTTGTGATCTCTAGTAGTGAGATCATGAGGACAGACCCGCCAATAGGAACACCACATGTTTTGGGTGTCATTGGTTGTTCCTATCTACATACATGTGTATTGGTCTCCTAACTTGAGACCATTACCAATTAATATAATTTAATTACATACTTTGATGCAAGGAGAAAACCATGGCAGTAATATCATGGAGAGGTAGTTTGTGTCAGGTGCGTCATTAGTGGTATGAAGTTGGTGAATGTTCAAGAAAGGATTTTTTGGTTCCAAGTTTAGGAAGTTATGTATCTCAGGCCTGGTTGATCAGGATTTTGCTGCCTTCATAAGTATTTGGCCAAAGAATTAGAAAGGCAAATCCATCTGGATAGATCAACAAATAATAAAGAAAGATAAGGACGATGACACAATACTGCGTCCTGCTTTATGAGATATCAAATCACAAAGAGACTATAGTACACAGTCAGTGTTCATAGGATGGTAGTCATTGCTATGACTATCCTTATCTTTTTAGGGGCCACGATGAGTTTCTAGACTCCGTTCTTGGTCTATGGATTTTATTCACTACTATCGAGATAAGGGCCTAGAGGGTCACACACAACATCGTATTCAAGAATCTTCATCTATTCAGTGTAATAGGAATAAGGACATAGTGGGACCCACCACAGGGTCCGAGCATTGTCCAAGTTGTCGATCACCAAAATAATTAAATTAATTAATTAATATTCAAGTTACGAATATTTGGGATTGAATTTATTTAATGTATTTACAAGTTCATTAAATATGAGAAAATATTAATAGAAAGAATATTATTATATTCAAGGTTCGTTTAATATTAAGACGGACAAAGATTCAAGTTAAATGGCTTAGATTTTATCATGTAATATATTATATATACATTACAAGTGTGTGATAAAATATTAAATAATATTGACACTGTTTAGTTCATCAAAATTATTTATTTAGAGAACGTTGATATTAATGGGGGTCGGGGAACCCTACTGGGTATTTATCAACATCTCTATAAATAAGAGAGGAGGTTCTCTCTCTTGGGTGTGAAATTCACTATTCACTCATTTGCATGGAATGAGAGTTGAGAGCCTCTATCTCCTCCCACTTCTTAGAGAGAGAAGCACTCAATCCAAGAGTTCGGATCAAGTTTCTCTTAATGAATCGCAAGATCGACGATGCGATGATCATCGGGATGTCGAAGATATCGTTGAATCGCCGCGCTAGCACCCGGAGTTCGATGATCGGCGTTCCCGCAGATTTTTGAGGCATGTGTGGACGATCTAGAGGGTTCCTCCTATGGATCCTTCGTGCAACGATCGTCGTCAACAAGTAGCAGTCGACAACGGCTTCGGATATGAAACGGGTATGTTTTCATTTTATTTTTGTGCTCTTAACAATATACGCGAGATCCTCGGACCTCTCCGGGGCTCGGATCGTCAGTGACGAAAAGTATCGTCGTTGCGACGACAAAAATTTTAAAATCCCTAGCCCACCGGCTTCTACTGCGGGCCCCGGAAACCCAACAGTGGTATCAGAGGGATCATGTAAATTTTCTGAGCCAAATAAAATTAATTTGCATAAAATTAAGTAGAGGGTTTAAAATCGGTCACGACCGTTCAAACAGCGCGCTGATCTGATTTCGAACGGCCAAGTTATGACCAGTTTAATTTTTCGGATTGGATCGAATGTACGGTTTGATCTCAGGTTTTAATTTTATTTCATCTTATTGAACAGATTAAAATTTCAATTGGTTCATTAGAAATAAAATTAATTGTGAAAATTATATTTTATAAATAATATAATTTTCAGAATAATTTTATTATTATAATAATGTAATAATAATAAATTATTATTTCATTATAATAATTATATTATTATTTAATTTAAAAGGCTATCTATAGCCTTTATAAATGTTAAAAAAAATGTGGTAGACTTGATTGTTGGTCAAGTCTTCAAAATATAAAAAAAATATTGGGGACCCAAAAGCAAGACCCGCTTGGGTCTTGCTACCCCACTAGAAAAACAAAAAAAAAAGAGAGGAGGGAGGTCTGCTGCACATGGAGAGCAAAAGGAACAAACAAATAAAGGAGGTTGCCGCATGAAAACAGAAAGAACAAAAAAACGGTGAAAGAAACAAAAAAAGCAGGCGCAGGGGGTCTGAACGGACCCCCTCTCGCCCGCGCGGCGCATGCAGCGCCGCACTGCCTCTGTTCTACCTGCTGGCCGCACAGCTGCAGTGCCGGGTCACCGGTCCGGGACACTGCACAGCACGACCACACCCCCTCTTCCGACGGTGCCCCCCTCCTACAGAACCGTCGCCGCCCAGCCAGGCACCGTCGGAGCTCCCGCCGCTGGACACAGCGCTCCAGCACCTCCGGCGTGACCTGCTGCTGCAGCCAAACCTCCCTGCCCAAGTGCTCTCCCACATGGCGCACCCTCAGCGCAGGCTGCTCCTCAGGCCTCCCTCGTCCGCACCCCTCTGCCTCTTCCATAAGCGAGCAGAAGATGTGGAGGACCTCCCGGCCACGCCGCGCAGCAACAGTCGCGTCGGCCTCTTCCTCTCCCGTCGGGCCGGCCTGCTATAGAGCCGCCAGGTGCACCACCGCCTCCTGTCTCCTTCCTCAAGGAGAAGCCCACCGGGAACCACCCATCCCGGCCCTCCCTCCAGCAGTGCCGCATGGCACTCCTCCCACACTGCACACTGCCCCGGCCGTCCCCTTGTAGCGCAAGCATAGGCAGCGCAGCCGCGACTGGCCGCCCGCCTCGACTCCTCCCCAGGAGCACCTTGGCCAAGATTACCCGGCTGCCGCCCGGTCCTCCTAGCGGGCAGGTAACCCCCCAGGTTAAGTTAAATCAAATAATATAATTAATTAATTTAATTAATTAAATTAATTAATATATTAATTGTAGTGAAAAAAAATTAACGCCCGAGTAGAATTAATTTAATTTAGATATTAAATTAATTAAAGAACCGTTAATTAATTAAATTAATTGAATTTATTAATTCATTTAATTTAATTATATATCCCTCCTACTTATTTATTCATTTTATTTTTTATCGCTCTTTAGTTTTACCCGTCGTCTGGTCTTGAGCATCGACCCTTGCATGTTTGCATTTAATTTTATTTAATTAATAATTTAAATTGAGTGCGATGATTGTAATTAATTAAATACGGTCTGTGCATCATTTATTTTCGGTTAAAATGTATAAGGTCATGTGTTCCCAATAATTATATAATGTACATTTTTACCCGAGTCCCCCTCACCTGCGCGCGAGTATCTTTGTACTTTGGACGAAGACGATGAGCAACGTCGACCCTGCCAAGACGAGGCGGAGCACGTTGATCAAGACAATGCATGAAAGACGACACGTGGACTATGCCAAGATGAGGTGGTAATCCAAGACGTGACGTGGACTTCTCCAAGATGAGGCGATGCTCCATATGAGAATCAGACATATAGATTGGGAAAGCTGCATCAAGAGTCAAGTATACGACTCAGGTATGATGCGCTTAGGTCGTTTAGATGCTCAAGATCAGTCGGGTAGTGGTTTACCTTTATGCATTTATTTATTATTTTATGCATTTTAGAAGAGAGGGAAAAATACATAAAATGATAAATAATAAAATGCATAAATAAGTGACGTTTGATTTCTATTAAAGTTCAGTTATGAGCGCGACAACATAGATGAACAAGATTAATAGAAATGGATAACATTCGTCGAGAGAAAAACATAAAACCCTCAAAGTAAATATTGAGTCACAAACAGCCTTCCAGCATTCAAGTTTGAACAAAACCGGGTGTTCGAGGTGCCGGTTCATGCCTCAGCTGAGGGTGCCTCTTACTACCGGGGAGTTCTTATTTGTGTGGTGGGTTGACTTAACTAAAATTCCAGCAAAGATATAACCTTAGCTAGTTTTTTGTAATTTTAGAGGCAAGCATTGAGTAAATCATTAAATGATTTTGAATCTGGGACTTCACTCAACAGAACAAGGAACTGCGAGCTAATGCGGCTGGCCAGCCAAAAGCCTACCTTGGACCCTCTCAGTAGTGGCGTAGCCCTAGCTTATAGACTATGAGTGAGGTTCAGAGATCCTTGCCACTAGAATACTCAAGATTATTCTGATTCTAGTACAGAGGGTTCCTAGAATTCAAAAAATTAGTGGGAGACATTTAATGATTAAATAATCAGAAATGTCACATTAGGTAATCACATAAAAGTACAATCTGCTAAAGTATATTTGTAGATAATGGAAAGGAATACCATAATAAAATTGTGATAAACATTGGACAAAGTAAATTTCCAAACAAGCACGATATTCCAAGTATAGTATAGGCGCTTGCGCACATTACTACCATAATGAAAATTCAAGGTGCTTGTGTCCCAACCTGTTGAGCCACCTCATGAAGCGAGGGTGTAAAATTGCTTTCCGGAGACTCATGATTAAATCTTGTGATGGTTCATTCATAATGCTATCATCAACGTCTAATGTTAGTTGTGGTCGCTACATCAAGACATGGATGATGTTACATGTAGTCTCGTCTCCAAGATCCTTTCGAGGAGAAAGCGAAGCAAGATTTGAATGTGTTGGTCGCACTCGGTTTGTGTAAAGGGAAAGACGGTTCACAATCTTTCATTCCATCCCTTTTCTTATACCTTTTTACACCTAATTACTATAGTTTCATTTAAAGTTACAAACTAATGGTATAGATTAATCAATTCATTACTTTTAACTTAATATTTTCCAAGTAATATGAATATTGGAGATAATGCCATCTTTTATTCTTTTGGAAAATATATTAAATAAAAAGGTGAAAAGTCTTATGGAAAGTTACGCCAAAGGAATATTAATCTATTCCTTGAATGAAAACTGGTTGGTTATTTAACAGGAGGTTATTTGCATCACATAATGAAATAAATTCATGGATGATTAAAAACTGAAATACAAGAAGCAAGTACCCGCTTCTCGTTCAGTTTATATTCATCAAATAAAGGTATTATTTATCGAATAATTCTTGGGTATTAAAATACAATATGTTTTTCACATATATGTATTGAAATACAATAACCAAGTAAGTATAGAAACATTACTAGAAGTAAAGTGTCTTCTCCAAGTAGCTGAGAAAGGGTGATTCCTAAGTCAGCAGGGAGAAACACATAATTTCTAATTGCCAAGTGATTGATTAAAATTGAACAAGTGGTGGAGTATAACCAAAAACATTTATCTCATGTTCCCATTTGGACATGATGAGACATTATTCCATGTTTTGGAATGAATGTTGTTTGAGGTGACATACTCAACAAATATTTCACTACTATTTGAATCAATGGCAATACATGATGAATATAGAATGTAAGACCTACCCAGTTGTGGCAATGTGATTCTTTGTCATGTAAAAATAAAAGCGGACTTCAATGATATACCCAGTATGGTATTTAGGCTCGATGCAGATAAACACATATGGTATAATTGACATCTTTAGTTTAGACAAATAATCCTTTGGAAATAAAGGTACGCCACAAATATTTCAAGGTTAGTTCAACATGAGAGTGTGAACTATTCCAAAGAAATCTAGAGGTAAAGATACTTCATACGATTCCTTTAAGTCATTAAGGAATGTACCAATGAAGTATAATTTTGGTCAGAAGATATGAGTTTCTTCGGATTGGTAGGCCGAAGAATATCTTGACCATGCAATCATCGATTAGGATAATGTTGCATGGAGTAATTCCTAAATGCATGTTACCTTATCTACATCACCGTATTGATGTTTATAAGGAGGATCGATGATAAAGTCTTACATATTAACATTGATCAACAAACATGTAGTGTAGAGAGATTCCTAAATCCATATGTTATACATCAAAGTTATGATGTAAGTTGTATCAATGTTGCAACTTGCGGAAACTTCCATCATATTACAAAATGTGATTTGAAAATAAAAGCATAATCCCATAACCAATATGCCAACTAAAATGACAAATGGATATCATATGAGTCATAGTATGATGGAAAAACCATTATTTCATAGGACGTGTTTAGATGCAAAGTGTTTTAAACAAACATGCATCATGTTAAACATGTTGTGCATCTAAGGTAATTATCCTAACAGTTGCTTAAGATATTACCTAAATACCTAAGATAGAAAAGATGTAGTCAAGAATTAGACTACATTTCTATACAGGGGTGCACATCTCTATTAGAGATAGTGGGAGCTGAATTGACTTGGAATTAGTCAATGCTCAAGATGCACAAATGGTTGGAATAGGGAACAAGTTCCACAAGTACATGTGGAATAGACATGTTCCAGAGGAACATAATGCGTAGGAAGAATAAAACCATGGTGATGGTTTTATAGTCACCACGGTCGGTGATATATTATTCATTAAGAATAATAAATCCTACAAGTAAGCAGTATATGGAAACGAGCTAAGATTGACAAGATCAACTAAGTTCAATAATGGATTCCATGTATCAAATTTCAAAGGGGCTTATAAATTGAATACTGCGGTGGGTATTCAAATGAAATGATACATGGATGGTACAAGTATGGTACCAATAAGGCTCGATTGGTTATACCAAGTCGGTACGCCTAAATCTATTAGAATTTTAATTGTTATAGCCAAACTTCTAAGATCCTTTTATTGTTGATTCGATGTCAAGTTCATCTTTCGTGGAAGGTGTCTATATGACGCAACCAGAAATAGGTGATGAAATAAAATGATGTCAATAAGGGTTGCAAGTTACTGAAATCCAATTCTGGATTAAAGTAAGAAACAAGATCTTAGAGCATTCATTATAAATGAATCTTTGCCTTGTGTCTACCAAAGGTTAGTGGGAGCGCCAATGTTTTCCAAGTGATATATGTTCGAAAACATATGGAAAACAGATTTTGATCTTACAGTTAGATAAGATCATGTTAAAATAAATTGTCCAACGATTGACTTCAAGTAGCAACCTAATTCTTAGGGAACAGGATCCACTGAGGTAGATCCAGAGGTTGATTGGTCCTAGTCAATCTTGTACACATAGTGACATTGTATTAAATTACAAGTTAGAACAATTCAGGTTTAGAATTGTTGCCTATGTCATATGGATTAATCTCTACAGGTTAACATGTTCAGAGCATGTGTAGAGATTAAAGTTGTGAATTGATACCATATACTTTAGCGATGGATCAATCACATATTCCATAATATGTACAATAATGGATTCTACCAGGATATAATTTATTATAGGTAGATATAAATTATTTCCAGAAGCACTGCAAATGATGGATTCAGAACTATCATCTTGTACTTCGGCAAGTACAAATGATATATACCTGGAATATGGCGAGGAAGGTATACTAGTTTTGGTGGGACACAAACTAGTAATCCTTAGATCAATTTGATCTAGTATCGCAGTTAGGCAAAGGAGATGGGCGATTCAAGCTCATAAAAGCTTGTGGTAGTCATACCTACAAATACCAAGTACGTTGCAGCTTCTAAGGCAGCTAAGAAGCAGTTATAAATCGCAACGATTTGTCCCAGTTCTTGGATTCGCACCTAGTGAGAAAAGTATTATCATAATTAGAATTATGATATTCTTACTAGAAAAGTTGTCAAGTTATGGACAAAAGTAATCTACTCGGGGATATCTTATCTTGAGAAGTTTTACTCAATTCGATGAGGTTTCATATAGAAGATATGCCACGCAGCGAAAATGTGGTAAGACCAGCAGTTAAATCCATTACTCAGCAGAAGCATGATTTTATCATGTGAGTAGCTAACAAGTTTAGTTAGCACATTGGCTCTAGTGCAAGTGGGAGTGTTGAAATAGTGGGTGCCCTAGACCCAAATATGTAGTACTTTTGATTACCGTATCATGTGTACAGCTAGATATGCATGATGATATCTTACCATTATAGTGCAGACTTTTCTGCGTCCAATATATTAATGGTAATGTCCAAAGGTTAGTTGTCGTGTCGAGAGGTTATAGAAGATCCCAGGCTATAATGAAAACCTCAAGATACAATGACATTGATCTAAAATATATGTTCTATAGTCAAGATACATCTTACTGACTGGACATAGTAGATTTCTAACTATCAGGTACTAGGGGCTCGTAAGCATTGAGTCTTCTTCTCATGAAGTTCGCACTTAGTGATATCTAGTAGTGAGATCATGAGGACAGACCTTCCAATAGGAACACCACATGTTTTGGGTGTCATTGGTTGTTCCTATCTATAGACATGTGTATTGGTCTCCTGACTTGATACCATTACCAATGTATATCATTTAATTACAGACTTTGATGCAAGGCAAAAACCGTGGAAGTAATGTTGCGGCGAGGTAGTTTGTGTCGAGTGTGTCATTAGTGGTATGATGTTGGTCGAATGGTCAAGAAAGGATTTGTCGCTTCCAAGTTTAAGAAGTTATGTATCTCAGGCCTGGTTGATCAGGATGGTGTCACCTTCATAAGTCTTTGGCCAAAGCAGTAGAAAGGAAAATCCATCCGGATAGATCAACAAATAATAAAGCAGGATAAGGACGATGACACAAGAGTGTGTCCTGCTTTATGAGATATCATATGACAAAGAGACTATAGTACACAGTCAGTGTTCGTAGGATGGTAGTCATTGCTATGACTATCCTTATCTCTTTAGGGGCCACGATGAGTTTCTAGACTCCTCTCTTGGTCTGTGGATTTTATTCACTGTTATCGAGATAAGGGCCTAGAGGGTCACACACAATAGTGTATTCAAGAATCTGCACTTATTCAGTGGAATAGGAATTAGGACATAGTGGGCCCTGCCACGGGGTCCGAGCATTGTCCAAGTTGTCAATCACTAAAATAATTAAATAAATTCATTAATATTCAAGTAAAGAATATTTGGGATTGAATTTATTTAATGTATTTACAAGTTCAGTAAAAACGAGAAAACATTAATCGAACAAATATTATTATATTCAAGGTTCGTTTGATATTAAGCGGGAAAACGAGTCGAGCTAAATGGCTCGGATTTTATCACATAATATATTATATATATATATTAAAAGTGTGTGATAAAATATTAAATAATATTGACGCAGTTTAGTCCGTCGAAATTATTTATTTAGAGAACGTTGATATTAACGGGGGCCGAGGAACCCTATCAGGTATTTATCAACATCTCTATAAATAAGAGAGGAGGCTCTCTCTCTTGGGTGTGAAATTCACTATTCACTCATTTGCATGTAATGAGAGTTGAGAGCCTCTCTCTCCTCCCGCTTCTTAGAGAGAGAGACACTCGATCCAAGAGTTCGGAACAAGTTTCTCTTCACGCATTGCAAGATTGACGATGCGGTGATCATCGAGATGTCAAAGATATCATTGAATCGCCACGCTAGCACCTGCAGTTCGACGTTTGGAATTCCCACAGATTTTTTTAGGCGCGTGTGGATGATCTAGAGGGATCCTCCTATGGATCCTTCGTTCAACGATCGTCGTTGACAAGTAGCGGTCGACAAAGGCTTCGGATATGCAACGGGTATGTTTTCGTTTTATTTTTGTGATCTTAGAAATCTACGCGAGATCCTCTGACCTCTCCGGGGCTCGAATCGTCGGCAACGACAAGTACCGTCATTGTGCCGATGAAAATTTTAAAATCCCCGGCCGACAGGCTTCCGCTGCGGGCCCCGTAAACCCAATAGAAGGAGGAACCCATTACAGAGACAAATGAAAAACATCAACAAGAACGGGCCATGCGGCCAACCAAGATCCAAGAGTCAAAAGGAAACAAAAATCAAAGCAAGATCAATCCAAAAAAACCTCATCACCCCCCTAACTGAAAATGTAGTAGCGGAAACCACCAAGATGATGTGTCACCCCCTCTACGATGAAGTGTGTTATGCTATCAACATAACCAAAGAAGATCACTCCTCCAACTCATACTGAAATATGAGAGGAGGACTGGATGATAGGTTCCAGCACACCTATCTCTCTTTCGAGCTGCCCCCCCCCCCCCCCCGATGGTGCAAATGAGAGACACATTGTACCATCAACCTGATGCGCCGCAACATCCGTCAGAAAACACCGTACAAGTTCAGTAAGGGTACCCATCCATCCAACAGAACAGACGGATGAATGATGAGTGTCAATACACCCATACCTCTATCGAGGTCGCCCAACCAATGCAATCTTCAACATAGAAAACGCCATCCAAATGCAACAATACCAACAACAAGCTCCCACTAGAAAATTTTCTTCCAAATGACAATCTGATCCAGCAAAAGCAGAAATGATAAATCCAAAGAAATGAAAGAGTAAAAACATCCCAAATATTCCCAGTAAGCACCAATTCTTGATCCAAATAGAGACTACAAACAAAAACATCCATCCCAAAACCTTCAAGGTAGCAGCAGAGTCATCAAACCAGGCGAACCAGCAAATTTAACTCTTTTAAATATTCTTTAAATAAAATAATAATAAGTGTCCTAATCTAATCCAAGTGGACCAAATAGGATCATATTTTATTCCTAAGGTTTTCTTTGGTAGAATTATTGTTATCCAATAGAATTATGACATGTTTAGGGTAATAATAATATCATTTTTACCTTTAATTACCCTCTTTACTTTTAACTGTGGTAAATAAAAGTAAAAAGTTAATCTTCACCAAAAATTATTGTTATCCTATTGAACCACATTTTACTTATTGATATCAATTGTGTCTCTCATATTTTTGAAATTCCACTCACATAATCGGTAAAATTATGTTTTATGTGAATTTCCTAATTTTACTAGGAGGTGGGTAAAAGATGGTGAAAGTTCCATAAAATTTTTATATATCTAAAATTATTATAAATTGACTCCAATGAATTACATTGAACTTATATAGATATTATGTATCTATTTTTACCTAAAATAAATTTAAATAAAATAGATAATTATTTAAATAAAAATTTGGTTTTAAACTATAACTCATTGTTTTTCACTATTCATAAAAAATTTAATGTTTTCAGAAAAATACCAAAAAATCACCCTAATCTAATTTCGATATTCAGAATCCAAAAATGAAGTCCATTTTGAAAGGTAAATTTATAGAATTTTAAAAGGTGGGTATTACTATTCATAATGGCTAGTTTGATTGGTTGTGGTGTGTTAGAACCCGAAGTTGCGTACAACACATGCTATTGTATTATTCAAAGAGAAGCATACCGTGGAAGCTTGGGGAGTAACATTATCCCCTCCTTAATATAATTTCGTCTTTGAAATTTCTAGAATATTAATGCATAAAATGACTCAGGTGGTTCTTCATCATAAGTTCCTCAGGTTCCCACGTTGCCTCTTCCATCTTATGGTTTCTCCATAGAACTTTTACCTGACCAGTCATCTGTTTTCTCAACACTTGTTCTCTTGTATCAAGAATATTGATAGGCTATCCACAATAAGATACATTGGGTTCTAGTTCTAATTCCTCATAATTGAGTACATGTGTTGGGTTAGGCATGTATTTTCTCCACAGTGATATGTGGAACACATCGTGAACTTTGGAGAGACTTAGAGGCATTGCCAAACGATAAGCCACAACCCCAATTCGTTCTAGAATTATGAAAGGTCTAATGTACCTGGGACTCAATTTTCCCTTCTTACTGAAACTTATAACACCCTTCCATGGAGATACCTTCAATAAAACATGATCTCATACCTGAAATTCCAAATCCTTCCTTTGGTTATCGGCATTGCTCTTATGCCTACTTTGAGCTGCTTTGATGTGGTTTTGAATTACCTTCACCTTTTCCATTATTTCCTCCACCATTTTTGGGCCTATGAGTTTTCTTTCACCAACATCATCCAAACAAGTTGGTGTGCGACATCTCTTTCCGTATAACGCTTCATATGGTTCCATATGAATGCTTGAATGGAATGTATTGTAATAGGAAAATTCTACCATAGGTAAATTTTGATCACACATACCTTGAAAGTCTATTGATCATGATCTCAACATGTCTTATAAGGTTTTAATAGTCCATTCGGATTGTCCATTAGTTTGGGGGTGGTAGGCAGTGCTCAAAGGAAGTTCAGTATCCAGGTCTTTCTGAAGACTTTTTCAGAATCTTGATGTAAAATGGGGATCACAATCAGAAACAATCGATTTTTGTACTCCATGAAGTCTTAAAACATCATTAATACATAGTCTTGCTAATCGTTCAAGTGGTAAATCTTCTCTTATAGCAAGAAAATGTGCTGACTTGGTAAGACGATCAACAATGACCCATATTGCATAATTCCTTCTAGGAGTCTTTGGTAGTCCCATGAGAAATTCAATTGTAATATTATCCCATTTCCACTCAGGTATGGGAAGAGGTTACAAGGCTCCTCCAGGCTATTTCCATCAAGCTTTCACTTGTTGAAAACCCATACATCTTGACACAAAATCAGCAATCTCCTTCTTCATGTTTTCCCTCCAAAAATGTTCCTTCAAATCTATATACATTTTGGTTATACCGGGGTGTATAGAGAATTTGGATCTATGAGAATCATCCAACAATTCACTTTTTAGATCTGGTATATTTGGAACACAAAGAATCTTCCCAAATTTCAAAATTCCATCTTCATTCACAAAGTCACTCAATCCCCCATCATTCACAGCTTTAATCTTATTTTGAAACTCTTCATCATCAGTCTAAGAACACTTTATCCTTTCTAGTAATGATGATTTGGCAACCATTTGAAAAATTATTGATGTTTCACCTTCCATGTTTATCCCCACGTCTATCATTTCTAGATCCATGAAAATAGGATCATTTTCATCTCTCATCATGTTCAAAACTCTATGATCTTTTCTGCTCAAATCATCTGCCGCCTTATTTTCCTTCCCCGGGTGGTAGTGTATTGTGAAATCATAATCCTTGAGTAGTTCAAGTCATCTCATTCGCCTCATGTTGAGTTCTTTCTATGAAAAATATACTTCAAACTCTTGTGTTCGTTATATATCTCATATTTTTCTCCATATAGTTAATGTCTCCATATCTTCAAAGCGGAGATTATAGTTGCAAACTCAATATCATGAGTAGGATAGTTTTTCTCATGAATTTTTAGTTATCTTGAGGCATAGGAAATAACTCTATCATTCTTCATAAGGACACAACCATGTCCTTTCTTCTATGCATCACTATAAATAACAAACCCATCATTCCCCGATGGTAGAGTAAATATAAGATAATTGACTAGTCTTCTCTTCAATTATTCAAAACATTCTTCACACTTTTTTGTCTGAACCAATTTAACCCCTATTCGTGTGAGATTTATTAATGGGTTCGCCAACCAAGCAAAATTCTGGACGAAATGTCAATAATAACCTGCTAAACCAATAAAACTGTGTACCTTAGTTATACTCATCGGTGCTAGCCATTCTTGGATTGCATTGGTCTTAGAATAATAAATAGAGATTCTATCCTTATAGGAAATATGGCTAAGAAAATAAATCTCTTGAAGCCAAAATTCACACTTTCTAAACAACCAATATAATTCATGTCTTCTAAGAGGCTTTAGGATAATGCGCAAGTTATTTTCATGAACTTTGTAGCTTTTTGAGTATACCAAGATAACATCAATAAACCCCACTACAAAGTCATAAATATATTCCTTGAAAACTATATTCATTAGATCCATAAAGACAGAGGGTGCATTAGTCAATCCAAAAGGCATTACTGTAAACTCATAATTCCTGTATGTGGTTCGAAATACTGTTTTCAGAATTTCTACCTTCTTCACACACAACTGATGATATCCAGATCGAAGGTCAATATTTAAAAAGTATTGAGCTCCATGAAGTTGGTCTAATAAATCATCAATATGGGGTAGGGGATACTTTTTCTTTATTGTTATAGCATTGATCTCCCTGTATTAAATGCACAACCTCATAGATCCATATTTCTTCTTAACAAAAAGGAAAGGGGCTCCCCATGGAGAAACACTAGGGAGAATAAATCCCTTATTACTAAATCCCTCTAGTTGTTTCATTAGTTCTACTAATTCCAAAGTGGCCATTATATAAGGGGTTTTTGATATGGGTCTTGAACCAGGAATTAAATCAATGGAAAACTCAATTTCACATTCTAGAGGATGTCCAGGTAAATCTTCTAGAAACACATCAACATATTCTTTCACAATAGGTACATCCTCTATTTGAACATTCCTTTCCTCACCCATAGTTATTTCATTCTCTTCCTCCCCAATAATATAATTTAGTTGAGCTACTAAGGGTGGATCTAAATATGAATTAGATGGTGAAGATTATACTCTAAAGATAAGGTACTCCATATCATTATCATCAAAAATTGTAACCTTCTTATTTTTAAAATAAATTTTTTCATGATGGTCCAAAAACCAATCCTTACCGAGAATTATATCAAATTCAATCATGGGTATGATGATGAGATCAGCAGATAAATAATATTTATATGCCCTAATGGGGACTGATTCACAAAACTTTGTTTCAATGATACTTCCCTTCGGATTTATGACTAGAAAATCGCTTGTTAAATCAAATTGGAAATCTATAATATTGTTAGAAAACTGGGAAGATATGAAACAATGTGATGATCCAGAATCAAATAAAGCATTTTCTAAACTTAAGGAAACCATTAAATTACCTGCCACTACATCTTTCGGAGCTTGAACCTCAACAGTAGTGATAGAATAAGCTTGGCCTTGATCCCTTGGCCTTTTCTAAGGTAAGTTCCCCTGACATTTAGGACATTCATTCACATAATTCTTCCTTTCTCTACAATTGTATCATTCAACATTGACAACCTCTTTCTTCCCCTTGCAATCACAAGCTTGGTGGCATTTTTTACCACACTTATAAAAGACTCCCATTCCTTTCAGGAAAGTACCAAGGTGCTTCTTCCCACATTTACTACAGTATAGATATTCAATTTTTCTCTTCTTCCCCTTAATTCCATTTCCAGAGTTTTCTGTAGATCTCTTCTTCTCTTGATTTACTTTAAAGTTATAAGACTTAGAGAATTCTTTTTCTCTCTTGATAGCACATGAGACAATATCTTTGTATGATGAGAAGGATTGTGAGACTAATGCTCAATAGATAAATGGTTTTAACCCATAAAATAAATGATCAATATTAATTCTTGGGTTTCGTATATAATCTTCATAATTCCTCACTAACCTTATAAATTTAGCTTCATACTTTGCGACATTCTCATCCTCCTTTTTCCCAAGACTCAAAATTTTCTTTCTTTATCTGCTCGATGGTCACGAGGAAATTATTTTTCTAAGAAAATATCATTAAACTCCCTCCATTCTATATTTGATACTTCATCATCTTCCTTTGTGTTTTGAATCAATGACCACCATTGATCAGCATCTCTAGTGAGGCAGTAAATTTCCATGAAAACTTTTTACCTTTCACTACTCTCCAAGGCATGGAATATTTTATCTAAGGAATTTATCCATTACTCATCTACTAATGTATTTGTACCCACATTTAATGTTCGTCGTTTTTTCCTCATGAAGCTATATAACATTGATCCTCCACGTTGTGGATCAGGGAGCTCCATATGGTTAAGGTTATTATTCATAACCTGAGTGAGTTTTCCCAGTATGGTGATTAGCTGATTAGCACCAATTGTATCACCATCTCCACTATAATTATCTTGAGTATGATGGAAATCTCTACATGGAGTGCATTCATTGATACACTTTCTATTCATTCCACTATGTGCCATTTCTAAACAATATCATAAACTAGATTAGTTTATGAATCCAAATACATAAATCCAAACTTGTAAAACACTAAACATAAATTGAATAGTATTTGGATATAATCCATAATCCTAAAAATGTTTTCTTTAAGGAATTATATAATAATAAACCCTTCATAATGGATTCTAAATAAAATGATAATTATCCTAATCATATCCCCTGGGAGTATCGTAACCAAGAGTGCAGCAAAGCTCGTTGTTGTGCACCATTTCTCGTTCGAGTCTAGCTCAAAGCGGTGATTTTGGGTTTTACCAATAAGTACATCTGTTCTAGAGTCGCCTCTACCTGATTGTGTCTAGAATGGGATTTATTTTGTGTAAAACTCACAAAATCTCTACAATACCAAAATCCTAGGAAGTTCTTCTATACTAATCCTCAAAGTCTATCTTAGGGCTATGTGCTCTAATTAGAGTTTATCTAAATCTAGTTTCCAATTTTTGTACTAAACTTCCTATGATACCAACTGTAACGCCCCAACCCCAGTTACCTAGAGTCGGTGTATTATTACGTATCATTGGCATGATCCCAAAAGATCAAGTCTCGAAATATTGATTAGTTTAGTAGCCTTAGAAGTACTAGATAAATTCATAAGGTTTACATTACATCATAAAATGGAAGACTACAACAACATTGTTTCCATAGACAACATTGATATCCCATAGACTATCCCAGAAGGTCAGTCATAATATACTTCTTCACATCCTGGGAAAAATAAAACATAGAAAGGGGTGAGATCACATGCTCACTAAGGATAACAATTTAGCGGAAACTTTCATAAATAAGTATAAACATTTAAGGCAATGTATAGAACTAAAACAAAATCATTTTCAACATAAAATTCATCATAATATGAAAAATATAAATCAAAATAATTCCATTTACTTACTCACATGGATATTCTACTAGTTTAATTATCACATGCAATATCAATATCCACTTTCATAATGATGGAATGGATATTTCCATACTTTCATAACCACATAGTCAATGCCTTGTGCCAAAACTACAAATAAGATTTTTTTTCAAGGCCTTGTACCAAGACACTACATTGTCTCATGATACCTATCGACGAATCAGGGAGCTATAGTGGGCTCCACCCATCACTTACTAAGTCCAATTCATTCCTCAAATAAAAAGAATTAAACATAAGATAAACATTCGTATTAAGACTAGCATACGAAATGTAAATACTTTATCCATAAACCATGAATAGTGTAAAAATAACATATCCATAGTCAAACATATCATAAAACCTTCAATACAATATGGATGTTTTGTATCATAATAAATCAACTTCAAAAAAACTTAAAATCCATCAAAGGATGTTGACATAGATGAAATCAAAACCTTTTTAGAGAAATATCTCTTTTTATTTTGAAATCATTTAAAAGTCACGTAATTATAAAGGAGAACATTTATATTTTAAAATATTCTTATAATATTGTATGGGAAGCTTCTACATTGTTATAATGACATAATATAGACACACCCTCCGTATATGTTAAAAAAATATTCTTACCTCAATTTTGTCGAAAAGTTCATAAAGTACCTTGTTTGGAAAATGACTAAAAGATTCCCTTAAATCAATTTTATAAAAATTAAAACAAGGGTATAAATGAATTTAACCCACAGTATAGTAAATTGTAAAAAAATTGGAATAAATTTTTAAGAAACATGGATGTGGATGATAAAGAGGTCCTTGTAGATAATTACGTATAAACAACCTCAGATAATGAAGAGATTGAAAATTTAACCCTTACCTTATACTTTTCCTCGGTCGAGGGTACGTTAACCTCCTTAATAATAGTTAAGTAATTGTTATTAAATTATACAAGTATAATATACATAAATATGATATCATATATGATCTTCTAATATTTCTTTGTTAGTAATATTTTAGTATTATTGTCATTTCGGGTGTTAATTGATTCATTCTCCTTTATATGCTTGGTTACGTAAGCCATGTTTGTTATGAATGGGATATATTTGATTTATAAACATAATGATATTATTTATTTAAATAATATTTTTAACCATTAAATGAAAATTATTCTTGAATGGATATAATGGGGAATGAATCTCATCAAGTTTGTGGAGACGGTAATCCGTACGTACGCACGAGCGACAATATCACTCTTTTGATATTAAAATAATATATAATTGGATGGTATATCATATTTAAAGAATCAGTATCATGTTATATTTATTGTTTACATCAATTAAACACCATTATTATACCCATCCAAATAATTATGTATTAAATAACAACTACACCACGACGTGGAGACGGTAAGCCGTACGTAAGCACGTATGGTGAAATTTCATTCAAACGATGGATAGAATAATGAATTTGGTTGTACCATATTTTTAATAACATCAAATTATATATTAGATACCGGATTTATTATTTTAGAATGGAAACAACAAAGAAAAAGGAAGTGTAAGAAGAAAAGAACTTGAAAGAGGTGATGAAATATTTACCTCTTCTTCGGGTTCTTCCTTTTGATTTGATCAAAAGGGATCCATAGGTTGGCTTTATGACTAAAGTAAGGCCTCTAGGATGAAGGTAGGACAGTTGGGAGAGTATTTGGGTAGGTTTTGGCCGGGAAAAATGGCTTTTAAGGTGTGAAATATAGATAAGGTGGAGTTCCCTTTTATAAGAGGGGTGAGGGGCACCTTAGGAAAAGCTAGAAATATTATTTTATAATAAAACTATTTTCGGTTTCTAATGGCTCAAAAATGGATTCATTAAAGGTTAACGTGGGGATTGGTCTATAACCACTAAACCAATAGGTTTTAGATAGGTTTTGGTCACTATATTAACTTTATAGGTTAGATTTAACTATTAGTTAAATAGTTTGACATTTACCATGTCTCTTTGTATTTTTATATTATATGGTTAATAAAATTACTATATACTTCCAAGAGAACCCCAAGTGGTTCCTTAATAATACACCTATCAATATATAAGTCATTTGGATGATCCTTATACTTTTAGGAATAGAATATCAATTAATAATATAATATTTGTTTTAAAAACTCTTTTATGTCAATTTTGACACTATTTGGTATTTTGTTTTTGCTAAATTCATAACAGAATTATTACTTCGAAAAAAATTCATATAAAAAACTCTAACATGTCATATTAACCTATAAAATTATTGGAATTCATAAAAAGTCTCATATTACATTTATTTGTATTTTTATATTATCAATTATTTTAATATTTCATTAATTATATAATTATTGCATCATCATTGTGTCATAAATAAATTAACTTATTTAAAGTATAAAAAATATATATCAAATAAAATTATTTAGTAAATCATTTTATCTTTCTAAATAATATTTATAGTCGAATTTATCTTATGTGTAACCCTATATTACAAATGTTTTAATTATTAATCATTGATTTTAACTCTTTTAACTCTTCTTTAAATAAAATAATAATAAGTGTCCTAATCTAATACAAGTGGACCAAAGAGGTTAATTTTTTATTCCTATGGTTGTTTTTGGTCAAATTATAGTTATCCAATAGAATTATAAAATGTTTTAGGATAATATTAATATCATTTTTACCCTTAATTACCCTATTTACTTTTAACCGTGGTAAATAAAAGTAAAAAAGTTATTATTCACCAAAAAATATTTTTATCTTATTGAACCACATTTTACTTACTAATATCAACCATATCTCTAGGATTTTTAAAATTCCACTCACAGAAGTGATAAAATTAAGTTTTATGTTAATTTGCAATTTCTCCTAGGAGGTGGGTAAAAGACGGTGAAAAGTTCAATAAAATTTTTATATATCAAAAATTATTATAAACTGACTCTAAATAATTACATTGAACCTTTATAGTAATTGTGTATCTATTTTGACCTAAAATAAATTTAAATAAAGTAAATAATTATTTAAATAAAAATTTGGTTTTAAACTATAACTCATTGTTTTTCACTATTCATCAAAATTTGAATGTTTTCAGAAAAATACCAAAATTTCACCCTAAGATAATATTGGTATTCTGAATCCAAAAATTAATTCCATTTTTAAAGAAGAAATTTATAAAATTTCAAAAGGTTGGTATTACAATTCATAACGGCTAGTTTGATTGGTTGTGGTGTGTTAGTACTCGAAGTTTCGTAGAACACACGCTATTGTATTATTCAAATAGAAGTGAACTGTGGAAGCTTGGGGTGTTACATTGGTGGATAGGACTTATGGATGAAATCTTCCCGTAAGGTCTTCCTCATGTATGGACATGAGGGGATCCCAACTCACTGGTGGGTTGAGGCATATGTTGAGGCCTGCACCTATGCGCTAGTGCACAGGCGCGATAACGCGAAGGGCATTGGAATATGTCTAAACAAATTGAGATGAAAATTGTTAATCACATGCCTGAAATTTGGAACGTGGTGAGGGTAGCATGATGATGGAGGATAATTGTTGACCATGTTTGAAACACAGAATCCATATCACGTTATCCTGAAATGGGGACAAACAAATGAGGGTCGACTGGTGACCATGTTTGAAACACAGGACCTGACTCAAAGTGTCGTCCAAAGCCTTTCAGGGCATTGGCCCATAATGGTAGGTGAGCCGAGGCAGCATGGGACCAGGCCATTAGTTGGTCCATCCATACCTAAAATAGGATGAAGATCCAAATGAAGGACATGCAAATCATAAGGTGGAGTGATGGAATGATCAAACGGTTTCCAACGCTCTTGAAATTATGCCACTATAATTATATCTTGAGGTATCTTATTCTTCTCACATAAGAAATCTCTTATTTGGAATAAGATTCATCCTATTATTGAATGATAGGGCATTCTATAGTTTAAAGTCATGTAGTGAGAATTGTTGTCATCTTATTCTTGGCGCATAAGGAGTATCTTATTTAGAGAAAGAGGAATCCTATGATTGTCACATAGGGTGTACTACAGTATAAATTAAAATAGATAGGAATATTGGAATATTATTCCTCCTGCATAAGGCATCTATTGTTTGGAACAAGATTCATCCTATATTATTCATATAGGGTATACTACAGTTTATAGTTATATAGATGGGACTATTGGTATCGTATTCTTGGTACATAAGTCATATCTTGTTTGGAGCAAGAAGCATCCTATATTTGTCATATAGGGTATACTATAGTTTATAGTCATATAGATAGGACTATTGTAATCTTATGCTTGGCACATAAGGAATCTCTTATTTGGAGCAAGAGGTGTCCTATTAATAAATTATAAGGAAAGCTATAGTTTAAATTCATGTAGTGAGGACTGTTGGCGTCTTATTCTTGGGGTATAGAGAATCTCTTGTTCGGAGCAATGGGCCTCCTATGATTGTCACATAGGGTGTACTATAGTTTAAATTCATATATAGAGGACTATTGGCATCTTATGTTTAGCACAAAAGGAATATCTTATTTGGAACAAGAGGCATCCTATATTTGTCATATAGGGTATACTATAGTTTATAGTCATATAGATAGGACTATTGGAATCTTATTCTTGACACATAAGGCATCTCTTGTTTGGAGCAAGAGGCATCCTATATTTTTCTTTTAGTGTATACTACAGTTTATAGTCATATAGAAAGGACTATTGGAATATTATTCTTGGCACATAAGGCATTTCTTTTTTAGAGGATGGGGAATCTTATTATTAAATGATAAGGCACTCTATAATTTAATGTCATATAGTGAGGACTGTTGGAATCTTATGCTTGGCGCATAAGGAATATCTTGTTTGGAGAAAGAGGAATCTTATATTTGTAACATAGGGTGAACTACAATTTATAGTCATATAGATAGGACTATTAGGCATAAGGCGCCTAGTAATGGATGGTGTTGGAGATTACACTAGAGCATCCCTTTTTGGTTCAACCTGGTATAGATGTTAGGTGATTAGGTTTGGTGGAGTTCCTTGAGGAATGGTTCGACTCAAGGTACTCGAGGAATTGATGATGAGAATATCAACTCACAACATGGGAAAGATACCAAGAAGAATATTTCGACTAAAGGTGTTTTATGGAGTGCTGAGGAGTATCTCCAATCATGGTATTCCATAGGTGGATAGAAGTTGCGCATAAGGGAGGAATGGAAAATGTCGACGTCCTTGCCAAAAAAGTTCATGGTGCAACACTCCATTTTTTGTGGGGGTCAGTGATGGAAGTGAAGGGCCCAGCCCGAAGGGCCATGACTGCATCCCAGCACTGAGCCCAAGTGAGGGTGTAGGGTTTAAGCCCCTACGGTATGGACCAGTGGGTGCAAAGGTAGGAGCTTCGTGAAGGGTAGGGCTTCGTGATGTAGCTTCACGGTGGAAAGGTGCTCTTAAAACTTGGGGTCCGGTGAAGAAGCCTTGAGAAATAAAGACGAGCACGGAGCATGGCCCCATAGAGAACATGCTCTTTTTGAGCATATGGGATTTGCAGATCGAAGGGTCTCATGGATAAAAGGAGATTTTTAGAGCCTCGAGAAACCCGAATGAGCTCCCTCCTTCGTAAAGGGCGGATCCCTTTGCAAAGGGCATTAGTTCACGGTGCTTGGGAGCTTTACAAAATGTCAGATCAGCAGCCCAAGGGGAATCGAACCTTGCTTATGAAGGGGGTGAGCCGTATATTTATATTTGATGGAGGTTTTTGGAGCATTCCATGAATAACAAATGTGCGCCACGAAGGGAAAATGATACCATGAAGTAAATCACACTCCACAACTGGAGGCAGTTCCTTCAAGTTCATCAAAACCATGGAGTCGACCATCACAACACTCGCAGAGACTCCGGTCAAGTTCCCTAAAGTTTCTCATAGTCTTAGAGGCTACTATCATGACCTTCACGGCACATGCAGAGGCTCTGGTCAAGGTCCCTCTACTCTGTGATCATAGAGGGAGCTTCTTGAATGGGATCTGTGAACCATTTTTCCTTCCCAACTTCGAATATCCATAACTCCTAATCTGTAACACCGTTTGGGCTCTACGACCAGAAAAATCGAAGCATGAAAAAAGAGATATGATATTGGATAACGTATGGAAGCATTTGGAATATCTTGTGCATTTATTTTTTGGTGCCAGGGGTCCAACGAGTATGAGGAGGGAGAAGCTGACCACGTTCTGAGGAAACAACTGAGGAAAACACCTACCTTGGGGTCTATTGTATCTCGATTTCCTTGAAGAAATAAATAACTAAATCTCTAAGCTCACATGAGAATGCTTGGTGGGGGAAACAAGAGATAATAAAAGATTATTCACATGTACTAGAGTGCTAAACAAAATAAGGTGTGAGAGGATCAAAATGGGACGTCGATCACCATTGGGATCATCCTAAAAGTGTTAGGGGTCACAACAGAAGAACATGTATCCATGGGAAGCCGGATTTCTTCTACCAATGTGTGCTCTAGTCTGTGAGTGGGATAATGTTATGGGAATTAGAATCAATCTGAATAGAGGGGAGTGGAATGTGTGAATCATGATATCCAAAATTTGGAACACTATAGTTATGGAATGACAATGATGGATAACTATTTGTCAGGTTTGAAACAAAATACCCTTATTGTGTTATCCTAAAATGGGGATAACAAATAAGGGCCGACCACTGACCATGATTGAAATATGGGGCCTAACTCGAGATGTCATCCATTAGTCTTCCAGAACGTTGGCCCATGGTAGTAGGCGATCCACATGCTGAGCATCCGTGCTTTTAGGGGGTTCCTTTAGATGTGAAAGAAGACGAGGGTCCAAATAAAGGGTACACAAAGTGTGGGGGTGGAGTGATGGGTTGTTCGAATAGATTCCAACACTCTTGAGATTTTGAAACCGTGGTGGAAACAAATTAGGTGGGTGTATCAGTCTAATCAGGGATCATACCTATTTCTAGATAGGAACTCTCTTGTGAGGACCTGGAATGCCTTGTAGTTTTACATCATATAGATTTAGATGATGAATGGAATAGTTTAATTTCATATGACCAGGATGTTGTTCATAGTTTTAATTTCATACTGCCTGGATCGAGGATAACTATTTAAAGTCGTGTTCCCTGGACTGTAGGCTCCTAGTTTATGTTCATAGAGACTGGACTATAATCAGGGTTGAGGGGACATAAGGTTTAAAGACCTCGGGGTTGGGCCTGAGGTGAAATGATGGGTGTCTCTACATATCCTGTAAGTATGAGAATCAATCCAAACATAGTTCTTTAACATATCATGATTTAAAACCACTGATGGAAAGGGAATTCCACACTGGTGTGGAAGAAAACTCATCCCATAATTATCACGAGGCATCCTAAAATGGTTCAAAGTAGAGTTGCAGTTTATGGTCAGGCGTTGAGGACATGGTTACCCAGAATGGAAATGTGGGGTGCGGTGCATATCCTGACGTGAATAAAGAAATAAACAGTCTAGACCACACCACGCAATCTTTGGGGAAATCATATTTTAGAGGAACGTAGATGGAGAATTTGGGCCGGGCCTAGTACAACGTTTCCAGGAGTTTCTATGTGCACCATTAGGATGGGAATAAAGCCATATGTAGTTCTGAAAGTGCATTTTAACGTTATACAGGATGACTACAAGGTATTTTTCCGTCCTTCGGCTCAGACAGATCACACATTTTAACATCATGCATTAAAAACATCACATTTTATGGTCATGTAGAACCATAATAAAATTTAATGTCATGTTGAACGATAATACATTTTAACGTCATATGGTACAAAGATGACTGGTTTAACATTATGCAGGATGATAATGAAAAGTTTAATGTCATGAAGAATAAGGATATCTCATTTAAAGTCATGAAGGATGATAATATAGTTTAATGTCATGTGGGACGTTGATGAGCAGTTTAATGTCATGCAGGATAATAATGAGAGGTTTAACATTATGAAGGACGAAGATGAGCAGTTAAAAGTCAGGTAGGACGATGATCTAGTTTACCATCGTGTGGAATAAAGATGTGTAGTTTGAAGTCATGTAGGATGATAATGAGTTGTTTAACAACACGATAGATGATAATGAGCAGTTTAATGTCAAGACGGATGAAGATGATCTTTTAAATTCATGCAGGATGATAATGTAGTTTAACATCATACAGGATGAATATGAGCAGTTTAAAGACATGAAAGATGATATTAAGTATTTAAACATCATGACAGCTGAATATGAGCAGTTTAAAATCATACATAAAGATAATGAGTAGTTTAACTTCATGAGGATGAAGATGAGTAGTTTAAATTCATACAAGATGATAATTAGTAGTTTAACATCATGACGTATTATAATACATTTTAACATCATGCGGGATGAAGATTCTTGTTACAATAAACCATATCAGTACACATCCTACCATTACTACTAATCCCAAGTGAGTCATGATCAGTGTGGGAAACACGGAGAAATGATGGGATTTTCCTAAAAATGGAAGCACACAAAAATAGGAATGGTGATGTCAGATCGAGTTTATTCCAGCGGTAATGACCTGCTCACTCAATGTACAAAGTTGAACAGAAGGGTAACACCAAGGGTGTTGGTGTCCAACCTAATCATTTAGAGGTAAAAAAGGGTGAATCATGGTGTCCGATATCAAGATCATAATCATGGTGGTGTAACGACGGAGGATAACTATCGACCACATTTGAAAAACATCAACCATATCATGTTTTCTGGAATGAGGACAGACAAATGAGGGTCAACCACTGACCATGTTCCAAACATGGGACCTATTACAAAATTTCATCCAATTTATTCCAGGGCATTGGCCCAAGATGGTAGGTGAGACAATGTGGCATGAGACTCAGCATTTAGGGGGTCCCTTCAGAAGTGAAGGAAGGGGAAGATCCATGTAAAGGGATGCTATGAAGCGTAGAGATGTTAATGGGATTATGTCGATTGAGAGTCCAACACTATGGGTTCTACACCACAGTGCATCAGAGCATGAAAGAGGGAAGACGCAGTTGGACTCAGAGTAACAAACCCTGGTGTTTAAAATACTTTAAGGTCATAATGATTGGACCAAATGTTTATAGTTTAAGTTCACAGAGTTCATACCTGGCATATAGTTTAACATCGTGTAGCAAGGACAAGTAATGGATGATGTTTAAGGTTGTATAGGTTTTACCATGGTTGTTGTAGTTTGAGGTCATGTAGAATTGACCAAAATGTTGTACAATTTAACGTCATGCGACAAAGACAATAGTTGTTATGTAGTTTAACGTCATGCAACTAAGAGGTAGAACCGCACTGATTGTTTCGATAGAGAGATGGTCATATCTACCCCACACTGGTGGTTTGGTATTAGGGGGAATTCATATGATGGGATTAACCTAAAATGAACCCAGTTTATGCATGGATGTTCTCCATGAATAAGCTGGGAAATACCATGGTCAAAATTCTAGAAGATGGTGTCGGGGCCGCTGGGAGGACCTCTGCGGTCGATGAAATGTTGTATTTGTGAGGAAACAGAGTGTCATAAGGGTGGAAAGGATGATAGAATTCCCACAGTTTGGTGGGGCGAAGGATCTTGTAAGGCATAGAATCCTGGATCGTCAGTACGATAGGGCGATCAATCCTGGAATTCCTGGAAGACTGGAATGTTGGTATGACAGGGCGACGGAGCGCTGAAGGCATAGAATCCTGGATCGTCGGTACGATGGGGTGAAGGATCCCATAAGGCATGGAAGCCTGGACCATCAGTACGACGATGGTGATAGAGCCCAAAAGGTGTGTAAGCCTGGAGTGTATGTACAAAAGGGGTAATGGAGCCTGGAAGGCATGGAAGCTTGGAGCATCGGTATGATGGGGGCGATGGAGCCCAAAAGGCATGGAATCTTGGAGGGTTGGTATGATCGGGAGATGGACCCCAGAAGGCATGGAATCCTGGAGCATTGGTATTATGGAACGATGGAGCCCGGAAGGAATGGAATCCTGGAGTGTCGTTATGACGGGGAAATGGATCCCGGAAGGTGTTAAAGCATGAAACGTCGGTATGAAAGGGTGATAGAGCCCAAAAGGCATGGAATCCTCGATCATTGGTATGATGGGGCAATGGATCCCAGAAGGTGTGAAATCCTGGAGCATCAGTATGATGGGGAGATGGAGCCCAGAAGGCATAGATGCCAGGAGCATCGGTACGACGGGACGATGGAGCCCAAAAGGCGTGGAAGCCTGGAGTGTCATTATGATGGGGGTGATGGATCCCATAAGGTATGGAATCCTGTATCATCGGTATAATTGGGGAGATGCACCCCCAAAGGTATGGAACCCTAGAGCGTCGGTATGATGGGGTGATGGTTCTTGGAAGGCGGGGAAGCTTGGAACATTAGTATGATGGGGGCGATGGATCCCTGAAGGCGTGGAATCCTGGAACATAGGTATAATGGGTGATATGGAGTCTGAAAGGCCTGGAAGCCTAAAATATCTGTATGATGGGGCGATGGAGCCTGGAAGGCATGGACACCTGGAATATCTATACGATGGGGTGATGGTGTGTGAAAGTTGTGGAAGCCTGAATCATCTGTACTATAGGGCGATGGAGCCCAGAAGGCATGAAATCCTGGAACATCAGTACAGCGGGGCGATAGAGCCCGAAATACATGGAAAGGTGCTCATGAATCATGGGGTCTCTTGAAGAATCCTCGTGAAGTAAATGTGCTCCTGGAGCATGGCCTCGCGGATCACAGGCTCTCGCAGAGAAAAGAGTCTTCCTAGAGCCTAGAGTCTCATGGAGAAATCGAGCTTCCTGAAGCCTCAAGCAACCCAAAGAAGCTCTATCCTTCGCAGAGGGTGGATCCCTTTGTGAAGGGAATTACTTGGCAGTTCCTGGGAGCTCTACGAAATGGGAGATCAGCTGCCCAAGGGGCGGAGTAATAATGCTTATGATGGGGGGTGAGCCGGCTGTTTATAGGTGATGGAGGTTGGCGGAGCACGCTGTGAAGAACAAATGTGCACCGTGAAGAGAAAATGACAATACAAAGGAAATCTCCCTTCACAACTGGAGGCAGTAACATCATGTTCGTCGAAACCACGAATTCGACTGTCATGGACTTCGCAGCACTCGTGGAGGCTCTCGTCAATTTCCCTCAAGTTTCTCTCAGTCATGGTGGCTATCGTCACAGCCTTCACGATGCTTGGGGAGGCTCCAATCAAGTTCTCTATACTCTACGCTCGTTATGGAAACTTCGTGAATAGGCTCTACGAACTAGTTTTCCTGCCCAACTCTGAATGTCCACAACTCCTAATTTGTAACTTCGGCTATGATCTATGGCCAATCAAGTTGAATCTTGCAGAATGGGATATGTTCTTTGATCATGTATGGAAGCATTTGGAGTATCTCATGGACTCGTTTTTCGGTGCCAACACTCATTTAATTTGAATTTAAATAATTACTAAAAACATTTTCTATAATAAATAAAAATCATAATAAAATATTCTAAATGTATCATATTTCAATATAAAATAATTATAAAATCCAATATTATTTCTTGTTTGATCACTAACACCCACCATTAAAACATATCCCCCACATCACCACTGAATCTCCCTTTTAACATTAGGTCATGTGAAGTTACATGGATTATACATCATCCGGATTTAAGAATGAATATGTGTTACATGTCATTTAATATTTTCAGTACTTAATAATGTGTGAATTAATTTAATTTTAACAAAACAAAAAAATTAGGAAGATAAAATATTATGGTTTTAAAGTTATCCATAATTGGTTGATGTTTAACTATACACTACGTGTCTCTATTTTTTCTAATGAATAATATCAATGGAATAGTCTCAAACATTGGGACAAGAGGGCTCTTAGACAAGGCCAGAGTGTGGCTTACCAAATTAAAATAATCAAGGAACACCCAACATCAAGGATCATGAATTGTATGAAATGCAAAAAAAATATTTTTTATATTATGTTTTTTAATCCAATCAATAGTGAATGAGATTTCATAATATGGATCCATGAACCCCATTTTGAAAAATATAGCCCATAATATACAATATAATGTTTATATTCATTTATTAATATAATTAAAATATAAATGGGATTCATTGGTAATTTAGATGGATTTTATTGGTATGGATATTGCATCCATAGAATGATAATCACCCAGTGTATGAAGATCATGAACAAAAAAATTATGCCAAAATTACTAATTTTAAATTATTTCTCTCACCCCCTAAAATGAACAAAAAAAATCTATTATAGATGGAACCAAATTATATAATCACAATAGTTTTCAATAAATAAAAATGCATAATTAAACAAGAGTGATAAACATCCTAAATTCTGACAAAAATACTATTGCCCAAAGTCCTAAATAATTTTCAATCAATTACCATATGTTTCACAAAATGATCTAAAGAACTCTAGGTCTATTAATACCATAACATCATTCAATTATGAAAAACATAGATGATAAAATACTACATTTTAATCTTATATGGATGTGGAGGGGAATCCCCACTTTCATGAGTGAATACCACCATGATTCATTTGAATTAACATTAGAATAATCAATTGTAGTATATTTAGTATGAAAAAGAAAGTTAGTACATTAAAGAGGTAAAATAATGTAAGCATGCGATTAGTTTAGGCATGAATAAATTCTTGGAAACACATTGAATCTAGAATAATGATGTAAAATATGAGGACACGGAAGGGTAGTCATATAGGATCTCTAATAAAATGAGAATATATTAAAATAAAGGGATAAGAAATTGCGATTAAATAAAGGCTTGATTGGAAAATTGAAAAGCCACCCCAATAAGAAAATTCATTGGAAACCCACAAGGTTCCTAGTCTGGTACCATCTAGTACCTGATGAAACTGCCATGATACCGAAACCAATTCTATAGAATCTAGGTACCTAGTGTCACCTCTAGGTGACACACCTTAATATCAACCCAGAACCTCTAAAAACCCTTTATAACCTTGAATATTATCTAAATATTGATATTAATTCATACATAAACACCATAAACTAGATACAAATTCTAAAAAAACTAAAATAAGAAAAAAAATGAACCCAGACACATTCCTTTCAGAACCTATCCCCAATGAACTTATATTATAATAGTTTTTAATGAATAAAATATAAGTTTTTATCTTATTAACCATAAATAACATTTAATAACATTAACATCAATATTTCTTCGATGATCCATATCTCAACAAGGGGATAACCTAATTTTAGTGGATTTGTTCACTATGTTCATATCTTATAATAAATATTTAGATAATTCCTAAAAATAATCCTACTATGATCCCAAAATATTAGTTTGAGAATCTCAATTTTAAACAAATAGTAAATCTCTACTCCTATGTGGTATTTTCTTAAATATATCTTTAGTTCCATAAACTTTTCACACAAGTAACATTTTCATTTCCAATCCTGATGAATATATTTCATATGTATTTGATTAGATTATTAGTTACACTAATCACTTATATAACTATATATGAAGGGAATGAAAAAATCAAACTTTGATTGACCCATCAACAACCACCGAGGTATACTATTCTCATCATTTTTTTCTACCCGGTTTTTTACTCCTAGATCCACTTAGGAGAAAAGGATCGTACTCACTAATTATCATGAAGAATTTTGTCTAATACAATTCTTAAATTCTATCAATCCTTTTATACTAGAAAGTATTATAATACTACTCACACATGATATATTATTTTAATCCACTTATCGAAATATGGATCCATCGTAGTATTATCCATAGTGGATAAATTTTTTACTTTTAATTTTTTTGAATATTTATTATAATATTTATTAATGTGGTTTATTTTTTGGTTTTTCTTGTAGGACTCAACGGGCCTTGAATATATATATATATATATAATTTATTAAATTAATTAATTTTTTTCATATATGCACATAGTAAAGTTAAATAGTTTTTATCATCTAAATGGAGACCAATACAGATATTTTGACATTGAAATTTGTTTTACAATGGTGCCTCTGGATAATGTGTTATCAAATATTTATTTTTCGGTCTTTGAACTCTGGCATGGACCTTTCAGGTTTTTGAATAAATTTATTAGCAAACCGAAATTGACAATATAAATTTTTCCCTTATTCAATTTTTGGAATATTATTCACAAATTCATGGAATAAATATGTGATTTAATATATGGTTGGATGGTTTTTCATTAATACATTCAATGGATAGATCGAGAGAAGATCATTGAAGTCTTTAAAAATCACTAATGACAATGGAATCTACTTTATTTTCTCATCCTTTATGAAAATATAATATCTTCTTGTTCATGATATATCCAGGCCATTTCAATCATATAAAGATAATTAGTTTTATAAATTATTATATTAGATTTGGTATTATACATTAATTACTAAATTCCATGTTCAATCTCTTAACCTCTCCTTATTTCACTTATACAATGACGAATGATCATAGAATTACATCTCAATGGAAAAAGGATTGACATCTATAGTTGTAGATTGTGTAACTATCAATGATGAGTGAGGGAGGCACTAGTTATGTAATCATTGGTGTGGCATGGTGGCATCTGTAGTATGATGGAGAAAACCAGGTGGTTTCATATACATGGGATCTATGGGGGAATGATGTTTAATAAGTGTGGTGGTATCCAAGGAAATTTATAAATGTAGAATTATTAATGAAAATATGTGAGAATAATGACAAAGTTCATGGTGGTCACCACTATTAGGATAACAATAAAAAATCATATCTAGTGAAAATAACATAATCACATAATATGTAATCCCAATGAATAAACATGTCTATATTTAGTCTAGATCATGTGTTTTATGGAGCCTTTAAATAAAACATGATTATTAACCTCTTATCACACTTACTTTCACAAATTATATTATTAGATATGGTATCTAAAGAGGGAGAATGATTACATAACATTTAGTTTTGAAGAAAACTCGATATATAGAAAATACACACAACCCATTTTGTATTAAGTACACACCTGACTACCCACCTAGGCACAAATATCATGTGGGTCATATTATAAGACATGTGTTTTAGAAACATGACTCTATGTATCTATGATACATGTACCATCAGATCGAGATTCCAATGTGTCATGCCTCCAATAGATCATACATTATATGTTTAACCCTGATAAGATAATAATGAAATTATATTCATGTATTCTATTTGGTTATTACACACCATGTCTACCAGAAGAATATTCCAAGTACTTTTACATCACTTTTTTTCATATTTTCCAAACCATGTTTTATAATTGGATACAAAATGTTTTAGTATAATATTTATTCTTTATCATACGTGATGGTGTGACCTAATTTTCAGTCAAATATCTTTATAAGAAATTTGATATATATTGGATCTTAGCTAAGTATAATTGACAACGTTGTTTAGGATGGATGATTCGAGTGAGCTTGGGGATGGTCCTCCCTTTGAGGCATCTCGATGATAGGTTATGTACCCCCTTCATGAATTAAAGAGATAATACTCCCATTTGTTTCTATTACTCATATTATCAACATTAGGCATGAGTTTGGTACTCACATAGCACTAAAAAGTATGAGTATTTATATTATAGAAAAAGTTGTTACTCCCCATAATCTAGGAACATTTTCTCTATCCATGGAGTATGAATTCCATTGATTGGTACATTCTCTATAATAGGTTTCAGTCTTCCATAGGAGACAATATTCTGTAAACTGACATATACTGAGTAACAAGGTGTCGATATCCCACTACTATCCTATATTGGTTTGAAGGATGTTAATGGTCCATGTAATTCATATATTTTAGATTTGGTGTATTATGTGTGTTATGTGGTTTTCTTAAGTATGTGACCTTTTTAGAGTTGATCTGTGAATGCTGGGATTTCACTATTGTCCTTTTTCCCCATACTTCAACAATGTCTCGGTTTTTGCTCTATTTTTAACTAACATGTTGATTCATCCTTAAATATTTTTTGGATTGTTATTCTAAATTTTTTTATATATACCCCTTCATAGGAATTTATTCCCATGAATTATGTGTCTAGGTAGATGATACAGATTTTATAAGTGAATTTAGTGAATGTAGATATAATATATTAAAATCTATATGTTTTCTAATACTGAATGTTTCACTCAGTGGTTTTGATGGGAGCTGGTGTAATATAGTGTTTTAACTTTTAAGTTTCTCATTGTATATATTTATTATAGAATGTTGGGACCATATATTTTCCTTTAATTTTAGGTGGTACATGCATATTACTAGTTAGGATATTTAACATTGGTCACATTCATTTTATATTCGATTTTGCTATTATGTTTGATTCTAAATTTATATAATCTATAAGTGAGATATGTGTTTATGTACATATTTATTAAGATATCGAGTCACATATGTTATTATACCCTCTTGATTCTAGTTATGATCCCTTAATATATTTGAGGTGGTCTTATGGTTTCACACATATAATATATATTATCCTAGACATGGTCCAATTGTGCCTAGTTTTAACAACCCAAAATATTTATCAATGGAAATTCCATTATTTTAATTATTTCATATAGTATAAACCACATAAAATCACATTATAAAAATAATTAAAACATTATAAATGAATAATGAATGAAATAAGTGGTATTTCTAGAATTTCAAGAATTTATACTGATGAAATAGTAAAATGACCATTGGAATAGTAAAATGGACCTTATGAATACTAAACCGGCCATTAAAATAGTTACATCACCCATAAAAGTATAAATAAATTCTAGGAATCTTATAAATGAAAATATGATATAATTATATCATAGTATAAGTAAATAAATGTTTTCAAAGTTATTAATTAAGTGTTTATATTATTATTACACATAAGTATTTATTTTAAATTTTATAAATAATATAATGTATTAAAAGAAAAATTATTTCTCTAAAATGTATTCATAAATTAATATTATTATATATTATTATTAAAATATAATTTTATGAGACCATAATTAATTTTTTAAATCATTAAAAAGCGGTTATAATTTTAAAATTTGTATTTTCCAAGTAAATGAATTTTTTATTTTAAATTTAATTTTCTCATATATAGAAAATTATTTCCAAAAAATGTCCTTCATATTGGAATCCTACACATTGAAAAATGGTTATGGTGAATTTTTGGTATTTTTCTGAAATACTTTAGTTTTTTCTAAATAGTAAAATACTGTAATTTACGGTATATTTACAGTATAAGTTAAATTCACTATTTTCCATGGGTCAGTACTAATTTAAGAATAATATTCTAAAATAATCCTTCCCTATTTACTATTTCTAGTCATTTAATCTTCACTATTTCCTATCATAAAAAAATAGTAAACTAATGAATAAAATAATGAGAAAACACTCATCTCCTCCACAATAAATTCAACCCATAACCACCTCTTCTCCTTACACTGCTAAAGATTTTATATTTGTCCAAATTCTACCCATTAATCTTTCAAAACCTCTACCCCATGTCCAGGAGATCTTGGACTCATCAAATTACCAAAACCTTTTCCCTGAGGAGGTTCTCAAGGAGGAGAAATTCAAGAGTTAAATTCCCCATTCATTTTCTTTTATTTTATTTTCAACTTCCTTTATTTTATTATTCTATCCTCACCTCCCATTATGAAAATGGTCTGATAACTCAAGTAAATTATAAATACTATAATTTTATTATGCTAATGGAATAATCCATCATTAAATCCCATTCTCATCTCCCTTGTATTCTAGAAATGAAAACGTTGTCCGTGACATGTTAATTTATCTCCTTCAGGGATGAAAAATTTTCATTTTATAATAATGCTTTGAAAGAGGATCATAAAACCATTTTTATGGTTAAAAAATATAATATATTTATTAAAGACTATTTAATTTTCTAGAATCATTATTTATATATATGATTTTAAATTATAAAACAGTATGAGTTTGTTGTACTCACAAATTGCCAAAATTAACTATAATGATTATCATTAATTTTTATCTAACTATTAATCCTCATACAATATAACCAAATGATATATAATAACATCTAAACATATGTAACATCATTAATAAAAAATAATTTCAATTCTGTATAATTACTCACAATTTACATGAACTTTTCTACATGTATACAAATAAACCGATCACGAAAACTAAGGAAACCAATGCTCCCAAACGATGAAATTGAATCTCATAACCTCTAAAAAGTTACATAAATGAACATAATAAAATTATAATAAATAAAATACATGCATAAAATGTTATGAATTAATTAATTAATGGATTTAATTTGATTTCCAAAACATTCAGATTAAGTGCAGAACTATTTCGGAAGTAATGTAAGGGATTTTACCTAAACCCCCATTTTTCTTTCAAATTAATCTCACTCTCAATTTACCAAAATTTAATGAATATTTTTTATATAATTCTTCAAAAATATTTTTATATGTTCCAAAATCATGTATCCATATCATATCTTCCCTCTTTTATAGGAAAATAAATGTTTTAAAAATATTCCCTTCTCAATTCTTCCTGATAAGAAATCCTTATTCAGGGTAACTTCCTGATTTCTTAACTATTTCCAAGTACACTCCATAATCTATTTTAATCTACCATTATTTCTATAAAATCACTCATTTTATCATTAAAAACTATCTTGGTTCAATTTTGGTCTTATGGATACAAATATGCCTTTTCCTCTTTAAATTCTACTTAACATTTTCCTTAAACCGTGCAAAAATGTTTCATTTATAAAGTTTCTTAAACACTAATTTTATAAGTTTTCCATTTATAATTGAAAAATATTATCATGATCCATTCTTATTTTCCCTTATTAATGTTTTTGTATGTTTTTAATCCATTATTTCATGGACACATTTTTGATATGCTAATCAGTTATATGTTCTAACATAATTATGATATCAATTTCATTCCATGTGTAACCCTTATGTTTACTCTTTGTGTGGAAAAAATATTCAGGAACATGTTATGATGTGTGAACCCAGATTGAATCCTAATGAATTGGGTAATGTTTAGCCTCATGAGATGTCATTTTGGGACATGGATTGAACCTAATTCATTTTGGGACTTTGTCCACCTTGTTATAATGTCTTAGAGGTTATCCTTGACTCATGTTTATAGAAGGTTGTATATTGTTTCCATGTTTCTATGAAGACATGATTATATTTTCCCATGTTATACATTTTATTTCTCTTTTTTTTATACATGTTCCATTACTTTTATGCCATAATGTTATGCTAACTAAACCATTTACTATGTTTTATTCATATACCTATTTCCTTATCAGGATTTTTACATCAACCCTTTTTTTAGGTATTCCTTAGGATATCCTATGCAGATGTATGATCTCATTTTAAATAGGATATCATTATTGAGATTTAATATAAGAATATCTTAGTTTGGTTTTGTGTTTTCAAATTATGTACCTAATCTTCTAAATACACTATAATGTATGATCCTTTGCTTTTAATTATATGGTAAATTATTCTTAAAGTCATTTACTGATATGTGTAAATAGATAGGGTTTATATAGTTGGTATTGGAGTAGGTTCTTGCTATTTTTGGGTTTAGGATTAGAACACTCTAGTGAGACCCTTAGGGATAACACTGTGTAGCCAAAAAATCATTAATTTTTTGTTAGTATAGATTAAGTGGTTTATCAATAAAATATATCCATGTCTCGATACAACAAGTTGACATGGTTCAGGAATAGATTCACCTATGAGTAACAATGCTGACATGGTTATATATACATTACTAGGGTTAACTTGGTACATGAAAATGGGAGTTGCTATGATCCTGTTTTTACACTCCCCGGGGATATGCTTTGGTAATTTCATAAGCACATTACAAATCATTATTAAGGGAACAAATAAATACAATAAGAATATATGTTATGAAACAGATCATGGATAATCTTGAATTAAACCTAGGTAATCACAATTTATGGTATATTTTCCCTTTACAAGTTTAACCTTTTATGTTTAAAGTTTCATTTTTATGATTATTAGATAAGTATTTCAGCCCCCCTAATTTTACTTTATTTTCTTTTTTAATGGATTGGAATAGAATAACTCGGTCCAACAATCAATATGATTGGAAATGTGACTTTTTCCCTAATCATATACCAAATATGATGGTTATGGGTGCACAAAACGTTATTACAACATTTTCTAAGCCGGATCAAGTTATGAATAATAACTTTAATCTTGTTGAATACCCTGATTCTCCAAATAAAGATCATGTTGCAACTGAATCCATAATGCAGAAAAGGCCTCCCATGTTTAGTAGATCTTCTGATCGCCTCCTTATAGAACAATGGATTGACATTATAGAGAAGATATTTTATGATCTCTGGTGATTATAAGAATAGAAAGTTGTGTTATCAGTTTATTATTTTGATGGAAAAGAAGATATGTGGTAGACACTGATCCAGAACATGATGTCTACGGAAGAAATTGAGTCCATGGAATGGGATGATTTCAAGAAAATATTTTTCAATAAATATTTTCCTCGTACCCTCCATATCAAGATAGAAAGGGAATTTCTTAGACAAAAAAAGGAATTTTATTCTATCGAGGTGTATGAAGAAAACATCACAAGGATTGGAAGATATGCCTCTAGATTTTTCATAAACACCCAAATAAATATGGATTTCATCTTTAGTGGGCTAATGCCAATTATAAGAAAAGAGTTATAAATTTCATACTTTGACAGTTATTAGTATATTTTCAGTTGTTCCCTCAAGGATGAAATAGATATCGGAGACTCTTATTTGTCTCATGGGATCGGTGAAAAATAGATAAAAATGAAGTTTAATATGGCTGATAAATTCCATGATGGGAAGAAGACCCCATATCTCGTGTGTCAAAAGTGTTTGGAAAAGCATCCTGGAAACTACTTAGAGGGAACCAAGAGATGCTTCAAATGTGTAAGACAATGTAATATGGATTATAAATGATGAAGACATATGAAGAATTACAATAATGAGGAATAAGAAATAAAGGTTTATATCAACACTCAGCATGTATTGTAGTGTTTCAACTATAAGGAAAATGGGAATTATGAAAACCATTTCCCTAATCCAATGCTTGTTGTAGGAAATAAACAATAATAATCTCTAAGGAAGAAAGGAAGGTCATATTCTATCACTATTGTAGAAGTGGGAATAAGAAATTATGTGGTGAAAGGTACGATGGTTATTCATTCAGGAATAGTTAATAAACTATTTTATTTCGGTTCTATGAACTATTCCATATCTTTCAAGTTTAGTAGAGCTATTAAATCACCACCTCAAAATTTTGAGTTTGAGTTTTCTATTAGTATAGAAAATGGGGATATTATTGCATTTAATGTTTATAAATCCTCCCTAGTTAATAGTTGTGGACTGAACCTCGCAAATAATTTTATCATATTCTCTTTTCTAGAGTTTGATTCTATATTGGGAAAATATTGTTTGTCTTTATGTAAATCCAACATCAACATTAGGGAATGTGATATCACTCTACACATAAAAAAGAATCCTCCAATTTTGTAAAAGTGTGAGGAGGAAGATGAATATCCTTCAGAATCATTATCTCAATTGGGGAAATTTTATCCTTATGAATAATCATATATTAGTCAAATTCTTAAAAAAATGGAGAGAATCATGCTTGAAGACATTATCATCATGAGGGATTACACTTATGTATTCCCTGAATAATTTCATGGTCTTCCTCATGATTAGTAGGTTGAGTTCTCATTTGAACTTATTCTTGGATCTCTACCAATATAAAAGAAAACATATATAATAGATATTGTTGAGACAGATGAACTAAAGAACCAATTACAAGAGAATTTGGTTAAGGGTTTTATATTCCCGAGTGCTACACCATGGGGTGAAAAATCCTCTTCTTCAAGTAGAGGAATGGATCAATATGCTTATGCATTATCTATCTTGAGCTCAAAAAATCACGATAAGGAACATGTATCCCCTACCATGGATTGGTGACCTATTTGATCAGATACATAGGGAAAATACTTTCTCTAAGGTGGATCTTCAGTTGGGATATCCTCAATTAAATGTGAGGAAGGAAGGTATTCCCAAGACTAACTTTAAAAATGAAGTATGGAAACTATGAGTTCATAGTGATTCCCTTCAAACACACTAATTCTCCAAAAATTTCCATGGACTTAATGAATAGTGTCTTTAGAGATTACCTTAACAAATTTGTGGTACTCTTTATTGATGATATTATAATATACTCCAAGAGAAAGGAGTAACATAGGGAGCATTTCAATACTATTCCAAAAACTTTTCTAGCAAGAAAAATTATGCCAAGTATTGTAAATTTGAGTTCTAGATGAAGGAATTATCATTCATGGGATATGTTATAACCAATAAAAGGATATTTTTGGACCCTTATAGGAAAAGTTAAATTAAAGAGTCACCCAAGACAATATCTACAACAAAGATCTATAGTTTCCTATTTCTACCTAGTTATTACTGAAAATGTTTAATGAAATTATCATGATTTTCAAACCCACTAACTAAGATAACTTGGAAGGGATATACGTTTTACTGGACCATTGAATATGAAGAATGATTTAAAGTGTCTAAAAATAGGTTTATCACTGCACTACTTATCACACTAACAATAAGTGGGGAACTCATTGTGGTGTATTGTGATTCTTGGAAGAAGGGATTATGATATGCGCTAATGAAAATGATAATGTGATAGCCTACGACTCAAGATAGTTCATAATTAATGAGCTACCCCACACATGATCTGGAGTTGGTATTCGTGATATTTTCATTTAAAATCTGGGGGCATTATCTATATGGTAAGAAGTTTGAATTATATACTGATCAAAAGTGTCTCAAATATATATTTTTATAGAAGTATCTTAATATGAACCATTGAATATGGTTAGAGCTCCTTAAATATTATGACTTCTCAATCCACTACCATCCCATAAAAGAAAATATGGTAGAAGATTATCTATGTATAAAGGATCCTACAACATTATCAATGTTGAGAATTGAGAAGGATCCAATCTTCATAGACAATAAAAGGATGGACATGGGAATCATTAAGGAAGGAACATCATCAATCCTTTCTCAAAGGATTTATCAACCATCCTTTATAGAGAAAATAAAGGATTCTCAAAGAAATGATATGGAAATTTATAGGTAGGTGGAAGGAATGAGAAAAGTAAAATCCTCATAATTCAAAATGTATGAGGAAGGAGTTGTGATACTTGGGTCACAACTATGTGTACCATCCAATCCAGGGATAAATAAGGAGAATATAAATGATGAACATAGATCATACTTCTCTATTTACCCCTAGATCCCAATGATGTATTGAGATCTCTGAGATAACTATTGGTGGGAAATTATGAAAAAAAGAGATCCCGGAGTATACATCGAAGTTCCTGGTATGTCAACAAGTGAAGGTCTAAAGGAAAAAATCTTAGGGGATGATGTAACCATTACCCATAACAATATAGAAGTTGGAAAACATCAACATGGACTTTGTCATTATAATTCTAAATAAATCTATAGGAATCATTACAATATGGGTTTTTGTGCATCATCTTACAAACACAACTAATTTTATTTCCATCTGAGTGGACTTATCACTTGATCAACTTTCTTGAATATACATCAAGGAAGTGCTAAGGCTACATTGAGTACCACTATCAATTGTATCTGATCGAGATCTGAGATTCACCATGATGTTCTAGAAAAGTCTCAAACATGCTATAAGCACTAAGTTACTTTTTAGTACCACATAACATCATCAAACTCATAGTCAATCTAAGAGAACTATTCATACACAAGAAGACATGTATAGAGAGTGTTCAATGGACTTCAATGAAGGATGATACCAAAATCTAACACATCACAAATTCTCCTACAAAAATAGTTTCCACTTGAGTATCCAAATGAATCCATACGAAGCCCTTTATGGGAAGAAATGTAGAACACCAATATGTTGGGATGAGGTCAGTGAATGTAATCTTTTAGGACAAGAAATTGCTGAAGAAATAATAAATAAATTTGAAACCATTCACAGCCACATCAAGGAATCCCAAAGTTGAAAAAAGAGTTATGTATAAAATCATTGATGAAACCATGATTTTAGAGTTAGAGACATGGTATTCCTTCTTCTATCTCCATGAAATAGGATCATGTGATTTGGTATGAATGAAAATCTAAGTCCTAGGGATGTTAGGCCCTTCAATATCATTGATTAGGTCAGAGTTTTGGCCTATCAACTAGAAATTCCACCTACCGTGTCCTAAGCACACTATGTATTCCTTGTATCCCTCTTAAGGATGTACATTCCAGATCCTTCACATGTACTGAATTCAAAGGTGTTGTAGTTGGAAAATTATCTCTCATAAGAGGAGCATCCAATGAAGATATTGGATAGTATAGACAATGTTCTACAAAACGATGCCACTCATCTGGTCAAATTATTGTGGTGTAACCATTAGTATGAAAAGGAAACATTGGATCCTAATGAAGCAATAAAAGAGAAGTACCCATATTGTTTTCAACATATAATGTAAAAAAAATTCAAGGGAGAAATTTCATATTGGGGGCTGAATATAACCACCCAACACTTTTATCAATGGAATTTCCCTTCTTATAATTATTTCAAATATTATAAACCACATAATAACATTAATAACACAATACAAAAATTATAAACAATGAATCAATAATATAAGTGGTATTTTTAAATGTTAAAGAACCTATATTGATGAAATATTAACTTTACCTTTAGAATATTAATATGAATCTTTGGAATAGTAAACCAGCCAATAGAATATTAACCTCACAAATGGAAGTATAAATAAAATTTAGGCATCTTATAAATGAAAATATGATATAATTATATCATTGTATAATTAAATAAATGTTTTAGAAATTATTAATAATGTGTTGTCATTTATATTATACATAACTATTTATTTTCAATTTTATAATTAATATATTGATTTAAAATAAAATTTATTTTCTTAAAATTTATTCCTTAATTAATATCTTGTTATCATATAATTGTAATTTGATTTTATGAGACCTTAATTAATTTTTCAAAGATATACAAAATCAATTAAAATTTTAAAATTGGCATTTTCAAAGTAAATGATGATTTTAATTAAAAATTAAACATATCATATTTAGAAAATTATTTTTGTAAAATGGAGTTCTTTTTTAAATTCTACTCTTAAAAAAATGGTTCAGTTCAATTTTTTGTATTTTTTTGAAATGCTTGAATTTTGGGTGAATAGTAAAATAAAGTAATTTCCATTATATGTACATTGAAAGTTAAATACAATATTCCATGATTCATATATGATGAATGCTCCATAATCTAGAATTATCCTTCTATATTTACTATATTTAGTAATGGAATCATCACTATTTCTTTTCTTGAGTCAAAGTAATAAACTAATGAATAAAATAATTAGAAAACAGTCATCTCCACCACTATAAATACTTCCCCTCACCACCTCTTCTTCTCACACATCTCAGGATTTGAGAGATTTCAAAATTAATCCCAATACTCTTCCCAAACTACTCCCCCAAGTCCATGATCTCTTGTTCCCATAAAAATACCAAAACCTTATCCCTAAGGAGGTTGTCGAGGAGGATATATTCAGGATGTAAATTCCTCTTTCCATTTTTTATTTACTTTTCATGTTTCTTTATTTTATTATTCTCTCCTAACCTTCAAAAATCCAAATGTTTTGATAAATATAATACCTTAAATATAATTTAAATCTACTATTATAATGGAATAATCCATTATAAAACCACCTTCTCCTCTCCTTGTTATTCTAGAAATAAAAACAATGTTTGTGAGGTGTTAATTTATGGGCTTTAAGGATGAAAAATTATCATTTCTCATTAACGCCTTCAAGGGAGGTCAGAAAACCATTTTTATGGTTAATATTATTAATATATTTATTAAATCCTATTTTAGGATCTGTAATCCTTATATACAAATGATTTTAAATTATAAAACAAAACAAATCAATTGTAATCGAAAACCTCTAAAATTAACCTAATCAATTATCATTAATTTTTATCAAATTATTCATCGTAATAAAAAGAAAAAATATGATTTATAAGATCATTTAAATTTATTTAATACCATTAATAACATATAATTTCAAATATTTATAATTACATCCACTTTAAATGATCTTCTTTACTTGTATGCAAGTAAACCGATCATAAAAACCAAGGGAACCAATGCTCCCAAACGATGAAATTGAATCTCATGACCTATCAAAAGGAAATAAATGAACATAATACAATATAATAAATAAAATAAATGTATAAAGTTTTTTGAATTAATGAATTAATTGATTTAATTTTATTATTAAGGACATTATGATCAAGTGCAAAACTGTTTCGGACATAAGGTAAGGGATTCTACCCGAACCCCCCTTTTCCCTTCAGGTTACTCTCACTCTCTAATTACCCAATGTGATTACTCTTTATTTTTATTTAACTATTTTATATTATGTTTATACGTTCCAAAATCATGTATCCTTATCATATCATCACTCTCTGATGGAGAAATACATGTTTTAAAAAGGATCCCTTCTCAATTCTTCCTGATAAGCAAGCCCGATTCAAGGGAACTTCCTAAATTCTTACTCATTCACATGTTAACTCTATGCTAAGTTTTAAGAAACCATTATTTATAAAACATCACTCATTTTATCATGAAAAACAATGTTGGTTAATTGATAGTTTTCTAAAAACAAATATTCCTTTTCATATTTAAATGCTCTTTAATATATTCATTAAATCATGCTAAAACGTTTCATTTCTAAAGTTTCTTAAACACTAATTTTACAAGTATTCTATTTCAATTGGACATAACATATCATGATTCATTCCTATTTTACTTTATGAATCTTTATGTATTTTTTTAATCCAATTTTTCATTAACACATTTATGCTATGCTCATTTTTTATTCCTTGTGTAATGATTATGATACCCATTTCTTTCTAAGCATAACAATTATGTTTATTCTTCATGTGGTAAACTTATTAATGAAACTATTATGATGGGTGTTACGAGATAGTGCTCAAATTAATTTAGTAGTGTTTAGGCTCATGATATTTCATGTTTGGATAGAAAGTGAACCATATTTCTTTATGGGACTCTTTCCACTATGCCATATAGTCTTGGAGGTTATCCTTGACTCATGTTTATGTCATGTTTTATTTTTTTCTAAAATCATATGATACCATGATTATATGTTCCCATGTTATTCATGGTATTCTTTATTATGTTTATTCATGTTCCATGCCTTTTATTCCATCATTTTATTCCTTCTAACCCATGTTCTATGTTTTATTCCTATGCTTATTTCCTTACATGGATTTTCATCTCATATATTTCGTTAATTGTTTCCATATGTTATCATATAAGGATGTACGAGGTCAATAGAAGATAGGAGATCGTTATAGCTAATAGATAAAAGATTTTTTTTTGGTTTCATGTTTTCAAATTATGTATATAATCATCCAAAGAAAGTAGAATTTATGATCCTTGGCTTGTAATTAGATGGTTAATTTTTCTTAAAGTCAAGTAAGGATATGTGTAAAAGGATAGGATAAATATACTATCCATATCAATATTATATATATTTGGTTCTCTCATATGGATGGAGTTTGGTGTTTGTATTATTGTTTGGTTTATCATGGGAAATATTGGTCATTTGTTTTTAAATGTTTTGGGTTTTGTTAAAGATACTAAGGAACCTATAATGGTTTTAGGTGGATAAAGAATCCTTTTTATTGGTCCCTAGTAATGTTTTCTTCAAGACAATACATTGTGACTTCATTTTCTTGGATCGACTTGATAGTGAAGGCTCCATGGATAGTATTATGTAGGAATTTACCCATCAATTATTTGTTCAAATCAATCATATATTCATTAATCACTAAGAGGTTAACATTTAAAATATATGATTCCACCCCATAATCGTTAATATATGATTTGGAGGCCTATTAATTATTATACTATGTAAATTTTTCAAAATATATTATCAAAGTATATGAACAATGATGCATAAATTTCAGGATCCAAGAAATAATTATTACCTTCCCACTAAAGGAGATAATGTACTCCAAATATGTTTTATAGAGAATATCCTACACCCATTGAGAAGAAGATAGTTCTCATTGTTTAGTATGATACTACTAGCATGAAGAGTATAAAATTTGAGATTTATTTCTGCATGCCTCTTAGGTTTTAGTGTGATCGAAATACTCAAGCGGGAGAGGATTTTATATAGTGAATAACTTTAGTATTCATTCTTGTTCAAACAACATAAATTCATATAGTTTTTTCTGATTTGTATATCCTATATAATTTCACATTGTATAGGAAGAAACTAATTACATAGTTTTGTGATGAGGCCACTCTACCCATTCTAGTGTTTGAGAACATTTTCGGAGAGGATTACACTATGGTTTAAAAAAATAATGGAAATAGGTAAGGACATTATATATCTACAAAAGGGTTGTATAACTGTGGATGGTAATATGTCATGATTCATAGAACACATGTGGAACTCACTAATCATGGTTTGTGATGAATTTTTATTTACCCAAAAGATCGAACATGGTCTCTAAATGGATCTTCAAGATGGTGTTACACATCAATGTATCATTAAATATATTGGATTCTAAGGAGATCCTTTATGACCATGATATTTATTTAGTAGAAATAATTAGTTGTTAGGTAACAATATTGTATCCTTAAAGTTGATTCATCAATAGTTATCTAATGAAACCATTAAGATATCATCACAAGAGGTACACACATACATAATCCTTATCTCATTGATTGTAAGAAGAATTATTTTCCAAATTGTGCAACATATAGTAATACATTTTTTGTTATTATTATAAAATTATAATATACTTTAATCATACTTTTTAGAATAATAAGTAAATAGAAACTTTTTAGGGAGGTACTGTGGATAAACCTCTTGGATAGAGGTAGTGTTGTGATTCAAGTCCTCCATTAGTGTATAAGAAGCCCTCTAAGATGATATTTTAGAAGAGGAATAGGTTTCATTATAGAGAGAACTATAGATGATCAATGATTTTATTCTCTCTCACCACCATATCTAGAATTCTCACCTAAAGATCAGGTTTTTGGAATCTTGGGCTATTTATATATACACATAATAGACTGATATTATCATGTTTTTATAGATGTTGTTTTATATATGATATGATTATTTTCTACTTTTTCACTCATACAATATCAGAATAAAAATTTTTAATGATAAAACATTAGTTTAAGAGATAGGAATTATATTGGATCCCCTAACTAGACCTCTTTTACTCAAGACTATTTTAAGGGTAAATCTTCTTCTCACCCAAGACTGTTATCCTCATGAGATTTATCTAGGATTAAAATTATTTTCATCATATTACATCCTAAAAGGGATTATTCATTTTCATTTTATTATTAGAATATAAACGTCATCTCTAGTTTAAAAATGGTGTATTTCTATCATTTCAAGGATATTTAAAATTAAACATATGGTTCTAGGTTCACCATTTTCAGATTCGTGGGCCATTTAGTTAAAATGTTCATGGAAAACCCTTAGGATATTTCATTTATTTTCCTACTAATTGGTCATCATGACTTTTTGAACTATGGATTCTTTAGAGGTTCATATTTATACTACCAGGTTGGAGTATATGAATATTTTTCAAGAGTATGTCTTGGGGTTTATTTATGTATAGAAGATTTATTTCATTACAACAAAAAAATTTGGGTGCACATTGTATTCTTATATAGAAAATTAGATAGAAATTAATGATATTGAAGTGTTAAAAAAAATTTATAGAACCAATTTGAATAATTAAACTAGACTATTGAATCCAATTGCGAAAAAAAATATTCTATTTTAAATTAATGTTGATTGGAGTTTTTGGGTTTTTGTTTACAATTTCTTCCTAAAACAAGTCATAATTGAGAAAATATAAAATCTTATAAGGATCTATGGTTACCTTAAACAACTTGAGGGTGTGAATTGGTTTTTGTTAATTAACTGAAGGTCTTGGGATCCCCAGCATTGGGTCCTGGAGGATGATTTCTCAAATATGACATTCATTTGAATATATAGGCATTATGAATTCAAAGTGTTATCATTTAAATTGTTAAATACCCTTATTTTTGTTATAGGAATCACTAATTGGATTATTGATCCATTCATTGATGGGTTAAAAATGGTTTTTCATTAATTATATAATAATCTATAATATTTTTTTAGATGATCATGCTGAGTATAATAAGAATTTATTAACCTCGCTTATGGAGAAATGTTTTTATAATAAAATATAAAAGAACTTGTTTTGGATTTGGGATGTAAATTTATTGGGTAATTCAATATCAAATGGTGGTCTACCCATTGAACCAGTAAATATTATGGTGGTGATGGAATGGGAGCCTCCTAATAACAAGTTTTTGGTGGATAATTTTTTCATTATATTGTGTTATCACTTGAGAATCATGGTATAATTCCATAAGATTTTAGTTCCTATGAATGACTTTTTTCAAATGAGATTAATATTTTTTTTGAGTGACATTAGTTTGTTTTCAAGGAGATTATAAATATTATAATCATTGATAATGGTTCACAGTTTTTGGAGGATATTTTTTATTACACTTTTTTTATTTCTCTATAGCTAGGCTCTAATATGTGCTGATATAGATCTATGAAGTAATTTATTTTTTCTCCAAGTATTTTATTCCCTATAAATTAGCACTAAAGGAACCATTAATTTTATCATATAGAAGAAAAATAATTTTTATTCAATGTATACGGATAATACATTCTCGATGAGTGATTAATGTTTATCAAAAGTAAATGGAGTCCCATGTATATATTCTATAAGGTAAATATTTATCTCTGAGAATGGTTATGGATATAATTTCAATTAAAACATGATTATAAGATATTTTTATTCTAGGAATATCTAACATATTGGCCGAATTTTCTTAACAAGGTGTTTAATGATCAACTGGTTCAGGGAGTGAATACAAAGATTACATTGATATAGTTTTCATTAGTTAACATTGGAGACATTTATTACCCTATATTAGTGGCAGTGACACCCACACCTCTTTACAGGTTGAGGGATGTCCCACAAATAGATATTAATTAAGTGAATTTAAGTAAAAATGTAAGTAACACCCCATGCTTTTATGAACCAATTTTTTTCAAATAAATTAATTCTTTTATGTATTGAGTTCCACTCTAACCAAATTTATGATTTAATTATATGCTACACCAATTTAAGCTCCTTCTAGATGAAACACCATCTTAACTTGTGCTTTAAGCACCATTACGTTTCTATAAAACATCATTTTTTATCATGATTATTTGAACAAGATAGTTATAAAATAGAAATTAAACATAGTAATATGAATTGTAATTAATAATTTGTAAATATTATTTATAATTATTTTAAATAAATAAAACATATAATTTTTGGTCAAGTAATTAAATGTTTGAAAACACTATTTTCTCAAATGAACTGGTTTTTATGTCCTTATATGAATAATAATATAACTATTTTTATATAATTTTATAAAATAAACATTATTTTTTAATAATTAATTTCGAAATTATATTTGTGTAATATGTTTTTATTTTCATGAAAAATATAATTTTTGTGGAATAGTGAAAAATACAGAATTTTAATTGAAAACTTATTTTCTTTCTAAATCATTTATATAGATAAATTATATTTCAATTTGGTTTTATAGTATAATTAGATGAATTATACATCAATTAACCCAATATATGTTATTGGAATCAATTTCACATTTAAATAGGATATAAATACATTTCAAACTTTAAAACATTTTCACTTAAAAACCTGCACTCGCAACATATCTAGAGGATTGATTTTTAAAATAATTTCCTCTACTTTTTTATCATGAATTTAGAAAAATGGATTCCAAATTTGGAGTCTTAATAATTTATAATAAATTGAACATAGTTTTTTCATAACAAAATATTCATGAAATTAATAAAAATGTATTACAGTGATTAAGAAAAAAATTAGTTTTTGTAGTGGTTAAACATTAATATTAAAGGAGAAAATGACCTAGAAACTTGTCCAAAATCTATTAGATATACATATATAGATCATATCTCATATTTTTTGAGTATTATGAGTTATTTTTAAACTATTAATAAAAATTACTTCTATAATATGTTATGTAAGGGAAAACAGAAAATGAACCTTCCTTACCATTAATGTTAATAAATCCTTCACATATGGGAAAAATCCACATTAGTTTGGTTGTACACATTATTTTAAATGGTAAAAGAATTATTTTTCATCATATTAGTTTATATTTAATTTTTATAGATGAATTATTTAGAATAAATTATTAAGTAATTCAAAATGCGGAAATTATTTAGTTACTAATAAAATAAAATAAATGATAGTAAAAATATTAAAATTGCCGTAAATTGATTCAATTATTATGCTTAATTTTTTTAGTTAAATAAATCATGTTACATTGATATTAAATTTATTTATTCAAATTCCTTATTTTTCTTGATATTTGTAATATTAAATTATGTAAATAATTTAAAATTTATCATTAATATTATTTTATAATAAATTATATTTATTAAAATATTTAAAGTTTAATAAAATATTGTATTCTTCCAAATGATTTGTAAATGTTAATAACTAAAATATATGGTATACTCATGTGATAATTGATCTTTTATAATGAACATATTGACATTTAAATAGTAAAAACATTCATAGCACGGTTCAGGATAAAGTGGTGTTTTTACGCATTACATGGGATTGTTTTAAAATTAATATCCAACAAAAAATGAATTTATTTATTATAAATTATATATCATATTTATAATTTTGTGGGTCTATATTTTCTAAAAAATATAACTTTAATGTTTTCTTAATGGATAAATTATTTTGGTTTGAAAACTAGTTGACTTAAAAAATGATAATATTGGGGAAACTTAGTTGTTAAGGAACAGACATATAAAAAAGAACATATTTTTATGTGGGGATAGTTTTATTGACCATAATTACCCTTTAAACCATTAATTTTACATTTTTAATCACATTAGTTAAAGTAATACCCTTGTATATTTTTTATCTTTTGGTAATTACAAGAATACCACCTCTCTTCCTCTATAAAAGATATTCACTCTTCCCCATCCTCACACCTCTCAAGCCACTTTGGATCATCCAAAACCTACCTAAATAAGCTCCCAAATTTTCTAAATTCACCATAAAATTCTTCCTTTGTGATTAAATTCAACTAATTAATCCCTTTTGTGCAATCTAAGAGGATTTTCCCAAATCAGAAGTAATATACTTCTATAAGCTATTTTATTTTATTTTCATTCTCCATCCCAAAAACTACTCTTATTTCATTTTTATATAATAATAAAAGTATCCTTAATGTGTTGATATTATTTTATTATAAGGTATATACCTACACCTACTAAAACTACATTCAAATGGGTTACAAACTTACCATTCTAGTGTACGTTAGACTACGGCCTCGTGGAATGATGTCATTTGTTTTTTCTTTACAACATCTCATAGTTAGGAATCATGATGTAAATATTTTTTTAGATGTTATATATTATATTTATTATTTATTTATTCTTCTATAATTATTATATATCAAATTCCTTCATGATTTATATTTTTTTGAATATGATAAGTGTTCACTACCACCTCTTCAAAACGATATGATTTAGTGAAAATTTACATGGAATGTATTAAGGATGGATTTATTGACCATATATGATATATATTACTTTTTAATTTTATTTTAATTATATTATACATATATATTTATTTAATTAATTAATTTACTTTATTTTATTCAAAATGAAAATAAAATGGAAACAACATTCATGCGTACGTACGACTTACCGTCTCCATGAACGATGTATTTTATTGTATATTTATACCTTTTAGTGATTGTTAAAAATATTTTTATAATGAATATATAAGGCATTTATATTATATTTTAATTTATATTAATTATTAATTATTATCTATATAATAGGATCAAGAATAAAAATTCAAAACATATATAATAAAAATTAAGCGGATATTACCCAGAACATAGCTTTAACATGGAGTTACTGATAAATACATAATATAATGTCATAACCAAGTCATATATGATATTATATATTATAATATGGTAATGTGGTAGATTTATAATAAACTTATATTTATTATATAGTAGTTTTTAACATGTACATAAAAAGCGAAGACTAAAGGTATGGGTTTTCTCATCTCACTTGTATTTTTGTGAGATTTATTATATATTAGCCACTTGTTTATTTTGGGTGGTTTATATAGTTCCCATGAATATATTATATGATTAATATAAATAAATTCAGGGGTATTTAAATATCCATTTTATTATCTATCTTTCATGGATATTGTTGTTCCAAAGTTACCAAATGAGTAAATTAATATTGTCTCATTTTTTATTAATTGAGACACACACCATGCTATACACCTATCGTCTTCTATGAGGTGTATAAACTACACTTTTAAAAGTTATATCATTAATATCCTTATTTTAATGATATATTAATCATTATTTAATGCCATTGTTTTCTGGGTATTATGATTCAATGTTACCACATGGTAATAGTTTATTGCTACAATCTCATCATTTAGCAGGATTGTATACGATTATACTTCAATTGATGAATAATTATAAAAAATATCTCAATAAATATCATTACTTTCCTTTTACTATTTTTATTCAAGGTATCTTTGTGTAATGTTACCATTTTTAAACTATTTGTAACTTCTAATATTTAAGAACATGTTTTTAGAAAATCCATCTTTATCTCTATTTTTTCGGCAATCTATATTCTTTCAATATATTTTTTTATAAATAGGTTTTCAAAAATGTTTTATATTTAATTTTTTTTTAAATTTTCTAAATAATTATTTATATATTTTCAAATTAATTTCACAGAAAAAGGTTTTTAAAAAATTTTCAACCATTATTCATATTCGTTTTCATAGTATTTTAAATTAAAAAGGTTTTCTAAATGTTTTCAAGAATTCATTATAAGTTTTCAAAGGAATTTTAGTGAAAAATGTTTTTAAATTTTTTTAAATAATTATGTGTGAATTTTAAAATTATTTTCAAATAAAAATGTTATAAAAAGTTATTTAAGAATAATTTATAATTTATAAATTATTTTTAAATAAAAAGGCTTTCAAAATGTTTTCCTGAATTTTTATATGTTTTCAAATAATTTTCAAAGAAATTTTTTTTCAAAATGTTTTAAGGATTTACATATAAGTTTCTAAATTAGTTTCAAAGGTGATGTTTTTTTAAAAAAATTCTAACTCCCTTTATATCTTTTCATGTTTATTTTCAAAGAAAATGGTTTTAAAAAGGTTTTATGTTTTAAAAAGAGTTATTCAAAGAATAAAGGATATTTTTCTCAAGAATTTTTTTTAAAATGATTTTTCATCTAAGATGACAGCCATTGGTTTTACTCATTCCTTTTCTAGGGATATTACCCAGGGGTTCCATTCATATTCATTCATTAAATGGTTTATGTTTGGATTGAATGGTTTTTATGAAACTGGTTTCTCTTTCACAAGATATATGTTTATGAAACCTATTTCTCTTTATCGAATTACATAGTTTTGAAACCCATTTATTTTTTAGGAATTTTATTATTATAAAAACTGATTATTTTCAAGATTTATTATTTGATAAAAAGATAATGAAACCTGTATCTTTTTCACAGGTTATTATATCATTAAATTTTTATGATACCCATTTTATTTCATGGGTTATGAAATGATGAATGTTCGTGACCTAGTTTAAAAAATATGTATAATTTTATTATGATATTGGTGGTACCTATATCTCCCTCCAATTCAATGGTTAAGTATTTATATCTCATGAGATCGACATGGCTAGAATGGGAAGTTAATTCAGATCAATAATGGATTGTGTCTGCTAAGTTGGTCTTGATAGTGAACCTTGACTATTAATATGGTCATGGGAGTAAACGATGAATACTATAACAGAATGGGGAGTGAACTCAATATATTAATATGTCTCTATAAATAATCATTGACTACTATTTAAATAATTTTTATATTCTCATTCCTCTACTACAAATTCAATATCATATTCCTATGTTATGCTTTCAGGGATTATAAACTTGATTCCCTTATTAATAATGTCTTATAAACAACCAAACGTTTATTAAATGATTCATGTTTATGATATTTTATGTTAATGGTATGATATTATAATGTTATTTTCATCTTCTCATACCCTTATTCTCATGTTATGTTTACATATCTCCCTTGATTACCCTAACTGACTATTTGATCTCACCCCTTTCTCACATTTACTTTCCCTAGGTTATCAAGATAGGTTTTAAGTAGTATTAATAATGGGGAATATATTTAATGGATATGTTTAAGAACCATCACTATGATAGAAGATAATATATCTATGTTTCCAAATACATTAAAATATTATGGTCCTCAGGCATGTGCTTTTGTAATGTGATGAATATTCATCTAAAATGATGTAATATCCATTTATATTAATCTTGAGTCGTTATAGTATATCCTAAATAAATTCACTAGTAGGATAATCTAATTTCAGGTATCATATCATACTCTTCCAGGGGTGGTAAGTGGTTCCAGTTGGTCCATGTATGGACATGGACATGGATTTTTACACTTAACATTTTGATTTTTTTCATGCTTTAATGAAGATGTTTTACAAACAAAAATATCACTATTGTTGTCCATATATAAAGAATCATTTTTCGGAATTCATGTCCTGGATCCGTACCTAAAAAATGGTGAAAACCTATAAATAGTTCTATAAGAATTTGATCAAACTCCATGCTATTCTATTGTGTATATATGATAATAAATTGATGGATTTCATGAATACAGTCATATGATTGATAAAGGGGTATTTTAATTTCTTGGTGATCATTAAAAAATTTAAAAATTCATATGAATTTCATCCTATTGGGAGGGTAGATTTTTATGGACTACTTATGATACATTTACACAAATGTGATAAAAAAAATTCATTGTGTTCCCTTGATGAACATTTCTGACAGAGATATTTTATTCATATCCCAATTATTGATGATGTATCTAGAGGCATTCATGAAATTTTTTTATTTGGTATAGTTTACCTACCACATACATATGACTATAAAAAGAGGACCATTTTGGTTTATCATGACATGTTGCAGTCTTTTGTGCATAATTTTGGTAGACATAAGCTGGTCCACTACTATCAGTGGAGTGTTTCTATAAAAAAGGCTACCATTAATCAATCATCATGAAACATTTTGAGGATCTATATAAAAGACACTGTAGGTAACCCTTTTATTATATAGATATCAATGGTTTATATCATTTATGGTCGAGCATGTGGGAATGATCAAATAAATGTTTTAGATGATCATGGAGTGAATAATGACATATTATAGTTTTTTAAACATAAATAGTGATCAAAGATGGAAATTGGCGTTCTGGGAGGGATAGCAGAATTTCTTTATGTTCTCAATGAAATAATGAATAAGGTATATTTTTCCTAGAATTATTTTATTCCCAAGTTTCATTAGGCCATTCAATATACTACATCAGTTAGGTGAGGATTATTACCACATGGCATTACCCATACTATTGGACCAAGTTTATAATGTTTCTCACTTGTCACAACTAAGGAGATATATGTATAGAATGTCACTATTTAAAATCTTGGGAGAGTGGAATATTGATGATGAAACTTCTTTTTTATTATACATTATTGAGGTAAAGTTACAATAATAAATATCCTTTATGGTTGAGCCAATCCTTTTTTTATATCTTATCATATCATGATAATTTTTAAGAGTTCTCATTGAAGTTTGAGATATATATGACATATTAGTAAATTATGAAATTTTTTTGGACCCTTGTAATAATTTTAATAGTATTTTTTATTGTTGTGTCATAGTTTTTATCTTTTTAATTCATCATAAAAAATTAAAAATGAGGGGTGTACAAATGTTGATCCAAGAATTTCTCAATAAGATCTCGTTGATTTTTATCCTCAAAAGTATGATATTAAATTTTTTTAATATTGTAAAATTGAGTTGATTTCATTTTTATATTTATTTTTATTTTTTATTTTCCCTAGAATTATTATTTTTTAGTTATTTAATAATAATTATTCAGTTGAATTATTTTCTATATAATTTTATGGTAAATTTTATGATATATGGAAACAATATCAAAAATGTGATATTGAAACCAAAATTTTGTATCCAACCCTCAATTAGGAAAAGACATATAATTTTGATGTATATTATTTGGATCATATCTTTTAATATGAAATATCAAGTTTTAATACCAAAAGTAATTTTTGAACCACAAATTTATACTAAACGTTAAGTTATGGAACCTAATTTTTGTTATAGAACCTCGTGTTAAAGTATGTAATGTTTTATATATATAATTTATGTAACATAACATTGGTATCATACTCCATGTTCTATAAATCAACACTTTGACTTAAACAAACACCTGAAACCATTTTCTCAAGTTATATTTACACAAAGAACCCCCACATTGAATCTATCAATATTGGAATTGAAATTTTGAATTATTTCCAAGATTTATTCTATTATTTAAGTACAGTGAGTATATATATATGTTTATTCAAATACCATGAAGAATGAATTCATGAAATGATAAATTATTTCATTAAATTTACATTTCAAACACTCAATGGGTTTTGAAGATCACGATTTACCATACACTTTTTATAGATTAATATTACAAGGTTAAAATTCAAGAATTTATTTATTCATGGTGGATTTTTTATTAAATAATTATATCAATTATCTAATAGAATATTATTTGTCATTTTGAAGCTCTATGAAAAATTAATATCATTGTATCTAAAAATTTGTCAGATTTTTTGGTTTATAGAGGATGATATTTTGGTTGTAGAAATTTTTTCTATTCTTATTTGGGAGTTATATTCTATAATCCATTGAATCATTTTAAGACAATAATTTAGACACATACATGTAAAATTCATAAATTTAATGTTCATTCTAACACTAAGAAGTTATTTATCTACTTCTATATTATTTGGATATTCTCTAACACAACTCAAATATTCATCCTGAGAATTGTGTGAGAGAAATGAACCTTAACATTAACTTATCTATTGTGTTTTTACTATAATTAACATTCTCACATTCCCAAGGATCATTTAGGATTATATTTTTAGATAATTAGGCCATTAATAATACATTACAACCCCAAATATTATAATATTGGCATTTAAACATGGTATCCATTTTACCCACAATATTAAAATTTTAAATTAGAACTTGTTTTGATTTCATGAAAAATATTCATGGCATTCATAATGACATATTATTCATTATCACTCATCTATAAACCTTATGAAAACATAATTTAAAACAAGTTATGGGTGAGAATATCATAGTAAGGGATATAAAATTAAGATAATTTTTATTATATTAAAAAAATAAAAACCCATAAACTTTTTACCGCTGTCAAGATATTCTTTGAGTGTATCAAATAATTCATAACCACATAAAACTCATACACACATTTCTAAAATAAGACTATTAAAATCTATAGAAATAAAATAAAATCCCCTGTATGTAACATAGAGTATTATATTCATAACCCATGTTATAAATGACTAGATACCAATGAAATCCATTGGGGAATCCTACAAGATCAACTCCTTCCTTCTTTCCTTTTAAGAAAATGTAAAATTACATGTGCATTAGAGACCTATAGCGGTATCACCCATTTTATTTCTATATTGGTCACACCCTTTATATAATATATATATATAACCTACAATATAATATGAATAAAGTTATCCATTCATAATATATAATCCAAAATTACCAAATGAATATAAATCCATTAAATCATACACCATTTAATATTTAAATTTATATAAATCTATTTCGAACCAATATATAGTACATTTTTAGATATTGAAATACCCTTCCACTTAAAAATAAATTTTCCAAACCAGTAATACCTAGAAAAAATGGAAGAAGTGTTTTTCTTGGAAGAAAACATGTAATATTTAAATTGAATCTGAACATCATATAACACTTATCACTATGGTAAAATCTAGTGATGTCATATATGTGAAAATAGAATATTTCTTTTTCCTTTTTGTAATGAATGTAAAAAAATTATATAATAAATAAAAATATTACATTTGGAAACCATTTATAGGTACTAAAAAGAGATATAAAATTCATTTTATAATTCATTAATTTCCATATAAATACATCTATAAAATAATTAATATAATAAATCCATGGAAATAAAATATTATTAAAATAAATATTTAAATCATTTTAAATTGAGGTTTTATTATAAAGTGCCCATTTCCATGAGTTTGGATCATCACATATGTCATTATCGTTATAAATTATAAAATTATACTGAATATTTTCCTTCATATGAATATAATTCATTTATATTATTCCTATTCACTTGATTTACTTCTATTTTATAGTCAATTACATAATCTATTACATTCACATCGAATATTCTGATGATATACGACTCATATGTCTAAAATGAATTTTGTAGGTTTACTATGGTCTCCAAGTTCGACTTTTAATAATATATAGAATAATAAATATTGTATATATATCATTTTTATATATCAACTATAATTCTAAAACTATTATTTAATGATTAATAATGAATTATGCTACAATACAGAGATGATAGGCTAGATATATGCATGAATAAAATTTTAATTTTTTAAATAGAATAAGATATAGATGGTAAGTATAATTTAATCATATTAGATTTATTATTAAATCATAATTATCATATTTTATTGTAAAATACAATTATATATAACTTACATGGGATGTAGTGTTGAAAACATAGTCACAATGTTTAATGGATTGGTAATTCATCCATACCTACAAATGTAATTATAAGATTTCTATGGATAGAATGTTTAGAAAATATATCATATCCTATATTTACTTAATATTAGGTATTTTATTAATATATTTTACATACATTGAATCAATTATTATAATAATCAGTGAGAGGTAGTATTGGAAAATGAATTACAATGGATTGTGATGTGGTAGTCACTCGTATATAGAAATGATAGTTTCATTTATCATTTTATTGAATATCAAGAGTGATATAGGTCACATAATTAACATTAAAATTATAATTATATATAAGGAACTTTTTTATTATATTTATATGTTTTATTAAGATTTTAGGGGTTATAAAAAGAAATAAAATTAAAAAAAATCAGTTAATAAATGTACCGCTTCTTTAGAAAACGCCGTTAGGTTTCTAAGAAAAGCATTTCTGGGATGTTTTTTGCATAAAAAAATGGTCTCTTGGTTGTGGTAAGTGATGTTATGGAGGAATTTTCATAGGTATTAAATGATGAAAAAGGGTAATAAATTGTAGAAGGAAGAGGAGAGGGGGTTCTTTTTTATAAGTGGGGGAGAGGAAAAACATAGAATTTTCAAAATGATTAAAATGTATTTTTATATTAATCAACATAAATGGTTACAAAATGAACCAATTATAACTAATGGATGTTATTGGGTCAAAATATATCCAAAAAATATATCTTTATAGTTTTTTTAGTCATTTTACAAAAATATCGCTTTTGATTAACCTCCCAATAAGCTAGCTTTATTCTTAACTATGATAACAAATTTTTAGTGTTTTTAAAATAAATTATAACCAAAAATATAGTTGAACTTACTAACTAATATTAATTATTCAAATTATAATTAATTAATACAAGGTATGAAATTGAATTCATATATGTATCATAATTTAATTTTAAAATAAACCCACCAAACAAGATAAAAATTATTTTTTAGAAAACAACCTTTTTAAGTATAAAAATTTTATTATACCAAATTCCGGTATACTATTGAAAAAAATGAAAATAATTTGATTATTAATATTATAAGATTACTAATTTTACTCTGAAATCTTTATAAAACATAATGTAACTTCATAAAATATAAATATTGTTTTCAAAAATATAATTATTTTTCACAATTTATTGGAAATTCAATCCTTTCGAAAACTTCTAAAAAAATAATCCAAAGTTAATTTTGAAATTATGAATTAAAAAATGAGTTTAATTATTTTTTAAATAAATTTGAAATCATCATTTTTATTATAACCATATAATGCATAATTACCTTATTTAGAGAGAAAAATATGTTTTCGCTATTTTACAATAAAAATAAACAAATAATTATACTTATAAAATATAATTAATTAGTATTAATAATATATTAACATGATTTATCATAATAATACTTGATTTGTTTAATTCTTCCCCACATTTGGAAATTATGATCTTCTAATTTGATTCATTACTTTAACTAATCTATATATTTTTCCTCCATATCATTTTTTCATTCCCATGCCGCTTCATCCACAATATGTTTTTCCATAGAACCATAACATGATTAATTAACCTATTACACGACACTTTATATAAATATTTTTATGAATCTATATAGTTTATTACCCATAATATTGGTTTTATTAAAGTTGAACTACATTAGATGTAAAACATGAGATGAATCCAATATATATTTTCTTAAAAATAAAACATAAAATACATCTTTTACCTCAAATAAACTTGGTTGAAATGACACTTTATAGGTAACTAAACCAATATTATCCAGTATTCACATGATTTAATGAAATATGGAATCATGTTACACTTTTAAAAAAATCATAACACATTTCTATGGAGATACATTAAGAAAAACATGGTCACCTATATCAAAATCAAGATCTTTCATTTGGTTATCCACAAAATTTTTATTCCTCTTATGAGCCATACTCAGATGTTTTTGAATAAACTTCACATTAACAACCATTTATTTTTCCAACATTATTCCCATCAGTTTTATTTCACCTACTTAATATACAAAAGCTAGAGTTCATCATTTCTTTCTATATAATCCATAAAAATATTCTATCTGTATACTAGAATGGAAGCTATTATTATAACAAAAATAAAGTACGGAAAGATGATTCTCTGAAAATCTGAATTAATCAGTTGAATAAATACGATTCATGTATTCCATTGTCTGAATTGTTACCTCATACAATCCATCATATTAAGGACGAAAAGCTAAACTGAAATTTAATTTTTTTACCTAACTACTTCTAAAGGCTATTCCAAAATATAGAAGTATACTGAGGATCACGGTTAGAAACAATTGAGAGAGAAACATAATGTAACCTGAAAATCTCCATGTTGTATAGTTCAGAAATATAATATAAATATATTATATCTTGAATGAGAAGAAAATATAGAGATTTTGTTTTTTTATCAATAATATCCCAAATTTCTTTATTACCTCAAGACGGCTTTCGTATTCCCACCATGAAATCCATGGTTATTTTTTCTTATTTCTACTATAGAACTGGAAATGGATGAAGAATCCATTCTCTAAATTGTCGTTCAACTTTAATGAATTTAAAATACAAATATTGTATGTTAAATTATACCATATATTTCGTTAATCTATACCACCAGTAATACTCCTAAAAATATATCTACATATTAGTGCACTTGGTATAATGTAAAATAGGGAACTATTATCTTCAATAAAAATTCTATCATCAAGTTTGAATCATAGGGTATACATTATCTCATTAAAAATATCAAAACACCCTATTTCACAATGTTAAATTCAGGAAACATACACTTCTATACTAGTTATTTCTTTCCTTATAAATGATGGTCTTATATCTATACTTTCATAATTCTATCTGAAAATTTATACTATAAAATAAATTGAAACAAAACATTGAAACTTTTTATATACAAAATTTCTAGGAAATAATTATTTAAATATTTAAATAATGGATTATTTTCTATATGTATCATGGTGGATGATACATTATTTTTTCAAATCATTGGATCATCTATATTATTTTCTATTCTAGGAAGGTAATAAATAGTGAAGTAATAATCCTTAATCAGTCTTATTCCTCTTCCCTAACTAATTTTGAACTACTTATGATTTAATATGTATTTAAATACTTTATTATTATTGTTTATATCAATAATGATTCCATAAAAATGATTCATAAAAATTTTTAATTACAAAAAAATTAATCTAATAAAAAAATCATGTATATGATAAATTAGTGCATTAGGTGTCAGTTAATGTGAAGTATTAGAAATTTACTAAACATTATATATTAGAACACAAATAATTTTCCTTAATAATGATTGGATATTAATTTAAAATTTACCATTTCTAGAGGGCATATACAAAACATGATAATTCAAAAATCGTCTTTTAGTTCTAAGAAATATTCATTACACTATTTTTTAGATAAAATCAACTCCTTTTCCAGTCAAATTAGTCAATGTTCAATATAAGTAAGTAATGTTTTCAAAATTAACATGGAATTCACCATATATACATTAAAATACGAATATTTATGATATTTTTAGGTCTTAGAATTTATTTAACATCTTTAGTTTTAATTGGGTCAATACATTTTAAATATTTATAAACAATATGCCCAAGGAAGATATTTTGATACCAAAATTTAAATATAGTAAATATTCCATTGATTTTATTTAATTTTAAGATGTGGAAAAATAAACATATTTTTATTTCATGATCCTCATGAAATTTATAATATACCAAAATATCATAATTATATATAACCTAAAACATTTATAAACAGTAATCGAAACCTATATCGATAAGATATAAAAATACAACATTTACATCAGAAAATACAATGTGAGAAACCATAATCTCATAATTCCCATATTTATTCTAACACTTTATCTTCATAATATATTCCTCCTTTACCTTTAATAGTTGTTATATTTTCCCAATATCAATCTTTGAAAAATTATGTGATCCTTGGACCTAATAGAAAATCATTTATTTGAGAAAAAGGATACATGTTCTTAATAGTGATGTCATTCAAGGGTCTATAATCAGTGTAATGACCCATTTAACCGTATTTATTTCTAAAAAATAAATATATAATCCACATGGTAATGTTCTTGTATGAATTATACATCTATCTAGAAACACTTGAAACTAATTTTTAAATTATAAATGTTCTACTTGAGCCTTCGATAAGGGTGATTTTAACATTGGATCAACATCATGCACTAGTTCATTAGTAAACTAAAACACCTACACAAGAATAAAGTTAGTAAAATATCCATTAAATAAATCCATATATTTATTTACTATAGAAAATCATTAATATAAACAATTAAATTCAGTTCAATAATCTTAGAAGGTACCTTTTACTACCATACTTAATAAATTTCTTAGCTTCATGATATATTATAAATAGTATAAAATCTTTACAAATAACATTAATATATTTATAATTTATCATAGAATGATAAATTTAAATCCAAACAATACTCCAAATAATAACAAACACTGCTATGAGTTGTTTAACAACAATTTTGAGAAACCCATCCAAATAATAATAATAATAATATTCTTATAAATCTTAGTTGATCATTATTACTCTTTTCATCATTTTTAACATAAGTGTCAATAATTTAATTCTCAAAAATCTTCAATAGATGAAAAACATTTTCATTTCCCTTAAATTATTATATTTCCATAGAAAATCTTAAACTTGGATTCAATTTGGAGTAAAATATATTAATTTTCTTTTAAGACCCTGAATTAAATTTTTTGTGTACCTAAAAAATATTGTAAAATATGCCCTAGATGTGGCTAAATAATCTTCATATTTTTTACTCAATTCAATGTACTACTAATAAACCATAATTCATATAATCATAAGAAAAAATTTCTTTGTAAATAATTTATTAATTTTGTTCTATTCCATGATATTAATCTCATCTCTCTTTGGTTCTCCTAACCAATGTCTATGATAGATCTACATGTCCTTGAAAATGATAAATGGTAGGAGTATCCTTTTAACATTCTTAACACCCCATGTAATTGATTTTTTTTTCAAACCATTAATACATCATTAAATTACAATTATATTTTTTGTTCCACTAAATTATATAATATTTAGTTCCATCAAATTCACAACGATAAACCTATTCCATTGTGCTTAATCTGGATACAATCTAATAAGGATGCCACAAACATTTATTGCATGTGTCAATTGAGCCATCACTACCCGAAATTCTTCAGTTCCAATTATAGTCTTTCTTGGATACTTGTTTGTAAGGAAATTTTCTTCTTGATACCTTTCTCCACCATATTCTATTTTACCACTATGAATATCCATTTTGATTAGACGTAGATTAGATGCAAAAACATGGTAATCATCAAATTCATTATCATTTCAAAATAACTATAAAGTAAAATCATTCAAGGTTATTCTATTAAAATTATACTAATTTCTAATTAAATATAATCATTTTACCTAATAAAAACTAAAATGACCCTTGCATAACATTATATAATCTATTTACATTATAATATATTCACTTTCTTGCATCACCAAAGATCATTTAGTTTTAGATATTTATAAAATAGTTCATAAAATTTTCATATCAAACCCTTATATTAAAAAGATGAAACTTTTACTATTTATGAAATTTTTCCATAGTATAATACATTTTAAAATGAATTATTTTTTATTTTCATGAAAAAACATATTAAATTTCAACTTGACATAATCTTTTATCATGATCATCCTTAATCCCTATCCATAATAATTAAAAGATATAAAGAGTACAAAAATAATTCTAAGAGACCTAAAATTATGAAATATGTAATTCTAGTGAATAATATGAAAACCCATAAAAATTTTACGTTTCTTAGAATATTCTTTGACCATATTAAATAAATCATAACCACTTAAAAACACACAATTGTTTCTAAAATAAATCCTTGTAAACCTATAATAAGAAAATAGAAACCCTTATAGAAAACAGAGAGAATTATAATCATACACCGTGATAGAAATAACTAGATGTTAGTTAAAATCATAGAATAAATATCTATGGTTAACTACCTACTTCTTACCATTTAACACAATGAACATTTTCTAATGCATATGAGAGTAATACTCGCATCACCTGTTGTATAATCAATACCGGTATCACCCATCATACTAGTTATATCATGATCATCAATCAGTTAATTTTTATTAGCCTCACACATTATCATATATAAGTATCATGTATCATATCATATGTAATGTTTTTTTATTATTTTACATTTTAATCAGAAAAATATTGAAAAAATATTTTCAATTCATATGAAAACCATTGGTGGATATCGAAATACCCTTCCCCTTTAAAAAACATTTTCAAATCTAAAAATATCTCCAAAAAGGTTAGAAAAGTTTTTTATGAAGATAACATGGAATAGTTAAAGAGATGAAAAACATCAAATAATAGCTGAAATACTAGGAAAATTGGTTGACATTATATAAGTTAAAATAGAACATTCCTTTTTCAAATTTGTAATGAATGTAAAAAAACAATCTATAAAAAACTTATAAGATTTATTTTTTGAACCATTGAAAGAATGTAAAAAATAACTAAACAATTACATTGTGATTATTTTATTCCCATATAAATTAATCCATAAAATAATTTTAGGGATATGTATAAGGAATAAAATAATTTTGAAAATAAATCATTAAATCAATTTAAAACAATTTTTTATGCTAATTTGTCCTTTACCTTGAGTATTAATTTTTGGGTACATTAATTATCTTCCTAAAAAATAATTTTATTTTAATTTTTTACTTGATTAATAAATTGTTCATTTTTTGATAACTTTTATTTTTTTTATCAATGTTATACAAAATTAAATATACAATTATGACAATCATCGATGTTTTGAATTTATTTATCTCATAAGTCCAAAATGACATCAGTATGATGACTATGGTCAAAGATGTCATTATTCCCTATTTTATGGAATAATAATCATTAAATAATAATTATTAGCATTCTTCAATTTTACTATTAAAACCAAAAATGAAATATAGTTATAAATAATGAATTATGTTTCAGTAAGGAGATATTAAGTTGTATATATGCATGCGTTCCATTTTCATTTTTCAAAGATCAAGTGGGAAATAATTTAATTATCATGATGTATTTATAAAATAACTTTTTGGCCATAAATATCATAAATATTATTAAATATTATTATATATATGTATATATCATAAATGTTATTATATGAAGAAAAAACTAATGACATTGCTACATGGAGGTAGTAATCCACACGTATGAACGAATGACATTATCATTTTCCTATGGATGTAAAGATAAAAAATATATGTGATATATTATTTTTTTAATTTATATTATTTAATTAATATAATATAGATACATTAAATCCATCAATATAATCATAGATGGAATTTTGTGATCAAAAATAAATTAAATCGGTTAATGAAGTGGTAATCCACCACACACATGAATGATGATTTATTATCCCATTTTATAGAATAGAGATATGGATATAGGTTGATAAATTAACATTACACTATATTAGTATATATTATATTTTTCTTTTTATTTATTCAGGTTTAAATATAATTTAAAGTAGTTAAAAATGAAATAAAAAAGAAAAATATTGGTTAAGATCTACACGTCCTCTTCTGAAAACCTTTTTAGGTTTATACCTAGAGCCTTCCTAGATGGTTTTATGGTCATATCAAGGAATATAAAAATGTTGGGGGATATATGGAAGGTATTCAGAAAGAAATTTTCCAAACCAAATGTTTCTTTAAATGTGTAGTGGAGAGAAGTGAGGGTGTCCATTTATAGGTTTTGGAGAGGACACATGTGGAATTTTTAAAATGATTAAAAAAATCATACCACAAAATAATGGATGAAAAGGGAAATTTCTTAAATATATTATGATATATGGTCTAAATATGTCAATAAAATATATTTTAGTTATTTTTGAGTCATTTTAACCCATATCTCTTTATTTAATCCTTGGTAAACTTCTTTTATCCTTAACTAATTTGACATATTTTTCATTATAGAAGAAATAAATTTAGATCTATACCTAATATTAATTTTTTATAATTTAAAATATGGATTCCATATTAATTATTTCAATTCGTATAATTTAAATAATTTAATTTATAATTAAATCTTTAAAATTACATGAAAAATTGTTTTCCAGAAACATTCCTTTAAGGTAAAAATTTTTGTTTATAGAAAATTCAAGTAAAATATTGATTATAATGAAATTAATTAAACTATTCATAACATAAATGAACTAATTTTATCTTAAATATATTTTAAAACAAAATATATCATTGTAAAGTTTCTAAATGATATGATAGTTTTTAATAAAATTTAGTATTTTTGACTATCAATTGAAAAATAAAACATTTTAGAAAATTGTCCTAAATTCATCATAAGATAATTTTTTAAAGATAAATTAAGAAATAAAAATTTTAATTATTAAAATTAAAATTCCATAATTTTGAAATAAATTATTAATATAAAACCATTTTAATTATGAAAATCAAATTTCGTATAAAATAAAGCTTTCTTCTATTGGCTAAAAAATTATGTAATATTCTCAAAATTAATATATCTATATAAAATATAAATAATTAATATTAATAATAATTTTAAATGTTTTCTTATAAAATTATATATATTATTTCATATTTTTTTAAAGTTATTGAACTATTCCATTGGTGGTCTCTTCATTTTTTATTTTCAACATTTTAATCTTAATGCTTTAAAAGATAATTTCTCCAACCAAATACATTCAATTAAATTATAGAACACTCAAGTGATTGGAAATTTTTAGGTGTATTGAATATCTAATTTTAATGCCTTATAAAATCATTTACAACATTTTTCAGTTTCTTGTACTCAACTATCTAGATCCCTTGGAAAAGGATATTCTAGTGAAAATCACCATGCTCATGATGAATGTGATTGAACTGTGGATGAGAGGATTATTTTTCCACAAAACACTACAAAAATTACTATGTATATTTCCCTAATTTATGACATCGTATTATATTTCATGAAATGGGAATAAATTAATATTATTTTTTCTTATGTGGGATGAATTTTAAATTATTCTAGTGTTTTTAAAAGAACACAATGCATCTCCTTTTTTTGTATTCATCACCACTATTCCAAACAATTGGTATCAGTGGACTAATCTATTTAATATTCCCTTTAGGTCTAGAATGATTTAGTTATGGATCCAATTGTGGAAAAAATTTAATGGTTGTTCTAATATATGGAATAACTATGATTAAAGGTATATATTTTAATGTTTTAAATTATGGATTCATGAAATTCCATATGGTTGTATATTTGAATAAAAATGTTTTAAAAATTTATATGATAGTTATTGACCAACGTAAAATTCATAAGGATGAACTGGGGAAATGGGAAACTAAAAATGATATTGAATATTATCTAGGATGGAGAGAAATGAAAGAAATCATTTTCATACTTGGACCTGCTAAATGCAATAATTTATCTCAATGCACCACTACTTATGAAATGGGAAACACAATTATTTTTTCCCATGAAGGAATAAATATTGTTAGATAGTTGTGGTATATTACTAAAAAATATATTTTGAGAATTTGAGAATATAAAATGGTAAAAGTATCACCCAAATGAATGGAAGATTCACAGAAATAGTCAATGGTGTTTATACTCTAGTAATTTATATCCCTCAAATTGATCTATCATTGAATGTGATTGGTGTTTTATGTAATAAAGGGAATATAATTTTAGCTAATTTTATATGATAAACTCCTATAAAAAAATTTAATGATGAATTAATTGATTGATTCTATCATGATGTAGTAATTTGAGAAAACTTTTGATATTATGGATCAAAGAATAATCAAAATGGAAAATAAAACTATTAAAAAGTTTTTTCCAAAAAGTGAAAATAACTTAATAGAGGATGTTATATTCTATTATAATTCATATTGTTAAAATTATAGAGAGGAATATAATCACTTAGATATAATATAAAACATTTTTTATTAAATTAAAAATGATTCATGAAGTTTCACAACAATTAAAAGTATAATTATTATGATATAAGTGATGTAACATTTTAAGAATGAATATAGTTTAGGAAAAACAAAATTGATTTCCCACCACTAAAATAAATGGTAAAAATTCAGGGAAAGGAAAATAATTATCAAATAGAAGTTGAGTGTATGTGAAAATAATTAAATCCCTGAAGGGTACATGGAATGTATCTAATGACACAAGAAGATATTCATGTTATGAATCAGAAACCTGGGAAATAAAATCCGAATGAAAATAGATGATTTTTTTGCTAAAGAAGATATTTCACAATCTTACTACCCCTCTATTATTATTCTATCTTTTAAATCAACATAAATTATAATTAAATTCAATATTTGTTTATGATAGAATAAAAATATGATTCTTAGAATAAAATGCATAAATAAATTTGGATTATTTGAAATGTTTTCTTAAGTGAAAAATATATGTTGTTAAAACATATCATATAATTAATATGGAAATTAAGAAAATCAACACCATATTTTTTTAAGTATGAAAATAGAATTAATGAGTTACTTGATGAAGTATAATCCTTTAAATGTATATATTGTCTGCTTGCTAAGGTAGAAGAGTCTTATTTTATGATTTTTGAATTGAATATTCATTTGAAAGAAAGATATGGTATAGGTAGTAATGTTTCAAAACCAAATATATATAGAAATTATTTGTTTCTTTGTTCAAAGAATCACATCATTTCAACAGTTTCCTTTTTTGTGAGATTATAAAGATCATGCTAATTATTGGTTATTAAATATTCTATAAATTAGTAGTTTTATGAACGATTATGTTTTAAAATATTTGAAAAACATTGATTCTTATAATTTTAAACATATCTAGTTTACATGATCTTTTCTCATTGACATCGTAGGACCCAACAACATTTGGGTAATAAAATTTTCATTTTTATATTATTAGTTGAAAATAAACAAGGAAAAACAATTAAATAAAAAATATTGAATTGGATACTCAAGAAATATGACTAGATAATTTTTCAATTTTCATGAACTCTCAACTATTGATGGAGGTTTGAATACCTTTGGTGATAATTCTTATAGAAAATTTATTATAGTTAGATCTATTGGAGATCCAAACTATATCCAAATCAATAAGGTTCGGTGTGTCTAAGGGATAATTTATATTCTAATATTTATCTATTAATAATTTTATAATGTAATAATTGGTTTTTCAAATATTTTTTGTTCAATCATTAAGGATTACCTACTTATATTTAGATTCCTAAGAGATGAAAAAATTTACACATGGTTATTTAAACCTTATTTGAATAGAAATGGAAATATTACTGTGTTGAAATATGTGGATCCTAGATATGGCACATGCGACTTGGTTATTTTGATATATTGTCTTTATAAAAATTATATAAGAAGGAAATAGATTATGATCTAACCAATGTTATGTTTGATGAGAAGAAATTTTCATTATTTCCAAATAGGTAAGAAATATAATTCATTTTTAAAGTAAATTTACATGTTTTATACATAAAATCATTTAACAAATATCCACATTTTTTTAGAACCTCTACTATAGTAGGTTTTAATGTAATTTTATTTATCTTTTTTTACATAGATTTTTACATATTTTATTAGCTTTACTTTTCGATGTTTAAAATTCACTCTCTTTTAGTAATTCTATTTTTTTGTAAGTTGGTTCAAAATGAAAATGAATTCAAAATAATTTCATTGAGAGGAGATCATGGAGGATAATTTAAGAATCACAAATTTATTTCCTTTTACTAAATTTATAGTATTAAAAATACAATATTTGTTCTACAAACACCGCAACAAAATGGAATGGTAGAAAGATGAAATAGTATTATTAAATAACTCTCTAGAAATATATTGAAATACTATTGTTTAAATATATATAATTTCTTAGAATATATTAATAAATAATTCCAAATAATGAAGATATTTTTAATGTGACCCCTTCTTAAAAACATTATTTACAAGTTATTTAATAATATAATACCTAATTATGGATACATTATTATTTTTTATGCTAGCCATATATCTTCAATACTTAGTCAATCCTTGGTATATTTGACCTAAAGGAAGATAAATGAATCACCCTTGGTTATGATAGTACTTATAAAGATTATATAGTGTTTAATTATAACTAAAATCGATTTGAAAAATAAATTAAAATAAATTTGATGAAAGTGATCCATTTGATCATAATAGAATTCCAACATAATATATTGTTGATTCATTGAAAATAAGTGGCTTTTTACTTCTAATGATAATTATGAAAGTAAAATAAAACATGATCAAGAATATTCCATCAATGGAAAACATGTTTTAGAGGATCATAAAAAATATTTTATTTAGATAATTGATAACACTAAAGGAAAATCAATTGGATGATATTTCAAGTGTTTTAGATAATGGTGTTAGTACTAGGAGGATTATTGGAAGCCATTTTGAGTGATATACCATTTTATCCAAACATTAACATAATTAAATAGAATAATTTTCATAACCCCCTCCCCAAAAAGATACTACAATGAGGGGATAGAGATGGTAATATCTTGAGTCCTGTATCCAGTATTCCCTGATTTTGTGACTCGCACTGGGGGTAAAGTAAACATGTAAATGAGAGGAATTTATCTCTAAGAGAAATATTTAAAAGAGAGATATAAGAAGTATGAACCAAACAAAAACTACTTGTATAAATATATATATATAGTAAATACTAAGTGCAACATGAAATTTCATACATTACTAAACAATAGAAATGAAACCTAAAAGGATGAAAAAGGTAAAGATGATAGAAACCATGAATGCCAAACAGCTCCTACAAAACCACAAGCTATTAAAGACTAGGAAAATAACCAACATACTAAAAAACACTTGAAAAATAATTTATATATACATTGGGTGAGAATAATAGTATTCCTAGTAGGATATTCCCTATAGCCTCTTATTCAAAGGATACAGAAAGAATTATGAAGAACATTGATCAACTATGAAACTAACTCGTCACATAAAAAGGTATATTAAGTTATGAACTTTGTTAGGGATATCTATCACCATGTAATTCATACAAGACAGAATATATTATTATAATAAAACAGTAGGGGTACCTATATTTAACTTCCCCATAGTTTTCCAACTCTTTTGCAACATCACACATCCTGAGCATCTCTCTCCAAAACTAAGCTATCCTGCAAACACCTATGAAGGGAATCAAAACATATACTTCATGCATCAAAAAAGCACACCATCCCAACCACATAACCATATAGAGTAACAAATTAGTTTATGTAAGGCACAATATCCCATATGACTTAAATAAAACATTGGTTATTATACCACATTCCATTTCATCCCATACACCAAGTAAGTACCTCAAGACATCACACCCTATATATTTAATACCTTTCATAATCCCTTGGATACTAGTTATGGAAATACATTTTTATGAAATAAACACAATCCATCATATCCCTATACATAAATATATGGTAAAAATAACCACCATGCATACCAAAAAAATAACTACCAAGAGAAGATACTGGTCTAGGGGTAGTCATCCATCCATCCTCCAATTAGGATATTAGGGGAACACCCACCCAGAGTCCACTTGGTGCCAGTTTCCCTAAACAATATGGTTGGGAAATCATATAAAATCACAAAAATATTCATGATATAATATATCTCCCAACTATACTATAGAAATAAAAAATTCATAGACTCAACTACAGCTATCATCACTCAAACTCATGGCTACCACTACTAAGACCAAATATACTATAACCACACAATAATATGAAAGAGCTACATTTAATTTATTTGTTACTTTTTATCTATTCCTTCCATTAATTAATTCAGTTACAATTAATTTAATAGATACATTATTCTATATTATATTAAATTGTATTGCATTATACACCAGAGTAAGTTCCATGCCATTTAGGAATAATACAAACCAGGGACTTAGTTTAACAATATTTACATATTTTAAGAAATTAAATTCCATCATCAACCAACCCCATGGGTAAAAATTTTGTTAAATTCATTATTATCATCATTCCATATCTAGGTACTATATAAAATCCATCCTAAGCTACCACCAAGTAAAAACATGAAATAAATAACCTACAACTATCATAAGAAATGGGTAAAATAATGTCAATTAAACAAGAAACTCAAGAAACATCCATTAAATAGATTCAATAGATTATACCATATATCAGCATATCATCAACATGTTAACCACATTTAAACAATTCCATAACCTTCGATTCAATTCTTGGCACCCATATATATGTCATAATGCATCTCCCCATCATAAGAGTCATCTTCTACCACATTATATAAGACTCTCATCCCCATACCATAATAGAAATCCTAGGCTCATCCATCCGAGGATAGCATCACATCCAGGCTTCCTCACCCCCATAGCAGGCATCATACCTCTAGGATCATCCATCCCAGGATAATATCAAAATGATAGCATCTAGAGAACATCACCAAGAATCAAGAATCAAACAAAAAATTAACATGAAAACTATTCCCTCAATACATGGTATTCAACCTTATCATGCAAGTGATCTCTCATGTCTCCAAAACAAGGCACTCGACCTTCTCAATAAAATAAGAAACACCAACCCTATAAAATTTTCTTACACACAACAGGATCTTATATTATCTAAAATTAAATAATTTATTTATTAACAAGATACCATTGTGGGTAACCTAAGGCATCATGTTACGGAAATAATTTATGGGAAAAACATGTTATCAAAATTAATTTTGATTTCCACAGTCCAAGAGAAGTATAATTCTCAATATAATATTCTTTTCAAACTATTATTAATTGTAAAAAATCACATTATTTCTTGATTTCATTAATCTGGTGGATGATAAATTATATTTAAACATGTCATTGCCACAATTTGATTATTATAAAATTAGATTAAACACTGGATTATAAAAATGCCTCTTTAATTATTCTTATTACAATTAATTGTTAATTAATTTTGAATTTATGTTCTTTAAAAATTTCCATCAAGAACAACATTCTAATCCATATCATAAGAAACATGATGATAAAAAATGAATAAATATCACACTATCTATCAAATCATAAGGAAAACTGTTATCACAGTACAAAGAAAAAACATCGCCAACATGATATCTATATCCAATTTAATTAATATGATTTAATATTTATTGGTTTAATTTAATTTCTATAGATAGGTATAAACCATGGGCAATTTCTGATTTCATGTAAAATATATAGAGAACAAATTAATATCATACCTCAAAAGTTGTTAACATTCTTCACATGAGAATAGACCACATTGGGGATCTCTAATCACCCCTCTCACATTAAATGCATCAATTTGAGGATGTCTCAGAAACTCTAAACAAACAAAAACCAATATAAAACCCATTAGAAACATGGGATATCATCCAAAATTTCAGATAAAGAAGAATAAAAAGAAAATTTTCAAACCATGAGAATTTGTAAAAAATGAAGGAAAAATCACCTTGGATCAACTCGAGTCACCATTGATCAAGGATGGAATCCTAAGGATCGATATACTTCTAAGGGAATAAAAAATATAGGAGAGGTTTATCGGTTTCCTAGAATGAGAGATAGATCTGTTACTATTTTATGGTTAATAATAACCCGATTGGATAGAAAACTTATAAACCAACTACTGTGGGGAGTTACACAACATGTAATCCCCTTTAATGTAATCTAATCCTCAGGGTTAAGATGATACTGAAAAATGCATAGCCTTCTTATTCTTTTTCCCTGAAAATTTTCATAATGTGAACCATCCCGACAAATGTCAGGAAACTCACATATACAGTATGTAAGGATTACATGGCAGGTAATCTCCCTACATCAAAAATTTTATATCCAAACCCCTCTGAAAATATTTCAAGCTTTCCCCATGCTCCATTGTCCATGGAAACACGCAAAGTTTTGGATCACATTGATCAAGGCCCTAACATTAGATACCTCTCAAAAAATTTCTATCCTCTAAAATCCAAAACTAACCCTAGAGAGGAATGAAAAGGGGGAATCTAAACAACCATCTTGAAAGAGACCTCTCAACGATATCTCCAAAATATGAGCTCAACCATCTATTCATATGAACAAGAACAATACCACAAAACTACTACATCTAGCTCTTAAACACTATAAAATGAGGGATACCTATCAAATGAGAGTAATGGCATAGAATGAAGCAATAGGGAACCATATAATAATTATAAGGGTACATAAATACTCCCTATTAGGATACTATATGCCTGAAGAAACTGATATAGTTAACCCATAAATCACACTTTGAAAACTTCCTGAATAGTTTCTCATGACAAAGAACACCCAAAATGGAACATATATTCTTTGTATTCTTCTTCTTAGAAACAGTGTACAAAAGGACGTCATCGATGAAAACCACCACAAATGTATCTATGAACTATTTAGACACTGAGTTCATCAACCCCATGAACATAGCTGGAAAATTCTTCACACTGAAAGACATCACAAAAAACACATAACTCACATGATGATAATAGGAATAATCCTTATGAAGATCCTCATCCTTCACCCACATTCGATGATATGCAGACCCCAAATTGAATATCAAGAACTGAATTTATCCTTTTAGACGATTTAATAAATCAACATTCCACATAAGTGGATAGAGGTTCTTCATTTTAACTTAGATCAAATGATGAAAATAAATTTAAAGAAACAAAAATTCATCATTCTTCTTCATGAAAAAACTGTTGTGCCCCAACCTAAAACACATGGCCAAAAAATATCAATAAAATATATCATCGATATGTACATGAAACTCTCATAATTCTGAAGGTATAATGTCCCAGATATTCAAAAAGGTATGTACCATTATTTTGAAGCTTTAAATACTTTATTTTCCCATTTAAATGTTTCATAATGGATTCATGTAGTAATTGGGGGTGTTTGGGGCTTGTTCAAAGCCCATAGCCTCAACTTTTAAAGTAGTATACTAGGCCTCATAGTTATGATAAATCATTAATCTTGAGACAATGGAGAGTTGGGCCTCACACTATTTCTCTGAAATCTTCTGTAGAGGTCTACACAACTGTCCAAATTGTCTCAAATGAGTTGTTGAGGCATTTTTCATAGGTATCACATGGTTAACGAAACCATGCACCTAAGCCTTGTGATATTCCTTATTGAGTAGTACCATGGAGAAAGGTTATCATAGGGTTTGTCCAACTATGCAGTAAAACCGTGCACCCCTTTATATTAAGATTAAATTCCAATTATACCCTTAATGAGTTAAATAAGTCACCCATCTCTTTTCCCACTCATTTTTTCTCTAGCATCCATGCCAGAAGCTCCTCCTTCCATCTTTGAAAGGGTTTCTTATGTGTACCTCATTTTTCATCTATTTACATCATAGTTGAAAGAATCATAATGATCTAGGTAAGATATATTATCCTATTCTTTCCATTCATTATTTATTCTCCCATATTTTATAGTATTTAGGTCGGACCTCTTTTCTATATTTTCAGAAAATTTGATGATTTCTTTGATAACTCTCATTTTTTTCTTGATTTGAGGGTCAACAATTGATAAGTTGTCTTCAATGAGTCCAAGGTAGTATTTCTTGTTCTTTGACACTAGATTTAGTTATTTTACAATGTGAACCAGTGTTCCTCATGCCAAAACCTTTTGATGATTCCTCTAAGGTGTTAAATAAATTAATTTAAATAGTTCCTCATGTTTATTGTGACCTTATCTTTTGGTGAAAAACCTTTCATGGGTTGTTATACTTATCATAGGCCACCCCTTGGGTGTGCCCACCTTAACAGCTTAATCTCCAATACTTTGTGATTTTTTCCACCATGTATGTGTGTTTCACATGTAATAAATTCAATAATTAGTTATTTGACTTTAAAGGAATGGTATTCCATGAGTTCCCCTTTATCCTGATGCTTATTTTCATGATCATTTCTCATACATATCAACTTATGCATCATACTATAGTCCTTCTACCTTATATAATCTGTTTAATTACTAGGCATTGTGCCTTGTGTACATGATTTGAATCCCTATGTTATGCTCATGATAAATGTCTATTATCTTATTCCATATTACAAAATTTCATGTCTTGGAAAATTATTTGGGCTAGCATGTTGAGTGTGTTTAAAATATAATGCCTCGTGATAATATATGATCATGGATGTTATAACTTACTTTTTTATGGGTCGGGAGAGAACAGGGGTATCAACTTAGGGGTATTGTGGATGGACTAACCATTCTTTATATCTATATATATTGGATCCATTGGTAGAGAACCTTAGATTTCCTTGGATGGGATTTATGGGTGGATTACTTATACACTTGAGTGACACCAGTTCCCTAGGGTAGCATCCATGGATGGGATCATTAGCAAGATGGGTATGCCTTGCCTTGGGTGATACTCGGTACCCTATTTGAGATACATGGTATGGGATAATTGGTTACCATGCCAATATAGATATGATGGATGCCATTATGGGTTTCCTTAGGTGGAATATGTGGTATTGTTTATATCGGAAACTCATGTAGAGTCCCTTGGGATTCATTATGGATTGCATTGGACGGGATTGGGATTCTATACTATATTGGACTGATATTTGTTTGGATTGCATGATATTCCTTATTATTATAATATTATGAGAATTCTCTATTGATTTCATAGGGGTGTGACCGCCATGTAAAATCACAAACCTGGGGTTGGACCACTATTTTTCCATACTTATGATGACCCATGTATACACCTTATTATTTTTTTAGGTCCCTTGGTTTAGAAATACATATTTAGTTAAATTGGGTACTGGTAGTCAAGTATCTATGTGGAACCCTTGATGTCATGTTTATTTATTTATAACCATTCATTTATCATTATTATTAGCACACTAGTCATTTTATATTGCATGAACTGGATTGATCTAGGCACTGTTTGTGGTGACCTACAAGGATTATATCTCACACCCATCTTGGGATGATTTTGGTACCCAAGAATACTTCATGATTGTAGGTATGTACAAAGGGAAGAATTCAACATCTGATTTTTGATTGAATTTATAGGTTAGAGAATGGGATCAAGGGACTGATCTTATGATTACGATGCTAGTAGTGTCTACATTTTCCCGCTTTTTGTGTTCTTAATAGCATGTGGTATATACATGTATCCCCTTCTCTCCAAGTACTCATTTTGTATACATACATGATATAACATCATCATCATTTTTTTCTACTGTTTTTTATTCACATGTCACCAGTTTTTTATTTATTTTTGATAATTTATTATTATTGTTCCACTACTGCATGTTTCCTATTGATTCTTTGGATACAATGGGTTAACCGTCCAATCATATAGATTTTTCTTCTTGAGTTTAATATTTCTTGTTTTCTATTTTACTCCACTCTAATCTATGAGGTCATTGTCTCCCCCAAGAGATAAGATAGTCCCTCACTTATATTCGGTAGCCGCTTCCATGTGGGGTGGCGCACATGAATTGTTGTGGCCACCATCTCAGGGCACAGCTAAATGGAATCTCGGGCAGAATGCTACAGAGTGGTATCATAGGGTATTTTAGTTTTTTATTTTTATTTGGGTATTCGACAGGATACAAGGATATGTAATTTTCTATTGATCATGTTCCTGAATGTAGCTAACTTATATATAGGGAAAACTAAATCTACCTATGATGGGTAAATTCTCTTATTGGTTGTGTGGTTATAGTTTCATGGATTTCACTATTGGGTGATACACATTCATTTTGATGTTATTATTATTGATCAACCTATTAATATAATGGGTTTCTATAAACTATAATAATGATATGAGGTCATATCAAAGAATGTATCATATTGAGCATCGTTGGACTAAAATTCCATGCATATACCCTACCATATTTAAATTCTACATGAATTTATTATTTCATATTATTAGTACTGGTGACATTCCCTACAGAACTAAGAAAACATAATTGAAACATAATGTAACTTCCTAAACCTAATTTTGTTACATAATAGGTTAGATAAGACACCTTAAGTAGTCAGTAATGGTATGTTTATCCCTAGTCTATTGGTCGTGTGGGCTGGAATGTGATATAGTTAGAATTAATTGGACACCACATTCTAATTTATAAGGTGTATGGACCCTTATAAATAGGAAATGGTGATCCATCTAATTCAACCATTTAATGGGATTTAAAAATATAAATGATTAAAATTTTAGAAAAACTATAAAAGTTAAAATGAAATGGTTATCTTAAAAGTGTAATAACTGGCCTTGAACAAGGATTAGCCTTAGTAGTGGATGATAGGTCATGTAAATTGTGAAAATTCTATAACTTTTCATATCACCTAGACCTATCTCCGGGAGTGTGATGAGGGTTATGTCATGTTATAAGAAGGCCTTATGCATGTTCCTCCATTTATCTCTTTCCCTATCAGTAATAAATCTTGTATATAGAGTGCACTTGGAAATTGTATAGCTATTACACCATGACGTCCTTATGTATTACCTCAAGAAAATGGTGATGAGAACAGTCCAGAGGTGGTGGGCCCTAAGCCACCCATGATACCTCCTATAGATCCACATGAAATAACTCTATAAGATCTTCCACTTATAACAGATGCTCAGTTCTCCGAAATTTTCTTCTAGTTCATGCAGTCTCATTAGGGTTCTCCCCATCCTGTCCCTACTATAGAAGACATAACTCTTGATTTATAGAAGTATAATCCTCAAAACTTCTCTAGGTATGTAAGACCTCTGGCTATTGATTCATTGTTATAATCCATGGTATCAATCTTTGAAAATCTTGGTATGCCTCCACAAAAGATTACCATGATGACTACCTAAATGTTATGTGATTTTTCTATGAGTTGGTGGGACATTATCTATTAGGTTGAGCATCATCAGGGTATGGTCTGGGAAGACTTCTATAGAGCCATCTATAATCACTTCTTCTCACAAACTCTAATAGAGACCATGGTATGGAGTTTATGAATCTTCATCAGGGTTTTATGATTGTGCTAGAGTATTCTACTCACTTCATTGAGCTCCAAAGTTTATCTCCATCTCTAACTGGTGATGAGTTGACAATTGTGACGTATTTTGAGGATGAGCATGTGAACACTAGATAATCATAGGTAAACATCATATACTTGTATACCATTAAATAAATAGTGATCTAATCCATTATTATAGAATTTTTCCTTAGATAAGATTGCAGTGTGATCCAGGGAGGTTTGGTTTCGAGTTTGGGTGGTGGTTCATCTGGTAGCAGGAAGCACCATTTTGAGGGTGCATGTGAGGATGGTGCCAGATAGGTGAAACACACCAATAGTCATGTGGTTTTTAACCATTTAATCTATCCAGTCCATAAGAAACCTCAATGCATGAGTAACTTGATCAAATTTTGATCTTGTTATAGGTATGGGTCACCTTCTTTGTTTCTACCATTATTTCCCTCCAGCATCCAGTAAGAGGGGCTCAATACCGACAAAACATCATCATTAGGATTCATGAATCCACATCATATAAGGAGTTGTTCTTATACTGGATGATCAGTCTCACGATGTGGTCATGGAAGCAGTATTTAGGTATCAAAGAATCAGTGTCTATGGAGTGGACCAACTCAAGTTTGTTGGTCATCATCTTAGGGCATCAGTTTGGGAAAATATATGCAGTGCAGTTTTCACCCAAGGAGTATAGTCTAGGGCATTCTACTATACAAGGTATTATTCAAGTATCCTCGACTTTATTTTCTTCCCCCTTAGATATAGGTGTATCTCACATATTCTTATCTGCTAGAACTATGGTAAGTGTGGGCCAAGTGATACAATATTCTAGTGTCATGATGCCTCGTGAAATGTTGTTGGGAGTTTGTTATAAGGTTATAATCCAATACAAGGGGTACCCCTTGAGATAGTATGGTAATGTTTCCTATGGAGTTTCTTTATCCTTGAGATAATCTATTTCAACATCTTTCTCGGCATGGATTGGCTTCTGCCATATTGACCCCAAGAGGATTTATATCATCATTGGTTATTTCTCACATTACTTGAGGGTAAAATATATATCCTTAAGGGTTAATAGGATATCTAGGAATGTCAGGATAGACCAAAAAACACAAGTCCAGGCAGAGTGATAGCCTAGATGTTGAATCTCTTTATAAGAGATCAGTGAATGTATCTTTAGGAGTTCCCTCCTATGGTTGATAATTTTAGGGATTCCATACATGATAATTTCACAAGATTACCTCATAATATAGAGGTTGCGTTCACCATTGAGATCGTGTAGGTGCGGCACAGGTTTCCATCCCTCCTTATTGGATGGCACATGCAGAGTTCCATGAACTCAAGAAGTAGCTTTAATATCTATTAGAAAAAGTTTTTATCCAACACAATGCCTTGGGTTTCACCTATCCTTTTCACCAATAAGGTCAAAAATACCCTTATATAGTACATGGATTATTTCCAATTGAAATATCTTAAGGTGAAGAGCTAGTATCCATTTCCTCCTATAAACAACCTCTTCGACCACATTCGAGGAGAGAGAATTTTATCTAAGATTTATTTGAGGTTATAAAAACATCTAATTCATGTCAGTCCATCAGACATACCACATACAATGTTCTAAAAAAATTATGTCATGTAAGAGTATCTGGATATGTTGTTCAGCTTGAAGAATTCAACAGTATTCCTTAGGGATCAAATGACTTGGGTCATCCCCCAGTTATTGGATTCCTCTATGGGGGCCTTCATGGATGACACTTGGTGTATTCTCACACTAGAAAAGACCATGCCAACCATCTTGAGATAATGCCACATGCACTAAAATAGAATCATAATTATAAAAACCTTACTAAATTACACTTTTCAATTAATAATATTACATTATATGGTCATATCATCTTAGAGATGGGTGTATCTATTGAACCATTGAAGGTTAGTGTCATGGTTTATTGGGAACAAACCAATAATCTATTTGTATACGCTTCTTATTTGGTATTTATGGTTATTACGGTTGATTAATCTATGATTTCCCCCGCTTAGTAGTTTCCATTACAAGCCTGAAAAAGAACAGTGTAAAATTCATCTGGTCCAAAGATTGTGAAACGTATTTTCAAGAGTTAAAGTGGAGACCGACATAAACACTAATCATGATTCTACTAGAGTTGGGTAGAGGATATATTTTCTATTTTTATTCATTAGAAATTGGTTTGGGTGCTTCTCCAATTCATTGTGACCATACTGTGTCATATAGGTCCCGCCATCCGAGACCTCATGAGAAGAACTACCCTACGCATGGCCTGGATCTAGAAGTTTTGGTCCATGACATAGTCTCTTGGATGCATTATCTATTGGGTGATAAACTCATCCTTCACATGGATCTAAAAATCCTCAAATACAAATTCACACATCGATACTTGAATCTAAGGCTTCACATGTTGGAATAGTACCTATAGTCATCCAATATTGAGCTTTCTTACACACCCAAAAATAGAAATTCCAAAGCTGAGGCATTGATCCAAAAGACTCATATACAAGATATAAAGGAGGATCGTAGTGAGTAGAACTTGATGGATCTATTTTATATGATAAATTTTGAGTTTCAGGAATATAATAGAAAACCTATTTTAGAATCTATTTCTACGATTTCCTCCCTTTTGGAGCAGTTCTGGATGAGGAAACTATTTGATTCAGAGGGACTAATCTTGAGAAAAACTATCAAGGGTGAGAACCCACCACCTTCTTGGGTTTTTTTATGAGAATTAGACTCTACTCTTCTGATGGAGTGTTTATATGACTTTAGATATATGGGAAGAGTTGAAGAGAGAATCACATGCCTCTATTTGGGAAGTTCAACCCAGTCATACCAATATGTACCATGATGTTTGTCTTCAGTATTGGTGGCCAGGTATGAAGAGATAAATTATAGGATTTATCACTTGGTGCTCCACCAACAGGTGAATCCTAAGAACTAGTGACCTTCTGGAATTCTAAACCTTGTATCGATTCATCAGTGTAAATGGAATAGTTTCACCATGGACATCATAAAGACCTTTCTGAGATCTTTTTAAGGAAGAAATGTAGTATGGGTGATTGTTGATAGGTTGACCAAGGTTTCACTCTTCTTACTGATCTCGGAGACATTCTCTCTTGATGAGAAAGGAAGGCACTATAACTAGGAGATAGTGAAGCATCATAGTGTACCTTGTTCTATCATCTCAGACCGAGATTCCCACTTTACATCATAGTCCTTGCAAATCTTGTAGAAGTAAATGGGCTTATATGTGCTCTTGAGCACAACATACCACCCATAGACAGACCATATATTTGATTGGATGGTATGGGTGTTAGAGGATATTCTTCAGGCATGTATTCTGGATTCTAGAGGTTCATTGGAAAAGAAAATATCTCTTTTTGAATCTTCCTAAAATAATGACGTTCAATAGATTATTAAGACAGCTCCTTATGAGGCCCTTTACGATAGGTCATACCATTCAACTATGTGTTGGTCAGTGGTGGGTGAAGTAGCACTACTGGGTCCTCATCTCATTAAGGATACTTAATAGAATGTTTAGCATATTCAAATATTCCGGTTAAATCTCAGTCTAGGTTGAATTCGAATACTAATTATTGATGTCACCCTCTAGAGAATGGGGTGGGACATTAAGTCTTTCTGCATGTTTTGCTGAAATTAGGTCATTGACCAATAGTTTTTGGATTTAATTCCATTATTTGTACAACTAAATGTGGCCTAATTAATGTATTGAGTACATGGGGGTGTGCGAGGATTGTTTGGAGCCTGGAGGCCTAAATTATAAAGAAGTAGATTGGGTTATAGGTTTTATAGAAATTGTATTTCCTAGTCCACATGGTTTCTTAAACCATGCGGAGAGTCTCGCATACCTGTGAAACTTTTCTTAGACAATTTGTAGAGACATTTTACATGGTTTGTTCATAGTTAACCAAATTTTTTTCCAATCCTGTGTGGGTGTCCTCCTTGGGTATTTTCATGGATCATAGTTGGATCATGGTTTGGAAAATAGTGCAGCCAAATCATGTGCCCATCTCTATGTAGATAAAATTCCTCTTTTCCATTAATAAATTAAATACATCACCCCTCTCTTATCACTTTTTTTTTACCATCCTCCATGACCAAATCTCCTCCTTCCCTCTTTGGAAGTATTTTTTATATCTCCCTAATTTATCATTTATTTATATTTCCTTTCTTAGCATTGTAAATCTTGAGGTACTCTTTGTGATCCTATTCCTTTCATTCTTCATTTCATATCACATCTATTTTTCTATTTTGGTGTGATCTCTTTTTACCAATTTTATGATAATTTTATGATTTCATCAATAACTCTCAATCTAACTCATGTTGAGCATAAAAAATTGATGATTGGTCTTCTACAAGGCCATGATAAGTGGTCTAGTTCATTACTGATAGTTTCATCACTTTTATTATGTGAATTGGTGTTCCATGAATTAGTCCCTTCTAGAGACACATCTAATATGTTAATTAATATAATCAGAATGGTCCCTAATGTTGATTGTGTCTTTAACCTATATCAATAACCATTATTGTGTTTTTTATATTTTCGGAAGACACACCTTGGATGTTCCCACCTTAACTTCCATATTCCCCCTACCTTAATATGTTAACCACCATGTATGTGTGTTTCACTTTTAATAAATACCATAATTACTGATTTGATTTTTGTTTAATGGTATTACATGTGTTCTGCTTAAGTATAATGCTTATTCTCATACTCATTACTGATACTTATTCTCTTTTGCATCATACTATGCTCCTTATACATTCTATAAGTTTTTTAATTCCTAATATTTGTGCCATGTGTTCATTCCTTAAATACATGTTCTATACTCATGCCAAATGTTTTTTTTTTCATATTCCTAATAAAATAATTTCATGGGTTTTAAAAATTAATGTGCTATCTTGTTGAGAATGTATAAAATGTAATACCTAATTATAATATGTGATCATGTTTTCCATGCCTTACATGCTTATGGGTTAGGAGAGAACATGGGACCCAACATAATGATGCCTTAGCTGGACTCGCCGTTCTCTTTTTCTGGATCATTTGGACACACCAGGAGAGACCCTTGGATTTCCTTGGAAAGGATCTCTGGGAATATTACATATAATCTTGAGTGAAACTGATTCCCTAGGGGAGAAACTATGGAAATGATTGTTGGAAATATTGTTATTCCATGCCTTGGGCGATGCTCAATCCGTTATATTTGATAGTTGTGATGGGAATAAAGGTTACGAAGATAAGAGTTATATAAGGGATGTCATTTTTGGTTTCCTTTGACAAATTCTATGGTATTGGTTACATTAGAGGATCTTATAGCGACCATTGGGATTCCTTGTGGATTAACTTGGATGGGATTAGGATGCCATTATTGATTTGATAGGTTATTTTTTTGAATTCCAAAGAATTATGCCATAGGGGTGTGACCTCCAATCCAAATCACATACTTTGGGCTGACCCACTTTTGTTGTCTCATTTATGATGACCCATGTATGCATATTATTAATTTTACAAGTTCCATTGGTCTAGACACCCCTCTTAGGCCAAAGTAGGCTATGGAGTTCGGGTATCCTGGTGGAACCTGAGATGTCATGATTTATTTATCTATTTCTATTCATTTATCATTATTATTGGCATAGTATTAATTTAATGAGATGGATTGATCTAGACAGAATTGGTTGTGGCCTACTTGGATTATATATTGCATCGTGCTTGGGTCTCCTTTGGTACCTAAGAAAATTTAATTGTTGTGGTTATGGACATAGGTAAGCATCTAGATTCTGATTATTATTTTAATTTATAGGTTGTATAATGGGAGCATCGGAACAAGACCATCATCGTGATGCTAGTAGTTTCTTTCCCACTTTTTTGTATTTTTGAGATAATTTCGTATATTCTTATATACTCTACTCCCCATGTACTCATTTTTCATATATAACGACTTAAAAATCATCATTTTTATCTATTGGTGTTTATTCAGCTTCCACAAGTGGTTTATTTATTTTGGATAATTTATTATTTCTATTGTGTTGCTTTATTTTTCCTATTTTTTATTCCCCTATAAAAAGGTTACTTATCTCGTCATATGTATTCTTATTCTATTGTTTTTAATTTCTTATATTCCATTTTGATCCACTTGGATATACAAGGGCATAGTCTCCCCACAGATAGACTCTAGGGTCGTGCTACTAGTCGGCAGCCTCAAGTTTATGGGGAGGTGTGCTTGAGCTATGGTGGTCACCATCTTGGGTCACCACTAACTGAAATAAAGGGGGGATAATAGATAAGGCACCATCCCATATAGACACATTGAGATAGAAAACACACCTAGTTATTACTGGATCCAAAACCCGATCTCCCAACTATGGGGTAATGTTATAACCTCCTATGGAAATACATCAGGTTACTCTTCCATAGACATGGGAAACACCAACCAGTGAATCTATGATAGGCTTAAGATCAGTTCATCCATAAAATATGACAATGATAGAATATTCCATTAACCTTTTCGAGGGTATCGCTCACTAAAAAACAATATTGTCTCTACATTATCATTATGGAACACAACCTTCCTTCGGAAGAAATAAATTATAGCCAACACAAAATACAACCAATCCATGTCGAAGAGGATATAATATGGATTTATCCATAAACATAGGAAATATCTATAATATTGGTGTTTCCCCATCACAAGATCATAGTTATTACATACATCATATAAGTCATCTTGACCTAAAAAGGTCATAGTCAATGCCAAGGGATCTGGAAGTCTCTCTACCTCAAGTACCAAATCATGAATAAGGGTAGGTGACATAAAGGATTGTTTATATCATGAATATAATAAATCATTAAACCATGTATAAAAAAATTGTTACATCAAATGACGTATTTCTCACCTAGTGATGGAAATAATAAAGTATTATGTTGACATAAACAACTCCATAGCCTCTCTAGACCTACTAAAGACCACCTCCATGGTTGTTCTTTACTCTTTGATGATGAGGAGCATCTTGAGGCAGTACTCTTCATGCCTCATCTCCTCTATGATGATCTCAAACAAGACCAATATGCTATTACTTCCTTGAATGAAACTGAATTAATAGAGTAACCTAAAGATGATAAACTGGCACATGTTGACTACTGAGAAAGGTCTGGAACTCTTGCTACATATGACCTTGGCCTTCATAAAAAACACACGTATGATCCCATGGAATATGTCTGAGAGACACCTCCCCCAATGGAATGAGATGATGACGGATTAGAGAAACCCCTAGATGACTGAAAATATTTTTTCTTAATATCTAGAAACCTCATATCGCAGTTCTTCTTCATGAGGAATCCTGAAAGAACCCCTTTTGTGACTATTGGTTCCTTGATAGCACCCTATCAATATCCTTTTTTTCTCGCCCTGACCTCAACATACATATCCAGCATTAATGGGGAGACCTGGTTCTAGATATCTAGATGAAAATCCACATCTAAATGCCTTACTCGGGTGCCCTCATCTAGCAATTGGTCTGAAGCATATTATAAAAGCATCCTAAAACAGATCCTGAACTCTCACCCACTAGATCTCCCCTGTCGAAGGTTAATCGTCTATTATAGATTGACCTCTATTGAGTTAAATGAATGAAACTATTCTCTAAACCAGTATTTGAAAATATCCCCCAAGACTACTGACTCTTCACGATACCCAAGGAATAATAACCACCACTTCTTCACTGCTACCCACAACATTTTCACAGCTAAGGAATCCTTCTGCTCCTGTCGAGCAAGGATCAAACATAAAGCTATCTCAACATCCTCCAACTGGTATTCTGTGACACCACCTAAAATAGATCCCTTATACATCTATAGACTCTGGCCCTAAAAATCTTGGAATTTTCTTCTCCAAGTGTCATCATCATCAACCGACACTCTATGGTGATCTTCAAGAACATCATATTGAACATCTTTAGTGTGAACCAGATGAGGACGTTAACCTAGATCCTTTATTGTAAAAATAAAAAATAGTTAGATTTCATGAAACTATAATATGTAATAATTAACATTAATTAATTAATTAATTTAATTCCTATGTTCAATGTTTTACCCTATCTCATGGTCCACCCATCTCAAACGCAAGACCAAATAATAATGATGCATGATCCTTTGAAAGGTATCTACCCCTGAAACTAGTATCACATCTTTCAGTAAGATCAGTAAACTTATTGTTTCGTGCATCAAATGATAGGGGTCCCTAAATATCCATGTCTCGTTTGATCTCCCATGTTTACATCACTTACAAAACATATCCAAAAAAATTCTCTACCTACCTATGAAACTACACTTGTTCCTAACTCCAACCTCCATCTTATCCCTCGAACCATAACCATTGATCCAACTCTATCTGGACCCCCTCCCGATAATGATAATTCAATAAGGGGAGATAGATGGTAGCTACCCATATCCCTCCTCCAGTAGGTCTTGGGTTAGCGACTAGCATCGAGGGTATAGTAAACATGAAAATGGGAAGCATCACCCTCTAATAGAAACATGCAGAAGAGAGATATAATAAGGATACACCAAATGAAACTTGCTCAGACACACAGACACACACACACATATATAATAAATCCCAATTAAAACATGCAATTCCATGTAGTACTAAACAAATGAAAGGAAAATTATATGTACCAAATAGTTACAGACAGTAGCTACCACAAATCCCACATACTTCTTGTTGAACTATGAGCTATTAAAGTGCACCCCGATCGCAAACCAAATATAATTAACCTGAAAAAATTTTATATATATATATGGTGAGTATAACAGTAAAATCAGTATAATCCTCCTTGGAGCCTCTTGTGAAAAACATAAAGAAATAATTCTAAATCACTATGAACAATAGTGAAACTAACTCATCACCTAAATAGGTATTCTATTTTCCCAACCATTCCAAGGTTATATATCACCATGTGATACATATAATAAATCATATAACATAACAATAAAACATCTGGGGTACCCCTCTCCAACTTACGCACTAGTTTCCTTCTCTTCCCCAACATCACACGTTCTGAGCATATCTCTCCAAATATATGCCATCCTGAAAACATATGGGCATGGAAAGATAATATATACCTTGTTCATCACACAACAACACCATACTATACACATAACCACTTATACTAACCAAGTAGTTCCCATGAGCAACCATATCCCATATAACATATACTAGGAATATTTTATTATACTTCGAGCTATCGCTTTCCATATAGCAAATATGTACCTCAAGCCATCATGGTCTATTCAAGTCATACCTATGAAAATCCTTTGGATACTATATCTAGAAATACATGTGGGTGAAATAATAACAATTTGTATCATCCTTATACACACATATATGGAAAAACCTACCTCCATGCACACCATCACAAGTAACTACCAAGAGAAGAGAGTGGGGCTATAGGATTTAGTCATCCACTACGGGAAAAATCGCTATTTGCGATGGGGAGAAGTGCCCGTCGCAAATAACCAATTATTTGCGATGGTATTTCATCTCTCGTCGCAAATAGTTTGGCGCAGCTTGCGCGGCAAATTGCGCGGCAAATTGCCCGAAAACTATTTGCGACGGGGAGGTGTATCCCGTAGCAAAAAGAATGGGGCGGCTTGTGCGCCAAACCGTGCAGGGTTATTTACGACGGGTCCCATCACAAATACCCGGCGGTGGTCAATAACTTTTGCGACGGGACCCGTTGCAAATAACCTTTTAACCGCCGACTGTAATTAATGCGGGTGAGGGTAATTGCGACGGGACCCATTTTTTTTTCAAATCATTCAGATCTTGCTCTCTCTCTCTCTCTCTTCATTCTTCAGTTTCAAAGAGAAATTTTCTTTTAGTTGAAGTTTTTTTATTTAAGAGCAATCGGAGGGTGTCAATATCTTCAGAATATCAATGTTTAAGGTATTTATATATATTTTTTAGTTAATTTTAATTGTTGTTTATGAGTTCTAATTTAATTATATTTCAATTGATTTTTAATTATATTTAGTTTTACTAAGAAATTGATATTGTTAGTAATAATTATAAATAATTAGTTATAATTCATATTAATTAGATATAATTAGGAATAAATAGATATAATTAGCAATAAATAGTTATAATTAGGAATAATTAGTAATAATTAGTAATAATTAGATATAATTAGTTATAATTAGTAATAATTAGTAATAATTAGATATAATTAGTAATAATTAGATATAATTAGTAATAATTAGATATAATTAGTAATAATTAGATATAATTAGTAATAATTAGATATAATTAGGAATAATTAGGAATAATTGGGAATAATTAGGAATAATTAGGAATAATTAGGAATAATTATTAATAATTAGGAATAATTAGAAATAATTAGGAATAATTAGGAATAATTAGTAATAATTAGGAATAATTTGGAATAATTAGTAATAATTAGGAATAATTAGGAATAATTAGTAATAATTAGTAATAATTAGTAATAATTAGGAATAATTAAGAATAATTAGTAAGAATTAGGAATAATTAGGAATAATTTGTAAGAATTAGTAATAATTTGGAATAATTAGTAATAATTAGGAATAAATATGTATAATTATCAATAATTAGGAATAAATATTCATAATTAGGAATATTTAGAAATAATTACGAATAATTAGGAATAATTAAGAATAATTAGCAATAATTAGGAATAATTAGGAATAATTAGGAATAACTAGGAATAATTAGTAATAATTAGATATAATTAAGAATAAATAGATATAATTAGGAATAAATAGTTATAATTAGCAATAAATAGTTATAACTAGCAATAAATAGTTATAATTAGAAATAATTAGATAAAATTAGATATAATTAGTAAAAATTAGATATAATTAGTAATAATTAGTAATAATTAGGAATAATTAGGAATAATTAGTAATAATTAGGAATAATTAGGAATAATTAGGAATAAATAGGAATAATCAGTAATAATTAGGACTAATTAGGAATAATTTGGAATAATTAGGAATAATTAGTAAGAATTAGTAATAATTAGTAATATTTAGTAATAATTAGTAACAATTAGTAATAATTAGTAATAATTAGGAATAATTAGTAATAATTAGTAATAATTAGGAATAATTAGTAATAATTAGGAATAATTAGTAATAATTAGGACAAATTAGGATTAATTAGTAATAATTAGGAGTAATTAGTAGTAATTACGAATATTTAAGAGTATTTATTAGTAATTAGGAATAATTAGTTGTAATTAGTAATAATTAGGAATAATTAGTAATAATTATTAATAATTAGGAATAATTAGGAATAATTAGTAATAATTATGAATAATTATGAATAATTATGAATAATTAGGAGTAATTAGTTATAATTATGAATAATTAAGAATAATTAGGAATAATTAGGCATAATTAAGAATAATTAGGAATAATTAGGAATAATTAGTAATAATTAGTAATAATTAGTAATAATTAGTAATAATTAGTAATAATTAGTAATAATTAGTAATAATTAGTAATAATTAGATAGTTAGGAACAATTAGCAATAGTTAGGAACAGTTAGCAATAGTTAGCAACAGTTAGCAATAAAAAAATTATATTATTAATATTTATGAAAAAACAATATTAATATTATTAAAATAATAAAAAAATTGTAAAATATTAAAATTATCAATATTCGCAATAGACTTTTCACTATTCTTAACATGTTTAAATCTCAAAGGGTCACCAATTTTCAGTTCATGCGCAATAAAAAGTTTGTGTCAGACATGTCCCATGTAAACTCTATAATTGTCCTTACATGGTTGATCACCTCACAAGTAGTGTTGAAATCAGACAAATCAAGTCTTGCCTTTATTATCTATAAGAATTATCTCACAAGAAATTTACATAGACCATTGTTCCTTGAAAATTTAAGGGAAAAATAATGATTCCCCTCAAATGTCAGATCACAGAGGTTAATGAACCCAAAAGCAGCTTATACACTGTCTAAAGAGAGTCGCTTATTATTTTGTCATTGGATTGCAGATTTGAGACTTCCAGATGGCTATTCTTCCCATTTGGGAAGATGTGTTAAGAATGGTTATTTTAATGGATTAAAAAGTCATGATTGTCATGTTATAATCGAAAGACTTTTGCCGATTGGATTCAGAGGTTTATTGAATTCTATGATATGGGATTCGATAACAGACATATCATATTTGTTTCGAGACATTTGTGCAGTGACAAAAGACTACGATGCGCAAAGAAAACTGGAAGAAGATGTTGATGTAATTATATATAAACTAGAAAAAATATTTCTGCCAGCTTTCTTTGACTCAATAGAACATCTGATATTACATTTTCCACATGAATCTAAATGTGGAGGTCCAGTACAGTTTCGATGGATGTACCCATTCAAGAGATGCATGCAGAAATTGAAGAAAAAAATACGTAACAAAGCATCAGTTTAAGGCCCAATTGCTGAAGCTTATTTTCAAGAGGAAATTGCTTTTTTCTGCTCTCATTATTTTGAATCTCAATATCCCTCAAAACAGAATCGCATGGGGTGAAACGAGGGGAATGTTTATGAAGAAATGGACAATAAATTAACAGTTTTTAATCAACCAAATCTTAGTTTTGGTGGAGTTCATGAACGATGGATTTCAGATGATGAACAGCATAGAGCTCATACATACGTTTTTCTCAACTGTAAATAAATGACATCATTTGTACTGTAAGTTATTATATCACTTATTCTATAATTTTGTTATAGTATTTAAACTTATTTTATTTTTAGGTTATATGATAATCATATCAAGAAACAAATTTCACAAATTACAGCAGCTGCTCTTGAATAACACAGACAAAAAAAATTTCTCACTGGTTTCAAAAACTGGTAACATAAATTATTGATGGTTTAATATCAATTCCGTTTATTATTTATTATATTGATAATTGTTTTACAAATTTTTAGGTGTCTCAATATGCTGATAAAATTGACAAACGAATGTGTATATTGAGTAACCCACCATCCAAAATGGTTAAATCTTATAATGCATAGGTGGTGAATGGTTTTTGATTTCATACACTAGCATACGGGGAATCAAAAAAAACAATGAACAGTGGGGTTTGCTTGAGAGGATCACATCACAGAGAAACTGAAGTTGACTTTTATAGAATTTTGGATGAAATTATTGAGTTGTGTTATCTAGGATAGAATTACATAACAATGTTTAAATGTCAGTGGTTGGATACTGAAAAAGGTTTGCATGTTCTTCGGACTCATGGAATCGTCGATATTAAATATAAAATTCTTCTTGTAGTAAATAAACCATTTTTACTAGCTCAACAGGCACATCAAATTTATTATGCAAAGTATTGTGCTACTTCAAGAGACTTGAGCGATTGGTGGAGCATAATAAAAAATCTCTAGAAAATAAGTTTACTAAAACTAAATGTGGTTCTGCTGAAGTGGAAGGAATTGATATTTTTCAAGAGACTACTCAAAATCCATCTGATTCGCAAAGATACGTGAATATCAACAATGACACCCCACAATTAAGGATCGATGATGATGAAGATGTTAATGATGTTACAAATTAATTTGAAATGACAATAGATGATGAAACTGAAACTCATATGGATATTGATGATGCTGAGGAGGAAGATGATGACATTGACATTGACAGCTATAGAGAAGAGGATGAATATTCACATTGAAATAATTAAATTATGGTTATAATCATAACTAATATATATCTATATATAATATTTATTTTCCACTATCTGCTAACAACAATCATTTTATGTTTCAGATGGATGATGATTTATTTCGTGAGTTGCAGGAGGCTGAGCTGCCTTTGGATGATGAGGATGTGGGATCAGCTGACCCTCAGCATACTAGTGGTTCAAGAGGTATGCGGAGGGGGCGCGGTCTTGTGAGACTGAGGATTCCTAACCCTATCCCTAAGCGATGTCCACATCTTGGTTTCAATCCACACACAGGAAGGTATGGTAACCGGTATATTTTAGTTAGAATTCATTAATTTATTTATATATATACTAATTATTTTATTATTTATTCTTTTTTCACAGTTTACAGAATGTAGCTATTGGACAGGGGAGCGCTATATTGCGCAATTATTTTTCTCGGTCGTGGATCACATGGGAAGAGATTCCCATTAATGTGAAACACGACATGTTCCATCATTGGCTAGTACATAAATAAATAATATTTATTTTGAAATTTATTTTTTTAACAAATTGTTATTATAAATTATTTTTAGGGTTTATTCCATCCTATTGATGATAGTATACGCGATGCTATCCACACGGCATGGCAGGTTTCTATGAATGACTGTTTCCGCCAGTTTTTGCACAATTTGAGAAGGTCATCTATTAAGAAAGTAGGAGTGATGGAATTTGATGAGTCATGTAGAGCCCACCGACCAGAGTACATTTCATCTCACTTTTGGTATGGATTATATTTACACTGGTTGGGTGGTGGATTTCAGAGGAGATCTTCAGGGGGACAACAGAATCGGGGGAGACAGGAGGTGACGCATCGAGCTGGTAGTCGTACATTTAGTTCTCATAAAGAGCATCTGGTAAGTATATTTTAAAATATTTTATATAAATATAAATATAAAGAGTTTATTTTATATTTCTGTAGGCAGTTGAGCATCCCGATATTACGAAGTTCAACGTTTATTGGAGGATGTACAGTGATCCAGCCACTGGAGAGATTAGAGGTGATCGCTAGTGTCAGATTGTGGTTAGTATTATTTTTTCAGTTTAATAATTAACTGCATATAATATTTTGAAAATTTTAATTTTAAATTGGAATTGAAGGAGTCATATAAGGTTGAGACCTCTCAGACACAGGCTGAGGGTCAGGACAAGATAGCTGAGCAGACCAGTGCTCACCATTTCGATGAGGCGGCATGGATGCAGGCGACTCAGTATGGCTTTGAGAAGGGCAGAGTAGTTGGCATCGGCTCTCATTTGACTCCTGGTACTTATTATGGTACTGTTGTGATGTCGGCATCCAGCTCGAGAGGAGCTCGTGGAGAGGCAACATATTCTGCTTCACAGTATCAGGAGCAGTTTCGAGCTCAGGCAGAGTATATAGAGACTTTGAAAAAGCAGCAAGAAGAGATGTGTCAGCGGAAGCAGCAGCAGGAGCAGCATTATGAGGAGTAGAGTTGTCGATGGCAGTAGCAGCATCAGGAGAAGATGGAGTACATGCACTGTCTGACTCGTAGTTTAGGGATAGAGTTTCCTCCACTAGCTCCTTCAGCTCCTCCACCTCCTCCAGACGACCTCCCCCCAGTGATTTTTTTATGTTACAAACATTTTAATTAAAATTTTAATATGGATTATTTACATTTTTTGACTTTTATATTGGTGCAAATATTACATAATTTAATTTTTAATGTTTTTTTATTTTTTTGTACTTTTTGTGAATATTGAGAATTTTAATATTTTTTATTTTTTTATTGTTTTAATAATAATATTATTATTTTTTCTTCAATCGTAATATTATTAAATTTTAATTTTTTTAAAATTAATTTATTATTTACCATGGGGCCTTTTACGATGGGACCCCATCGCAAATAGCCTAACTAAATATTTCTAAAAACATATTTGCGACGGGTAAGTAATCTTGTTGCAAATAATTTGTTGTGACGAGACCATCGCAAAAAACGTTTATGTATATATAATACAAATAATTGGAAGTTTATTTGCGCTAGGAAACATTTCCATCACAAATAATTGTATTTGTGATAGCGATTTCTGCAACGGGCTATTTACGACGGAACCCCGTCGCTAAAGCCTATTTGCGACGGGATCCCGTTGCAAATAGTCTGTCACAATTAACAAGAATTCCAGTAGTGATCCATCCATCCTCCCACTGGGATATTAGGGGGAAAAACCTCTCAGAGTCCACTAGGTGTCAGTTTCTATGTTGACATGTGGGGGGAATTGTATGAAATAATAAATTATAAATGATATAATATAGCTCACAAACACGTTATGGAAATAACCTAATATTAGAATCAACTATAGCTAACATCACTCAGACTCCCATATTCCACTTCTAAGACCATATATCTTATAAGCACAAAAACACATGAAAGATCTACATTAAATTCATTATTTATTTTTCATAAATTCCTTCTATAATTAATTTATTACCAATTAATTACTAGTTATATTATTCCAAATTACATTATATTAATCATCATAGTAAGGTCCGTTCCCTCCATGCATAATCTGAACCAAGGACATAGTTTAACCAGATTATAATATTTGAAAAAGATTCATTCCATCATCAGGGACCCCCATGGTTTAAACATTTATTTAATTCAATATTAGCATCATTTCATATCTAGGTACTTTAGGAAAATCATCATATGTTACCACCAAGAGGAAACATGCAACTAATAACCTCCATCCACCTCATGTAGTGGGGAAAAGAATTCAGATAAAATAATAAATTAGGATAATTAACATTAAAAATATTCAGTAAAGCATACTAGATCTCAATGTATTATCAAAGGGTAAGCTCATCTTTAAACAATGTCCTCACCTCATGTTCCATCCCTGATAAATGCATATAATGATGCATCTTTCCATCACAGGGTTCATATGCTACCACATATTTTGGGACTCCATGCACCATACAAGAACAGAAATCCTAGGATCAACCATCCTAGGATCACATCACATCTAGGCCTCTCCACCCCAGATCACACATCATCCCAACAATTTCATCCATACCAACCTTTATTTATAAGGCTTGTATCTTGATCACATCCCTAAGAATATAGAATCAAAAAATAAATTAACAGGTAAATTGGGACCTAAAAACAATTCATTCAACCATCTCATGCAATAAAGCTATCATGGCTCCAAATCAAGGAACTCAGACTTCTCAAAAAAAAATGGGAAACTCATGCCTTAGAAAGTTATTTTATCACAGAAACAAGTTGTTATTTCATATGGAATTGACTGATTCATTTATTAATGTCTTCCAACTATGGGAAACCTATAGAATCGGGCTATAGAAATCTATCAATGAAAAACATGATATCAATATTCATTCTAGTTTCAAAAAAACCTAGAGAAGTATCATTCTCAATTTAACATGCCTTTCAAATTATTTTTAAGATTAAACATGATTCACATTTTTGATCAATTTAATTAATCATATACAAGATAAATTACCATTAAATAATTTATTTCATCAATTTGATAATCCTCAAGTTACATTAATCACTAGATTGCAATTATGCTTCTAATTATTCTTAATCTAATAAATTATCAATTAATTCAAAATTTATTTTCTTTACCAATTTCTATCAAGAACTACATGATATTCCATATCATAAACAAAAATTATAACAATAAGGTAATATATACCACAATATCAAGAAAATCCTAAGGTAAACCAATATCACAGTATAAAACATAAACATTAATAACATCCCATATCTATCAAATTTCATTAATCATGCTTAATATTAATTAGGTAAATTTCATTTCCATGTAATGTGATAACCCATGCTCAATTTATGATGGAAAATAAAATATGTAGATAAGAAATGAATCTTCTACCTCAAAATCCATCAACATTCCTGACTTGATAATGAATCATGTTGCTAATATCTGATTACTCCTCCCACTAGAGTTGCATCAATATGTGAAATCTATGACACAACTTCACTAACCCAATAGAAATTCCCTTAGAAACATTGTAAATCATCTTCCATCACTTGGAAATAATAATAGAAGTTAAAGGGATCAAACCATGATCAGCTGGTAGAAAACGAAGGAATAACGCCCCTGGATCAACTCAGGTCACCAGGAATTTATGGCGAATGACCAAGGTATAATCCCCTTCGAAGGGAATAAAAAAATATGATGAATGGGATCATTATATTCTTGGAATGAGATAGATAGAGAGATATCCAATGTATATGAAGGTTTATGAATATCCTTAGTGGATAAAGACAATTATAACAACACTGAAGTAGAGGATTACTTGACATGTAATCCCCTTTAACGTCTTGTAATCATCATGGTTAAGTTGATTCCTAAAAATGAGTCACCTATTTATTATTTTTCCATGAGAATTATCACAACAAGAACCCTCATCGTGCATGACATGATCCTATATTACACTGCATGTAAGGATTACACAGTGTGTAGTCTCTTTGCATCCATCATTTTATATCCAAACACCTCCATACTTATTTCAAGCCTCCACCGAGCTCCCAGAACCTTGGAAATATACAATGGGTTGGACAACAAGGATTCATACCCTTACATGAATCTATATATTATTTTTATTTGAAGGTACATATGACTAAATATGTAAATAATATTTAATGAAGCAAATTTTTGGAGTTAGTTAATAGACCCTTAGACCATCTGGTAATAGTAACAATATGGATTTTTATAGATTAATAAGACAATAAAGGAATAATTTTTAAGAATATGGCTAGGAAATTTGTAGATGGTTAATATTAAGATGGAGAAAAAGTCTAAGTGGTAACCATTTCCCCTATTTCTAGGATCGATTCCATTGGGATCCTTTTATCCTTTACATCTTCTATAAATTTTAAATTATATGATTTGGAAGTAAAAAAAGGCATTTATAAATGGCTATTTAATAAAGGAATTTTATTTTACACAACCCTGATATTTGAAATCCCAAACTTTAAAAATCCTATTCTCATACATAGAAATTTTTTTATGGTCTAAAACAAGCGTAATGGAATTAATATGGGAGTTTGAGTTATTATATTTAACAAATCTATTTTCTATTGGTTTTTCAAATCCACATATTTTTAATAAAAAACCTTATTATGATATTATATTATTTCAAATCTATATAGATGATATTATTTTTTGTTACACTAATCAAAATTATTATAGTTGTTCTTCAAAACATATGTAAAAAAAATTGAAATGAGTGTAATGGGAGAATTAATTTTTTTCATCAATTTAAATCTATCAAAAGGAAATTGGAAATGTTTTAAATTAATGTAGATACATTGATAATTATTTGAAGAAATAAATTATTGAAAATAGTATTCCATGTTTAAATCCTATGTGTAATATTATAAATCTTGATTTGGATGAAGCTAATAAACAAATTGAAAACAAGTCATATAGAGGTAAGATTATTAATTTATTATATCCTAGTTCTATAAGTGTGTGTATAATGGTGTCTTTTTTCCTTTCTGATTGATTTTAATAAAATCCACCAGAGTATCATTGAATTTCTAAAAAAATGATTTTTGTAATATTTAAAAGCAAAAAATTCTCTACCATTGATTTATCAAAAAAAGGTTCAATTTTAATTTCATATCAAGATGAAAATTTTAATGGATATAGATTATATAGAAAAATAAATTCATAAACCTGAAATTTGTTTTGGAAATTCCTAGATTCATGGATTAGTAAGAAGATACATTCAATTTCATTGTAAAATATTGAGGAAGAATAATTATCTACTAATTGTTGTTATGCACAATGATTGTAGTTGAAAGATAGAATTTTGGGCTATATATAAAAATTTTATCATGTTCCAATTATATGTGACAATATTATTGTTTTAAATATTTTAAAAGAAATCACATTAGTCATTATTTGATAGGTCATATATATATATACTTTAAATCACATTATAATGGATTATCTCTTGTAAGTGGATATTTATTTGGAATTTATAAATCCATAATATCATTTACCTACAATTTTCACCAAACCACTTCCCTTTACTAGTTCTAATTTTATTATGGGAGGGTTAAAAATATTTTTTTTGAAGTCTATTTTTTATATTTTCATAATATGTGTTTATTTTAGTGTTTTCCATATATTTTAATGAATTTTTTTATAACAATTTATTTACTTTGTTTTTTAATTGTTACTTATCTTTTTTCAAAACTATATTTTCAATTTTAACGATTCAAAATTATTACATTGAAATATTTTCTCATTAAATATATTTGTTCCCAAAAACCATTAGAGTTAATCCTTATCTTTATACTACCATTAATCACTCATGTTTTTATCTCTAAAACATTTTACCTCTAAATACCTTGTATTTTTTAACCATAATACTTCTAATTTTCATGCAATAGAGAACATGCGGTAGGTGGATAAATCTAGTACTAGTAGTGTGAAGTATAAATGATATTCTAGTTATATTTGAATGTTATATAAGGAAACACTATAGACATAGAATGGGTTTTTAGACCATTATGCTACTAAATAAAGAATTAGTATTTCAAGTAATAAAATTCATGTTCAAATAAGGGAATTATGGGTACCTCTTCATATGTGATGCAATGGATTTTCATAAAAATTATTAGTATAGTTTGGTGAAAGTGATGATTTCATCTCCAAAAAAATGAATGAAATTATTTTTTTTTATATTTTCATTTAAACTAGATCATTTGTTTATGTATCTTCGTGAAATGAATTTCAATTATAGTCATAGAACAATTGGAGATAGATTTCACTTGTGTGATGACATTATGGCCTCCATTGGGACATATCAATTTGAGGAGATGCTACTTATGGATCTAGAAGCTGAATAGAATCTATTGGAAAATATTATTTAGATAGTGAAAGTTATAGTTATAGTTGATTAAAATAAAATACTTTTTTCAAACATGCATATTTTTTCCTCTTGTTGAGCGACATTAAGTTCAATATGATTTGGTACATGTTATGGTAAACGAACCAATGAAATTAAAAAGATACTCAAATATAGTTTTATCCCTAATGTAGATTTACTCCTCATATTATTAATAAGAGGGAGTTTATTTTTGACGTCATTATATTGTTATAATTTCATCATAGTAATATTAATTTGCCGATGTCATTTAATATATTTGTTTCCTATGGACAGTGTCAGCAAGATAGTTAAAACTAGTTAGTAAAGAAGAGGATGATCCATATATTTATCATGATATGGGGGTATAATAGTCTAATATCTAGTAGTGCTATAATTAATTATCAATAATATATTATAGAATATCAAGTATATCAATAGACAAATAATCTCCATGTGGGTGGAGGTTTAGAGTATTCTTCTATTAGTGATGAAAATATCTCTATCTATATTAGAATGTGTAAGGTGATGGAATAAGATATTAATATTAGTGTTTGGGGGGTTATTTAATATTATGAGTATTTTAGGAACTCTCTACTAATTAAGTAAGTGGTGTTTTCCTTGTTTAAGGATCTCATATAATTATGGTACATACAGCAATTGAGAAAGTTGTTGATTCTACTTCTATAGAGGTTGGGAAAATAGTTCCTATAGTTACAAAAAGATATGATAAAGTTGTTGAAGCTTAAAAAATTACTAAATTATGTTTATCATTCCAATGGATCTAAAAGAAATGATTAAATTTTTCAGGATGATCAAAACCCTATTGATTAGTTTTTTCTTCCCCTGGTATTATAAATGATTTATAACGTTCATTTTACTGGGCAGGTATGCAATAATTTCACTGATAAAACTAAATTTATTAAAAATCAATCATTATAATTGGTCATGATGACCATGGATAGGAATGTGGAAGAACAATATGAGGCCACAAAATCTATTAGCCACATATCCCCTCTACCTTGTGATAATGTGGAGATTCAGTCTCTTCAATTAGTTGAAGTTGTAGGACCCTCTGCAAGGGCTGAGGGGTTACCCTCATAATTGAAGGATGATTCATGTTAATAAACCCATGATCAAGATTATTCTGAATTCATCTTCTAATGGTTTAATATATTCAATGTTGATTTTATAAATCATTATATATAACATAATATTTTGTGGAAATAATTGTTGATTTTGGAAGTGTTTCTCCTTTTAAAATTGATTTCAAATCAATCCAATTTAGTATCACATTTTGATGTAAAATTTAATATAATATTAGGATTTCAATATTTTTTATAAATGATGTAGCTATCCAGGTAAAATATATTAAAGGATATATGGTTTAGAAATAAATTGTGATATGGTGAATTTTTTGGCAATCCAAATTGATCCTATATATGGTAAATTAATAGCCAGTGGAGAGTGACAACATATAATGGAGTAAGATCTGAATATGTGTTAAGAATGGTAGAGGTTTTATCTTCTGATCTTTTTTCTACAGAAGAAAAGATACAATATTTTTAGTGTGATAATGAACACCTCCATTATATTTCAAGAATTTAGAAGGATTTTGTTTAATGTATTGCCTCTATTGATCTAGGTTTTATATTTTCCAACTGTCATTTGGAAGAAATGTTTGATAAATATATTTAGTCTTCTTAGACTATTCATCACATTAAATAGGTGAATCTGGTAGAATTTTTAAATATGATTCATAAATAAAGGTATTTGATGATGGAGTGGGAAATCCAAATGAATCATAATTTCATGGATTTAATGTTGTATCAAAATAAAATTCAAAAAATCTATAAAATATTCATTAAAATCTAAATCCTCTAAATATATAGAAACTAAAGGGTTTCCTTACTCTCACCTTTCCCCTTAATCAATTTATCCTCATAAAATGATTATTTTAATATGGGAATATTTTAAAAAAAGATTCCCTTTTGTTATTTTATTCCATCTTTGTTTTTTGTGATCTATTTATTAAGGTTTATAACCCAATCCATTTTTGTGTATAACCTTTAATTTTTCATATATAACATTTACTTATAGTTTTATGATAAATTAACTTTTATTTAATACATTTTTATAAATTATTTTTTATTTACAAAAGGGGGGAATCTAGATAATCATAACATTTTGACTCATTATATATTTGATCTATTTGTTTAATAATTAATCTTTTTTTTATTTGATAATTATAGCCTGCAAATTGTTCTATATATAAAAGGGTTTTGTTATCATAAAAAATAAGTAATTATTTGGTATGTATATGTTTATCTAATAAATTTTAATTAAAATATAATTATTTTTTATGTCATAAATCACCTCTTTTGGTTAAATGATGATGACAAATTGGATGATATTCATTTTTATATTTATATTTTTTAATTTTTATTTCCTTTTAATTCTAAAAGTTTTGAGTTTAGTAATATTATTTATTTTGATGTATCATTTTTTGTGAAATATTAAGTAGTGACCGAATACCATAATCCTAGAACCGGTGGCTTCTACTATTACATTTTCATAAGACACATGTAATCGCATCCTGAAGGACGGGTCAATTTAGTATTCTTGGTATACTAGATACATATATGATTCACATATTACATTTTATAACACAAATTAAAACATAATTTTTTTAAAAAAAATTAAATATATTACTTCTAGATTATCTATGCATAATAGTCATAGTAAACTTCATGGAATTCACGAGGAATAAAAAAAAATTAAGTGTGAGATCAAATGATTAGTAATAATTAAATTACTTGGAAGCAATAATGATTCATTGAGAATAATAAATATGTAAAGGCAAATAACTGAACACACATTCCATATATATAACTGGATAAGGAATAATAAATATGGAATGGTAAATAACTAAACACATATGAAATTTAAATAACTTGATATAGAATAATTAATACGGTAAGGTAAATAACAGAAAACTCATATTGTCTAATAAATACTATGATAATGAAATGAATCCATAATTAATTTCAATGAAAAAATATCCTAAATAATAATAACTAAAAACTGAATAAAAGAAATGCTTAATTATCATACTTCATGTTTCCCAGGAACCTAGTACCTTTACTATCAAGATATATCCTCAAGACAGTTTATAACATAATGGGTGAAAACCCATTTTTTTAGGTAAAAAAAGTAATTCATCCCATGTGACTATTGATGCATCGAGGGATTTAATTTAACCAGTACCCATCTCATGTCTTTCATGTCCAACTAATTCCTCGTTTATAGAATAATTTATTTAATCCATAAAAAATGTGTCTTATCAAATATCCATATTGAGAAATGATTATGGATTTATTAATATTTCTCGAGTTAATAAAATTAAATTCAACATAAAAACCATACGTAAAAATTATATCTAGTTTAGGATATAATCATACATATGATAAATGATATGGATATTTATGGTAAATTTCATGTTTAGAGATCACAAGAAATTGAATAACTCATGGGGAAAGTTAAGGACTATGAAAATATTCAAGGAAGTGAAATTAAATACTATCCATGTAAAAAATAATCATAATCCATCCATAGAAAGAATAAGGATGGTATTAATACAGATTATAACAATTGGATAAATAATAAAGGTTATTATCATTGATAAAATAAAAAATATTTTTTAAAAAATGATGGGGGAAATATCTTTTTCCATTGGAAAAAAATTTGGAAACTAATTTCATTAGAAATTACTTTTGGTGGAATTTTTATTATAAATATTTTCTTAACATGAAATGGAATCATCAATGAAATTATGATTAGAAATTTCATATATTCCCTAGAAGTTAAAAAGAACATTCCCATTGCATTTTAAAAATGTTAGAAAAGTTCTTTGTTTAGAAAGAGAAAATGATATAATTTTTGAAAGAGTAAATGGGTTAAAATTTATTTTAATAAATTATTTTTTAATTATTAAAGAAAACACTTTTTGAAACATTTTTAGAAAACATTTTTTGTATGAAAACATGTTTCTGACCGAGGAATTATACGATGTTAGATTTTATTAAACTATTTTCTCAATAAATTTAAGTCACAAAGAATGGGAAAATGGTAATTTAAATTGAATAGATCATGAATAAAAATAGTAGAATAAAATTAATATATTTATTAGGAAATTATCATTTAATTTCCTTCAACTGATATTCATGAATAAACAATATTGATTACAATGTGATTCAAAAATATATCCTTAAAATTAACATAATGATGAAGTGAGAATTATTAAATGAATTTATTATGTGTATCAGCTATAAATCCACATATAAAAGATTAAATAAAACAATATATAATAAAAAAATATATTATATACATAATCATATAATATTAACAACCACGATGATGTAATATAACCAACTAAAAATGTATTGACTTATGAAATCATTTTCCACTTGTAAACTTTTAATTAAAATCCCATTAGATGAAATAATTAAAATTTAAACATAAAATATCATTAATAATTCATTATTCGTGATATTACATGTCATGTTGTTGAATATACACCATATAAAATAATCTAGGTTCATAACATTACAATTTGTCTCAATGAAATAAAATAGAAACAGAATCCCTTACCTTGTGCTTCCTTTTGGTTGAATGCCCATTGAACTCCTATATAATGGTTTTATTAATTTTATTAAATTATTAATGAACAATATTCATATTAATTATATCAAATATTTTCCATTAATAAAATATTATTACCTTTTTGTTAATAATCATTCATTATATTCATCATTTTGTGTATTAATTTCCTTATTTTCGAGTATGTTTTGACTTGTTATTTTTTGATCTTATTACATTGATCATTATTTTATCATATCCAGAATATAAAACATGTTTCTAATATCATATATATTTATTATATATTTAATTATATTAACCCATAAAATTTTCGGATAAGAATGGAAATACATTGTTCATGGTGATGGTTGGCCATACGTATGCATGAACGTCGTTTCCATTTTCTTATCATATTGAATGAAAGAAATGTAAATTATATATATATTTATAATATCATTAAATTATAATTTTTATTTCATATATATCACATAATTTTATTAAAAACATCCTTAATACATTCCATGTAATGTGTAAACGAATCATATTGCTTTACGAGGTAGTAGTCTGTTGTACTCACGAACAACGTTATCATATTCCCAAAATTGGAAATAATTAAGGTATGTGTTATGAAATATTTAAAAAAATTATATATACATCATAAATATCATTTATATCATATATAAAAAATATTTCCATCTTTATTCCCTACCTTGAAAGGTTGTTATGGAAGAACGAACGGTATCAGTTCGCGATAAGATAATCCACCATACACATGAATGATGATATCATAATCCATTTATGAAAGTGGGTAATTTTTTAGGTTGTACTTATAAACCAAATATAAAAATATTTATTATAATTGGTTTATATATAATCATGATATAACAATTATTTAAGTATTTAAAGAAGGAAATAAAATAAAAATTCTTTTACATGATCATTACCTCTTCTTTGGGTATCCTCTTTATATTTTCACTCATACATTTTTCTAATGGATTTATTCCATAGATAAGTACTCTAGGATATGGGAAGGGTATTTGGTTCTTTATTTGGTTATGTATATTCCAAAAAAATGGTTCTAGAGGTGTGAATAATTTGAATATGGGGAGGCCTTTTTTAAGTGGGGTGAGTAGTAGACTTGTAATATTTTAAAATAGAAAATTCCACCCATATTTTTTCCATGTGAAGTAGCTCAAATAATGAATCAAACTCTAAAATAGATGTTATAAGGTATAACTATTCCCATAAAATGGGTTTTAGAAATTTTTATTTTTCATTTGGACCATTAATATTAACGTTTAGTCCCTTAAGATCCTTGTTATTCTCTTAGTTGCTATAATTAATTTTAACAGATTTCACCAATAAATTTGGTGAAAAATTAAGCTAGGATTATTATTAATTATAAATTATTCTGATTCAAAATATATAATAAATTTTTTGAGATTAAATTCATAGAAGTATAGAATTTAAATTTATAATTAATCCTTATGACGGAACGAGAAAATAAGTTTTAATGTGAAAATGTTCAAAAGTTTGAAATGATTTTGTGTAACAATTAAATATGAAATTGATTCAAATTACCTAAATTGTATTAATAGATTTATTATTTTTCTAATTTATCTTTACAAATGTTTGAAAATATAATTTAACATTAAAAATTATTTAGATGAAATGTCATTTTTCAATTAAAATTTAGAATTTTTCACTAATTATCAAAAAGTGAAACATCACAGAAAAATACCAAACATTAAACTTAAGATAATTTTAAAATCCATATTTAAAGTAATATTTATATATGTATGAAAATATAATTTTTTTAAATGTTTCCCATTAAATTTCATTCAAAAACACCTTTTGAAAAACACAACTTTTTCATGCGTAATATTGTATTTGTTCTTATTTTATGCCTATCAAATATATTAGATGAATGTCAAAACATTTTATTGAATATATGTTATATAAATTTAATTAATATTATTAAATAATATAAAATAATTTATTATATTATGATATAATGAATTTTGGCATAAGAAAATAATTTTTTATGAAAACATTTTCATTATTTTCAATTAGTTTTAACATTCACTTATTATTAATTGGTAGCTAATGAGTTCAACCATATATTTAAATTATTATGTTATTTCTATTCATAACCTAAAATTTTACATCTTGGATATAATTTTCATTCTAAATAATAATATTAATAGTATTTTCTAATACACTGTCTTTCTTGTAACGCAGGTTATAGAAGAAGGTAAATGTTTCATGTTACATAAGCTACATCAGTGTTACATTAATTTAATGTTTTATCCTAGATTGAATTTACATAAATAAAAAATATATTTTAATATATTTTAATTATATATTCCCTTCTAAACTTGACATTGTATTTCATACAAGCTATTGAATAAAATGTTATTCTTTCATAATTTCAGGGTGTTACATTCTCCCTACCTAAAATAACTTGTTTCCTCATGTTTTAGACAGGATCTTGGTAATATTTGGTTTGATATTTTAAAATTAATTTGTTGAAAACCCCACATTTTAAAATTATTAATAAAATATACTTTTAATAAGATTTAAATGGTAGTATAATGGTAAAATGAAATAAGATGCATCTAGGTTTCAATGTAGGAGAACATTAGCTGCAATTGAAGATATAGACTTGGAGTAAAAGTGTAAATAATTATAAGAAGTGGGGGAGGTCATTGATCACAATAAATTGAATGATAAATTTAAATTCTAGGTCCTAAAATACATAAATCTAATATGTGTGAAAATTTCATTGATATTATCATAAATAATGGTAATAAATATAATTTTATTTCAAGTTCATTTTTTTAAAGTTGATGAATTATTTTACTACATAAGAATATATAAAAATATAATTCTTTGATATATTTTTATTTTAAAAGAATAATTTTATCCTTTTTTATGCTTTGATCTCTTATTCCAAGTAATAAATATCCAAAAATAAATTGTTTTAGGCCTAAAGCACTAGAATTCACTTTTAATAGATCATATGATCCATTAAAGGGTGAAAAGTATTTTTATCTACCTCTAAAAATTTTCTAAAACAAATATTATTAATACATTAATCTATAACCTCAAAAATAATAATACAGGTTCACCATTAACCATGAAATTATGTAGGTTTGTGGTTGGTTTTAAAACCTTATTGTTCTTCGGTTATGGGTTTAAGCCCTACAACATTGCCGGATATGATGGGTTGGCACCCATAATAAATTTTTTTTCCTTTTTATAAACTATATTAATGTAATGGTCCTAAAAATATAATGCAAAACCTTGAAATAAAATTATCCATTAAATATATTTTTCTCTAAGGTTTTCATTACAACATTTTTCCTCGAATTCTATTATTCATATTTTTATGTAAAACCTAAAGTTTGTCAATACATTCAAGCTTATGTTTAAAAAATGTAACTTCATTATTCTTAAAATTAATTTTTCACTAAAACATATTCTTTCAAAAAAATCTACATAAGTTCCATATAATTAGTATGATAACATTACATATGACATAAAAATATGTGTTTTATTCATTGAACTAATGATCATTTTTAATCTCCTAATCCCATGACGACATACAGAACTCATATGTTAATGAATAAAAAATTTCATCTAAAATTTCACAAAATCCATAGATGTTTCAGGACTCTTATATCCAAAATACCATTGGTAAAAATACTTTAACAATTTAATTATTGAATACCAATTCATAAAAACTACTTTAATATAATTTAAACATAGGTTATTCCTTATTCTATTGTTTAACCTAGGTTATTAGTTTTCATTGTCAATTTAAATATTTCAAAATGGTTTATAAATAAAATTTTAATAATCCTAAAAATATCCCCTTTAGAGTGTAAAACCAGGTGTGTTGTTGGGCTCATTTTCTTGTACCAGGTTATGCTCGAGTCCATCCTAGAATGCCCTTTTCAAATGTGTTACCCCAAGGTACATCTATTTGGAATCCATGTCCAGTTGTAGTATCCAGCCAGGGATTCATGGTAAGGAAACGCCTAATAATCTCTACTTTAACAAAACATTATGAATTTATTCTATCCTTCTCATCAAAATATACCTTTGGGTTATATTCCCTAATCTAGTTTCAAAGGTTTCTACTATACATTATTTGATAACAAATTTAGTGACCCTGATCCATGAAGCCTAAAACCTGTGCTAAATACCATTACATTGGAATAAGATGCAGGGAATTACATCCCAAAGGACTAATCAGTTCAGTAGTGTAAGTAAACTAGACACATACATGATTCAAATATTATATTTTAATATAAAAATTATGAAATAACTTCTCTCAAAATAACATCATTCCATGTTTTATATCATTTCATATCAATTATAGTAAACCTTTTGGTATTCTTGGGGTAAGGGAAAATAATAATTGTGTTCCCAAAGTATTTGTAAGGGTTAAATAAAGTGGAATAAATAATTAATCACTAAGAATGATTCATATGGAAAGGTAAATAACTTAACACACATTCCATTTATATAAATTGATAAGGAATTATCAATATGTAAATGTAAATAAATAAAAATGCATGAAATTTAAATAACTAGATAAGGAATAATAAATATTAAAAGTAAATAAATAAAAACTTATTCCATTTAATCAATAAACTAATAACGAAATTCATCCATAGATAATTTCATAGAAAAATATATCATGGTTAATAATATATGAATACAATATTAAAACAATTCATAATTATTGGACGTCATGTTTCCTAGGAACATGATACATTTACCATCAGGATCTATCTTTGAGAAATTTTAAAACATACTTAGTGAAAACCCATTAGATAACTCTATCCAACTGATTGATCCCATGAGACTACTATTGTAGTGATGGGATTGTATTAACCAGTCCCCAGTCTATGTCTTGGATGTCCAAATCATTCCTTATATGTCAAATAATAGATTTAATCCATAAAAAATGTGCCTTATCAAATATCTGTATTGAGTAATAGATGAAGATTTATAAATATTTCCCCAGTCAATCCAATAAAATTAAATGTAAAAACCAAATGTAAAAATTTTATATGGTTTAGGAAATTATCATATCCCTGATAAATAATATGGATATTTAGGTGAAAATTTATTATTGAATAATCACATGAAACTAAATAAATCAATAGGAATTTAATGACTACAAAATGATTCATATTAGTGAATTTTAATAGAATCCTTGATCAAAATAATAAAAATAAATCCTTAGAAAAAATACGTTCAGAAATACTATGACATATACCCATTAGTGTAAGAATAGGGGTTTCTATCATTGATGAAATAAAAAAAATCTTTACAAACATTATTGAGTAAAATATAATTTTAATTTTGAAAAAAAAATTGAGAATACTTTTCATCGAAAATTACATACTTTTAAAACATGTTCTATTAAAATTTCTTGATAAAAATACAAATTAATCTTCAATGAAATGATGGTGGGTGATTCTATACATTCTGTAACAAGTAAGAAGAACATCCCCTCATCACTTTAAAAATGTTAGAGAAGTTCCTTATTTAGAAAGTGATAAGGAGATTCCCTTGAAAAGAAAAAATGGTTAAAATTTACATTAATAAATAATTTTTAAAAGTTTCATCATAATAATTTTAAAATCAGTTCAATAAAACTGAGATTTTTAAGAAAACATATTTTTGACCGAAGAGAGAAATGAAATAATATTTTATTAAAACGTTTTGTAATTAATATTAACTACTAAAGAAGGTAAAAAAATAACTATGACATGTAAATATAATTAATAAAAATGGGATAATAAAATGGAAGTGTTTATTAGGAAATGGTCATGAAATTTTGTTGGACTAATATTCAAGAATAAACAGTCTAGATTAGAATGAGATTGTGAAATAAACAATTAAAATGATCATAATGTTGAAGTGAAAACTAATAAATGAATCAATTATGTGTATAAATTTCAAATCCACATAAAACAAGTGAAATTACAATAATCACATTGAAAATTCATTATAAACATAATCCTATAATATTAATGACCATAAGGAATTAATATATCCCAATGAAAAGGAACTAAGTTGAGATATAATTTAACACTTCGTAACATTTCTTCTATATAAAATTTGATAAAATAATACAAATTGACACATAAAATACCATTAATAATGAATTATTCATGATATTAAATGTCAATTTTTAGTATATACACCAAATAAAAGAAACTAGGTCCATATAATTTCAATATACCTCAATGAAATGAAATTGAGACTGAATCACATACCTTACACTTCCATTTGGTTTAATGACCTCTTGACTCATATATATTGTTTTTTAGAATTATATTAACATATTCCATAACCATATTAATATGTATGATATCATATATGATTATTTTATAACATATTATTGCCATTTTGTAAATAATCATTCATTATTTTCATTATTTTGAGTGTTAATTGCCTTTTTTATTATGATTTGGCATGTTATTTGTTATTCCTCTTAATTAGATCATGATTTTTTAATATAAAGAATTAAATAAATTATTTAAATATCATATATATTCTTTATATATTTAATTATTGTTTTCCATGTAATTTTCTAATAGGAAATGAAATGCATCGTTGATGGATATGGTAGGTTGTACATATACATGAACGTTATTTCCATTTTCTTATCATATTGAAATAAAGAAAAGTAAATTCTATAAATATGTATATATATATATTATCATTCTAGTATCACTTTTATATCATATATTTTACATATTTGTATTTAAACCATCATTAAAACATTATATATAAATCGTGAACTAATCACATCGCTTCGTGAGGCGGTAGTCCTCCATACACACGAAGGACGTTATCGTATTCCCCAAAATTTAAATCATGATGTTATGGGTTATTAAATAATTAAAAAATAATATTAGTATAATAAATATCATAAATATTATATATAAATATTATATCCATCATTATTTTATACCAAGAAAGGTGGTTATGGGAAAACGAATGACATCGGTTCACGATCTCGTAGTTCGTCGTACACACAAACGATTATTTTATAAACCATTTGATGAAAGTGTGTAATTTTTTTGGTTTTCCCCATAACATAAAAATAATTATATTTATGATAATTAGGTTATTTTGTAATAATTATTTAATAATTATTTAAGGATTTGGAGAAGGAAATAAAATACAAATGCTTTTAGAAGATCATTACCTCTTCTTCGGGGATCCTCCTTAAGTTTGCACTAATTCCTTCCTAAGTTAGATTTATGACTGAGATAAGGATTATAGAATTAGGTGAGGGATATTTGGTAGTTATTTTTTCTTTTATTTTTTGAACCAAATTGGTTTGAGGGGTCTGGACAAGGGGAATAGGGGGAGGCCTTTCATAAGTGGGGTGAGTGGTAAACATGTAAATATTTGAAAGAGCGAATTCCACCAGTCTTTTTTTCCAATTAAAGTGGATTATATACATCACAAAACAATAACCTGTAAATTATAAGGTATAAATATGGTTATGAAATGATTTTTTTAAATGTTTCTTGTTCATTTGGACCCTTCTGATTAATGATTATTCTCATATGGTCATTGTTTTTCTCTTATTCATTGTAATTAATGTTAACTATTTTCACCAATAACAATGGTCAAAAATTAATTTTTCCTTATAATAAATTCAAAATTATGGATATAATAAATATACACTACATTTTTTTATAAAAAAAACTCATATATGTGGAAAATGTAATTTAAAATTAATCCAACAAATGGGAGCAGAAAACGAGTTTTTAAAGTGGAAATGATCAAAAGTTTGACATGTTTTTATATAAAAATTCACTATTAAATTTATATAAATTAAATAAATTTTATTATTATATGTTTAATGGTTATAATTTGACTTTAAAACCTCTTTTAAATATAATTAAATGTTATAAATTATTTAGATGAACAATCAGTTTTCAATTAAAATTCATTATTTTTCACTATTTATCAAAAGTTGAAGATTTTGAGAAAAATAAAAAAAATTCCCTAAGATAATTTTATTTTTCATTTTTCCAAAATTAATTTTGTTTTTTAATTAAAATTTATAAAATTGTGGAAAATATTGTTTCAAAACAGTTTCACCATTAGAAGGTGACAAAACCACCTTTAGTAAAATATAGCTAATTTTGTGAAAAATGTGATTCATTATTATCCTATGCCTATGAAATATAATTGATGAATATAAAAAATTATAAAATATATAATATATAAATTTAATTAATATCATTAAAAATGTTAATGATTTAATTTATTAAGATAAAACACTTTTAAGCATATAAAAATAGTTTTTTTATAAAAACATTATCATTATTTCCAACTGGTTTTTATATTCACTTATAATTAATAAGTAACCAATGAATTAAACCATATAGATTCATAAGTTAGTTAATCTTATTAATAACCACAATATTATCTAATTATATATAATTTTTCATTCAAAATATTGATATTAATAGTACTCGATAAAACTCTATCCAACGTGTAACACAAGCTATAGGACAAAGTAGTTATTACATATAATGTAAGATAACATAGTGTTACGTGCATTGAAATATTTATCATATAAAGAATTAATTTTAAATGGTAAATATATTTTAATTTATAATATTTTGGAATAGGATCCTCTACCCCATATCTAAAAATGGATAAAGAGTATGCGCCCCACGCGCCCCCGGTTTTTTCAAAAAAAAATCTCGTTGCTCCTGCGTTGGGGCGTCCCCCGGTGCCTTCGGCCAGGGTGGCGCCCGCGGTCCTCATCCCATCCTCTAAGGATGCTGGCCCATCTCGGCCACCGGGGTCCTCTGGATCTCCTCCTGGTCACCTTGGCACCCCGATCTCCTTCAAAGATGCCCTGGTTGGTCCGTCGCGCGAACCCCTGCGGCCCTGTTTCCCGGCGGTCCCCCCGGTGGCTCTAAGGGCGTCGCAAGTGGGTTCCTACATGTCCCTAGAGTATCCTACGGTGTCCTTCGAAGAGGCTATGGAGGTGATGAAATGGACGCTCGTGGCTCGTTTCGGTGCTATGAAGCCTCCGATCCAGGTCTTCAGGAGGTTTGTGGAGTCCTGGGGTCTACAGGTGTCGGCTCGCGTTTTGGACGTCCACCGCCTCTCTTTCTGCTTGGTGTTTCAATCGGAATCTGACTTTGTCCATGCCTAGTGTTGGGACCCCCGAGGCTTTAGACGTTGGCATTTCAACCTTTCACACTGGTCCATAGACGCCCACAGAGGAAAGGAGGGTCCCAAGGCCAGGGTGTGGATCCATCTCCCAGGTATCCCCCTCCCCTTTCATAACGTGTCTCTCCTCCAGGCTATCGGGGATGCCCTAGGTGGTTTCCTATGTATGGATTCCCGCACTTGAAATGATGAGGACTTGGTCGTGGCTCGGATCTGTGTCGAGCTTGACCTATCTTCCCCTCCGCCGGACAACCTCCACTTGAAGGTCCAGGGCATCCTTGAGTGGTCTTAGGATGTGGTTTTCCCAGTGTTCCCCAGTTTTTTGCCCCTCGTTCCTTCTCCAGGGGCACTCCGTGAAAGTATGTAGGACCCGATTTCCAGGTGTTCGTTGCAAATTGCCCAGAGGCGCCCAGAGGAACTCTTTCCCTGTGGGTGGAGAATGGGTCGCTTTGGCATCGGCGGTGGTCTCCTGTGTGGCCCCCTCTCCTGTCGAAGATCAGAGCCTGGTTCGCCCTCGGACCAGTGTGGACTCTGCTTTGTTGGCTATACAAGCCGAGAAATATGAGAGGAAGAATGGAAGAGGTAGAAAATTGGCACACAGCACAAAGAAGCTTTCAAGCTTTGTATTTCACACAACTTCACAATTTTTCACCATTTTCACAATTGAAATTTCAGGCTACAATTACATCAATTTATAGACCCACAACATTAAATGCCTAGCATTTATGTTGGTACAAAGAAATACCAAAACATTAAATACATAGAATCTGTGACGGTACAAGGAAAGACCAAAATACTAAATGCAGAGCATTTATGACAGTACAAAGATATACCAAATCTTTAAATGCAAAGCATTTAAATTTATTCAAAGAAAATAAATGGAGGTTGACCCATGGAAGAAAAAAATGTGCAAGTAATAAATGACGCCGTAGGCAGCTTTGACTCATATTTTTTGGTTTGCAATTCCAACACTCCCCTTCAAACCAAAACTGGCTTCATTCCGAGCATCGTTCTGAGTCTTTTGAATGCATCTGACGGTAATGCCTTTGTGAAAATATCAGCCACCTGCTCTGTAGTATGACAATATTCTAATTTTATCATTTTCTGATTCACATGATCTCGCAAAAAATGGAATCGGGTATCAATATGTTTGCTTCTTCCATGCTGCACCGGATTTTTTGCAAGTTCAATTGCCGACTTGTTATCCACATATATCACTGTGGATCCATCCTGCGGATGCTGCAACTCCTTTAGCAGATTTCTCAACCAGATTCCTTCACAAACAGTGGATGATGCCGCCATGTACTCTGCTTCACATGTAGACAAGACGACCACACTTTGCTTCCTTGAATTCCACGTGAAAGCAGTCGATCCAAGAAAAAATACATACCCAGTGGTGCTTTTTCTTTCATCTTGGTCGCCTCCCCAGTCACTGTCTGAGTATCCATGCAGATTTGCTTCTTCATTGTATGGATAGAAAAGACCAAAATTCATCGTTCCTTTAACGTACCTGAGGATACGTTTTGCTGCTAACCAGTGGGAATCTTTTGGTGCTTCCATGTACCTGCTTAGAAGCCCAACACTATAGACAATATCAGGCCTTGTGATTGTGAGATACCTTAGGCTTCCAATTAGACTCTTGAATAGAGTCGAGTCAACACTTCTTCCTTCTCCATCTTTTTTCAGTTTTAAGCTCATTGCCACAGGTGTGTTTACAGCGTTGCAATTAGCCATGTTGAATTTTTCAAGCAACTCCTTAGCATACCTCTTCTGAGAAATATAGATGTCTCCATGTTGTTGCTTTACTTATATACCTAGAAAGAAGGACATGAGACCTTCGTCGGTCATCTCGAACTCCTTGAACATAGCCTTCTTGAAATCATCGAACATTTGTTGACTATTCCCTGTAAACAGCAAATCATCAACATACAAGCATGCAATGATTATATCGCCGCGATCATTCTTCTTGATGTAAACTGCATGCTCATATGGACATTTGGTGAAGCCGTTCTCTCGAAGATAGCTGTCAATGCATGCATTCCAAGCACGAGGAGTCTGCTTCAACCCATAAAGAGCTTTCTTCAGTCGATACACTTTGTCTTCCTCCCCTTGCATAACAAAGCCTTCAGGATGGTCTACATAGACCTCTTCCTCTAGAATTCCATTCAGGAATGCAGACTTCACATCCAATTGGTAGATCATCCAACTGTGATGAACAACAAGAGAGATAATCATTCTCACAGTGTCAAGGTGAGCAATCGGAGCGAAGACTTCTTCATAGTCCACCCCATACTTCTGTTTGTACCCCTTTGCTATGAGCCTTGCCTTGTAGCGATCGATTTCACCATTAGCATTTCGCTTGATCTTGTACACCCATTTGACACCAATGGATTTCTGGCTATTAGGAAGTGTGGTCAGCTCCCATGTGTCATTTTTCTCTATGGCGCAAATTTCTTCTCCCATAGCCATTCTCCAACATTCTTCCCTTACGGTTTCCTGAAACGTCAGAGGCTCATGATCTGCATACAAGCAAAAAAGATTTACCTCTTCGGTTTGATCATAAATGTCGCTTAAGCTTTTCATCTTTATGGGCGCCATGGGTGAGGATGAGCTCGCCAAATTTTTACTTGATGGAGTCCTTTCAGGAGTGATTGAATGTCCTCCTGGACTCCTGTGTACTGATGATGTGCCCGGGGAAGGTGTTGCTGGCGTTTGCTCCTGCTTCACTTGATCAACACCTTTGAATATGATGGCAAGAGAATCCCAAGCTTGCTTGCTTGATGTTGCTTCAGCAATTTCTTCGAACGTTGATTCATCCAACCCCTGATAAAGGAGGAAAAAAGCTTTTTTGTCTTTCTTTCTTTGATTTTTGAGGGTCGCCTTTTCTTCATTCGTGAAGGCAGCTTCTTCCGCCATAGTGGGTACAACATACCCGTCGGTAACGATCTCCCATAATTCTTGCGACCCGAATAATGCCTTCATCTGGATGCACCATCTTTCGTAGTTGTCCTTGGACAGCTTCGGAACTTGCGGCTGGATTGCGGCCATCTTAAAAAAAATGGAGGATCTTGGTAACTTGCCTCTGATACCAGTTTGTTAGCTATACAAGCCGAGAAATATGAGAGGAAGAATGGAAGAGGTAGAAAATTGGCACACAGCACAAAGAATCTTTCAAGCTTTGTATTTCACACAACTTCACAATTTTTCACCATTTTCACAATTGAAATTTCAGGCTACAATTACATCAATTTATAGACCCACAACATTAAATGCCTAGCATTTATGTTGGTACAAAGAAATATCAAAACATTAAATACAGAGAATCTGTGACGGTACAAGGAAAGACCAAAATACTAAATGCAGAGCATTTATGACAGTACAAAGATATACCAAATCTTTAAATGCAAAGCATTTAAATTTATTCAAAGAAAATAAATGGAGGTTGACCCATGGAAGAAAAAACTGTGCAAGTAATAAATGACGCCGCAGGCAGCTTTGACTCATGTTTTTTGGTTTGCAATTCCAACATGCTTCCCTAGGGATGGCATGGCCTCCTAGAGTTAGGTTGGCCTCCCCCTGGTGGCTGGCGGAGCTCTTTGAACCGGGTCGCGGTCCACACCTACTTCTGTACGAAGGCTGCCTACTGGAGTTCGTTCTGAGGCCCCCCAGCCTGTTATTCCCTATCGGGCCGAGGGGGAAACAGCTTCTTCTACCTTCGGGAACGATTGAGGGGGCGGTCTTGGGGCTCTCCATCTTCCCTTCCAGGCGAAGGTTGTTGTTAAGGATGATGGGGTGAATACCCGGTGTGGGGAACCTCATGCCCCCGAAGCTCGGAGTCCGCATCAATCCCAGGTCTGCTCTCCCCTTAGCGGCATTCGCGGGAAATGGCTTCCGGCGTGTCCCCGGAGGCCCTCATCCTCTCCCTCCCTGGACTTGAACCCAAGGGTGAAAACTCGTTCGCGGTCGAAACAGGACCTATTTGGAACCAAGGAGTATTCGGCCTCCTTCCAGCTGATGACCAAGGAACATGGGGTCAATTCTGGGTCCCTCTATGCTTAATGTATCCCTTGATAATATGGAACGCTCGTGGTCTCGGAGCCCACGTTAAAACAGACTTCTTGGAATAGGAAATAAAGAATAATAGGGTCTTGATCACTACAGTTCTCGAACACAAACAGGCGCCTTCCAGACTCAACCAGTTTATCCGCAAAATCAGCATGCACGCGTCCATGCATGCAGACCCAGCCAACCGACACATCTGGATTTTCTGGAAGAGGGACGTCTCGGTGGTCCTTCTTCAGGAGAGTGACCAATACATGACCATGAGGGTGGAGTTGGGCACGCATTCTGTCATCGTGACCTTTGTTTATGGTAGTTGCGATAACCAAAGGAGGGAAGCCTTGTGGCAGGATCTCAGTGCGTTTGACCTGGGGGAGGTACCCTGGATCATCGGAGGGGACTTTAACATTATGGCGGAGCCAGCTGAGAAAAAAGGAAGAGGCACCTTCCCTCGTAGTGCTAGCATGGATTTCTCCCAGTTCATGGCAAGAAATGTCTTGTTGGATTTTGGGTACACGGGGGACCGCTTAACATGGTGTAATAATCAGAAAGGGGACCGCAAATGCTAGAGTTGCCTTGACCGTTGCTTGGAGAATCTTAAGGCTACCTCAACGTTTCCTGTTGCGCAGGTTAAACACATGGTGCGAGGCATCTCCAACCACTCTCCGCTGCTGGTGCAACTGGCATCTAGGTAGGGGACACATGAAAGTTTCAAGTTCCACGCCCATTGGTTCGACAACCCGGACTTTCCCAACCTGATCCGATTGTCTTGGATGGAACCGGTTGAAGGGCACTCGTGGGTGGCGATTCATAACAAGCTCAGAAGACTAAAGAAGAAGCTCCAGGAATGGGCTGGTGATCTACCCCTACTGATCAAGATCTTGACGAGCTCAAGGAGGATATCAATAACATGGAAGGTAGCCTAGAGGACCTATGGGATGAGTCGATGTTCACTGACCTTGTGGATAAAAAGAGAAGGTTAGCGGAGATGATCCTGGGCCAAGAACGAAGGGCTCGAAAGTGTGCAAGGATCAAATGGTTGAAGGAGGGGGATAGAAATACGGCGTATTTTTACACATGTATCAAGGAGAAAATACGTCCTATCACTCCCAACATATTGTGTGAGGATGGCTCCTACACTGATGACAGAGAGGAGGTGGGAGGTACTGATTTATCCTTCCTCGAGGACTTACTCGCGGGCCCGAACAGGAGGATGAATGTTGGGTACCCCAGTGGAAATGCTGAGTTGTGGGAGAAGATTCCCTCCTGTGTATCTCGGGAGGATAATGGGGTGCTGGTGATGATTCCCGATGTGGAGGAAGTCCATGAAGCTATGCTCAGGCTGAATGCAGATAGCGCGCCAAGTCCGGATTGTTTCCCAGGTTCTTTCTACAGAGAGGCGTGGGGGACGATCAATGGTGATATTGTCTCTTCCATTCAGGACTTCTTCCGAGGGGGATACTTGCCAAGGGTGGCGAGTTCCACGACCCTCGTGCTCATTCCCAAGGTTAAAGATCCCTCGTCTCTATCTTAGTATAGGCCTGTTAGCATGTGAAATTTTCCATACATGATCCTGGAAGGCACTATTAATGCGAGGTTGTCCGCGCGGCTGGCACGATGGATCTCCATCGAACAACATGGCTTTGTGAGGGGACGGTCTATCCATGGTGTGATGGTGATTTCTCAGGAAATGCTGAAGGAACTCAACTGTAAAACCCATGGTTCAAACATGACGGTGAAGCTTGACATGAGTAAGGCATATGACAGGGTCGAATGGGGGTTCATAAATAGGGTCCTGGCCAGCATGGGAATGTTTCCAAGGGCTGTGGATATCTTGTTTAGGTGCTTCAGCTTTGCATGGATGAATGTCACCTTCTTTGGGAAATCACACGGTTTCTTTAAGGCGGTCCGCAGTCTCCGTCAGGGAGATCCGATCTCGCCTATCCTCTTCATCATCATGAAAGATACTTTAAGCCGGCTACTCAATAGAGGGATCACGAGTGGTAGGATCATGCCTTTTAGGAGAAAACAGAGTATGCAGCCCATATCCCATTTGATGTTTGTGGACGACACCATTATCTTCTCTAATGTGGGCAAGAGGTCAACGCGAGGAATCAAGAAGATCCTTGAGGAGTACTGTTTTTGGAGCGGGCAGCTTATCAACAACTCCAAGAGTAACCTTTACATCTCTAACAAGTGTGCTTCTGCCTGGTCCAACCAAGTCTACAACAAAATGGACATGAAACATGGTACGTTTCCCCTGGTCTATCTCAGCTCCCCCATTTCTCCGGGCCGCTTGCGTATATGGGACTTTGACCTTGTGGTGAGTAAGGTCACGGGACGAGTTCTCAACTGGAAGAACCACCTCTTGTCCTTTGGGGGGCGCATTTCCTTGGTTAATAGTGTCCTGTATGTTGTCCCGGTGCACGCTCTGGCTACAACCTTCGTGAAGAAAGGAGTGATCAAAACTATTGACAAGGTGCTGGCTGGTTTCATTTGGGATGCCCAGTCTGAAAGCAACAGGCATTGGGTCTCTTGTGAGAGGATGACCCTCCCTTTCCATGATGGGGGGATCAATGTGCGAACCATGGGTGGCATGGTAACCTACATGAATGTGAAACTCGCATGGGAAGTCATTGAGGAACTTACCTTGTGGGGTAGCACTATGGCTCGAAACTAGAGCGGTAATATGGATGGAACTCTCACCTGGAGATCTCCCTTTTGGGAAAGAATTTTCCCTCTCATCCAGATGCTTCATCGGCATGCTCGGTGGATGGTGGGGGAGGGGAATATCCTGTTTTGGTCCCATAATTGGGCTGGCTCAGTGATCGGATATCTGGGGTGCCCAGCCCCTCTTATCTCCTTTCATGAGGTGAGTATGCATCAACATTTCGCTAAGGCAGTGATGGATAAGGATAAACTTTCTATCTTTGAGACGATCACCCTCAACGCAGAGCCTGACAGATGTGTGTTCACCCCGTCGAGGTCAGGGAACTTCACGCTAAAGGAATTTCGAAAGCTCTCCCCCAGTTTCGAGTCCAATGACAAATGGAACGTGATTACATGGGTCAAGGGGATCTTAGGGAAGTATGGATTCCTCGTTTGGAGGCTCTAGAACAGAGGGATTCCTACTGACGACAACATCAAGAAAGTGGGGATCAACCTGGCCTCCTGTTGTCATTGCTGCAGGGGAAAACATGAAGAGATCATGGACCACACTTTTTTTAAAGGGGAATGGGCTCAGAGCGTGTGGAAGTTCTTTGGCTCCCTTACCGCCATCCCTGTCGCGGGCACGAGTGCAGCTTCATTCCTAGACAGCTGGTTCCAGGGTGTGACGAACCCAGGACTGGAGCGGTCGGCCCAGGCGGTGATCCTTAATGCCGGTTGTTGGTGCTTATGGCAGGCCAAGAAACAGGCTAGGTATGAGGGGATTTCTTCCACTGACAGGACCATCATTATGAGGATGAAGAGTCTACTGGTGGACTTGCCTACGTTCTTAAGAAACTGGCGGGAAGCCCCATCCCTAAGGTTTCTCCATTCTAGCGCTTCAGAACCGCTTGATCGAGGAAGATGGATCAGTTGGCACTCCCCCGTCAATGGCCTCAAATTGAACACGGATGGGTCTTGTATCTTGGGTGACACGCGGGGATGAGGAGTGGTTCGGGACGCAAGGGGAAGTGTCTTCCTAGCTTTCACTGCATATTATGGTAGCGGCACCCCAATACCGGTAGAGGCGAATGCAGTTCTTACCGGCCTAACCCTGTGTAAACAGAGAAACCTGGTACTCACACAGGTGGAAAAAGACTCGATGATTCTACATGACTCCCTTCATGGCACCAGATCCATCCCTTGGTAGATTGATTACACCATGAGAAGATGCAAAGAGTTTCTCAACCATAACATCCAGGTTACTCATACATAGCAGGAGGGTAACAAGGTCGCGGATCACTTGGCTACGATGGCAGAGCACGGCTCCAGCATCAGATGTCTCCCTAACATTACCGCTCTTAAACCAGAAGGTGTCAATTTGATCCGATGTGATGCTCTTGGCCTTCACTATTTTAGGCCCCCATAGGGAGGGTTCCCTTGCCTCCTCGCCTCCTTTACCTTGCTTTGTACTTGGTTCTTTGGAATAAATTTAATAATGATGATGATATTGTAATGTATCAATATTTTATATTCCATTATATTATTGGTGTTCCTTATCATACACGGTATTGAATAAAATATTATTCTTTCATAATTTTGGGGTGTTATGTATTATGTTAGTTTTGATGATGTTTAGAATAATTTTTCAAAAAGTGATGTTGAAAAAAAACATTGGTATCTAACACTATGTTTGTAACAAAAAATTCAATCTTAGAATTATTTATTGGAAACTTAATTTTGTTAAGGAATGTAATTTTTGAGTATATAACATCATGTTTTTTACCTAAACTACATGCATAATGTTTTTTTATGGAACCTAAATTTTATTAATGAACCACTTGATCAATTAAATGACATTAGATGTATACCAAATCTATGTAACCTAACACTTATATCAACCTTCATCTTCTATTATTAGGAATTTTGAATCAAAAAGAACACATGAAACCATACATTAGGATTTATCCTCACATAGATCCACTCCACATTGAATCAGGTGTCTACATAATTTGAAATTTGAATTATTTTTATATTTTTACTTTGGTTTCACTTGTGTGAATATATAAATAATGAAATTTGATGAACTTTTTAGAATCTCATACTCAATGTGTTAATTAATTCCTACTTCTATAAGAAGTTATTTTTTATAATGGATGGATAAATTAAAATTTTAAACAAAATAAAAAATTTAAATACCAAACTTTATTTAGTGATTTCATAGGATTTGTTTTACCTTGCTTAAATATAATTGATTATATTTTTCATAATGGATACTTTTATAAACGATGACATTTATTATCTAATCTAATATCGTACTGTCTTAGATATACTTTCTAAAAAATAAGTATATCTTTCTCTAAAATCATGTCTAATTTTTTTGTATATAAGGGATGTTAGTTTGTCTAAAATAAATATTATAATTACTTATCATATATAGTTTATTCATGCTTCTCAAGACTATAGTTACATGTTATACTCTATTTTTTTTTGTTCTTACTACTACTAAGATGTTTTTTTACTATTTTTATGTTATGTATACATTCTCTACATCAAATTAGTAAATCTATATGAGGGTAGTTATTTGAAGTTATTCATATTTTCCGCTTAAGATCTATAGATTTTCCATTTGCATCATTTATAATTAAATGATTTAAAATACATATTCTCAAACATAAGTAAATATTTTTTGACCATTTGGGTGATCGATTGTTTCGAGGGTGGTTTATGTTAATATAATAAAAACTCATAAAATCTTCAATAACATGTTTTATTTTATAACACCCAACTGTAAAGATCCATAGGGAAAGGATCTTATAATAAAAATCTCTAAACTCATGGGGAGAGTGTTGGATGAGATAACTATGGGATCATTATTCTCTAAACCATATTAAAAAAAAATTTGTCACTTTATCCCATTTTCCACTGCATAGCATGAGAATTACGTTACAATAACATCATAATAGTATTTGAAACCCCATACCCAATATATCATACATCATAATATTTAATCATTTTATATTTTCGGTTAGTTCATAACACATGAATCATAATGTAATAAAATAACATAATCCATGAGATCATAAAATTGTAATATGGCATAAGTTTTTGGAATACACATATGAATAGAAAATATTATCTTTATCCAATTATCACTAAAAGGACTACCATTTTGGATTAGATTCACTCCCAATACTATCATATCATTTGTCAAGGCACACTCCCAATATAATAATAGTGGAAAATACTTTTATTGAAAGGGGTTCACTATATATTCTATTCTTTATTTTCTCATTATGTATCCATCTTTACAAAAAGAATTATAGGGATATATAATTCTTGTCCCACTAATCATATACTCATAATCTATTAAATTTTTTTTCACAATATCAAATAAAACTAATCATATATCATAACTCATGGGAAATAAATGTATTTCAGAATGATTTTATTAAATTTATATAGCATAATTGGTGGAAAATAATATGGTTTCATAAATATATAATCATCATAATCATGAACCATTTATATAATGAATTATTATGTTATCCTTTGATCACATCCCTAGTAAATCATTTTTAATATCAAAGGATGCTATCATAAATGAAAGTTTCTTTAAATGATCACATAGAAAATTTCTTGAGAAAAATAGTCTTTTGATTTTGGAATAAAATATTGAAAATAAAAAAATAAAATTAATGGAAATCATTTTTTTCAAATAATAAGGTAAAATTTTAAAGGACTCACCAAATATTTGAGTGGTAATGATAGTGAGAAATTCCATTCATTCCACATATATTAAAATAGATATTCCTTCAACAATGTTTCAAAAAAGTAAAAAGTAACTCATTTGGGAAATAAAAAAATATTCCTTTTAAAATATTTGTTTAAAATAAAAAAAATCACCAAAATTAATTAAAAAAATCTTAGTGGAATAATAAATACATTCTAGAAATTATTTTAATGAAATATTTGATAGGGAGGAAAATGATTATAGACCAATGATGAAATAAATGTTGTTCTTTTAAAAACAATTTTTCATTAATTTTTAAATACCATATTGAGTAAATATTTATTATTTCATGAATATTCCATGAATTACTATATGATAAGAATATTCATGAAATGATTTTTTGGTAGGTCATGAAATATCATCATGAAAACATAATCTTAAAAAATTCATTTAAATAATGAGATTAGAAAATAAAATACATAGCTCATGTTAAACATACAATGAATGAAATATAACCTCCTATATATAAAATTAAAATTTATTTAATAGCTATATGGAGATATTTAAATAATTATAATATCATATTTGATCCACTTATATCATTTAAACACAAATTTATTAATATTCCCTTTTAAAAACATTATTCTAAGCTATTAACTATTTAGTTATTCATGAGAGTTTTAGCATAGTAGTTCTAGTCATTATGATTTGTAAAATCCCAACCCAGATGCCACTAAACCAATCCTCCAAGCCGGATCACCAGAAGACCTCAAGCATGCCTCCTCATACACCATAAGGTTACGATTAGGAACAGGGGGGGTCTAAAGTGTAACTATGAAGAGTCTATACCATCATATCAGAGTGAATTACTAGATTTAAATAACCAAAAATCATATACATTCGAGTATATAGAACTAATAAATAAATTGAAATAGAATCATACTTGTTATCTTTCTGTATACTGTGTGGGGTTCGAAAGGCATTTTATGGTTTTGGTGGGACAACTTTTACCTCAAACACACTTACCCATGAATTTTTTTGGTAGTTTCCAATGAGGTTTGTTCATGGATCCAGAAACACCTAAAGGTTCCCTCATTTGAGATTATGAACCCGGTTTCCAATGGAAGGTGATTGTTGAAAAATGGCCCATTAACACATAGATACTCAAATTGGTTGAGTGGATGAGAGTTCAGGCTCATCAAAGCATTTTAGGGGGAATTTTTTCCGACACCGGGACCCTCTTACAAATTTAAGATATGTTATTGAATCTTTTATTAACTCCTATTTTCATGTGATTTACCCTGGAATTAACAATAAATTATTAGAATAAATAGATTATAGAATCATCCTTCCGTTTTTGAGGTTCTTTATCGAGAGAGATATCTTTATATATTTATGTTTCTTCCTTAATGGAACCATTTTATCAATTTATTAGATATTATTCTCTCATTTATTATTACAATGAGGGTTTTATTCCAAATAGTGGGGTGATTCAGAGTTTCTCATCATTCTGGGAGAGGTAGTTGTTTGGATATCATGATCAAACCCTTGATATGGGCTTCCTACATATCAATTTTGAATTGAATTATAACCAATGTAGTTTGGTTACACTTAACAGGAAACACCATAAAATTCAAGGTCATGTGGTAGTGACAAAATCTAGAAGTTTAACATCATTCTGAAACGTTGTCTAAGTGGAAGGTCTCTGGTCACTGATTGGTGTGAAACATGCACTGAGGAATCCATACGAAATTGGATGGGATTTGAGCTCCTATGATGGATAACACCCTACTAGGGATGTTCCCTAGATTTCATTTGGTTTAATTTTGGTTGTTGGTTTTGGAGATCATGGAGGATTTCCTTTTATCCCATTTGGGTCAGAATCAAATCCAACATAGTTTGGTTATGAGCACACATGCCTATGGAAGCCCTCTGAAGGTTTTTCTCATAGGGAGTCATGTATGTTTATTGTGTGGAGTTGGGGACTTAACTTTATTAGTAATATTACTATTGGTTTTGTGGTGAAATTGTTATGGATTATGTAGAGTAGTATGTCCATGTTTTGATGAGGTTTAGACTTTAAATGATTACCATTTTTTGGACACATGTATTAGAGGACCCACACCTTCGAAGGCCCTCTAAAGAAAGGCCATTGGAAGATCCTACAATATATTCTTTTCCAAGACATAAATCTAACCATGCGACTACCATTATCATAACTAAAATCAATGACTTTGTTAGTAATGCACGGATTTTAGAAACAAGAGATAACATAAGATCCATAAATCTACATGATCCTTCACCCATAGTTGGAAGAGGTTCGATCATTGGGAGAAAAAGAAAGGGATTTGATGTTCCCATATCCTCCCATCATTATATCTTGGATATTTGTATCTGACTAACCATATGGATACAGAATAGGGTAATGGATAAGGAGGAAGAAATGAAGAAGGATATTTCCTACCAGATAGACTTGGAACATACTCCCAAAGAGATTCCCATGTGACTGGTTCCTGGGGAAGAGAGTAAGATAATAAACTACACCTAAAAGTGAAATTCAAGCGTGATATTATCCCTCCACACTAGAACTATAGGTCTATATTCTTAAATATGATGTGGGAGGGATGTTCTCCTAGACCTCATATCTGAGACTGGGAAATCCCTGACACCTTCATGAGGGTTGGGGTCCTCAGGGACAAAGAAATACATGTTTACATTCACCCTATGGACCCTATATGCTGGGTAGGAAAATCATGGGACACCTCTAGCTGATATAATTCATATCTAAATGGGAGACATACTGGTGTTCCTATTACCATGGTCTATAAAATCAAAAGGGTTATGTGGAGGTTTCAATTTGGTACCCCTCATAATAGGGATCCAAATAGAGAGTAGCCCTACCATTAGTGTATTTAAAGGGGCCATATGTGAGGCTCATGTAAGTGATGGATGAGAGAGACAAGGAGGTATCATATATGGTGGACCTGAGCAGATTGGAAGGGATTCATGCATGGATGCCAACATGAGATATTGTTATTTTATTTGACAGACCACCTAGGAAACAATACTTTGGTGAGACCTTACTCAAGGATCCAAGGGTCTCCTTAGGTGTTCCCTAAAGGATATTATTTGGGGTCCTAGTTTATGAGGGGACCTTCGTTGTAGTACTTGTTAGTAATGGTAAAGGTTTCCTCATGTAGGTGTCTTGTATTTCATACCTCGGTTGGACTTTATTTACACTATCCACCTTAATTTTATCTTCTCTATGGTTTGGGAGATCTACCTGAAAGATTTCTGAGGACCTAGATGAAGGAATAGGGGGAGCGGAGCTTTGAGGTTTCATCGGGATTTCCCATCATCTAGAAGTGGATCCCTATGGTCCTATTTATATGAAAATATGGGACCTTGGGTTAATAGGATTCAATAACACAAGTATGTGGCTTAAGATAATGCACAGATGTGTCATGTGAATCGTTCTAGTGAACTACATTCTAGGCCTACACAATGTCTCTACATGCACAAATTAACCATGTGTGTTGATGATGTTTATGTGGGGGGCCTACATAGAGAGGATTTGAATAGGTGTGAGAACCTTCGAATTATTCACTTCTCTTATTTTTTTTCTCATTGAGTCATTTTCCTTTTATATATTTTCATCAATGTGAAAAATAGTGTGTCAACAAAAGCCTCCCCCCCCCTCAATATTAGATCTAAAAATAAGTGTCTAATATTAATGTAATGGGAAGAAAATATCATCGGGGTCACATATTTCATCCATGAAAATCATCTATTCGGGCCAATAGTATATGACTGGTGCACACACAAATTGTACATAGGGGTGTTTGCATCTATAAATAGATTTTCATGTCTTTATAATATTCTCGTCTTACTTATATACCATTGTTCTCATCACACTAATCTTCTGTGCTGAACATTCCCTTAGGATTCATTTTATAAATCTTCTTTTTTAAAGAATAGGTATGCACCTACTGGCATGACATGTACTCTAAGGAGACTAACCTATGAAAGGTCACTTGGTAAAGGGACCTACAGGAGGTCACTTGTGTGAGAATCCTATGTGAGGTCAAGCATTTTCCAAATTTCTAAATTTCTGAAATATTTTCCTGAACCAAGAAATTTTTTTAGTGAAAACCATAGTGATTATTTGTAGATTCAATGGCCACTTGGAATATTATAATTTTTTATGAAAAAATAGGAAACCACCATTGGGAAAAGGTAGACACTATCAAGAAATACTATTATGGTACATGGGATATTACTCTACTAGAGATGGTAGGGCATCTGAAGAAGTATCATCGTGAGTATCCTGAGAGAATCTATCTTCTTATCTATGGCCACTATCATCTAAAAGAGGTATTTTTGTTGAAGATGAGTAATTAAATTCATATTTACTATTTTCAATCATATAGAAACTTTATGTCTACTAATATCTCATGCGTGGGAATATACATTAATATAAGAACATTATCAATTGTTTGTTTCGTGAATCGCAATAACTGTGATCTAGAATTGAAGTTTCCTCATATTCTTGAATCAGAGTCACAATGTTATTCATAATTATTTTCCGATTCTAAGAAAAATAAGTTGATGGGTTTTATGAATGACTAGAACATATGTATGATAAGTTGTTTCAGACCCAAGTGGATGTGGGCGTACTAGCTGTGCCAGACCTAAACTGACTCTGAAACTGAACTAAAAGTTGTGGAAATTCACAAAGCTATCTTGGTGTCTCATAGATATGTATAAAAGTACTATGAATTAATTCTTGAGATTTTATACTAATGGATCCTACAAATTAAATCTTTCCATCTGATGGAAAAAGATGTTGGAATAATCCTCTAAGATGTCTACAAGATCTCCAGATCTTCGATCCTCGAAGAGTTGAATGACGAATTCATCCCATAGAATGTAAAATGGGATTATGCTGAAAGGATTCCATTTTTGACTGATTAAATATTTAATATATATTGGTAGGTCAAGGATGAATACCCATTCATGAGGGGGTATATCCACCCTAAGGTTTGGATGCATGATTTTCTGGATACAGAGGGGTATGACCCCACCTACAAATATTCTATGTGGTGTCCCATAATAGAGAATCAGTTTATTTCTGGTAAATTTTCATCCATATTAGAACAGGATAAGAAAGAAAAATAGGGGAACCAATCCAAGACTAATGTACCTATAAATATATTTATTTCATGCTACTTGTCCATGTGGCTAAGCATTTATGTGTTTCAAATCTGCGACACCAGTGGGGGTGTGAGGTCTGGAAAATGTTTTATTGTAGCTAAGCTCAAATAGGGGATTCACAAAGTCTTAGAATCCCCTATATGGTGAATATTCGTTGATTCTTACAACATATTCATATTGAGAAGGCACCTTGTAGAATCACAGGTCCATTCAAGTTATCGTGGGGGTAGTTTGTAGCACACTTTAGATCTTATCTCATGATAAATAGACTTAATGGTCCCAGAGGATGGTTTTGTCTAAGTTTTCATACCATTTATGGTGTTCATACCATGTCCCTACATCCATGGATAACTTGAATAAGTTCATCCTATTAAAAAAATTAATATCATTCCATATGGAGATCCTTCTACTGGGACATTCACTGTGGATGGAAAAGTGGCTAATGAAATGATATCATTCATGATTACCTTCAGATATGGCATGTTAGCAACCCTAATTGATTAAAATGTTATATGTCAGTCCTAAACAACATATATATTTCCACACTACTTTTGGTTCCTTTAAGAAATAACTATTTCTCCTCTAGTGCATAATTGATCATAGGGAAAACCGGTAGTGGCCCCATAGGTATGGATACTGACATATATGGAGGTGACTCGAGTAGTGGTTATCCTTCTTCCAACAAATGCATCTACTGGTATGGACAACTCATATGTTGAGGCCTGGATTTTATCATATCTATAGGGGTGTTATGAATAATGGTTACCTAATTCAGTCTTGTAATGATTTTTTGGAACTCGAAGAGAGTTAGAAACACTCAACATTCCCCAGAAGGTGCTTTTCCCCCCTCAAGAAGGTGATGATGTTGAGGCCTTGAGCCCACCCAAATGTCTGCCTTCATGGTTTATTCCACCTATCATGATAAGATTGGATATACCCGCTGAGGTTGATCCAAGTATATCTAACCATCATCATCAAGGGGAGACCCAGGCTCCATTTTCCCATAATTCGACTATGATGGAGAGAGTCAAGAATCCCATGAAATTTAAGACTATTAAATCATCCTCGTTGGAGTCTAGAACATCCTTAGAATATGTTCCACTATGTAAAATATAATTTTTATAAAGTATTGATTCTGGTGTTGAGGACATGTGGTTGCTTCTTACCATCAGGTTTCAGATTCTATGAATCGGAGATGTTTGATCCCCATCCAATCATTTAATTTAGAAAAATATTACTATGGTGGGAATATATATCTTGTAGTTGGAGATACTTATTTATGAAAAAAAACAAGATTCCTTCCATTATCTAGGTAGGGGAAATATTTTAATGGGTGACTACTGAGGGGGTTGACCACCCATCTACTAAGTAATGGGATGACTGTATCGATTGTGTTGATGTAATTTCTCCTTCTTCTATTTCAAAATTTGTTCATCCCTTCTAGTATTTTGAAAATTTTGTTTTTATTGAGAGAAAGTTCACCATGATTTTGCAATGGGTAGAGGGGAAAAAGGCCAATACCCCATCAATGAAGTATTTCCTGAATAGCACCCCAATCGGAATAGGTGAATTGACTCTTACAACAAGGGAGATGACTTTGGGCCAACAAAAGATGGAGAATGAAATGGAAAGACAATATCTACTATTGAATCTGATATCTATATTTGAGGAGGTAAGTTACAGACTCCCTCTATTGAATAATAATGAATTGAGGAGAGCAATGTGTGTGGCTGTTGATGCTCCTTTTTCATCACATTGTCTAAAAAAAGAATGGAAAGGGAAATGACTTAGCACAAATTGATTCATCCTTTGAAGAAAACATCAAAAATCGACAAAGTCATGAACAAGGCTTAAAAAGCACAAGGGTCGCTCAAGTTCCATCACTTTCATGCAAGTATACTTGCGCGCCACCCAAAGGTCGCACAAGTGACTTGCGCGACCTAAAAGATAACTGCCCGGGGTCATCTCCAACCTCTAAATAGACCCTGTGGGGCCCCCATTTCAGGAGGAATTTTTCCGGAATTCAGATACAGAACTCTGAACGCCCAATTCTCTTCTTCAGGTCCTCCAAAAACTTCTAAGGTAATTCTTTACCTATAATGGAAGGTCTAAACAAGAGGAGTAGGGTCTAAGTGTTAGAATTCACTAACACTTGCGCGCCTAAGTGGTTTTACCCTTAATGGAAATGGACACACTTGCGCGCCGCCCTACTTCTTCACGAGAACTTGCACGCCATCTTCCGGAAAGCCTCTAGGGATGATTATAAAGGCTTTGATCATGGATCGCACAAATATTACTCTAAGGGATGAAAATCGCACAGGTACCCATGTGCCGCGAAGGTATACCTGCGCGACCAGGACTTGCACGCCCACACAGTACCTGCGCACCTGCCAGGACTTGCATGCCCCTGCCTTTTTGGGTGCCTTTCCTGCCCATTTCACCCCTCTTATGCCATTCCACCTCTCCTATTCAAGATTCAGTCTTCAAGACACTCTTCAAAGCCAATTATGGCATGATTTCATGATTTGGATTCCTTATCTGAAAGGAACTCCGTGGAACATCTCTCAAAATCTAGTGATTTACACAACTTTATGTCAATAAAGATTGAGATTTCATTCATTCAACCTCATCCTTTAAGATGAGAGAACTCTTTAACCTGGGCCTCCTTTTCAGGAGTAATCCCCAGTCATAATTTCCAAATATGGGCATCCTCCTTAGGAGTAGGCCCCAAGTCCTCATTAATTTAGGCCTCCTTTTTAGGAGTAAGCCCCAGTCATAATTTCCCTTAATCTGGGCCTCCTTTTCAGGAGTAAGCCCCAGTCTTAAAATTCCCAAATATGGGCATCCTCCTCAGGAGTAAGCCCCAACAATAATTCTCTTAACCTAGGCCTCCTTTTCAGGAGTAATCCCTAGTCTCAAATTTGGGCATCCTCTTCAGGAGTAAGCCCCAAGTCCCTTAATTTTTCAAGTCCCTTAACCTGGGCCTCCTTCTCAGGAGTAAGCCCCAGTCTTAATTTCTCTTGACCAGTCATAATTACTTTTTATCTGGGTCTCCTTCTTAGGAGTAAAACTCAATCATAAGTCCCCTCTTAATTTGGGCCTCCTTTTCAGGAGTAATCCCCAAGTTAGAGTATCCAAATCTCCATAAAGTACATATACCTTTATGGACCATGTTCCTAGATTTCTTCCCTGAAGTAAATCCTAATCTTCATCTATTTGGGAAGTCATACATACATAATCCCCACATCATTTCTTATGATTGAATCTTTTATGGCACAATTGTCTATTTTTACCAATACCTCTTGTTTCTCACACCGAGCTTGACTCACGTGAGCTTAGAGTGTAAAAGTAATTATAACATCTTTCTTTGATCCATCAATCATAAACATCATATTCCTTTACTCGAACTATGTGGGTTCTGATTCCTTTTCCTAAACAAAGGATACGTAGGTAGCCCATCTGCGGGTATGATCCCAACTCTTAAATAATCAATGTCCTTCTGAATGACAATAAACTTCAAGTGCCCCACTGAGTGGATTTAAAACCAGTATGGTCATCATAATGACCAAGAGACTTTTATGTATCAAAGGATACCATTGACTAAGAATCTATAATAAATACAGATGATTCTCTATAAATGAAGAACCTAGAATACATATAAAAATTCTATAAATTTCCTACATATCAATCATTGATTGTCAGATCTAAAGGAAAACTCATTTTATACTTGGTAATGTAATAAAGATTCATGAACATAACTTAAATCTATAAAGAGAGTCTCGAAGTAGACAATAATTCCCCCCAAAAAGGTGTGATGAGTCCGACCTCCCATCCTCTCGACCAATGTAAATTCCTAAGCCTCATTAGTCCACAACTAATGAGTGCCTACCATTGGAAAGTAGGTTCAAATGGATATGGAATCATTGGATGTTTCCGTTTCTACAAACAAACCCGTTAGAAACCGATTGGAATGTTTGAACCTTCAATCAACGAGGTCATCACCGATTCTAGAGGGAAACAAAAAATGGTGAACCTGACGTGAATCCTTAACCAAGTTAAAATGATGTTTTACTTATTTGTTAGGCCCCTATTTAAAACTCAATGAGAGGTCCAACAAAAAAATCATTGAAACATGTGCTCATCCAAAAGATGTAGTGGTTGAATTTATCTTGATTACATTTATTATATCAAACAGGAACTCTTTTCCAAGATCTTCTGCATTTCCAGAATGGCTGCTCTCAAATTCACACCTATGAATACCAATGTTGTGAATACCACTGTTGTGAATAACGTTGCTGCAAATGCCACTGCTGCCACTCCTACTGGATCGTCATACGCTCTGAGGATGACATCACCTACTCAGTGTCTTCAATGCTGGGTATCAAACGCACTGGTCAAGGAGTACCGTCAACACGGTACCATTCCAACTCTGGAGGCTGCTCGACAAGCCCTCCAAGTGAATAATTCACCCTGTTCATTCAGACAGCGATGACCAGCGATCAAGAAGCAGGCGGTGCTAACTACCGTCTCCAACCATTTCGGGTCGTTATCCATGGAACGCAATCACCATTCACTCCCATATTTTGGGGAGGTGAATGAGCAAGTTCCTCAGGGCCTTAATTCAAGGAATTATGAGTCCTTCTCGAGGGCTCCCATCAGAAATTGCCGCCAGACTCGTGCGGCAGTGCGCCCTCAACATGATGAGGGTGTTGACTCCAAGCATTCGGCTCAGGTTCCTCGAACCCAAGCAGGCAAGACGAATCACCAGAGGCGAAATCTGGTTAACAGTGAGCAGGTTATCATCTCTTCCATCTCCGAAGAAGTCCACCAACCTAAATTGGTGGCAAGAAATGAGCGGGCACACACACCTGCCCGTTTTAATTCCACTGACCAGCAGACTCGTCTGCCAGCATCATGCCAATCCCGCTAGGAAATTCTGGCAGAGTACTATAGGCCGGAACATACACCTGTTTATACATCATCAGCTAGTCAGCAGGCTCGTATGACTACATATGATGGAGCTCATCAACCACGTTCGGCGAAGTGCAATCAGCAGGCACATACACCTTCTAGTATTAATCAATACTACCAACAGTCTCGCTTGGTAGCATTCGGAGAAGTTATTCAGAAAGCTCCGGCGACAAACAAGAGGCAGACTCAACTTTCTGCCCCCACACTTGAGTACTATCAGGATTCACTAAAAGGAAAAGGAAGCCAGGAGCAGGAACATACACCTACTTCAATCACGGAATGGACATATATCCCCGTTCCGGTAGCTGAAGTCACCAAACATATTCTATCAATGGTGAAAGAGTAGAAGAAAATCCTTGTTCATATTCTGGATGCCTACCATGATTTTATAACAGCTTCAGCGGCATCTCAGGGAAAGATACATAAATCTATCCCTACCAGTGGAGTAACACATAAACAGTTCACTCTGAAACAGACACACACATCTGTTCCTGTCCAAAAGGGTTGTGAGACATACTCCCCCATATCATACGGATAACCAAATCAGGCACATACACCTGATTTTAGTGGATATCGTCAGCCTAACCTGGCCATCTCTCCTGATCAGGCACATACACCTGCTCAGAGAAGACACTTTCATCAACAAGTGGTTTCCAAGGCGATTAAGAAGGCGTCTAAGAAGAAGACTCTCCCAGCACGGTCAAAATATCAAGATCCAATCTGTAACAAGGCCTTGCTCGATGCTAGAGTTCTTGAAGGCCTCAGACAATTATCTTTTGGAATCCAAGATTCTACTCCCTCATTTCCCAATAGTGGGAACATTAATTCTGAAGGTCTTCAACAGACACTTCCTCATGAAGGCTTGCATCATGACAATTCGGTCGATCTCGAAGTTGTATCTTCGGATGAGAGCTACAATAACCCTCTGTGCGGCCAGAATACCAAGGAGAAAGAGATCTCATATTTTGTTATAACCCACCATGGTGGTCCTCCCCATGATGATAAATTTTTCTGCGAAAGTCCTCTCCGTAGTAGTGATGCACATTTCCTGGAAAATGCTCCAGTGTAAAATGTAGTGCCGAGAAAGCCCTCTTATCTTGAGGCACTTAGAAATGCGAAACCAGTCATGTCTGATGCTTCATCTCTAGCAGGTGAAATACTTTCTCAATCAAAAGATAGCCCAGGGTGTATGTCATTATCCGAACCACCCCTAAGTCATGAATCTTCTAGTTTGATCAGTTATTTCTCTACCAATATTATTGAATCCGATGAAGCAACAAGGAAACACCAACTCTGATCAAATCAGGTAGAAGAATCTTCATTGAATGATAAAGAGGAAATGCTGAACATGAGAAAACAACTGGAGAAAGGTGAAGTGCCAGTCATGTTTTGGCCTCTGGCTGACTCTCAGTACGACATTCCAGAGATGTTGATGGAAGATGGAATTCATGATATTCGTCTCAACATATGGAAAACTCTTTGTCAATTAAAAAATAAAGTATTATTTTATGATGAATATGAAAATCATCTTAAGATAATAGAAGTGTTACAACGTCAGATTGATTTGGCATCTCTATCAGTCTCTCGATATCCGAAGGCTGAAAAGCAACAGAGAGCCCTTCAACGTTCATGCCTTGGTGCACTAAGAAGATTGCGCTAGTTAATTTCCAATGCCCCATCTAGTATTCATGTCATAGGATGGGGTGTTCATGGATCACTACATTTCACTGTGCTCTCCAGTCAATAAAGCCCGCCGAAAATGGTCTCATGCAATGTTACTACCCATGGATGGCCACAGTAAATGGGTTTTGTTTGTAATCAAAAGATTTCCCAAGAACAGGACTCAATTATTTCTTCTCAAAATCAAGAATACAGAGAACAAGTTTTTTAATTACTCCTGCATCAAGCAAACAAGAATATTGAACAGGCCTCTCGTATAGAGCAAGCACATCATCAAGTGACAGAAGTGTCAGAAATCATCCAAAGGTCTTTTGAACCGGGTGATAAAAGTGGATATAGGTTAATGCATCCATCTAATTTCCAGACTAAGGTTCACAAGATCAGGAGAGCTTTAAAGAAAGTCTCAGACATATCATTTCAAGAGCCACCCCATCTTTCTAGACTGGGGACTCTTTTAAACCAACCCTCAGAATCAACAAATAGGATTCGAGGAGTTTTACGGGAATAGCAATAATAGCCCCAGTCCACCAGACTGGGGACTTTTTCAAATCATCAATCCCCTCCTCAGATAAAGTAGGTCTTTTCTCGATTGGGGAAGAAGCCTCAAGAGGAACGAAGAGCCAAATTATCATGAGATTCCCTCCAAATTACAGTTCATCAAGAATTTCCTGAGGGATTGCATCAACAAAAGGCAATGTCTCATTAAAGACATGGAAGAAGACAATATCATAGAAATGCTGATAGAAGAGATGTATTGCATTATGAATCAATTAATGTCATCAATGTCGTTGTTTCTAATCCACCAGATGAGGCTCATTCAAAGGGATTAGATAAAGAGATTCATGCTCAATAAGTTGTACGCACAGACACAAATGAAGAAGGTGTGCGTACATGAAATCAAAGGTTTACCCAAAATCTGGGTGTTCCTTCAAATAAACCACTTCACCCTCTCCGAAAGGGATCAAACAAGGGGAAGGGAAAGAATCAGGTTACATATCCTTCCTCTGGAGAAGGCCAATCGCTCTCACTAGAGCAAAGATTTGCACAACATGAAGAAGAGGTGAAGGAATTGACGAGGTTGAATGCAGAGCTACTTTAGGGTTGTCTTCTTCCTAAACATGCTGGAGTTATTTAGCCAAGGGAGTTTGTTGCAGCTACTGAGATGGATCAAGAATATCCTCCTTTATTAGTACACCCTCACAGGTCTAATCCTATGGGTCAAGTGAAACAACAATTGGCAGTGCTGCCATCAGTTGCAGTACCAGCCACAACATCTGTCCAAGCTCCAGTCATTGCACCTGCCCAATTCCAAGTTCAACCGGATGTTTCTCAAAAGTTAATAACTACCATTGAGTCATTAACAGCTCGTCTAGAGACTATGGAAGGGAAACGTGCGCAGGTTCAACCAGAAAAGAAATCTTACCCTGAATGGGTAGATTCAATCTCTCCCCCATCATGTTTTGGGAACCCTGTATTCCCTATTTTCAATGGATCGGGAGACCCTAAACAGCATTTGACACATTACATGTCTTGTTGTGATCCTATGATGGGAAATCTGAAGTAGAAAGAAGCAGTAAAACTCAGATGCTTCGTGCGAACCTTGTAAGGACCAGCTTTTGTCTGGTATACAAGCTTGAAATTCGGTTCAATTACCAGATGGGAAAATCTCCGTCAACAATTCCTTATCCAATTCATCTCATCATTCCCAAAGACAATAGTTTTTGATCTTACAAACTGTAAGCAAAGTGAGAATTAAAGATTCTATGATTTCATTGCTCATTGTAAGGGATTAATATATTCCCTAAGCATAGCACTCCCTTAAGAGGAACTGTTGCCAATCTGTTTGGAAAATCTGCGTGACTAATTACCCATGCCATTGATCCCTGTGAAATACACAGGAGGGTTTTGAGACCTTACCTCAATCACTCAATAGATTGAAGATTCTCTTATACATACTAAGGCTAAATCTCGTGTGATTACATCAGCTCCAGCAAGAAGAATGGGTAAAGAAGAGACTGCTACAGTTATGCTTAAACAAGCACTTGTACCTACTTCTACTTCAAAACCTTCATCTTCTCGAAGGGATCCACCTCCTGAGCTCCAACAACAAAGACCGTTTCGTCAATATGATCAAAGAGATCAAAGAAGAAAACAATTTCAGGATCTGAAGAGAAAAACATACTCTTTCTGAAATGAATAAGTTCCTGGTTACTTTATTTTGGCTCTTGAGAATAATTTGGTTCAGCTGCCAAGGCCCAAGAGGCCAAACAAGGAAGGAGATGAAGATCGTCCCAATTATTTCCCCTTACATCAAATGTTGGGGCATCCCATCCAGGAGTGTTTCGTCTTCAAAGACCTCCTGTAAAAGATGGTCGACTCAGGACAAGTCAAATTGAAAGGCTCTTCAGCCCAGGTAGCATTTGTTACTTATATGGTTCCAGAGGAGGAAGGCGAGTGGAAAGAATTCAAAAGAAAAAATACACAAAAATATGATTATTGGATAGTCAGAAAGATGATCAACCGAACTCATGATATTTTATGAACGCAATTGAAGAAACCAATTGTACCTTCTGCTATGAATGCCGCAACAAAACCCTCTTCATCAGAGGGAAAATCCTCAAAGAAACGACATGATTCAATGAAATAAAAATAATCAGAAGAAGATGAGTATGTGTCAAAGCCTAAGTTGTCTTTGACCTTGGCAGACTTCATGCCATCTACTTCAAATCAATGGGCACCGTCCCCCCAAACGGAATAGCCTAAACAGGCTAATCAAGAAGAATCTTCATTTGATGAAGAGTTGATTTTGGGTTCTATTAATATGATTCAATTAATAGATCCATATGTCAGTCGCAGTTTTGATTTCGATGAGCCTGAGTTCCCTGTATCAAACAGAGGAATCAGAGGAAGTTAGAGAGGCTCAGGATACAGGGGAAGATGTGGATCTTTCAAAAGCCACTATTCCAATTCTACCCCTGCTAGAACTGTGTACGCAGTAGAAACTTGTGGTAGATCCCTCCGGCGAGCTCAGCAAGAACAAGCAAGTTATTCTACCAATAGAAAATTCAGTCTTGGCACAGTTATTTTGGAAGACTGGTTGAAGGTTCCATCTTCTTCCTCTCAGCAAGTAAATGGATCTAATCGGTCTAATCTTCTAAAACCAGGAATATTGCCAACTCCTATCCCAATACAAGATGCATCAACTTCCAAAGCATCTACTTCCAAGGAACCTGCTAAACCACATATTCCTGTTGGGAAACATAGACCTTTAGATCAAAAGTATGATGTATTGAAACACTTGTCCCATTTACCAGCCAAGTTATCAATTCTGGATTCTTTTAATCTGTCAAAAGATCTTTGGGAAGCACTCATCGAGGCTTTGTCAAGTCCTCAGGAGTTTGAAACTGAAATTGCTACAGCTGAAGTCTATCACATAGAGAATAATCCTGCAGAATTCCATGCCTTAATAGCTTTTACTGATGAAGATTAAGATGATGTTCTGTATGGTAATATTATACCTTTATACTTATCTAGCAAGGTCAATGGCGTAGATGTTCGAAGAGATTTCATTGACAATGGATCAGGAGTCAACCTTATGCTCATTCATACACTTCGTCGATTGGGCCTCACAGAATCTGATTTATCTCCTTCTACCATGATGTTACAAGGATATGATAAAAATGAACAAGAACCACTAGGAGAAGTTACACTCAGAATTTAGTTTGGAGATCTTATATCCAATTCGGATTTCATGGTTGTTGATCAAGACTCATCTTTCAACATCTTGCTTGGAAGACCCTGGCTACATCAACATGCGGATATCCCTTCATCATACCATCAAAGTCTCAAATATTGTTTCAATGGTCAAGTTGGTACATTGTATGGTGATAAGGCCCTATTCAAGAAATGTGAGTCTCAATATATTGAGGTGGAATTCTATCACATGAAGGGAAGGGAGAAATCCACAAGAAAGGAGATTACCAAAGTTAATGCTCCATATGGTTTGGAGAAGATTCCAGTAAATCCATTTACTCATGTGAGTACAGATTATGTGTTGCATATTAGTCAAATTGACAAGATAGACCCAAATCAAAATACTCTTATGGAAAGATCCATAATGTCAATTACGGCAATCTAACCAGACAACATGGGAGAAATTGGTTACCCACCAAGCAGTGATGAAAGCACAAATGCTGACGTCTTCACTTCATCTGCTGAAATCCAACAAGTCTATACTTTGCCAATTAGGCCAGAGTAAGTTATAGAAACATCAGAGGTGAAAAATGATGTCGATTCTAAATCCATCATCTCCTCTTTATTACCCAAAGAATACCCTTCATCATCAATCGGGTCGGAAATGGAAGCTTCTTCTTCAAGATGTGCAAATTTTTGACATCTCTTCTGATCATGAAAATTCTGCTTTATCATCTACTATGCAAGTAGAAACGGAAGAAATAACACGTGATGAAGAAGAAGAGGAAGATCTCAGAGATGCTCCTCCAGCATTTGAAGAGGGTATCTCTACCACTGTGGATGAACTCAGAGAAATAAATATGGGTACAAAAGAAGATCCACGCCCCACTTTAATCAGTGCGGCCATGACTCTTGAAGATCAAGAGATGTATATTTCCTTTCTAAAATGAAATAGAGATATATTTTCTTGGAACTATATATAAATTCCCGGGATTGATCCTGATGTTGCTACTCATCATTTGGGTTTACCAGAAGAACATCGAGGATTTAAGAAAGTCGCGAGAAGAACACACCCAACTTATGCTTCCAAAATTGAAGCTGAAGTGGATAAGATTATCAAAGCTAACTTTGTCAGAGAAGTTCAGTATCCCAAGTGGTTGGATAATATTGTCCCTATAAAAAATAAGAACAGACAAATTATAGTTTGCATCGATTTTAGAGATCTTAATCGGCATTGTCCTAAGGATGATTTCCCAGTTCCGATTACAGAACTTTTAATTGATGCAACAGCTGGCTATGAAGCACTTTTCTTCATGGATGGATATTCTGGATATAATCAGATCTGAATGGACCCAGAAGACGAAGAATCCATATCCTTCAGAGCCCCTAAGGGTTTGTTTTTCTTTTGTTTAATGCCCTTTGGCTTAAAGAATGCAGGTGCAACATATCAGCGTTCCATGCATCGTATCTTCAAACCCTTCTTAGGGAAGTTTGTTGAATTCTATGTAGATGATTTGGTGGTTAAATCCAAACAACGGTATAATCACTTGAATGATTTGTAAGTCATATTCTGTAATCTTCAACAACATAATTTGAAGATGAACCCCTTAAAATGTGCTTTTGGAGTAACCTCAGGAAAATTTCTCGGCTTTGTTGTATGCCATCGTGGCATTGAAGTCAATCCTGAGAAGACCAATTCAATCCTTGGTATGTCACCTCCTCGAAATTTTAATGAATTAAGGGGACTTCAAGGACCCTTATCCTATATTTAGTGTTTCATTGCCAATTTGGCAGGCAAAATTTTACCCTTCACCAAATTGATGAAGAAGGGAGTCACTTACTAGTGGACTGAAGAATGTCAAGAAGCATTCGATATTCTCAAGAAATACCTCTTGAGTCCACCGGTACTAATGCCATCTGTTGAAGGAAGACCGCTTATCCTCTATGTGAAAGCTCTAGAGCGATCATTGGGTGCCTTTTTTCTCAGAAGAATGATGCTGGGAATGAAAACAACCTCTACTACCTCAGTCGGACTATGCTTGAAGCAGAAACCCGGTATTCAAGTATTGAGAAGTGTTGCCTGGCATTAATCTTTGCAGTTCAGAAGTTGAGACACTACCTGCAACATCACGAGGTCCAATTGGTATCTCGCCATAACCCGCTCAAATTCATCCTTATTCGTCAAATGCTTACAGGACGTCTAGAAAGGTGGGAAGTTATTTTGCAGCAATTCGACATTCAGTATGTGTCTCAAAAGGAAATAAAGGGCCAAGCTCTGGCTGATTTCCTGGCTGAACACCCTTCAGTGGAAGACACATCTTCAGATATTGAACTCTCTGATGAGGAAGACTTCTCTATTCAATAGTGTCCTCATGCATGGGAAATATATTTTGATGGTGCTTCCAGAAGTCCAACAGGGAGGAAAATGGAAAATATTAAATTCAACAAAGTTAGCTTAGGAATTCTGCTCATTTATCTAGAAAAGGCAGTGTTACCTTATTCCTTCTTATTGTGGGAAGGTGGTACTAATAATGAAGCAGAATACCAAGCTCTCATTGCAGGCTTGGAATTAGCGCTTCAAGTACAAGTGAATCACTTAAAGGTGAAAGGTGATTCAGACCTAGTAATAAAGAAATTCAATGGGGATTATGACATCAGAAAAGAAGAAATAATACCTTTGTATGATTACGTCAGAGAGTTAATGGCGGAATTCCCTTCAGAACCGACATTTTCTTATGTCCCAAGATCACAAAATTCCCAAGCTGATGCACTGGCTAATATAGCCACAGCTCTGGCAGATCCATATCGGGACGATACAACCATCAGTATTGCCCACCGTCATGCAATTTCACCTTATGTTCGAATCATAACAAAGGAAATTAATGAAATTAGTCCCATTCCTGAACCGTATGGTCATACTACAGGATGGATGTCACCTACCAGGGAATACCTTCAAAATGGAACACTTCCACCTGATAGAGCCGAGAAAGAACAAATCTGGCGACGTGTGGTCAATTTTACTCTTTATGATAGCCCAGATAACCTAGAGAAAATTCTCTACAAACATGGTTTTGATGGAGTTCTCTTCAGATTCATTGATGGTGAAGAGACAATGGCTGTCATGAAAGAAGTGCATGCAAGAATCTATGGTGCCCACAAGTCTGGACATAGACTGTCTGATCAGATTCGAAGGCTTGGATACTTTTGGCCTTCAATGATACAAGATTGTGTTGATTTCACAAAGAAGTGTCATTCATGCCAAGTACATGCCAACTTCATTCATCAACCTCCAGCGTTGCTTCATATAGCTAAATGCTCATGGCCATTTTCCACGTGGGGAATGGATGTGGTGGGGCCTTACCCTTCAGCTACGGCCAAGCAGTTTAAGTATATTCTTACTACTACTGATTTCTTTTCCAAATGGGCAGAGGCGATACCTCATAAGGATGTCAGTTCTAAATGCATTTTTAGCTTCATCAAGTCTAACATCATTACCAGATTCGGTGTCCCTCATACCATATTAACAGACAATGACACCAACTTCTGTTCATCTGAGGTGAAGAAATTGTATCAAGAATACAACATCAAATCCAACCATTCATCTCGGTATCATGCAGTGGCCAATGGCCAGATAGAATCCTTCAATAAGACTCTATCAAATATACTACAAAAGATGGTGGATAAAGATAAGAAATCATAACCTGATAAACTCTTCCATGCTTTATGGGATTATCGGACTACTACCCGCACTGCAACATGGTCAACTCCATATTCATTGGTATATGGAACATAAGCATTCTTTCCAATTGAAGTTCAACTACCCTCTCTTAGATTTTCCATTTGTGATCAATCATCTACATATGAACAATCTTAAAGGCGATTGAATGAATTGGAACGGTTAGATGAGAAAAGATTGTGCATTTTCACCACTTGGAAGTCTATCAGAATCGAATAGCATGAGCTTTTAACAAAAAAGTTCATCTTCTTTCATTCACTGAAGGAGAATTGGTATTACTTCTCAGAACTCCAATGATACCAGGAAAAAAACCTCCCAAGCTTGAGCCAAAATGGGAAGGACCTTACTCAATACATAGGGTCTACTCCAATGGAGCTTATTCTTTAATCTCAATGGATGGAGAACTTATCACTACTCCAACCAATGCCATATTTTTTAAGAAGTGTTTTTTATAAACAAAAAATATATCATCATTGGTCTGGTATGACCTTAAACTGCACCACTGTCCAGAAAGATGTTAAACTGCATTATCCAGGGTCCATACATATGACCTTAAACTATTTTTATTAATTTCGTCCCACACGACGTTAAACTATGAAAAAAAAATTCCCAAATTTTTCCTCACTGCATGACATTAAACTACACAGTCCCCCTTCTGTACAGCATGACATTACACTGCACCATTCACGGTCCATGCATATGACCTTAAACTATTCTAACTTTCATCCAACATGACGCTAAATTGCATCGTCCCTTTTTCGTCCAACATAACGTTAAATTGTCTTGTCCCCATCATCCTAACTACATGATGCTAGACTGTACAGAAAGCCCTTTAATATGTTCTACATGACATTAAACTGTACTTTGTCCCTGCTACATGACACTATACTGTGCAGCACTTATAGTCCTAACTGCAAGACTTTAAACTGCATAGTCCCTTTATATGTCCTACATGACATTAAACTGTGCATCATTAGAGTTGTTGCTACCTCTTGTTTCTCACACTGAGTATGACTCACGTGAGCTTAGAGAAAACTTCATCCATAACACTCTCTCTAGGCTACTAACCATGTGTAAGTCCCAACACCATCATTTTTTAGGTCATTTTCCCCAAGAACAACTTGATCATTAATTCATTCTTTAATTGAACTACGCGGATTTTGATCCTTTCCTTCCAGGCTGGGTACGTTGGAAACCTCCCAAGGTTCAAGCCCAAAACCAATCTTTTCACATCAGTTCACCTCCATCTTATACGATGTCAATTCGTGAAACCGTCCCCAGAATCAATATCTTTACATTAGTTCACTTTCTTCCTTTCTATACGACGTTAAACTATACAACACTTTTGTCCAGTATGACAATAAACTACAATATTCTTTGATACCCTCATCTGAGAGGGAACCATTATTTACATTGATTTTTCAATCATGTTTCATTTCAAAGACTATGTGCATACAATGCAATGCCCAAACCTTTTATCTTGGGTTAAACCATCATTGCACTAAAGTCCCCTTTCACCCTTCACATGTACGAACGAAATTTGTACAGAGGGTATTTCTAGAACTATGTGGGCTTGATTCCCATCCTTATGGGATACATAGGTACGTTCGAGTGTCCCTCGAATCTAGCCCCAAGACTTTGGGCCTAACCCCAAATTCCACTTTCAGTCCCTTGGCTGAAAAGTCCCCATGAAAACACACACTGTGTATTTATTATAATGGTCTAAGCTCTATGACCTTAAACTAAGATCTCTAATCCCTTTTTCTCATACGACATTAAACTGTAGTTCAAGAACTACGTATGGCTTTATTCCCATACTTATGGGATATGTAGTGAAGTCCAACATTTCCATTCAGGACCCAGCCGCAACATGATTATGGTTAGCATTGATCTGTGTATCTCTGTATACATCGGACAATACCCATCTTTATGTGTCATAATCCTAACCTTAAATATTTTCATATCTTTATAACCCTTTTCTTGACTTTTAGTCACAAAAATGTCAAATTTCTGAGAGTTCTTTTACCTGACTATGCAGTACGTGCCCTTAGGCGGCCTTGCATAAACAGTCTCCATAACAGAGTTTTTAGCCAAAAGATACTATTATTTGAATATGCAGCCAATTCTCTTAGGTGGCCTTGCATAATTTAACCCCCTAATGGGTTTTTTAAATAATGGTAACTTCATTATTGGGAAGAAAGCCTCTTTTGTCCTTATTGGTCTTAAATGACAGTATGTAGGGATCCACAAAAATAACCATCCTTAACATATTTGTACCATATCCTTTTTCATGATCTGAAAGTATTCAAGTCTATGGTTTATATTCTCCTTCCCTGCGTTTGGATCAGACCTTCGTAGGAGTGATATCCATCCAGTTCTTAAATAATATTGTTTGGAAAATATCTTCTCCATATTCAAGTACCTCTTTCCATACAGAAAACTCTATACTTTGGAAAATTTGAATCTCCATAAACTTTCACTGGCTTTTTAGCACTAGGAAAGTAAATTTATAAGAGTTCTTTTGCCTAACTATGCAGGACGTTCCCTTAGGTGGCCTTGCATACATAACAAACTTTTTAGCCAAAAGAAACTATTTATTTGACTATGAAGCCAATGCCCTTAGGTGGCCCTGTATAATTCAACCCCCTAACGGGTTTGTTAAATAATGGTAACTTCATTCTTGGGAATTAATTCTTCTAATTCCTTTTAGATCTTTTTCATATCATTCCTCAGATCCAAATATTCTTAAGTCATAGTTTACAAATTTTCCCTCATACTTGATTATGGTAATATGTGTTTAGATAAATTGTCAAAGAATTGAGTCAATTTTAATCCATTTCGGTCAAAGATATTTCGACCTTAAACATTATCCTTTTTATGTCCAGCATGCATGACTTTAAACTTCCCACAGAAGACAAAGGAACTCTGAATAAAAGTCATGTTTCATCTCACTAAATATACATTTTGTATGATTTAGGTAATATTGAGCAATTAAAAGGTTCAAAGTTTGTAGGGATATTTACATTAATCCTAGTAAAAATCAAACTATGCTTACTAGGCCCACTATCTTAGGTAAAATTTAAAGCAGGTAGAAGGAAAATACATGCACAAGTGATTGAAGATGAAATCATTCTTTCCATTTGATGGACAAGAATTAGAGGGACATCCACAGATTGGATCCTCTTCTCTTTTTCAGGAAATTACAAAAGACTGTCAACATAAGTCTTCAATTGATGAACCGCATCCCGAGATTCATCAGCAGCTACTTGAAGCTCATGCACTCGACCAACTTCACTCTTTTCAGCCTGATGGAGTGATTTCTTGGCAACCGCAATGGTCTTCATACCATTCGTTTGAACTCCCTCCAGTGAATTATTGAGTTGGTCAAGTTCCCCAGTAACAGCATCTAACTGTTGTTGAAGGTGCATCTTCTGGAAGACTTTTTCTTTGATCTTATGCTTCAGCTCATTCATCCTGGCAGCATAGTCAGCCTTAGCTTGGGATACCGCAGCCTCAAATTCGCCGATGTTGACTGACAGTTTCACCCCGGTAAAATCCTCATGACACTTTTTCTCTTGCTCCCTCCTAAAGATGACTTGTTTCACCGCGGTATGGATCTCTTGGTATCCAAAACCGCCAAGTCCTAGCATGATAAACTGGGATGAAAATCGATATATCTTCGATGATAGCTCGTATAAAGGCACCTCAGATATGATTTTCCATATGTTGTTCCATGCCTTGCATCGTGAGAAGCTGGGCGCCTTAAGTACCTCTAGGTCTGATTCAACATCATCATCACAGGGGGGCATGTAATATGGGATTAATGCACTTAAGGAAGTGTCATGTTCTGCTTCTTCCCCCCTCACCCTGGTTGCTCCACCTTCTACTACTGTTTGGACGGAAGTTGAGACATCACCTCCAGTTCTAACCATTGAAGTTGATAGCCCTGTTTGATCAATTAAAAGTATGGTTAGTTTCATAGAATAATGGAAGTTGGCTGTCTATCTTGAAAACTCAGTCCAATCATTACCAAATAGTAGATCAGCATCTTGAGAAGACTCATCCCCATCTTTCCCAGTTTCAACAGGATCTTCAAGATGGGTCTCAGGCGGGTTTACTGGATTTAGCTTCACTTGAGCTAATGTTTCTGCAATGGTAGGGTTGACATCAATGTCCACACCCTCTTCAGGCATTCTCAGTTCAGCAGCTTCTATGGATGGAACTGCATATTATTTTCAATCATTATTAGAAGTGTAAATTATAAGAAAATTTAATGGGCGAAGGATAACACTCACGCCCAAGGTCTTCTAAATCACATGATAACTTAGCATGATCATAAAATTATTCGAAAGACAGGCCAAGATTCATCATTTCATCCAATGATATTTCATAATCCTGGTTAGTCTCACTGGTAGGAGTATTTGATGTGTCCTCTTGGAGACCCTCATTCTGCAGCCCCTGACCCTAGACAGCTTCTTCAGGAAGGATGACAGATTCAGTTGTTGCGGTCGCTAATGATTCTGGTGTAGGTTCTTCTCTACTTGTAGCAGTAGTAGGAACAGTACTGGGAATAGATGTTGGCTCTTTTTCAAAAGTAGCCAAGTCAGCATAATTTTTTTTTTGTTCCACAGCACCCTCCGTGGTCCTTAAGGGAGGATCAGTCCTTTCCCTTAGAGGGGAAATTGAAGAATCCCCTGCAATCCTCAGAAATATGAGCAACCTTTTCATGGGTATAGACTCATTATTACTCAATGGACTTACCACTTCTAATGAAGAGTTTATTTGTGGACTTCCTCTTTCATTGGATTTGATTATTTGGTTTTTTTGGGAGTATCGGCAGTCTCCCTTATTGGCACTTGAATTGGCGAATGGAAGGATATGTCCAATGCCTCATTCATGGCCTGCTGACCTGGAGATATCCCGCCCGGTTCGCGAGGAGAATTAGCAGCAGTCCTGATGGCAGTACCACCAGGGCTATACTGTGGCGAAGGAACCTCAGTAGTTCCTTTCTTTGCAAGCTGCAAGATGAAGAAAATAACTCCCTTAAGTAACAAATCTTCGACTAAAATCAAGTTTCAAAGAAAATAAGGAAAGAAAAAATACATCATCAGGAGCCACGTAATCGTGCCGCTCCTCATCAGTCCCCTCAGCGGCGCCACGATCAATCAATTCCTTCACCCGCCTGGTGACAGGAACAGACTCATCAGTGGCATATATGAGCATTTCCAGCTCTCTGATGTAATCCCACACTTCATTGAGGTTATCCTCGTATTGGATATCTGTAGAATCCAAAAGATTCCCTATTCCAGGAAGTTGTAGGCCCTCACAAAAATCCATCCAGGCGGTCTCAGTACCACAGTATAAACTCTTCCATAACTGGATAGCCTCTGGTCTTAGATATAGAGGTTGTGAGGAAGGTCCTACAATCTTTGACTTCAATTTCTTCCCAGCTCCAGCAACTGCAGATAGAGAATAAGAAAATAAGACTTATTGCTTTATAAAGTAGCAGTGAATAAATTACCACAATGAAGTAACTCACCAGGAGTTGATGGAGTAGGTCTCTTGATTCTAACCGAAAGATTATATCGGGCATGAGGCTTCTTTTCCACTTGTTGTGCCTCATCATCCCCATCATGGGAATCCGGTGAATCATTCCTAGAGGAGGATTCTGGCGAATCAGCTTCAGGTGGGGAAGCATCACCTTCATGAGGGAGGGTTTCTTTATTTACAGTCCTCTTCCTTTTCCCCACCTGATAAATTGGGTGATTCAGTACCCCTTTTTGGTATGATGCTATCCAGTACTCGACATAATATGTAGTCAAGTTATGTGTTGGTTTTTCGACTGGTAGATCAAATATCACCCCAGTCTTCTCCCTTGACGTCAGCAGCCACAGTTGCCGAGCAACCATCAGATGTTGCTCTAACCTGACATGTACTAGGGGAGATACTGCAATCTATTACAGACACTTAAATTGACTTGCAAATATATATGGAGCATAGGCCTCGCATATAATTTCTCCATCAATCTTGGAAACTAGCACACCATCTCTACAAGCTAGCATGTATGCCCTCAAAACCAAGTGGGTTATTCCATCATCAACAAACTTCCCAGTTGGCGGATTTCCATAGGGAAAAAGGTTTAATTCCTTAAACTTTCTCAGCCCCACTTTCATGTCATAGGCATTAACATCTAATGGAGCAACTCCAGAGAATGATTGAACTGACGACCTGAAAGAACTTCCAAGAATTTGTAATCCATTCTGTACATTGTAAGTCCTGAAGTGAGTGGAAATCCATCCCAATAAAACTTGGAATGGTCCCACTATTCTTAAAAGAGATTTACCCATGAAGACATGAAGTAAACTCCTGTGAATATTTGCTAAAATGGGGGTATCCAACCCAACCATTTTTCTCTCATCCAACTTTTCTGCAATGACGAACGTCTCGGGCCTAATGCCTCCCTTCGAATCCCTGACTGGAAAGAGATAAACACTGAGCCACATAGCCAAGAAGCCCGCCAGACGAGTCTTCTTTGGGATAATTTGATTCACAACATATCCCCATTTCTCAAACTCTCCTGCTTCTAGAGTTGGCCAAAATGTTCCAGGAGCACCCCTCTTCTTAGGTTTTGGGCAGGTGGTAGGACGTTTGGGCCTCTTATCCTTGGATTTCTTTTTATTGGATCCTTTCTCCTTCGGCTGCTTCTCCTTTGGCTCCTTCTCTTTCTTCTCAATAATAAATATATTCATCCACTCCTCCGGATGAATATCCTTTCTAGAATGAGTTAACGAGGTCTCTGAACTCTTGAGCTTGTGGAAGATCTTAAATAACTCACGAGCTAAAGCAAGAGTCTTCTCTGAATCATTCCAAGTCACCTTGGTAGGAATGAATTCATCATACATATCGCCCAAAATTGGAGCCCCTGAGATCTTGTGGACATCCCACAGACTGATACCTACTTCTTCATGAGTTAGATGGAAAGAATTAGTTTTTGGGCTCCAGTGGCTGAGTATCTCCGGCACGAAGTTATCATGTCTATAAACATATGTTTTCCCAACCCAAACAGCTTCATATATCACCATTCCTTTCAGATCCTCGACAAACTTTGCACAGGTTTGTCCCACCAAGTATGCACACATCCAAGTTGGATTCACACCTCCCCTAGGACGGATGTCCCAACTTTTCTTCCAGCCTTTGGATTGATCCATCTGAGCATTTCGGAAGATTGAAGGATAACAATGTGGTTGCAGCTCAGGCATATGAGGTTTCAGATCTGGCGTACAAGGACTATGATGCATCATGTGGGCCTTCTCCACTATTCCAGCACTTATAAATACTCCTCCAAAGTATATATTTGTTGAAGAAAAGTTGGTATAATTCCGAAACCACCAAAATGGGAGATAGTTCTTTGCTTCTGGAATAATAACTTCTCGCAGATGACCATATCCATAAAAAGGTAAATAAATGCTTTGGGGGATGTCGTGATGATATTTCTTCAGATACTTAGCCAAATCTGGAAGAGTGATACTTTTGATGGTATAATAATCATGTCCAATGATGTTCATCATATCATCAATCCTCTTGCTAGCCAGTTCATCAGCTATTCCAGTTCTAAGATCCATTGATTCTACACAAAATTTGAATAAATTAACTTTTAAGTAAGTTGATTTTTCATAAAATTTGTGCAAGAATTTCAAAAAAAATGGAAAAGGCATTAAGGCGCGCAAGTATGGATGTGCCGCGCAAGTTTTTATCATGCAAGTATTACCGCGCAAGTCCTATTACCTTAACAACAGCATGAAAACGAAGAAACAGCGGAAAACGAGTGACTTGCGCGGCGAAGGGGACCTACGCGGCGAGAACTCGAAAATCTAGAAATCATATTCTATGTGCAGAAAATGACCTCATATTTATAGGCCAGGCAGCCCACCTGTGCGCCTACACCCAGCGCGCTCCATCCAGCGCGCTCCAGCCCGGCGCGACTCGAACCTGCGTGCCAATTGTTGCGCACTGAACACTTGCGTGTTGCCTTTCCTTTAGTTTTCTTCTTTTCTTCAAAGTCACATCCTCATTTATTTAGGATCCAACTCTGAGGGGGTACTTCTGTTGACTCTCCTTTTTCGTCACATTGTCTAAAAAAAGAATGGAAAGGGAAATGACTTAGCACAAATTGATTCATCCTTTGAAGAAAACATCAAAAATCGGCAAAGGCATGAACAAGGAATCAAAAGCACAAGGGTCGCACAAGTTCCATCACTATCACGCAAGTATACTTGTGCACCACCTAACGTTCGTGAAAGTGACTTGCGCGACCTAAAAGATAAATGCCCGGGGCCATCTCTAGCCTATAAATAGACCCTGTGGGCCCCCCATTTCAGGAGGAATTTATCCGGAATTCAGATACAGAACTCTGAACACCAAAGTCTCTTCTTCAGGTCTTTTGAACACTTCTAAGGTAATTCTTCACCTATAATGGAAGGTCTAAACAAGAGGAGTAAGTTCTAAGTGTTAGAATTCACTAACACTTGCGCGCCTAAGTGGTTTTACCCTTAAGGGAAATGGACACACTTGTGTGCCGCCTTACTTCTTCACGAGAACTTGCGTTCCATCTTCTGGAAAGCCTCTAGAGATGATTCTAAAGGCTTTGATCAAGGATTTCCCAAATATTACTATAAGGGATGAAAATCGTGCAATTACACATGTACCGCATAGGTATACCTGCGCGACCAGGACTTGTGTGCCCACGCAGTACCTGCGCGCCTGCCAGGACTTGCGCGGCCCTGCCTTTTTGGGTGTCTTTCCTACTCATTTCACTCCTCTTATTCCATTCCACCTCTCCTATTCATGATTCAGTCTTCAAGACACTCTTCAAAGCCATTTATGGCATGATTTCTTGATTTTTCTTCCTTATCTAAAAGGAACTCCGTGGAACATCTATCAAAATCTACTGATTTATACATCTTTATGTCACTAAAGATTGAGATTTCATTCATTCAACCTAATCCTTTAAGATGAGAGAAATCTTTAACCTGGGCTTCCTTTTCAAGAGTAAGCCCTAGTTATAATTTCCAAATATGGGCGTCCTCCTTAGGAGTAAGCCCCAAGTCCTCATTAATTTAGGCCTCCTTTTTAGGAGTAAGCCCCAGTCATAATTTCCCTTAATCTGGGCCTCCTTTTCAGGAGTAGGCCCCAGTCTTAAAATTCCCAAATATGGGCATCCTCCTCAGGAGTAAGCCCCAACCATAATTCTCTTAACCTGGGACTCCTTTTCAGGAGTAAGCCCTAGTCTCAAATTTGGGCATCATCTTCAGGAGTAAGCCCCAAGTCCCTTAATTTTTCAAGTCCCTTAACCAAGGCCTCCTTCTCAGGAGTAAGCCCCCGTCTTAATTTCTCTTGACCAGTCATAATTAATTTTGATTTGGGTCTCCTTCTCAGGAGTAAAACTCAATCATAAGTCCCCTCCTAATTTGGGCCTCCTTTTCAAGAGTAAGCCCCAAGTTAGAGTATCCAAATCTTTATAAAGTACATATACCTTTATGGACCCTATTCCTGGATTTCTTCCCTGAAGTAAATCCTAATATTCATCTATTTGGGAAGTCATACAAACATAAGCCCCACATAATTTCTTATGATTGCATCTTTTATGGCACAATTGTCTAGTTTTACCAATACCTCTTGTTTCTCACACTGAGCATGACTCACGTGAGCTTGGAGTGTAAAAGTAATTATGAAATATTTCTTTGAGCCATCAATCATAAATATCATATTCCCTTACTCGAACTATGTGGGTTCTGATTCCTTTTCCTAAACAAAGGATACGTAGGTAGCCCATCTGTGGGTACAATCCCAACTCTAAAATAATCAATGTCTTTCTGAATGATAATAAACTTCAAGTGCCCCACTGAGTGGCTTTAAAACCAGTATGTTCATCATAATGACCAAGATAATTTTATGTATCAAAGGATACTACTGACTAAGAATCTCTAACAAATACAGATGATTCTCTATCAATGAAGAACCTCGAATACATATAAAAAATTCTCTAAATTTCCTACATATCAATCATTGATTTTCATATCTAAAGGAAAACTCATTTTATACTTGTTAATGTAATGAGGATTCACAAACATAACTTAAATCTATAAAGAGAGTCCCGGAGTAGACAATAATTCCCCTCAAAAAGGTGTGATGAGTCCGACCTCCCATCCTCTCGACCAATGAAAATTCCTAAGCCTCATCAGTCCACAACTAATGAGCGCCTACCTTTGGAAAGTAGGTACAAATGAATATGGAATCATTGGATTTTTCCGGTTCTACGAACAAACCTGTTAGAAACTGCTTGGAATGTTTGAACCTTCAATCAACTAGGTCATCCCCGATTCCATAGGGAAACAGTGGACAAACACATATCCATTGATGGTATTTCTCCATAGCATCAATTTATATGGAATAATAATTTAATCATGTTTGCGACTACATATTATCCATCTCTCTCATATTCCAAGGGTCTTATAGACAATCCTTTGAGAGCATAAGATAACGCCCCCAATAAGTCACAAATTTCCAGTAAAAATTTGACTACTTCGATAGGATAAGTGTTAATTGTTGATGCCCCATTGTCTTCTTATGTCATAGTATAGAGGTAGGAGGGCTCTGTTAATTTCAAGTGTATGTCATAAGTTTCTATATTCCTATTGTTGAATATTTTTCTGTATGATATTGCATATTTTTATCGTATATAGGTGGAACCTGTAGAGACGGGTACATACCATGAGTCTATATTTGAGGATATTGTTCGGGGTCTTCGGTCATCAGAGGATGGTTCTGTGATGGGTTGTAATCCGAATGATTTGGATTTCCCCAGGGGTGAAACTACAATGGGGCTTGGTATATTAATATATCCCATGAGAAATTATAACATCAAATTTCAAGAAATTCTTGAAAATATTATTTTCCCCACCTCCTTAGAAGAGTTAGAGGGATTTAATAAGGAAATGGGTGGATGCGAGTATTTATTTTCATGGATCGAAATTTTATTCCTTATTTTTTTAATAATTAATACTTGAATTGTGCAGCTTTATACACATCAAATATTATAGTGTTGATTCATTAACATGGAATTTATGTCTATCCTACTCTTAATATAGAGGAAGCACTAAATCAAGGGGATTCCAAAGAGGAGAAGCTTCCTGAGCCTTCCTTTTTGAGATATAGGTATAATTTTTATAATTCCCCTCATGAAGAAATTCTGTCTCCAATTGCTATGTTCAGGAGTGTCAAGGTGAAATCCAACCAATCCACTGATTTTTCAATGGGTGAGTACCTCTAAATTATTTAATTATCCACTTATTCATCTATCTATTTTACTTTTGAGGCTAACAATGAGTCTTATCCATTATACATTTTCATCCAATTTGACATCCATTCATGAGTGAGGATCTTCTATACTAATTCATCCAATATCAAAAAGAGAATCCAGTACTATCTCAGAGGTAGTGGGGAAAGGTTCCTCATTGAGTACACTAATGTTAGAATACATGTCTCACTCTGATAATGGTTTTGATTCAAACTTCTAAATGAAAAATTCTCTTCTCACAACACATTGTGCATTATAATATTAAATTTGGAAGATAATATCTCATATTCCCCTTGAGTACCTACCCTTGTGACTCTGGCGACATCCATTACTATTTAGAATCTAGGGTATGGAGTATTTGAATACCGCATGATTCATACTACTGTGGAGGAGATCATTCTCTGATGGGAAAAAGAACATGAGCTACAATAACACCTTATCAAAGAAAAATTATTCATTAAGAAGGAATATCTCTAAGATGAATTATCCTAGGAAGAATCCAACCACACTAAGAAACTTAATGAATGTTAGCAATAGATTAATGATAATTCCACCCAAATATTGCAACTTCAGAAAAAAAATGATGTCCCCCAAGGGTAGCTCATATAGATTCATCAATTACATGAAGGATCTCAAACCAAGTGGTAAATTTACATCATGACCATGGAATAGGAACTGTTCTACGATGATAATACCAAGTAAGTTTAGTTGGTCGAGCATCAACAAGATTTTTATCGAGCTCGTGAGGACATCCAATAAATAAAGTATTATGTTGACAGTCTTCTGTAAAGCGTGACAGAGAGACTTTAACTTATGGATGCTCGTCTAATTCTCTTTTCACCTCATAAATGAAAAGGATTTTGTCTCTGGTCATTTATATATTCATCCTTAATTTTATCTTGGGATTATTACATAACCTCAAAGGTAATTTTCATAGAGATGTTCCTTTTTGTCAAATATCCCTAACCACAATTACAGGTATGGGGAGATTCTATTATGTTTACCTAATCCATGGGGCCTAGTGAGTGTAGTTTTATTTTTTCTAGGTTCATATGGGCAACACTATGAACATTGTGTCTTTTATGTCATCACCTAAATGTTTTCTTATGTCTAGTGAATAATTATTAGAGGTCCAAATTTGGATTTTTCTTAGGTCACACATTATGGGTTTTCATCATAACAAGTTTATATCCCTTGTATCTATTCATTTAAGAATTTTTTCCTTGAATATGAATAGAATAGGTCTAGAAAGATGAGACTCAAATTTTATCTAGAGTTCCCATTATGGGTTTTCAACCTGGTGAGTATTTTGTTTATTTTTTAATAATGTTTCAATTCATGCATGTAGAAATTATACGACTACTATTTTTGGATGAAAAACATTGATCATGAGTTTTGGAATGATGAACCAAAAATTGTGAATTAACTGAGAATTTACTAACAACATTTAGATACACAAAGTGGAATTTTGAGTTATGATTTCATGATTTTCAAATTTAAAACATGATGTGAGACATGTATATGAGGAATGGCTAAAGACCAAGTGTGGAAAGTGGTTTACAACATAATATTTTCAGGTCTTATTGGAATAGAGGATGTCTCTCATAAGGTTGAATTTATTGTTAGTTGATAAACCTATTTTGTGGGTGACTATATGCAATCCAACTAGGCAGTTTTATAGCACATTCAAAAAAACAACATCCTATGGTTTACAAATTTTTTATGTAGGAAACATATGAAAATCCAACTGGGGTGTGTTACTCTATAGTCAAAAAAATTATTTTTAGTAATTATAACATTATATTATCAATAGATTAGAAATTTTCATAGATATAAATTTCTCAAGACCACAATGGGTGATTTTCTAAGAAAGGGTATCTGATAATGAAGAGATTTTATATATCAGAATTTCCAATGAATGGTAAGTTTATCATACATTAATTTGGATTGTGTGAATGGGTTACACTTTGTTAAATGACAAAGGTTAGGGGGAAGGCCCCTTTCTGACAAGGGTTGAAGAATTTTTTAGTATAATGTCTTGTGACTAGGACAAGAACCATGCATTTTAAAAACGTATAGAGAGGATGTTATTGTACACTTTAACATCTTTAGAGTAGGATGTTATGATATAATGGTTTAACTTCATGAAAAAATGACATTGTTGGATATAATTTAATGTCTTTTTTCATTGATAAAAATATTAGTGAATCACCCTTTAAAGGTGGTTTATCTGGGAATGTGTTTTCAAATTAATGTATGAAGTTTCATAAGTTGTAATATGGGGGTCCCTAAATATGAAATGTGATGTGGGGGAAAGGTATTATGGTGATATTGGAGGTCTCCCCTGAGGAAGAATGTACCGCTGGTTAAAAACCCCATTTTTGGGGACTTTATATAAAAACAGCTCAGGTGTGTTAATGCATTGTTAAATAGTGGCATAATCTAGCTAACATGCCCAAAATTTATTGGGTGACTTATGAAAATCCAACTAGTTCCATTTATGATATAGTCAGACAAATGAGTTATTAGGGATTCAAAATTTCTATTTTAGATTGCCAGTGGAAGTTTATGGAGATTCATATTTCACCAAACAAATAGTTTTTTTTGTCAAAGGAATGTACCTATATATGGTAGGAGAATTTCTAGTCAAAATTACCCAATAATAAGGAAAATTTTTCCTATTTAGGTCTAACCTAAACATAATAAAATAGTTTATTTCCATTTTCATTGAGGATGGGACCAAAGCACAGTGTTTGGGCATTTCTACATATCTTATTTGAATGAGAATCAAGCCATTTAATGTTATAGAAAAACATGCAGTTTTAAGTCTTGATGTCAGGAATTATTTTACACATTAACATTATGCAACAAGGATGATATGATGTATGTATTTTTAGGTCATATTAATAGGACCATAATACTATTGAAAGGATAAGTAATATGAGGCTTTCCAGACCAAGATTGTTCTAATATACTTTAAACATGATGGTGTAAATTGCAAACCAAGATCATTGAGGTTTTTGGGTTGGGAAAACAGATATGGGACAAGTGTACGAGGGTTGACCATATTCCATAATCAAATAGTGAGTTCTAGTATGATATCTTTAGTTCTAGGGAGATAGAACCAGCTTATCCCAAGGAACAATATAAAGTTGGTTGGAAAACCTATTTTTTGGATAACTTTATGAAAATCCAATTGGGGAATGTTACTGCATATTCAGACAAAGTTGTCCTCAAGTATCATCCATTATATCACTGGTGGCTGGAGAAATATTATGGAGATACAATTTTATCTGAGAATATGTTTATAAGGTGTGGAAGGAATATTTCTAGTCAAAACAGAATATTTGGACAAACATTTTCCATAATGTGAAGATTCCCTTGAATAAATCTAATTCATATATAGGAGGGGAAATCATAGTTTCCTTAGTAGGCCCATGAATGAGGGAACCCAAATTAATATCTCATTCCTAGTTCTTTGTTTATATGGAGGAGAGGGGTGTTTTACTATTCCCTATGGTTGGGACAAGGACATGAGGTCTTGGTGTCACTACATATCTCATTGGACTGAAGCCACATATAGTTCTTGAGGTACCATATAGTTTAATTTCTTGTGGTCAGTACATCATCCATATAGTTTTGATGTCATGTGGAAAGGACAAGGTGACACAACATGAAAATGAAATGTTGTGGTTGGGCCAGGGTATATAACCTAGGCATCACTATGTATCCTATTTGAGAAAGAATCAATCCACACATAGTTCTAGAAAATATTCCCCATAATGATTGAATTAATGTGTTGTAGAAATTGTTTTTTACATGGGATCACACATGGGGGGAGAAAGCTTATTTGATCAACTTATGTAGATATGACTTAAACATATGAGATTTGGGGAATTACCTATATTATGGTTTTACTAAGATATGTGATCCATGTGTCACTATGAATCTGGTGGGAAGGTGAATCAACCAATATGTAGTTCTTAAGAAACCATGTAGTTTAAATTCATGTGATCATAGACATTTGATGTGCCTTTTATAGCCACTCAACCAGGACCATGATAACCCCGATGTGAATCAATATACCTTAATTGTGTTGGGAACATTTTACCAAACTCCTAATCCCATGTGAGCTATTCTCAGTGTGAGAAAAATGGAGCATAAAATGTTTCTTTCACCAAAAAAAGGTGATACTAGTGAAGGATAGGATAATTTTTATTAGGTGGGGGTTGTACCCAGATATAGGCTTTATGAATCACTATTTATCTCATTTAGAATGAGAATCATGTGACACATAGTTAATGAAAGGTTCTATGTACCGGTCTAACCCATACACAGGGTTAGGGAAATTTATTGTTATTTGGTTTGGGCCCACAATTGGAGATCTGGTCATCATAATGTATCTCAATATAATGATAATGAATGAACAAGTAGTTCTTGAAGAAATGATTTTGTGGGGTACCAGCATAGAATATTGTAATCCACACAAACACAAATATAAATGTGACATAGTTTTATGTCGTTTAATAATGAAATAGAACCGTGTTGTTTTACATTGTTCATCACAAAAATTATTGTATAGGTTAACAACCTATTACTTGGATGTATGGATATGTAGTTTAATGTTTAATAGATAAGACTATGATTTCTTGTAGTTTTGGTCCATACAAATAATACTATTTATTTTGACTTTTATAGTCATGCATGCATGTCCATGATTCCATACAGTTTAAGTTCATGAAACAAGGATGTTGGTTTCATCATGTTTATCATCTTGTGATGTGGATTATATGCCATGATTTTTATGGTTGTGTGTTAAAGACCGACTATGTAGATTAACAGCATTCACCTGAGACATGTCACTATTTTTTTACACAAAATACTTTTTTAGAAACCTTGCATTGTTTGGGGTTGTAATGAGATCTGCATCCATTGATATTAAGGAACATTCTTTATTAGAGTGGACCTTGTGTATGGAATAAGGTCCCTCTCACTTTAGATCAATAATTGCAGTCTTTTTTTGTGGTATCATTGGAGTCCAAAGGAACAATACTAGTTATCCTTGGAGGAATTAATGGTGGTAGACCTTCTATTTAGCTTCTCACAATATCTGATTTCCGTGGACCACTAAGTGATTCATGTTATGAAATATTTTATCATCTAGTCACTCATATTAATCTATTAGATTTTATTATTTCTCATTTATGGATATTTTATCACATATGGAAACACAAAGTGATGGTAATTAGACCTCAATGGGAATAGTTTCTCCTATCTTGTATACAAGTGAATATGGGGTTTTCTATATGTCAGTGTGGGTTGTGGTTTGGTAGGCCCACAGGGAATGCAAAATATTTTTAATCCATGTATTTTTATCTTTATCCACTATATTCTAGAGTGTGTTTTACATGGTCTTATTGAAATCCTTTATTATTCCCTTAAATGTTTAATGATGGCAGGATGAGTGGTTGGATTTGATATTATATTCCAGATATAACTTCTCCAACTGAGTAGAATATTAGTTTTTGTCAATGTCTGTTAATATTTTATGAAGGACACAAAATCTGATAATGATGTTGGCTTTCATGATGTTGGAAATGATTTTGGTCCCATATTCATTGAAGGGTATTTCCTCAGCCCATATTGATAAGAATTAGGCAATAATAATGATATGTTTGAATTGTTTGTCTGTGGAAGAAGGATATAATCCAACAACATCCATCCCCCATATAGAGAATGTATAGGGGTATTTAGTAGTATGTGAAATCATTGGGGGTTAATGGATGGAGTTGGAGTCCACCTAGAAGGAATGAAATTTCCTAGTGAATTCCATGAAATCTTGTGTCATCGATGGCCATAAGTATCCAAGCCTTTAGAATTGATTGTAAAAATGACATATTTACTATTGGGAACCACATTATATTGTGTGTAATTATTTCATGACAAAATAAGTCCCTTGTCCATCGATACATCGGATAATGAATCCATCAAATCCTTAATTATAAAGGACTTTCATGTGATTTGGGTCTTCATAATGAGTGAATTTTGGTTTCTTTTCATCATATTTTTTCCATTATGGCTCTATCCAATAAGAGCACTTCATATTGAAGGTAATATATGATGGGTATCATCAACCTAGCGGTAGGCCCAAATGGTTTAGGGAAATTACTGATTTCATCGACCTATTCTATGCTGACATGAGAAAAAGGTGAGACCATTCATTAATGTGTAATACTGATGACTATTTCATCTGGGTTATGATCTTCCAAATTTATGGCTACATTGTACAATGCACCTGTCTAGGAATTATACGATCATGGTATGTGATTCAATGATGTCTCTAAGGGTAATTCTAACATTAATTCTTAGACATAGTCATATAGGATGATTGGGTCTTCCTTTCTGATGGAATATTTCACATTGCTCATTTTGATTTAGAAATCAGAATTTTCTTTCAACTCTTGGTGGTCCACTGGTATGTGATTTTCTAGTTCTAGGCCTATAATGAGGGCCTGATATTATGCCTCATTATTGGTAAAATCTTCTGAGAATGGGAAGGTGTAAGGTAAATCTTCTTTTTCTTGATGGATGAGTTTGAAACCCAAAACTACATTGCTGAGCATGGAATCTACAATTCAATTCAGAGTTGGGATCCTATAGTTGTCATCAAATTACATTTACCATATCTTGGGGGTACCTTGAATAGAAATGATATCTTCTTCAATAAATTAAGTATATAATGATATTGTTTTTGTAGATGGGTTCTCTGGAAGAAAATATCATAAGGCCTAGACTTTTACCACCATTTGAGGCATGAATTGATTATCAAACTATCTCTGGATAACTAAAATCTATAAAAAACACCCTATCAACAAAGGAAAACTAAGGATATATTTGATTAGGTTGTAGCAGGATACTAAATGGGCCTTGTAGTTATGCAAGTAGTGCCTCATTTTCTGAATGAAAAAAAATAATTCTAGAAAGCTATTCTTGATATCATAATAATGATTCTCAGCAACGAGAATGGTTCGAATGAGATAACAATGGTTTTTTCATTGCTTCATTCATTATTTTGTGTGGGAAAAGAACCTAGTGACTAATCTAGGGCTGTAACATACTGTAACACCATGATTTTTTATGGATTTTTTTCTCAAATGTGTTCATTTTCATTGATATCAAACTATTTCATAGTTCCTTGAAATGTGTGTTCTATTTTTAAGAATCACTATTTCTAGGCGGTTTCCATTGGATTTATTTATAGAACTGAAAAATTACAATAGTTCATTATCCAAAGGGGACCTTCTTTCCAAAGGTATGAGTTCATTAAGTTTGAACTTTACGATACTTAAGAATGTGCGTTGGTCAAGATTATGGGAGGTTGGACTCATCACACCCTTTTGCGGGGAATTATTGTCTACTTTGGGACTCTCTTTGTAAAATTAAGATATTTCATGAATCCTTATTAATTAACGATGTATATCATAAGTATCCCTTGATATTTACAATCACTTATTAAAATGTGTAGAATTTAGAATCATCAGTATGCATTCAAGGTTCTTCGTTAGTGGAAATGTTTGTATGTATTCGAGGTTTTCCATCAATGGTATCCTTTAATATAATTCATAGAGATTATTTTAATCATCTTTGTGATGATATTGGTTTTTAAGAAACTAAATGGGGCACTTTGGAATTTATTGTCATCCAGGGATACGAAGGATTGATTTGATTTTTTTGGGATCATTCCCAAAAAATGGGCTACCTACATATCCTTGTAAAAGGAATCAGAACCCCCATATTCAGTGCCACGAAATGGGACACATCATAACTTTTATGGTCATGTGATAAGGACCTATCCATACAGTTTAATGTCATGTGGTATGGACATCTAAGAGGAAGGTGCTTAGTCAAAACATATTGTGGGAGTTATGCTGAAGCAGCCCAAGGAACATGGAATGGATATGGGCTTCCAATTATGATCAGAACCTGTTGAGAATATGGCCCAAGGAGTATAGTTTTGACTTGATGTGTTGGTTTTTAACCTCAAGGAGGCTTCCTACATATCTCATATGTATGGTAATCAAATCCCACATAGTTCGATAAGTCTCATAGGAGAGTATGGTCCTTTGAGAGAAATCATTTTAGGCTTACTTTCGGAAAAGGATACCTTGGTGATTTGGGCGTTTAATTTGGGGCTTATTCCTGAGGTGGATTACCATATTAAGGGAATTAGGGTTGGATTCTTGAAGACGATATCCAGTGAGCTTGGGCCCTAAAAGGGCTTCTTACTTATCCTGGTTTGAACAGGAATCAGAGTTCTCGTAGTTCCTTCGATTGTGAAAATGTTGTGACCATGACAATTCTCTAAGCCCACATGAGTCATGCTCGGTGTGAGAAAGAAGATGATATCAAATATTCAACAAAGGAATTCGCACTTTCTAAATTTTCCTCTTTTGATGGTGGAATAGGGTGCACCTATGGTGTCCATGGTGAATGAGGTCAAGGAGACCGTGGAAGAGGGTGAGGCAACGAGCCTTCCCTATATTTTATTTACATTAGACAATTGTCCATTGTAAGGATGAAGGGATGAATGTTAGGGTATTATACCATGATGGATGCCCATGGTGACAAATCCCAACAGGAGAGTGAAAGGGCAATGAAAGTCCATGAGCCCATCTCCCCTTTGGTCATTGGCACCGAAGAAGAGTGGAGGAGCAATGATTCCACCTCCTACAAGAAAACCTAGGGGCTTACTCCAAGATGGTTCCCTAAAAAATTTATCCTGGTAGGGGAAGAATACTTCTACTATACATTCATGGTAAAGAAAGTGTGAATCGTACCTTCCCTATGAGAGACCTGAGGTTTCGGGTCTAAGAGATGAGAAGGGAAGGGAAGAAACCAAACCCTTATTCTTAAAACCTGTAACTTCCCAGAACTATTCTTGGGAGAAAGGTCCAAGTGACTACGAATATACAAACCCACAAACATCCCATGAATCCAATCCCCATTGTGAAAAAAATGTGGTAAACCTCTAACTATAGAAATACAAACCCAAAATAAAAGTCATGCTGATGTGCCTCTCTCAAAGGTTTGATATGTCAGGAGGTTTCAGTGGAGGTATTAACAGAATCCCTTTCATACAATGGATCCAATGAAGAAGAATCCTTTCCATGAGTGGATTTGAAGAAGGATTTATGGCTTATAGGCTAAAGAGAGTGAAGAGAGTAAGTGAATCCAAGAGGGGCGCCCAAGTAGAGAGGGGCACGCAAGTACACTTGGGTGACCTGATGTTCACTTAAGAGACGAACAACTTTTATGTTAATACTTGGGAGAGACCTTGCTCAAGCCATCAAGAGTATTCACAGGTATCCTAGAAGTGGGGTGCTCAAGTTCCTGTGAGAGGAATGAGCGGCGCACAATTATTTCTGACTTGGGGAGGTTGGGTACTTTAGGTTCACAAGTGTTATGGTTTTCAAACACTAAAAATGACTTAAGTCCAATGATCGTACCTTAAATCCTCTTCTAAAGGTGTTAAAGATCTACCTTGAATGTTTTGGAAGACTAGGGAGAAGTACTAGGGCATCCAGAGCAGCAATTGGGATTCAAGGAAATTCTTTCATACAAATGAGGGCCCCAAGGGTCTATTTATAGGAAAATATTGATCCCTGGGAGAAAAAGAAGTGGGTGCGCATGTAGGTCGCATGACATATGAGGCGCACAAGTAGGGTGCGCGCCATATTGGAGGTGTGCAAGTAGGATGCACGCTGGAAGCGTTTTGGCAAGAATAAGGTGACCAAGAACTCATGCCTTTGAAAATCATTATTTTATTCATGTATTTTCCCCCTTTTTCTTTCTAATGGATTCCCTTTGTCATATTTTTTGACTCTTTGATGGAATGGGGTGTCAAAAAATACTCCCCCCCCCCCTCAGGATTGGATGTGAAATAAAAATGAGAATCTTATATTGAGGTAAAGTAATGATGGAGAAAGGAAAGTGCATTGGGGCGTGAAAGTGTTGGCTCTCAAGTAGACTTGGGTGCGAAAGTTTGCAATGTGTAAGATTTCTAACATGCAGGATGACATGTGTTGCTTATATATAACGACATCACTTCTGCAAAAAGTCTCTCAACTTCTGAATTCTCAGCTCTCGGTGTGCAAGTATTCTTCTATTCATGCACTTTTATTTCTCTACGCTTCTTCGGTACATTTTTTAGTTGCATGTTATAAGTGGGTTTCCATACCTATGCACCTACTTATACTTGCACGCCAAGTTTTAAACTTGCACACCTTAATGCCTTTTCCATTTTTTTGTAAAACACCAAAAATGAACTTACTTTTTAAAAGATGATCTCTATCTTTTTTTTAGGTTCAATGGCTCCCAAAAGAATTGGAACTGTAGATGAGCTCACTAGAAAGAGGATTGATGACATGATTAATGTCATTGGTCATGATTACTTTGATGTTTGTGAAACCACCTTTCCATACATAGAAAAATATTTGAAGAAATATCATTTCATCTTTCCTCAAAGAACCTATCTGCCTTTGTATATCTGTTGACGCTCCGTTCCATCACAGAGTCTAACAACTGAAATAAGGGAATACCTTAAGCACAAATAGATTCATCCTTTGAAGAAACATCAAAAATTAACAAAGTCATGAACAAGGATTTGTTTACACAAGGGTCACGCAAGTTTCATCATGGTCGGGCAAGTATACTTGCGTGCCACATATTAGTCGCCCAGGTGACTTGCGCGCCCTAATCTTTTTTCTCCCAAGGCCCTCAATGGCCTATAAATACCCCTTGTGGGCCCCCCATTTCAGGGACGAAAAATTCAAAAGTCAGATTTAAGCTCTCGTCGCCCTAGTCTCTACTTGAAGTCTTCTGAACACTTCTAAGGTAATTTCTTACCGAGAATAGAAGATCTAAAGAGGGGGAATAAGGACTAAGTGTTGAAGTTCATTAACACTTGTGCGCCTAAGTGTCTAACCCTTAAAGGAAATGGTCACACTTGCTCCCCGCATTATCCCTTCAACAAAACTTGTGCGCCATACTTTTGGAAGCCTTTAGGGATAATACTAAGGGCTTGAGCCAAGTCTCGTGCAAGTATTACCCTATGGGTTAACCATCGCCCAAGTACACATGTGTCGTGTAACTATACTTGCGCGACCAGTACTTGCACTCCCAAACAGGACTTGCGCGCCTTCCTCTTTTTGGGTGCCCCTCCTTCCTATTCAGCTCAAATCTTCAAATCTACCTCTCCACATCAAGATTTAGCCTTCAAAACCCTCTTCAAAGACATTTTTGGCATGGTTCCTTTGTTGGATTCTTTATCTGAAAGGAATTCTGTGGAACATCTCTCAAAACCTAAGTGATTTACATATCTTTATGTCACTAAAGATAGATATTTCCTTCATTCAACCTCATCCTTTAAGATGATAAGATCTTTAATTTGGGAATCCTCCTTAGAAGTAAGCCCCAAGTTCTCCAATTTGGGCCTCTTTTTCAAAAGTAATCCCCAAAGTCTCAAGTCCTCCTAACCTGGGCCTCCCTTTAAATAGTAAGCCCTAGTCCAAGTTTCCTAACCTGGGACTCCTTTTCAGGAATAAGCCCCAGTCTTAATTACTTTTGATTTGGGATTCCTTATTAGGAGTAAAACCCAATCATAAGTCCCCTCTAATTTGGGCATCCTTCTTAGGAGTAAGCCCTAATCATAAGTCCCCTCTAATTTGGGCATCCTTCTCAGGAGTAATCCCTAAGTTAATTATCCAAATCCCTATAAAGCACATATACCTTTATGGACATTGTTCCCAGGTTTCTTCCCGGAATTAAATCCTAATCCTCATCTATCTGGGTAGTCATATGTACATAAGCCCCACATTATTTCTTATTATTGCATCTTTCATGGCACAATCGTCAGGTTTTACTGATACCTCTTGTTTCTCACACCGAACATGACTCACGTGAGCTTAGAGTGTAAAAGTAATTATGAAATATTTATTTGGGCCATCAATCATGCATAAACTCCATATTTTCGAACAATGTGGGTTATGATTCCTTTTCTAATAAGGATACGTTGGTATCTCATATGTGGGTACGATCCCAACTCTGAAAATAATCCATGTCCTTTTGAACGACAATAAACTTCAAGTACCCCACTAAGTGTATTTAAAACTAGTATGGTTATCATAATGACCAAGAGATTTCTATATAATGTGTTGAAGGATACCATTGACTAAGAATCTCTAACAAATACAGATGATTCTCTATCGATGAATAACCTCAAATACATATAAAATATTTTCTAAATCTCATACATATCAATCATTTATTGTCAGATCTAAATGAAAGCTCATTTTCGTACTTGGTAATTTAATAAGGATTCATGAACATAACTCAAATCTATAAAGAGAGTCCCGGAGTAGACAATATTTCCCCCCAAAAAGGTGTGATGATTATGACCTCCTATCCTCTCGACCAATGAAAATTATTAAGCCTCATCGGTCCATAACTAATGAGTACCTACCTTTGGAAAGTAGATCCAAATGGATATAGAATCATTGGATGTTTTCGGTTCTACGAATAAACCCGTCAGAAATAGATTGGAATGTTTGAACCTTAAAAAAACAAGGTTATCCCCATTTCCAGAGGAAACAAAAAATGGTGAACCCAACGGGAATCCTAAACCAAGTTAAAATGATGTTTTAATTATTTGTTAGGCCCCTTTTTAAACTCAATGAGAGGGCCGACAAAACAATCAATAACATATGTGCTCATCCAAAAGATGTAGTGGGAAAAATTATCTTGATTGTGTCTGTTATATCAAACAAGCACTCGTTTCCAAGATCTCTCTACATTACAGAAATGACTTCTCTAAAGCTCACACCTGTGAATGCATATGTTGCTACTCCTGATGGATCTTCGTCTGCTCTGAGGACAACATCACATACTCAGCATCTTCAATGTTGGGTCTCAAATTCACCGGTAACCAAATACCATCAACACTGTACCATTCTGACTCTGGAGGCCACTCGACAAGCCCTCCAAGTCAATAATTCACCTTGGTTGTCCAGACAGCGATGACTAGTGATCAAGAAGCAGGTGGTTCCAACCACTATCTCCAACCATTTCGGGTCGTTATTTCCATAACACAATCACCAGTCCCTCCCATATTATGGGAAGATGAATGAGAAGGTCACTCAGGGCCTTAATTCAAGGAGACAGGAATCCTTCCCGAGGGCTCCCATCAACAATCGCCACTAGACTCGTGTGGCAGTGCGCCCTCAAGATGATGAGTGTATCGCCTTTAGGGGTTCGGATTAGGTCCCTCAGACCTGAGCACACAAGACAAACCACCAGAGGAGAAATATGGTCAATATGGAGTAGGTTCTTACTTATTCCCCCTTCGGAAAAGTCCATCAAGCCAACTTGATGGCAAGCAATGAGCAGGCATATACACTCATCTGTCCTGATGTTACTGCCTAGTAGACTCGTCTGGCAGTAAAACATCAATCACGCCAGGCAATTCTGGCAGAGTATTATAGGTAGGAATATACACCTGTTTATAACTCATTAGATATCCAGTAGGCTTGTCTGACTACATCCAAAGAAGCAGACCAATCTGATATGGTGGAAACTGATAAGGGTGGACGTACACCTGTTTACAATCAACAATTATGTCAGCAGTCTCGTCTGCCAGTATTGAAGGAAAGTTGTCAACCATACTTGGAAAATAATAAATATCAGGTACATACATCTTCCAATATCCGTCAATACTACCAACAGTCTCGTTTGGTAGCACTCGGAGAAGTCAGTCGGAAATCTCCGATGACAAATTTAGAGCAGACTCAACTCTCTGCCCCCACACATGAGTACTGTCAGAATTCACTAATAGGAAAAGGAGGATAGGAGTAGGAATACAAACCTACTCCAAGCACAAAATGGTCATATATTCCCGTTCCGGCAGCTGAAGTCACCAAGCGCATTCTGACGATGGTGAAAGAGCAGAAGCAAATCCCTGCTCATTTTCTAGATGTCTTTCGGAATATTATAACAGCTTCAGCAGCATCACAGGGAGAGAAATGCAAATTTTTCCCTACCAGTGGAGTGACACATCAACGTATCACTCTGGAACAGATACACACCTCTGTTCTAGTCCAAGAGGGTTGTGGGGAATACTCCCCCATGTCATATGGACAATCAAGTCAGGCATATACACCTGATTTGAATAGATATAATCAGCCTAACCTAACTATTTCTCCTGAGCAGGCACATACACCTACCCATAATGACCACTTTCATCAACAAGTGGATCCCAAAGTGAGTAAGAAGGCATCTAAGAAAAATACTCATTCATCATAGTCAAGAAATCAAGATCCTATATTTAATAAGGCCTTGCTCGATGTTGGAGTTCTTGAAGCCCTCAGACAATTATATGTTGGAACTCAAGATTCTACTCTCTCATTTACCAATATTGGGAACAATAATTCCGAAGGTCTCCATCAGACACTTCCTCATGAAGGTTGCTTCATGGCAGTTCGGTCGATCTTGAAGTACCATCTTCAGATGAGATCCACGAGAACCCTCTACATGGCCAAAAGATCAAGGAGCAAAAGGTTTCATCTTTTTTTGTAACCCACCATGGTGGTCCTCCCCATGATGAGGAATTTAGCTGCGAAAGTCCTCTCCGTAGTTGTAATTCGCATTGCCTGGAATATTCTTAAAAGTAAAATGCAATAACAAGAAATCCCTCTTATCTTGAGGCACTTAAAAATGTGAATCCAGTAATGTTTGATGATTTACCGCAAGTAGGTGAAATACTTTCTCAATCCGAAGATAGCTCAGGGTGTAGGTCATTCTCTGAACCACCCATGGGTTATTCATCTTCTAGTTTGGTAAATGAATTTTCTACCAATCTTGTTGAATCTGATTAATAAACAAAGAAGCACCAGCTCTGGTCTAATCCGGTAGAAGAATCGTCATCGTATGATAAGGAGGAAATGCTGAATATGAGAAAACAGCTGGTGAAAGGTGAAGTGGCAGACATGTTTTGCCCGTTGGCTGACTCTCATTATGATATTCCAGAGATGTTGACGGAAGATTGTATTCACGATATTCTTCTCAACATGTGGAGAACTCTTTGTCACTTGAAAAAGAAAATATTATATTAATTTGAATATGAAAATCATTTCAAGATAATAGAAGGGTTACAATGCCAAATGGATTTGGCATCTCTCTCAGTTTCTCGATATGCGAAGGATGAAAGGCAGCAAATAGCCCTTTAGCGTTCATGCCTTGGCACACCAAAAGGATTGTGTCAGTTAATTTCCAATGCCTCATCTGGTATTCATATCAGGGTATGGGGTGTTCATGGATCATTTCATTTCACTGTACTCTCCAGTCAACAAATCTCGCCAAAAATGATCTCATGCAATGTTATTTCCCATGGTCGGCCATAGCCAATTGGCTTTGTTTGTAATCAAAGGCTTGCTCAGGAACATGCATCAAATAGTTCTTCCCAAAGTCAGGCATACAAATAACAAGTTGTCAAATTACTCTTGTATCAAGAAAATGATAACATCAAACATGATTCTCGTTTGGAGCTGGTGAATCATCAGGTGACAGAAGTGTCAGAAATCATCCAACGGTCATTTGAGCCAGGTGATTTGAGCGGATGTAGGTTGATGCATCCAACCAATTTTTGGAATGAAGTCTGCAAGATCAGGATAGATTTTAAGAAAGTCTCAGATGTAGTAGCTCAAGAACCACCCCATCCCATCGGACTAGGGACTCTTTTAACCCAACCCTCAGAATCAACAAATAGGATTTGAGGAGTTCAGAAGGAATAGTAGGAACAACCCCAATCCACTGGACTGGGGACTTTTTCAAATCCTCAATCTCTTCCTCAGAGAAAGTAAATCTTCTCTCGATTAGGGAAGAAGCCACAAGAGGAATGAAGAGCCGAATTATCAGGAGATTCCCTACAAATTAAGGTTCGTCATGAAGTTCCAGGAGGATCAAATTAATAAAAGGCAATGTATCATCAAGGACATGGAAGAAGACAGTATCGCAGAAATGCCGATAGAAGGGATGTAATGCATTATGCATCAATAAATGTCATCAATGTCGTTGTTGCTGATCCTCCAGAACATGAGGCTCACTCAGATGGATCAGATGAAGAAGTTCCTTCTAGATAAGTTGTACACCCAGACATAAATGAAGAAGGTGTGCATACACGAAATCAAAGGCTTACCCAAAATCTAGGTATTCCGTCAAATAATCAACTTCACCCTCTCCGAAAGGCATCCAAAAAAGGGAAAGGAAAAAAAAATAAGGCTACATACCCTTCCTCTGGAGAAGTCCAATCACTCTAATTAGAACAAAGGTTTACACAAGAAGAGGAAGGAATTACGGAATTAAGGAGGTTGAATGTAGAACTAATTCAAGTCAGTCTTCCTCATAAGCGTGTTGGAGTCAGTCAACCAAGGGAATTTGTTTTAGTTACTGAGATGGATCAAGAATATCCTCCTGTACCAGTACACCCTCACAGGTCTAATCCTATGGGTCATGCGTAATAACAATCGGCAGTGCAACCATCAGTTGCAGTACCAGCCACCACATCGGTCCAAGCTCCAATTATTACACCTGCTCATGTCCAAGATCAACTGGATTTTTCTCAAAAGTTAATAACTACCATTGAGTAATCAACAACTTGGTTGGAAGATATGGAGGGACAACATGCACAAATTTAACCAGAAAAGAGATCTTATCATGAATGGGTTGATGCAATTCCTCCCCCATTAAATTTTGCAAGTACCACATTCCCAATTTTTAATGGTTCGGGAGACCCAGAGAAACACTTAAGACATTTTGTTTCTCATTGTGATCCTATGATGGGAACTCCTAAAAAATAATAAGCATTCAAGCTCAGGTGTTTTGTAAAGTCATTACAAGGGCCTACCTTTATCTTGTAAACAAGCTTGCAATCCCAGTCAATTACCAGATGTGAAAATCTCCGTCAACAATTCCTTATTCAATTCAGCTCAACGTTGCCAAAGACAACAGTTTTTGATCTTACAAATTGTAAGAAAAGGGAGAATGAAAGAGTTTCTTATTTCATTGCTCTCTAGAAGGGATTAAAATATTCCATAAGCATAGCACTCCCTCAAGAAGAGTTGTTGCCAATCTGTGTGGCAAATTTGCGTGATAAATTACGCACAACGTTGATCCATGTGAAATACACAGGATGGTTTTGAGACCTTACTTAGATCGCTCAACAGATTTAAGACTCTCTTACAAAGACTAAGGATAAAACTCATGTAATTCCATCAGTTCCAGGAAGTAGAATAGGTAAAGTATAGACTGCTACAGTTATGCTTAAACAAGCACATGTACCTGCTTATACTTCAAAACCTTCATCTTATCGAAGGGATCCACCTCCTGAGCATCAACAAGAGAGGTCTTTTCTTCAAGATGATCAAAGAGATCAAAGACATAAACAATTTTAGGAGTTAAATAGAAAAGTTTATTCTTTCCGAAATGAACAAGTTCCTTGTTACTTCATTTCAGATCTGTAAAATAATTTGGTTTAATTTCCATGTCCTAAAAGGTCGAACAAGGAAGGAGAAGAAGACCACCCCAACTATTTTCCATTTAATCAGATGTTGGGGCATCCCATTTAGGAGTGTTGTGTCTTCAAATACCTCCTGAAAAATATGGTGGACTCGGGACAGGTAAAACTGAAAGGTTCTTCATCCCAGGTAGCATGTTTTACTGCTACAGATCTAGAGGAAGAAGGCGATTGGTAAGAAGTCGAAAGCAAAAACGCACAAAAATATGATGATTGGATGGTCATAAAAATGATCAACTGAACTCATGACATTTTACAAACACAATTGAAGAAACCAATAGTGTATTATTCTATGAATGACACAGCAAAACCCCCTTCATCAGAAGGAAAATCCTCAAAGAAATGACATAATTCAAATAAAGAAGAGATGTCAGAAGAAGATGAGATCGTGTCAAAGCACAAGTTGTCTTTGACTCTGGAAGATTTTATGCCATCTACTTCAAAGCCACGGGCACCGCCCCACCAAACGGCATAGCCTAAATTGGCTAATCAGGCAGAGTCTTCATAAGATGAAGAGTTCATCTTTGGTTCTATTAACATGATTCACTTAACAAATCCTTATGCCAATCATAGTTTCAATCTTGATGAGCCTCAGTACCTTGTATCAAATAGAGGAATTAGAGTGAGTTCCAGAGGTCTAGGATACAGAGGAAGACTTGGATATCCAATAAGACACTATTTCAATCCTACCCCTTCTAGATTTGTGTATGTAGCAGAAACTGTTGGCAAATCCCTCCAGTGGGCTCAACAAGAACAAGTATGTTCTTCCACCCATGGAAGATTCAGTCCTGGCACAGTTATTTTTGAGGATCGGTTAGAAGTTACACCTTCTTTATCATAGCAAATAACTAGACCTATTCAGTCTAATCTTCCAAATCTAGGAGTATTTCCAACTCCTATCCTGATATAAGAAACACCTACTTCCAAAGAATTAACTTCTAAGGCACCTGCGAAACCACATGTTCCTATTGGAAAACACAGACCTTTGGATCAAAAATATGATTTCTTGAAACATTTGGCCAAAGTATCGACTAAGTTATCAATTCTGGATGCCTTAAATCTATCGAAGGATCTTCGAGAGGCACTCATTGAGGCTTTCTCAAGTCCTCAAGAATTTGAAATGGAAATTACTGCGGCTGAAGTCTATCATGTAGAGAATGATCCTACAGAATGCCATGTAGTGATATATTTTACAGATGAAGATGAATATGATGTTGTGCATGGACATATAAGATCTTTTTATTTATCTGGAAAGGTCAATGATGTAGATATTCGAAGTGATTTCATTGATAATGGTTCAGGAGTCAACTTGATCCCCATTCGTACACTTCGTCGATTGGGCCTCACCGAATCTGATTTATCACCTCCAACTTTGATGTTGCAAGGATATGATAAAAATGAACAAGAGCCTCAGGGCGAGATCACACTCAGAATTCAGTTTGGGGATCATGTATCCAATTCATATTTCATGGTTGTTCGTCATGACACAGCTTTCAACATTTTTCTTGCAAGACCTTGGCTACATTAACATGCGGCTATACCTTCATCATACCATCATTGTCTCAAATATTGTTTCAATTGTCAAATTAGGACATTTTATGGTGATAAATCCCCATTCAAAACATGTGAATCTCAATACATTGAGGTAGAATTCTATCACATGGAAGGAAATGAGGTATCTATAGCAAAGGAGGTTACCAAAATTAATGCTCCATATGGTTTGGAAAAGATTCCAGTAAACCCATTCATACATGTGAGTAAAGATTATGTGTTTCCTATCAATCAAATCAATAGGGTAGACCCAAATCTAAATACTCTTATGGAAACTTCCATAATGTCAATTCCAGAAATTAAGCTATACAACATGTGAGAAATTGGTGATTCACCAAACAATGATGAAAGCTCAAATGGAGATGTCTTCATTTCATCTTTTGAAATCCAATAATTCTATACATCATCCACAAGGCTAGAAGAAGTTATAGCAATGTCAGAGATGAACGATGATGTCGATTCTCAATCCATCATCTCCTCTTTATTACCCAAGGAAGACCCTTCGTCATCAATAGGGTCAGAAAGGGTAGCTTGTTCTTTGAGATGTTCAAATTTTAACATCTATCTTGATCATGAAAATTCTGCTACATCATCTACTATGCAAGTAGAGATAGAAGAAATAACATGTACTAAAGAAGAAGAGGGAGATATCAGGGATTCTCTTCCAACATTTGAAGAGGGTATCTCTACCACTGTGGATGAACTCAGAGAAATAAATCTGGGTACAAAAGAAGATCCACACCCTACTTTAATTAGTGCTTCCATGACTCTTGAAGAGAAGGAAATTTATATTTCATTTTTAAAAGAAAAATTGAGATATATTTACATGGAACTATACAGAAATGCCAGGGCTTGATCCTGATGTTGCTACTCATCGTTTGGGTTTTCCAGAAGAACATCGAGGAATCAAGAAAGCCGCCAGAAGAACACACCCAACTTATTCTTCCAAAATTGAATTTGAAGTGGATAAGATTATCAAAGATAAATTCATAAGAGAAGTTCAATATCCCAAATGGTTGGCTAATATTTTCCCTGTGAAAAAGAAGAATGGAAAAATTAGATTTCACATTGGTTTTAGAGATCTTAATCGGCATTGTCCCAAGGATTATTTTTCAGTTCCGATCACAGAACTCTTAATTGATGAAATAGCCAGCTATGAAGCACTTTCCTTCATGGATGGATGTTCAGGGTATAATCAAATCTTAATGGCTCCATAATATGAAGAATCTACAGCCTTCAGATCCCCTTAGGGTGTGTTTTGTTATCGGGTAATGCCCTTTGGCCTGAAGAATGCAGGCGCAACATATCAACGTGCCCTACACCGTATCTTCAAACCCTTTTTAGGAAAGTTTGTTGAATGTTATGTGGATAATTTGGTGGTTAAATCCAGACAATGTTCTAATCACTTGGATGATTTGGAAATCAAATTCCACAAACATAGGAAACAAAATTTGAAGATGAACCCCTTAAAATGTGATTTTGTGTTAACCTCAGGAAAATTTATTGACTTTTTTGTATGCCATCGTGGTATTGAAGTCGATCCTGAGAAGACAAAGTCAATCCTTGGTATTTCACCTCCTTAAAATTTTAAATAATTGGGAGGACGTAAAGGACACTTGTCCTATATTCGGTGTTTCATCGCCAATCTGGAAGGAAAAAGTTTACCCTTCACCAAACTGATGAAGAAGGGAATTACTTACCAGTGGACTGAAGAATGTCAAGAATCATTCAATATTATCAATAAATATCTCTTGAGTCCACTGATATTAATGACACTTGTTGAAGGAAGACCACTTATTACTTATGTGACAGCTTTAGAGCGATCATTGGGTGCCTTCCTTGACCAGAAGAATGATGATGGGAATGAAAATAGCCTTTACTCTCTCAGTCGGACTATGCTTGAAGCAGAAACCTGATATTCAAGTATTGAAAAGTGCTTCCTAGGATTAATCTTTGTAGTTCATAAATTGAGAAAATACATGCAACATCATGAGGTCCAATTAGTATCTCGCAATAACCTGCTCAAATTCATCCTTAGTCGTCCAATGCTTACAGGACGTCTGGCAAGGTGGGCAGTTATTTTTCAGCAATTTGATACCAGTATGTGTCTTAAATGAAAATAAAGGGTCAGGTTGTGGCTGATTTCCTTACTAAACACCCTTCAGTAGAAGATACATCCTTAGAAATTGAACTTCATGATGAAGAAGTCTTTTCTATTCAAGATAATATTCAAACATGGGAAATGTACTTTGATGGTGCTTCCAGAAGTCCAATAGGGAAGAAAATGGATTATCCTAAATTCAATAAAGTTGGGTTAGGAATTGTGCTTATTTCCCCGGAAAAGGTAGTGATACCCTATTTCTTCTTATTATGGGAAGGTGGTACAAATAATGAAGAAGAATATCAAGCTCTTATCGCTGGATTGGAGTTAGCGCTTCAGGCACAAGTGAATCACTTAAATGTGAAATGTGATTCACAACTGGTAATCAAACAAGTCAATGGGGATTATTCCATCAGATATGAAGAGTTAATCACTTTGTATGATTATGTCAGAGAGTTAATGGCGGAATTTCCTTTGGAACCGACCTTTTCTTATTTCCTGTGATCAAAAAATGCCCAATCTAATGCACTGTCTAATATTGCCATAGCTTTGGAAGATCCAAATCGGGACCAGACAATCATCAGTATTTCCCACAATTGTACAATTTCACCTTATGTTCAAAGCAGAACAGAGGAAATAAATGAAATTAGTCCCATTTCTGAACCATATGGTCATACTACAGGATGGATGATACTTATCAGGGAATACCTTCAAAATGGAACACTCCCACCTGATAGAGCTGGGAAAGAACATATCTGGTTCCTTGTGGTCAATTTTACTCTTTATGACATCCCAGATCACGAAGAAAAAATTCTATACAAAGGGGTTTTCATGGAATTATCTTCAGATGCATTGATGGTGAAGAGACAATGGCTGTCATGAAAGAAGTACTTGCAGGATTTTGTGGTGCCCACCAGTCTAGACATAGACTGTCTGATAAAATTTGAAGGCTTGGATACTTTTGTCCTTTAATGATATAAGATTGTGTTGATTTCACTAAGAAGTGTCATTCTTTCCAAGTATGTTCCAACTTCATTCATCATCCCCCAGAGTTTCTTTATACAGATAAATACTCATGTCCATTTGCCACATGGGGAATGGATGTAGTAGGACCTTACCCTTCAGCTACATCCAAGCAGTTTAAGTATATTCTTACTACTACTGACTTCTTTTCCAATTAGGCAGTGGCAATACCTCTCAAAGAAGTTAGTTCTAAAATCATTGTTAGATTCATCAAGTCTAACATCATTACCATATTCGGTGTCCCTCATACCATATTGATGTAAAATGGCACCAAATTTTGTTCATCCGAGGTAAGGAAGTTGTATCAAGAATACAACATCAAATCCAACCATTCATCTCGGTATCATGCAGTAACCAATGTCCAAATAGAATCCTTCAATAAGACGTTTTCAAATATACTGCAAAATATAGTGGATAAAGATAAGAAATCATGGCCTGGTAAACTTTTTCATGCTTTATGGGCTTATCGGACCACCACCTACACTGATACGCGGTAAACTCCATATTCATTTGTATATGGAACAGAAACAGTCTTTCCCATTCAAGTTCAATTACTTTCACTCAGAGTAGCCATTTTTGATCAGTCGTCTATAGATGAACAATCTCAAAAGAGATTGGACGAATTGGAACGATTAGATGAAAAATGATTGTGCACTCTGAACCACTTGGGAGTCTATCAAAATCAAATGGCATGATCTATCAACAAAAAAAGTTCATCTTCGTTCATTCATTCAAGGAGAATTGTTATTGGTTCTCAGAACTCCAATGATACCAGGAAATAAACCTCCCAAGCTTGAGCCAAAGTGGGAAGGACCTTACTCAATACATAAGTTCTACTCCAATGGATCTTATTATTTAATCTCAATGGATGGAGAACTCATCACAACCCCAACCAATGCAAGATTCTTGAAGAAGTATTTTGTGTAACACAAATACTCATATGTCCAACATGACGTTAAACTATAACGTCCTATCTACATGATGCTAAACTGTACAGCACCCTCTTCATCCCACATGACGTTAAACTGTGAAAAAGTCCCTAATATGTTCTAGCTACATGACGCTAAACTATACAACACCTTTTCATCCTTTCTATATGACGTTAAACCATACATCCCTTATTTTGTCCTTACTGCATGACATTAAACTACATAGTCCCTCTTTCGTCCAACATGACATTAAACTGTGTCATGTCCCTTATATCCTACATAACATTAAGCTACGCATCATTAGGGTTGTTTCTACCTCTTGTTTCTCACACCGAGTATGACTCACGTGAGCTTAGAGTAAACTTCAACCATAAAACCCTCTCTGGTATACTAAACATGCATAAGTCCCAACACCATTTTTTTAGGTCGTTGTCCTAAAGAACAACTTGATCACCAATTCATTCTTTAATCAAAATACATGGACTTTTATCCCCGCCTTCTAGGCTATGTACGTAGGAAACCATGCGAGGTTAAAGCCCAAAACCAATCTTTTCCTCTTCATGTCAGTTCACCTCCGTATCATACGATGTTGATTCATGATGCCACCCCCAGAACCAATATTTTTACATTGGTTCACCATCTTCCTAGAAACATGATGTTAAACTATGTAGCATCGGTCCATGCATATGACCATAAACTATTCACACTATTATCATGTATGACAATAAACTACAACATTAATTGACACCCTCACCTGAGAGGGAATCATTATTTACATTGATCTCAAATCATGTTATATTCCAAAGACTATGTGAATACATGGAAATTCCTGAACCTTAATCTTGGGTCAAACCATCATTGCACTAAAGTCCCCTTTCACCCTTCACTTGTATGAACCAAGTCAGTACAGAGAGTATTTCAAGAACTACGTGTGGCTTGATTCCCATCCTTATGGGATATGTAGGAACTTTCGAGCATCCCTCGAATCCAACCCCAAGTCTTTGGGCCTAACCCCAAAGTCCACTTTCAGTCCATTGGCTAAAAAGTCCCCCTTGGTCCGAGCTCTATGACACTAAACTAAGATCTCCTACACTATCATCCCACATGATGTTAAACTGTATTTCAAGAACTATGTATGGCTTGATTCCCATCCTTATGGGATACGTAGTAAAGTCCGGCACCTCAATTCAGGACTCAACCACAACATGATTATAGTTATCATTGGTCTATGTATCTCTACATGCATTGGACAATGCCCATTTTTATGTTTCATATTCCTAACCTTAAATATTTTCATATCTCTATAACCGTTTTCTTGACTTCGGGTCACAAAAATTCTGATACCCGAGAGTTATTTTTCCTGACCATGTAGCACGTGCCCTTAGGTGGCCTTGCGTAAACAGTCTATATAATGGACCTGTCAGCCAAAAGATACTATTATTTGACTATGAGGCCAATGCCCTTAGGTGGCCCTGCATAATTCAACCCCCTAAAGGGTTTTTCAAATAGTGGTAACTTCATTCTTGGGAGGAAAACCTCTTTTGTCTTTATTCATATTAATGACAATATATAGGGATACACAAAAATAGTCATCCTTAACATATTTGTACCATACTCTTTTTCATGATCTGAAAGTATTCAAGTCTATGGTTTATATTTCCCTTCCCTACGTTTGGGTCAGACCTTCACTGGAGTGACATTCATCCAATTCTTTGACAATCTTAATTGGAAATATCCTCTCCATATTCAAGTACCTTTCTCCATACAGCAGAATCTATACTTTGTAAAATTTGAATCTTCATAAACTTTCACTGGATTTTTAGAAATAGAAAAGTAAAATTTCTGAGAGTTCTTTTGCCTGACTATGCAGTGTGTGCCCTTAGGTGGCCTTGCATAAGTAGTCTACATAATGGACCGGTCAGCCAAAATATGCTATTATTTGACTATGTATCCAATTCCCTTAAGTGGCCCTACATAATTCAACCCCCTAATAGGTTTGTTAAATAATGGTAACTTCACTCTTAGGAAATACTTCTTCTAATGCCTTTTATCCCTTTTTTCATATCATTCCTCAAATTCAAAACTTCTTAAGTCATAGTTTACATTTTTTCCCCCATACTTGAATATGTAATATGTTTTCAGATAAATTATCAAGGAATTAAGTCAATTTTTAATCCATTTGGTCAAAGCTATTTCAACCTTAAACATTAGCCTTTTTATACCCAATGTGCATGACATTAAACTACCCACAAAAGACAAGGGAACTCTGAACAAAAGTTGAGTCCCAGCTCAATAAGCGTACATTCTGTATGATTTAGGTAATATTGAGAAATAAAAAGATGTAAAGTTTGTAGGGTTACTTTTATAATCCTAGAAAAAAACAAATTAGGCTTACTAGTCCCATTATATTAGGTAAAATTTTAAGCATGTATCAAAAGAATGAAATCACAAATGATTTAAGATGAAAGTGTTTTTCATTTATGCACAAGAGTTAGAATGACGTCCACAGACTAGAGTCTCTTATCTTTTTTCAGGAATTACAAGAGGCTTTCATCATAACTCCTTATTTGATTTACAACATCCTGAGCTTCATCAACAGCCACTTGAAGTTCACTCACTCGACCATATTTATTCTTTTCAGCTTGATGGAGTGCTTTATTAGCATCTACAATGGCTTTAATACCATTTTTTTGAACTCCTTCCAGTGAATTGTTAAGCTGGTCAAGTTCCCCAGTAACAGCATCTAACTATTTCTGAAGGTGCATCTGCTGGACAACTTTCACCTTGACCTTATTCTTCAGCTCCTTCAACTTGGTAGCATAATCAGCCTCAACTCGGGACATCGCAGCCTCAAATTCTCTAATATTGGCCAACAGCCTCACTCTAGTCAGGTCTTGACGGTACCTCTGCTCCAGCTCCCTCCTTAAAATGACTTGTTTCACCACAGCATGGATCCCTTGATATCCAAAACCGCCATGTCCCAACATGATGAGCAGGGATGACAGTCGTCGGATCTTCGAAGAAATCTTTTCAAGAGGCACTTCGGATATGATCTTTTATATGTTCTTTCTTGCCTTGTGACATGAGCTAGTGTCTTTACAATAGTAGGGTTGTCTGTACCCCTTCAGGAATTGGTAGTTCAGCATCTTGCTCAGATAGAACTGCACATTTTAACTAGTCATGGACAGAGATGTAATAAGAAATTATTTTAACAGGATGAAGGATAACACTCATGTCCAAAATCTTCTAAATTACATGGTAATTTAACATGATCTAAAATATCTTCATAAGATGCGCCAAGTTTTATACATTCATCTAAAGATATCTCATATTCCTGGTTAGTCTCACCAGTGGGATAATTAGATGAATCTTCTTGGCAACCCCCATCCTGCGGCCTCTGACCCCAGACAGTTTCTTCAGATAAAATTACGGCATCAGTTGTAGTGGCCACCAAATGTTCTGGTGCAGGTGTTGAACCTGAAGTATCACAGAATGGAAGTCATTTGGTGTTTTCATTCAACATTTTTTGAATCAATGTTAAATTACCAGAAGCAGGCTCTTCTCTAATTGTAGCAGTAGCAAGAGAATTACTAGGAACAGAAGTTGGCTCTTCTTCAGGAGCAGCCAAGTCAACTTGAATTTGTGATTGTTCACCAGCACCCTCCATCTTCCTCAGAGGAGGGTCAGTCCCCTCCCTCAAAGGGGAAATTTAAGAAGCCCCTGTAATCCCAAGAATTATAATAAATCTTTTCATGGGTTAAGACTCATGACTATCTGAAGGACTTACCACTACTGATGAAGCGTTTAGCTGTGGAATTATTCCTTCAATGTCTTTCATTATTCATCTTTTTGGGAGTATTTACATCATCATCTCCAAATACAAGAATTGGAGAGTGAAGATCCATGTCTAACTCCTCGTCCATGGATTTCTGTCCTGGAGATACCTCGCTCGGCTCATGAGGAGATTCATTAGCACTGATGGCAGTACCACCAGGGCTATACTGTGGTGAAGGAACCTTAGCAGTTCCTTTCATTTCAAGCTGCAGGATGAAGAAAGTAATTTCCTTTAGTAACAATGCTTTAATTGAAATCAAGTTGCAAAGAAAATAAGGAAAGAGAGTTACATCTTTAGGAGCCATGTAATCGTGCAACTCCTCATCTCTAGAAGCACCAGTCCCCTCAGTGGTGACATGATCTATCATTTCCTTCATCGGCTTAGTGATAGGAATGGGATCATCGGTGGCATATATGAGAATCTCCAGCTCTCTAATGTAGGCCCACACTTCATCAGGGTTATCCTCAAAACGGATATCAGTAGAGGCCCGAATATTCCTTATTCCAGGGATGTGTATCCCCTCGCACAGGTCCAGCCAGGCAGTTTCAGCATCGTAATATAAGCTTCGTCACGTCTGGACAGCCTCTGGTCATAGATATTCAACATGTGTTCTAGAAGGCTGCGAGGAGGGTCCTACAATCTTGGACTTTAGCTTCTTCCCATCTCCTGAAATCACATATAAGGATAAGAAAATAAAACTTGTTGCTCTATAAAAAATGGAAATTAAATTTCCTCAATGAAGTAACTCACAAGGAATCGATGGAGTGGGTCTCTTGATTATGACAGGAGGATTATATCTGGAACGAGGCCTCTTTGACACATGACGTGCCTCGTCTTTCCAATCCTGAGAATCCGGTGAGTCAGCCCTGGGTGAGGAACCCGGTGAATCAGCTCCGGGTGGGGAAGAGTCACCTTCTAAATGAAGGGTTTCTTTCTCGACAGTTATCTTATTATTCCCCACCCAATGAACCATATGATTCAGTACCCCTTCAGGGTATGATGCTACCCAGTTCTCGGCATACCATGTAGTCAAGTTACTTGACACTTTAGAAACTGGTATATCAAACAATACCCCTGTCTTCTCCATAGATTTCAGCAGCCATAGTTTTCGAGCAACCATCGGATTCTCCTCTGACCTGACATGCACAAGAGGGGATACAACAGTCTACTGCAGACACTTGAATTGGAGTGCAAATCTGTATGGAGCATAGGCCTCGCATATAATCTCTCTATCAATCCTGGTGGCCAATACACCATCTCTGCAAGCCAGCATGTATGACCTCAATTCCAGGCCAGTTGTTACATCATCAAAAAACCGCCCGGTTGGCGGGTTTCCGTAAGGAAAGAAATGGAATTCCTTGAACATGCTCAGCCTCGCCTTCATATCATTGGGGTTGAGGGCCAACAGAGAAATTCCAGAAAATTCCTACACTGATGGCCTGAAAGAACTTCTAGGAACCTTTACTCCATTTTTTACAGCATATGTCCTGAAATGAGTGGTGATCCATCCCCACAAAACTTAGAATGGTCCCACTATTCTCAAGGGAGACTTACCCATAAATACATGGAGTAAGCTCTTGTGAATCTTCGCCAAAATGGGGGTGTCCAACCCAACCATTTTCCTCTCTTCCAACATGGATGCAACAATTAAGGTCCCTGGCCTGACACCTCCCTTCGAATCCCTAACTGGCATAAGATAAACCCTGAGCCACAACGCTAAGAAGCCCGCCAGACAGGTCTTTTCTGGGATTCTCTAATCCACTTCGTACCCCCACTTCTCAAATTCTCCCACTTCTAGAGTCAGCCAGAATGTGCCAGAAGCACCCCTCTTCTCTGTTCTGGGGTAGGTAGTAGGATGAGTACAGGTGGACCCTTTCCCCTTCTTCTTGGTAAGAAACATATGCATCCACTCCTCTAGATTAATATCCTTTCTAGAATGAGTTTTGGAGGTCTTTGAGTTCTTGAGCTTGTAGAAAATTTTTAATAACTCTCGAGCCAAAGACGGAGTCTTCTCTGAATCATTCCAAGTCACCTTGGGAGGGATGAATTCATCATACATATCACCCAAAATTGGATACCCTGAGATCTTGTAGACATCCCACAAACTGATGTCTACTTCTCCATGATTCAGATGAAAAGAATTGGTTTCTGGGCTCCAGTGGCTGATTATCTCCAACACAAAGTCATCATTCCTGTAGGTATATGTCTGTCCAGCCCAGATGGCTTCATATATTGCAGCTCCTTTCAAATCCTCAACAAACTCTGTGCAGTTTTGTCACACCCAATATGCCCACATCGAAGTTGGCTTCACACCTCCTCCAGGACGAATGTCCCAACTCTTCTTCCAGCCTTTGGATTGATCCATCTGAGAATTTATGAAGATTTAAGGATAACAATGTGGTTGCAGCTCAGGCTTGTGAGGTTTTAGATATAGGGCACAAGGGCTATGATGCATTATGTAGGCCTTCTCCACTATTCCAGTATTTACAAATGATCCTCCAATTAAGACATTTTCTAAAGAAAAATTGGTGTAAGTCTAAAACCAAGAATGCAGGAGATAGTTCTTTGGATCTGTAATGTTAACTTCTTAGAGATGACCATTCCCATACAGAGGCAGGTAAATACATTGTGGGAAATTAAGATGATACTTCTTCAAGTACTTGGCTAGATCCGAGAGATTGTTGTCGTAGATATTATAGTAATCATGGCCAAAAATGTTCATCATATAATCAATTCACTTGCTAGCCAATTCATCAGCCGTTCCGATTCTTCTAGGAGCCATTGAATCTACACAAAGGTCGAATAATTAACTCTTAAGTAAGTTTTTATTTCATAAAATTTGTGAAGAAAAGTGAAAAAGTGGGTAAGGCATTAAGGTGCACAAGTCCAATGTTGGCACGCAAGTGTAATTGTGTCGTAAAATTTTTGGTGTGCAGGTATCACCGCGCAAGTAAAACTACCTCTGCAGAAGCGTGACACAAATAGAAGTGTGAACCAGTGGAAAACAAGTCACTTGCGTGAACGAGAGTTGCTTGCGTGATGAGAACTCAAAAGCGTTCAAAGTCGGGTGATTTTCGCGAGATTGGCATGCATATTTATAGGCAAAGTAGTTTACCTGTGTGTCGTACCCTGCGTGGCTCACACCTATGTGCCACTACCTGCGTGCTCAAAACCTGCGCGCCCAAAATTCCTAGGTTTTTTCTCATTTACCTCAGAGTTAAATCCTCCTTACTTTTTCAGATCCAACTCTGAGGGGGGACTTTTGATGACACTTCATTCCATCACAGAGTCTAAAAACTGAAAAAATGTAATACCTTAAGCACAAATAGATTCATCCATTGAAGAAAAATCAAAAATTGACAAAGGCATGAACAAGTATTTGTTTACACAAGGGTCACACAAGTTTCATCATGGTCGCGCAAGTATACTTATGCACCACATATTGGTAGCACAGGTGACTTGAGTGCCCTAATCTTTTTTCTCCCAAGGCCCTCAATGGCCTATAAATACCCCTTGTGGGCCCCCCATTTTGGGGACGAAAAATCCATAAGTCAGATTTAATCTCTCAGCACCCTAGTCTCTACTTGAAGTCTTCCGAACACTTATAAGGTAATTTCTTACCTAGAATGGAAGATCAAAAGAGGGGGAATAAGGAATAAGTGTGGAAATTAATTAATACATGCGCACCTAAGTGTCTAACCCTTAAGGGAAATGGTCACACTTGTGCTCCGCCTTATCCCTTCAACAAAACTTGTGAACCATACTTTTGGAATCCTTTAGGGATAATACTAGGGGATTGAGACAAGTCTCGCCCAAGTATTACCCTATGGGTTAACCATCGCCCAAGTACACATGTGTCATGGAAGTATACTTGAGTGACCAGTACTTGCGCACCCAAATAGGACTTGCGCGCCTGCCTCTTTATGGGTTCCCCTCCTGCCTATTCAGATCTTTTCTTCAAATCCACCTCACCTCTTCAAGATTTATCCTTCAAAACCCTCTTCAAAGCCATTTTTGGCATGGTTCCTTTGTTGGATTCTTTATCTGAAAGAAATTTTGTGGAACATCTCTGAAAACCTAAGTGATTTACATATATTTATGTCACTAAAGTTAGAGATTTCCTTCATTCAACCTCATCCTTTAAGATGAGAAGATCTTTAATTTGGGCATCCTCCTTGGGATTAAGACCCAAGTTCCCCAATATGGGCCTCCTTTTTAGGGTTAAGTGATGTTGTTAATATTTTCATGTCTTATTATATACTCCCTTTACTTATTTTATATGAAATGTTCATAATTTGTGTGAAATATTAATGTTTTAATATTAAGTATAATTTTTGAGAATTTTTAGAAGTAGTCCAATTGAGTTAGTTTACTGTTTTAATAATAAATATCACTATACTGATCCAAATTGTGTGTTTCTTGTTTTTTAGGATTCCCCTTTAAATATAAAATATTTCTTTAGAAGGTACCATGATCCAATTCTTCCATGTGAAGGGTAATATGGTCCTCACAAACAAGACCAAAGAATCTGTGAAGAAAATAGACTATTCATGAATATTGATTTACTAGGCTCAATATAGAAGTTAACATTCCTTAATTCTCCCCAAAAGTTTTGGGGACAATGTGAGGAGTCTTCGATAAAACATTCAAGGCCCAACCCCAAGAACAAGGGGCCCAACATATGCTTTGAAGTCCATCCCACCATTCTTGCCTAGAAATAAAATCACTACAGTATTCATGAAATATCTCATGATGTAAGCATCCAATAAATATTAGCTTTTGCAGTGTGAAAGAGTTGGTAAAGGCGGCCGACTTTGTGGAGGAAATAATACGGTTTTGAAGGCATATTCATATTCCAAAACCATTTCACATTTTGGACTTCAAAAAGACTGGATTGAAATGGACAGATTAAAATGTTTTCTTCAACTAGAAATAACTTTGTCTACATAGATCCAAATGAATCAAAATTTTGAGAGTATTCAACCAAATTTATTATCTAAAAATTTAAAGAAGGAGATTTCTCGAGATTCGACTGTCTGAATAGCCAACGTGGCGATGCAAGTGGACGGACAGATTGGGAATGCAAACAGTCCACTCCATTGGCTATAAATACTCTCCCCTTATATCCTTTAGAGGGGTTGGCATTTAAGAAGATAGAATATCAGATTAGCATGACCAAATCCTTTCCAACGTCTTGGGAGGACCTTCCATACTCAAGTTTTCACTTGATATACCTTTCCTCCTCTTTTTGTTTTCTCTTACTTTCGTGTTCTTCATTTTTTGTAATCTTGTAAGTCTCTTTGTTTGTAATTCTATTTTAATGCAAGTTTCTTCTTAAATTTCTCTTCTTCTCATCCAACATCTGTATTTTAATATTAATTTTCTTAAAGTATTTTAAATTTAGTTGAATTCCCTTCCCTTCTTTTTCTTCCTCATTCAATCAAAAATCTGTTTTTAATTATCATCATTGTTCGTGTGTGTGAGTTCGATGTACCCCTATTTTCTAATCCCTTTATTTTTCTTCTATTCTTAATTTATCATCATAATAATCATAACCAGAATATTAAACACCCAAATGGCTGAGTAAATATCTCATTGGGATGAGTCAAAATTTAGGGATGTTAAGTGATTGAGAGTATTTGCTCGATAAATATTCTTTAATTTAACATTGTGTATGTTGGACTTAACATGTCATGGATTAATGACTTGTTTTGTTTAATGTGTGGTTTCCATGGATTATTGGAACCATAAATACACTACCATAAAAAATATATTATTAAGATTAGAATACTACATTATGTTAAGGCTTGGATTAAAGCCTCAACACTTAGTAATTCCAATCAACATTATCTTGCGAAGTGGGTGTTAAATTAAATGCAATATAAATCAAAGCTCAAGGATATCACATGCTTAACTCCCTAATAATGAATTCACCCCAATATTTATCAATTTGTTAAATCAATTATAGTTAATAAATCATTTCAATTAAGATCGGTAAAAAAAACCCCCTAATCAAAATACAATCAACTAAAAACAAATGACTATTACAAAGTATCATCGTCGGGGATTCGACCTGAGTGCTGCTATAAACATTAGCAGAGCACCGGAACTTTGACCGGTCAATAGGCGACAATCAGACAAACGTTTCAAATGGCACCGTTGATGGGGATGGTGCTTTATTTAGTCATTAGTTTCAGGTTATTGTAATAAAAAACAAAAAAACAATTGAAAAAATTGAAAAAAAACACAAAGAAAAACCCATCTTCCTCTTTCTTCATAAATCTCTATGAATGCCCCGTAGCCTTCCAAAAAATACCTTGGATTTTTTTGACTTTGAAATTGAGCGAACACTTCACCAACTTTGGAGGAACATAAGAGATAATCAAATAATTCAAGAACCAGTCCTTGTCCAACTAGTTAAATTATATATTGCCAATCCTAGGGAACAAACCCTTAAAGAACTTTCTACCCCTGATATGAATTACCAACCTCTTGGTATTCAATATCCAAATATAGAATCTGACTTCGAACTCAGATCTTGTTTGATTCATCTTTTTCATCATTTCCACAGGCTAGCCGATGAGGATCCACATATCCACCTTAAAGAGTTCCAAGTGGTGTGCTCTACCATGAATCCTCAAGGGGTTTCTGAGGAACAAATCAAACTCTGAGAATTCCCTTTCTCCCTAGCCTACTCCACCAAGTCATGGCTCTACTACCTTCATCCTGGTTCCATAACCACATGGAATGACATGAAGCGGATCTTCTTAGAGAAATTCTTTCCTGTTTCTCATACTGCTTCTATTCTAAAGGAAATAAGTGGTATACGTCAATTCCCAAGTGAATCACTCCATGAGTACTGGGTGAGGTTCAAAAAGCTTGTGGAAACCTTCCCACACCACCAAATCCCTAACCAACTCTTGATTAAATACTTATATGAGGAGTTATTGGCTATGGAGAGAACTCTCATAGATGCCGCAAGTGGTGGTGCTCTTGTTGATAAAACTCATGCAGCAGCAAGAGATATCATAAGTAACAAGGCTAAAAACACACAAAAATTCCATAATCGACCACATGATCAACTCAAAAAATCCCAAGATAATCAATAAATTGAGCCGAATAAGATGACCGAGTGGATGAGTGAACATACAGGTCTTGTGCGACAACTAGTTGTGGCTACCAAATCTCCAACCTTTTCTTCTCCACAATCAATGTTTCATGGACCTGTCAAAAACTGTGGAATCTAAAACTCTCTATCTCATCCAACTGACACATGTCCACAAATTCAAGAGGATCAATATGATTCATTAGGACCAATGGAGCTCAATGCAGCATATGATCAGCGGAACACCAATCCTCAACTATCAGGTCAGTTTGTTAGAAACATCAATCAACCTCACGTTGATCCCTTCTCTTCTTCCTATAACCAAGTCCATAGTTATGGTAATCCTTTATCTCATCCTCCTCAATTCCCTCATCAACACCCAAACCAGTTTCAATATGGTCAAGGTTTTGGTAACTTCCAATAACCTTATCCTTTTCTTCCCCAACCTCAAAGGAACAATCCTCCTCTTGGATTCCATTATCCTAGTGAGCCTTCCCAATTCCAAAACCAATATAATCGCTTTCCCAAGAACTAAAATCAAGGTAATCCCATTTCGGGACAAGCCACTTCTTCTAAACAACCATGGGAATGTGCAGTGGAAGATCTTTCCTCCTTCACTCGTTCTAGCCTCAAGAACATTGAAACCCAAATTAGTCAACTGGCATCCCCCCTTAGTCAACAGCAACCATCTAATTCTTCCAAACTCCCAGCTCAACCATCACCCAACCCCAAGGGTAATTTAAGTGAAATTTCATTTAGATCGGGAAATAAAATTGATATGCCTCAAGATAAGTCCTCCAACCCTCCTTTGAATGTTGACCTAGAAAATGAAAAGAAAAGAAACTTGAAAAGGAATCTGAATCCATTACCTCACCTCCTTCCATTCCACTTAGGAACCCAATTCCTTTTCCTCAAGCTGTTTCTAAGCCAAAGAAGTCCTTTGATCCTGATCCTAAAATGCTCGACATGTTTAGACGTGTTGAAGTCAACATTCCCATCTTAGATTCCATAAAACAAATTCCTAAGTATGCCAAGTTTCTCAAGGAGTTGTGTACCAACAAGAGGAAACTTGGGACCTTTGAAAATGTTTCCACCCAGCAGTCCATACCCATTAAGTGCAAAGATCCAGGTACCTTTACGGTTCCCTGCCAAATTGGAAGTTCCAACTTTGATGATGCACTCATAGACCTAGGATCCTCAATTAATGTCATGCCCAAATCCATAATCTCCAACCTTGGTCTAGGTACCTTACATCCAACGGGTGTTGTCATTCAGTTATCCAATCAAAGCACAACCAGTCCTGAGGGAATAATTGAGGATTTCCTTGTCCGAGTCAATGATCTTATCTTCCCTGCTGATTTCTATGTCCTTGACATGTAAGGTGAGATGAACTCTTCTCGATCTCCCATAATTCTAGGAAGAACTTTCCCCATGACATCTAAAACCAAAATTGATGTCTATTCTGGAATCTTATCCATGGAATTTTGTGATCAACTGATCAAGTTCAATATTTTTCAATCCATGTGATGCCCATCAGAGAATGAATCTACATTCACTATCCATTCTTCTGAAACTCTCTCTGAGAGTGTGTTGAATTCCAATCTATCATGTTCTTCCTATTCTACTGATATAGGTGTTTGTGAATATTTCATCCTAATTAACCAATTCATAAATGGAGAAGTTGATGTTGACATTACAAATGCAGACTCCATTGATCTAAAGGATCTTGAAAACTCTTTGGAATCCCATATCACCCCTGACCTCCAATGCTCCAACTTGGATGGTAATGGGGGAAATGAACAAGCATGTTCATTTTTTGATTCAAATCTTAATATCCAACATATAACATTTCTTATCCATGTTTCTGAATATTCTGTTATATGTGATGTGAACCCTGAACCAATGTTTTTAAATTGTCCCGATGGTAGTGATGTTTGTGATATTTTCTCCCTAATTATTAAAGTGATCACTGGTGAGGTTGAAATTGACCATTCTTTGGCGAACAACATTGAAATAAAGGATATTGAAAATTGTATTCAGTCTTATGACTCCACTGATCCCCATTACTCTACATCAGTAAGTGATGAAATAAATGAGTCAAAAACAATTGGGATCTCATACTATGGTTTTGTGTTATCTGATCCTTACATAAATGAACCATCAGAATTGAGCCATCTTCCTGAATTTACAAGCATAGAAAACCAGAACATTGTGAATAATATCATTCCTCGGGTTGAAGACCAAAGCGAGGATAGAAATATTCTCTTTCCACCCCCATTGAATTGTAAGCACACCAACAAGGATGGGAAGAAATTATCCAATGAATCATCAGGAATCCCAAAGAAAAAGTTTTTATGGAAGCACACTGGAGTTGAGAAAATACAATGGCCACCATCAGACTATGGGTAGTCCAATGCAACTATCTAGCTGTAGACAAATAAATGCAGCACTTATTTGGAGGCAACCCGTGTTTTCTTTTACTCTTATGAAATTTTAATTTCTTTTTAGTTTTTCATTAGATGAATAATGAATTTTATTTTTCAGGGAACTTCCCACAGTCCTGGAACCACCTCGACTTTCATTGGATCCCCAACTTCGATACTCGACCCACCACTAGATGGAGATGGCAGCCCGCCAAATCCAAACCAGGGAACCTATTTCTCTTTAACTCTCTCTCTATCTCTTCCTCTCTCTACCTATTTATTCTTCTTCCTCTCTCTTTCATTTTTTTTACCACTATCTTTATCAAAACCTTAATTTTTCACTTTCTCTTTTGTGTCGGTGTATCTTTATTAAAAACTAAAAAAACCTAAAAAAACAAAACAAGAAAAATCATCATAACAAAATATATATATATATATATAATCAAGAGTCATGATTACTAACCTTCCAATTTTCAAATTTTGTCTAACCATTTTGGGGAGTCAAAACACATGTTTTCATCTTAAAAAGTTTTTATTTTCATCATGACTTTGGATAAAGAATTTTTTGTCAAAATTAAAAAAATTTGAGTGCTCACTTTTTGATTTGGAAAATACTTTTCCCAAACCATGAGGAACAAAATTTTCTTTCATGTCAAGGACACCTATGGCCATATTTTCAAAAAGTGTGTTTTCACCCCCATTTGTGAGTCTTTAGTTTGTGGACCTTCGAGCTGAATCTCCTACCTTAGTGTGCATTAATATGATAGAGGCATTTTCTGAACCACATGAGAATTATAATATCCAAATAGCCTATCATTTCACTCACATTAATCCTCCTTTTGAAAGCCCCTTCAAGCCTATGAAAACCTTTTCTTTGATAGCCACATTACAATCCCAATACCTTTTCCCGCCCAATATCAACATGGATTTTCATTGCATAATATTTTGAAATTTAAGTGTGGGGGGGAATGGATTTCATTGTTTTGGTACCATATTATTGATTTTCAACAAGTTATCATCTGCGTGAGGGCAATCATCCATTTTAGTGTGGGGTAGAGTTTGTCATTAAGTGAGTTTTGGGGAATGTAATGTACTCCCAGTTATGTAGTTTTGTAAATGTTATTGACAAGTGTTCAAAAAAATGATGAAAAAAAATCAAAAAAAATTGAAAAAAATGGGTTGTGTATTGGGTAGGTCAAAAATCACTCTTCCTCAACCTTTTATCTTGTTATAACTAGTATAATTAGTGTCGTGAGGATATCAAACATGGTTTGGAATATGAGTGTGAGATCTGTTTCAAGGTCAACTTTCGAAAAAACATAGAAAAAAATTGGAAAGCAAAAAAAAACGCTTGCGTTATATTCTTATGTCATTTGGAGAAGTTTTGTGGTTTTTAAATATTTCATCTTCTCATTAACTTCATATTTTCTTCCTCTATTGTGTCTTTCTTCACACAATCATTCCCTTGTAAATATGTGTTTTCATTTCCTTCCAAGTTTTATTTCAAAAAAATGTGTATTTCTTTTTCTATGTTGGTGTTTTACCCCCTTTTTCTATCTTTTGGATATCATCTTCCTACTGTCCCATAGCCACAGAAAAACCCCTTAAAAAGACCTCTTGATTCTTGTGCACTTTGGATAGGTATTGGAAGCTGAGAGATCTTTCAAACTCTAAGATTTTTACTTTTGGTTGGTGAAATACTGAACCTCCACAAATGAATTTTATCATCTTGAGATGTATGAGTTTTGAGTGTCCAAATTTTCCATTACTAAATTTGAGCATAAAAAATGAGTTAGTTTTGGAACATTTTTTCTGTAACAACTTGTGGTGGAATTCAAAATTGATGAGTGAAATAGTCGAAATCTCCCCTGATTGAAGAAAACAAAATTTTAATATTTGTTGGTGAGTGAAAATGATTTTGTCATGTTTTTATATTTTTTTCACATGAGGAAATGCACAAGATAAAGTGTGGGAGAGTTTATGTTGTTAATATTTTTATGTATTATTATATACTCTCTTTCCTGATTTTATATGAAATGTGCATAATTTGTGTGAAATATTAATGTTTTAATATTAAGTATAATTTTTGAGCATGTTTAGAAGTAGTCCAATTGAGTCAGTTTAATGTTTTAATAATAAATATCACTATACTGATCCAAATTGTGTGGTTCTTATTTTTTAGGATTCCCCTTTAAATATAAAACATTTCTTTATAAGGTACCATGAGCCAATTCTTCCATTTGTAGGGTCATATGGTCCTCACAAACAGGACCAAAGAATCTGTGAAGAAATTGGACTATTCATGAAGATTGATTTATAGGACTCAATATAGAAGTTAAAATTCCTTAATTCTCCTCAAACGTTCTAGGGAAAATGTATGAATTCTTGGATAAAAATTTCAAGTCCCAACTCCAAGAACAAGGGGTGCAACATATGCTTTGAAGTCCAGCCCACCATTCTGGCCGAGAAATAACATCAGTACAGTATTCGTAACATATCTCATGATTTAAGGATCCCATAAATCTGAGATTTTGAAGTGATAAAGAGGAGATATAGGTGGCATAATTTGTGTAAGAAATAATTTGGTTTTGAAGGCATATTCCTATTCAAAAACCTTTTCACATTTTGGACTTCAAAAAGACAAGATTGAAATGGACAGATTAAAATTGTTTAATAAAATGGTCATAAAGTTGGATACAGAGATCCAAATGACTCAAAATTTTGAGAGTAGTATTCCATCTTTATTATATAAAACTTTTAATAATGAGATATCCTGATATTCGGCTGTATGAATAGCCAACGTGGCGATTCAAGTGGAGGGACAGATTGGGAATGCAAACAGTCCACTCCTTGGGCTATAAATACTCCCCCCTTATCTCCTTGAAAGGGGGTGGAATTTCAGAAGAGAAGAGATCATATTGGAACGACCAAATCCTTGAAAAGGGCTTGGGAGGACCTTCCATACTCAAGTTTTCACTTGAGAGACCTTTCCTCCTCTCTTTGTTTTCTCTTACTTTCGTGTTCTTCGTTTTTGTAATCTTGTATATCTCTTTGTTTGTAATTATATTTTAATGATAGTTTCTTGTTCAATTTCTCTTATTCTCATCCAAATTATGTTATTTAATATTAATGTTATTAAAGTATTTTAAATTTAGTTAAATCCACTTCCCTTATTTTGCTTTCTCATTCAATCAAAAATCTGTTTTTAATTATCATCATTGTCCGTGTGTGTGAGTTCGATGTACCCCTCTTTTCTAATCCCTTTCTTTTTCTTATATTCTTAATTTATCATCATAATCATCATACCCAGAATATTAAACACCAAAATGTCTGAGTAAATATCTCATTGGGGTGAGTCAAAATTTATGTATGTTAAGTGATTGAGAGTATTTTCTCGATGAATATTCTTTAATTTAACATTGTGTATGTCGGACTTAACATGTCATGGATTAATGACTTGTTTTGTTTAAAGTGTGGTTTAAATGGATTATTAGAACCATAAATACACTACCATAAACAAGATCCGATTGATATTAGAACACTAAGTTATGTTAAGGCTTGGATTAAAGCCTCAACAATTAGTAATTCCAATCAACATTATCTTGTGAAGTGGGTGTTAAATTAAATGCAATATAAAGCAAAGATCAAGGATATCACATGCTTAACTTTATAATAATTAACTCACCCCAATATTTATAAATTTGTTAAATCAATTATAGTCAATAAATCATTTCAATTAAGCTCTGTAAACAAACCCACCTAATCAAAATACAATCAACTAAAAACAAACGACTATTAGAAAGTATCATCGCAGAGGATTCGACCCGAGTGTTGCTATACACATTCGCAGAGCACCGGAACTTTGACCGGTCGATAGGCGAAAATCGTCCACGTGTTTCAGTAAGCCCCAAAGTCTCAAGTCCTCCTAACCTGGGCCTCCTTTTCACGAGTGAGACCTAGTCCATGTTCCCTAACCTGGGCCTCCTTTTCAGGAATAAGCCCCGGTCTTAATTACTTTTGATTTGGGCTTCCTTATCAACAGTAAAACCCAATCATAAGTCCCCTATAATTTGGGAATCCTTCTTAGGAGTAATACCTAATCATAATTACCCTCTAATTTGGGCATCATTCTCAAAAGTAATCCCTAAGTTAAGTATCCAAATATCTATAAAGCACATATACCTTTATTGGCCTTGTTATCGGGTGTCTTCCCTGAAGTAAATACCAATCCTCATCTATCTGGGCAGTCATACATACATAAGCCCCACATTATTTCTTATGATTTCATCGTTCATGGCACAATCATTAGTTTTTACTGATACCTCTTGTTTCTCACACCGAGCATGACTCACGTGAGCTTAGAGCGTAAAAAGTAATTATGGAATCTTTCTTTAGGCCATCAATCATGCATAAACTCCATATTTCCGAACTAAATGGGTTCTGATTCCTTTTATAATAAGGATACGTAGGTATCCCATCTGCGGGTACGATCCCAACTCTGAAAATGATCCATGTCCTTCTGAATGCAATAAACTTCAAGTGCCCCACTGAGTGGCTTTAAAACTAGTATGGTTATCATAATGACCAAGAGATTTCTATATAATTTGTTGAAGGACACCATTGACTAAGAATCTATAACAAATACAGATGATTCTCTATCAATGGAGAACCTCAAATACATATAAAATATTCTTTAAATATCATACATATCAATAATTGATTGTCAGATCTAAAGGAAATCTCATTTTTATACTTGGTAATTTAATAAAGATTCACGAACATAACCCAAATCTATTAAGAGAGTCTCGGAGTAGACAATAATTCCCCCCAAAAAGGTGTGATGAGTCCGACCTCCCATCCTCTCGACCAATGAAAATTTTTAAGCCTCATCGGTCCACAACTAATGAGTACATACCTTTGGAAAGTATGTCTAAATGGATATAGAGTCATTGGATGTTTCCGGTTCTACAAATAAACCCGTTAGAAACCGATTGGAATGTTTGAACCTTAAACAAACAAGGTCATCCCCATTTCCAGAGGAAACAATATCTATGTCCATTTGCAGGATGCTAACATTACATATCCAAAGAACTATGTCCCACATTCTTGGTTTCAGGATTACACCAACTTCTCATCGGCCAATGTTTCTATTGGGGGCTCATTTGATAATGTTGGGACAGTAGAGAAATCTCATATTATGCATCTTATACCATGTGCTCCATATTTGAAGGCACACACACTCGAGCTGCATCCACACTACTATTCATTCATCTTATGAGATTCTTAGACAGATCAGTCCAAGGGTTGGAAGAAAAGTTGGGACTTTCGCTCAGGAGGAGGTGTAAACCCTGCATGGATGTGGGAATACTGGGTGAGAAAGACATGTGCTGAATTTGCAGATTATTTGAGAGTCGTTAGGATTTATGAGGTTGTCTGGGTTGGGTAATCCTATGTGTATATAAATGATGGTTTTGTGCCAAAAGTTTTAATTTGATGGAGTCCGGAGACCAATTCCTTCCATTTAACACATGGAGATGTAGGTATCAGCTTGTGGGATGTTTATAAGATTTATAGAGATCTAATCCTCGAATACAGGTATGATTTGTTTATTCCTCCCAAGGTGACATGGAATAACTCAGAGAAGATACCATATTTGGTTCATGAGTTGATGAAGATATTTAACAAACTCAAGAATTCAATCACCATGAAAACTCGCACCAGGAGGGATATTCATCTGGAGGAATGGATGGAAATATTTTTAATAAAGAAGGAGAAGGGTCCCACTTATACTCGTATGACTAGTTGCACAATGGAAGAGAAGAGAGGTACTCCTGACACCTTTTGGCCAACATTGGAGAAAGGAGAATTTGATAAATGGTGAAATGAAATCAACCCAAAAATTCCTGCAAAGACACATCTGGCAGGTTTCATAGCAATGTGGCTCAGAGTGTATTTATTATCTGTCTGAGACTCCAAAGGAGGTGTGAGGTTGGGAACATTTGTTATTGTAGCTAAGCTAGTGGGGAAAAGGTTGGTAGGGTTGGATACTCCTATTTTGGACAAGATTCATAGGATTTGCTACATATTTACCAAGGTAAGTATACCTTTAGAATAGAGGGACCATTCCAAGTTGTGTGGGGATGGATTGCTACTCACTTTAGAACTTATGTTTTACAAAGTGAAGTACAGGTTTTTGGAAGTTCTTTCTGACCGTCTGTTCAGGCAGTTTCTATTATTTCACCCTTGTCATTGTATGCATATGACAATAAATTTATATTGATCATGAATAAGTAATTCCATTTATTTTCTTATAGGAATACACTTACAGGGTGATTTGTTGATTATGGTACTGCCAGTTTGCAATTGAGGGCATATATGCTAGTTTTCAGAGATGGCGTGTTGGCCACCAGAATTGATGGAGAAATCATTTGTGAGGCCTATTCTCCTTATAGATTTTCATGTCAATTAAAATTTCTACAATTGAATATTGTATCCCCTCCCGTGCATGTCAGATTAGAGAAACACCCAATGGTTTCCTGATAACTATGGTTGTTGATATATGTAGAGAAGACTGGGGTAGTATTTAATTTACTCGTCACTGATACATTAAGAAGATTGACCATCTGGTATGCTGAAAATGGGTATCATCTTACTCTAAAGGGGTATTAAATCATGTTGTCCCTAGATTAGGGATAAAGAGAAGTATCACGAAGGAACCCTGTCGTTTGGAAGATAATTCTTCATCATCAGGGGCTGACCTACAAGAATCATAGGTTGGAGGTGACGAGGCTCAAAATTCACCAAAGGGACCTTGTTCTAGATATAATCCTCCTAATAGAATTAAAAGATACACTCCATCAATCCCTATTGAAGTCATATCACAGTGATCTGGTCGGCATCATTCTAAAGAGCGACAAGATCCATTTTCTAATCATTCATCTGTGACTATCGGTACTGGGAAGAAACTCAAGTCAAGGGTTGTAGGATCCTCCTCACAACTGTCTGACATAAATTATGAATATATAAGGCAAGAGGTTGTTCAAACATTGTAGAGTATATACTGTGATGCTAAGACCATGTGGATGGATCTATGGGAAGGACTGCATATCCAAGGAGTAGGGGATTTACGGGCTTCTTCTGACATTCTCTTTAAGGATCATCCCAATGAGTTTAGGACCTACATTCGAGAGCTGTAAATGATCATATATTCCACTAATGACTCAATTCCTACCACAAAGTGGGTGAAGGAAATTATAGATCATGGTACCACTGAAGTGATTAATCCTTCATTAGATGAAGAGTGGCGTGACTTTGTAGATCCCGAGGATGTAAGTTCCCTTTCTTTTGCGTCTTCTTCCATTTTAAAACTTTAATTCTAGTCAAAACATTGTTATGTTGGAGAAATATTATCTTAACTTATAGTTGGGTAAAAGAAAGAAAACTGAAGTTCCTTCACCATAATATATCCCTGGAGGCACTTCTCTTGGAGCTACCAGATCACCATGTGAATCGGGAGAAATATCTCTAGGCTAACAATCCATGGAGGAGGTAATAGAGAGGGTATTGGTATCTCTGATACCTATCTTTATTGATGATGATGTAAGCCCTAAAAAATGAAGAAGCAAAAGCACCGAAGAAATAAGACCATGGTTAAGCGCTTTCTTAGCAGTGGTAAGTCTCCAAAAAAATCATGAATTTTAGTCTTTATTTATGAAAAAATGTTTAAACCTTTTAAGATAACAAGGGATTCTTCTATTTCTTCTTTGAAAGAAACTATGGGTAAGATTGAAGGAGCCATAGAAGGTGTTGCTGAGCAAAAACAAATACTTTCAAATCTAGTGGTTCCTGAAGAGGCATTAAAGCCAAAGGAACTAACATCTATTCCTTGCACTGCTCTCATTCCTACTATCAGAGGAAAGGAAGATTCCGGTAAATCAATAATACTTCACAAGGCATCAAATGTAACAATAGATAACTTCCATTATGTGATACTTTTAGGTTCATCACATGCATCAAAACATTTTAAAATAACTAACATTGACCCTATAATTGTTTCAAAAGAAAATACTCGAGGTCAAAGGTTTTCAGAGGAAGGTTGTTAAGAAAACACGCTAAATGATCCCACGGGTGAGACAAACCTAGGATCTGATCATTGGATGAAATGATAAACCTTGGCATGTCTTTTGAAGACCTATTAGAACATTTTAAAATATCAAATTCTTTAGAAGATTTTGGAGTTCCCTGTATAGAATCAACTGGACGTGAGTTCTCATTATTCGTCCTGTTAATCTTCTTATCATTAACCTACTAACCATGGTTGATTGAAATACGTAGTTCCATCTAATGAAACTATTGCCGCAACGGTACTTGAATTAAGTGTTGATATTAATGTCAACCCCACCATTGCAGAGACATTGGCTCAGGTGGATCTTGAGATAGTAGGTCTTCTAGAGATTCACTCTGAAAATCCTGAGCATATTAAAGATTGCACTCTTCATCCAGATACATCGAACAAAATTGCTGCAATTGATAACATTGGGGAGGATTCTTCTCAAGTTTCTGGCCTACTATTAGTTAAGAGATATTGATATTGTGATTGTATTCACTTTTGTTATCTCTTGAATATAACCATAATTATTGATTCACTATATACGTCTATCAACATCAATGGCTGAGTCTGGAGGTGAAGCCTTAGCCTACACAACATTGAAAGGTGGAGAAACCATTTTTCAAGAAGGAATAGATCAGGGCACTTCTTTAAATGCATTAGTCCCAGAATATACCCCTCTTTAAGATAGTTATTCTGAATCGGACCCAGAACTACATAAGTCTATTCATCTTGCTCATTGCAAAGCATGAAAAAACATATGGAAGATAATATCTGGGATTTCCCTTGAGAAACTGCCTTCAATATTTCCATGACTTTCATATCTATTTATCACACTGGGATTTGGGGGTTTTTAATATCGTGAAATTCATATTGTGATGAAATTGATTATTCATAGGATGGAGAAAGAGAAAAAGCATCGACAAGACTAGATAAAAGTCAAACTATCAATCAATATTGAAGTGTTCCAAGCATCACTATCCCAAGATGAGGCTAATAATGATGAAAAGTTGAAGGGACTGAAGCAGATAATTAAATAAAATATTGTTCAGCAACTGCGCCTTTAACAGGAGTTAGATATCATTACAGGGGAGTTTGACCAGCTTCATATCTCATTAGGAGAAGTCCATAAGGATGGTGCAAATGCCATTGCAGATTCTAGATAATCACCTCATCATACTGAATAGAGAGAGGCTGGTCAAATAGAAAAACTTCAGCAAGCAGTTGATGGGGCTGAAGAGTCTGTCAAACAAATGAAGACCTATGTAGAATGTCTTTTGTAATTTCTGAGAGAGAGGATCCAATTTTTGGATGCTCTTCTATAAAAATTTTCATAAATGAAAAGTATTTTGTCTTTAATCATTTGTGTTTTCACTTTCGCTAACTTATTTTGTTCCTACCTAGGCCATTGGGCCTAGTAAGCATAGTTTGATTTTTTCTAGGGTTATATGGACAACCCCCCAAACATTATATATTTTTACTTTTTTATTACTCAATATTACATAAATCAAAAAAAATGTACGTTTAGTGATCTAGGACTTGACTTTGGTTCAGAGTTCCCTTCACAGTTTCTCAATCTGGTGAGTACCAAGTCCTTTGTTATTTGGAAGTTTAGAGTCATGGATGTTGGACTATAATGGGCTAATATTTAGGGTCCAATATCTTTGACCATAAACTTTGAATTAGATCCCAAAAAAACTCTATGGCTAAGAATTGCTTTAATATTCTTCAAATATTTCCAAAGGGAATCTTGAGCCATGATTTTTATGGTCCTCAAATTTAAAACATGTATCAATATAAGGGGTGTATTTTCTGAGAACAATGTTACCATTACTTGAAAAACCCATTATGGGGGTTGTGTTATGCAGGTCCCACTAGGGAATATGCTACGTAGCAAAATAGTGGCATCTATTGATTGACAAGCCTGCTATGTAGGAAACTTATGCAAGGCCGCATAAGGGTACGTGCCGCATAGTCAAGAAAAAGATATATTTGAAGTTTATCATTTTGTTGTTGATAGATAGGGGAAAATATTATTTTGGTGACTCAAGACCACAATTGGTGGTTTTTCCAAGGAAAGGAATTTTAAGAATGAAAAAGGGGTTATTATAGACCGACATAAGTCATGAATAGGAAAACCATTTCTATAAAAATTTGGTGTATGAGTAATGGTTAAAATTTATTAGAAAGGGGAATTTATGACATCATATTGTGCAGTTTTAATCATGCAGTTTGGACATTGTACTATGCAGTTTTAACTCATGCAGTGAGGACATTGGTATTGTGCAGTTTTAAGTCATGCAGTGAGGAAATTGTGTGGATTTAATTTAAGGTCTTTAGCTCTGAACAAAGGTATGAGAATCTCCATTTTTCTTGATAATTTGTTTAGAAACATACTATCATATTCAGGTATGGAAGGGAAAATTGTACACTGTGATTTGTGAATTTCTAAAATCAATGATTGATACGACAAAATGGTTAAAAGCATTAGATGAAGTCTTTTCCAAGAACAAAGTTACCATTACTTGAAAAAACCATTATAGGTGATGTATTATTCAGGTCCAACTAGGGCATATGATACATAGAAAATAGTAGCATCTTTTGACTAACAGGGCTGTTATGTAGGCAACTTATGCAAGGCCACCTAAGGGAATGTGCTGCATAGTCAAGAAAAAGAGATCTCAAATATCTGACATTCTAGTGCTAAAAGTCAAAGAAATTTTATGGAAATTCAGATTTTCCAAAGCATGGAGTTTGGTTTATGGAGAAAGGTACATGAATATAGAAAGGGTATTTTCAAATAAGATTGCCAAATAATCGGAGGAATATGACTTTTATGAAGGTCTGGCCCAAATGTAAGAGGTATGGTGTCTATAGTTTTAGGTCATATGACTAGGACCAGAAATGGAAAAAATATATAATATGTGGCCAAGAGATTTCAAGGTTATTTCATATTGTATTGAACACATGGTGAGGGAAATGTGTAAACTATGGTCTTGAAGACTTTCAGATTGTGAGAAAGATAAAGGGACAAGTATACTTGAGTGACTGTTTTAAAATACAGATTCTTGTATATTGTCATCAAAGATTAAAGGTGACAAAGATACTATAACCAAGAATGAAGTTACCATTATTTGAAAAACCTATTATGGGGTCTGTATTATGCAGGGCCAACTAGGGAATATATTGCATATCCAAATATTGGCATCTTTTGACTGACAGACCTGTTATGTAGGCAACTTATGCAAGGTCGCCTAAGGGCAGGAAATTCACTGTCAGGCAAAAGAGTTCCTAAATATTAGAAACTCTATCACTAGAAACCATAAGAAAGATTATGAAGATCGATAAATATTCAAGATTAGGAGTGTGAAATATAGAATGGGTTATTCCCAATGCATATGAAAAATGTTTAAATCAATATTGACCATGAGGTTTATGTCCTTTGCATAGATCTGACTCATATGTAAAATGGAGACTTTCTTTATTTCCACTGGATTAATATAGTGATGTGTAGTTTAATGTCATCCAACAAGGACATTATACGATGAAGTTTTAAGTCATGATGTTAAGACATTAATAACCCTAAAATAAATTAAGACACTTTATTTATATAAAGAACCTTTTTACCCAACTCATAAGCCCATGTGAGCTATGCTCGATGTGAGAAACAAGGAGTAGTAATGTTTTATTCTATAATATAAAGGTGACACAGGTGAAGAATATGGGTGTTATACTTCCATGCTATTTAAAGTCATTCAGTAAGGATGAAGATGAATCGATGTGAAATGAAATACATATTGTAACTAGATTAAAGGATAAAACCCAAGTGTCACTATGTGTCTTACTGGGGAAAGAATCAAGTCATACATAGTTATTAAAACATTCCTTATGCAGATTTGATTCTTATACAAGAAATAAAAGGGTTTTTTATCGTGGATCGGCCTAGTATTAGAGATCTAAGTATCTCTACATATCTCAAAATAGATGAGAATCAAGCTGTATGTAGTTATTTAAATAATCGTTCCTCGCGCTAATCGAGTTTGACATGAAGAATAGGGGATTTTGACACATTCTAAGAGAATGGTAAATTATAAGACATAAAATGGTATAAGGACCAAATCATATATCCTAAGGAAACACTCTTTATAGATCTGATTCATATACAGGAGGAGAAAAGAAAATAAGAATATTTTGTTATTGTGGATGGGCCCAAACTTGGAGATTTAGGCATCTCTATGTATCTCATTGGAAAATGAGAATCATGCCATATGTAGTTCTTGAAATTAGGTCTCTATACAGATTTGACTTAGACATAGGAAATAGAGGGACTCATGTACTACTAAAGAGTATTGATGATGTCAATCATGTTTTCTTATGGAATCTTCTAATGTCAAATAATGAGAACGTTATTTGTACAAATGATGTCATGCAGTTCAACATCATGCGACAAGGGAGAATATGCTATATATTTTAACATCATTCAACATAGATGCTTATGGTTATTATGCAATTTAATGTATTGAAAATAGGAAATGGGGGATTTTTAGTTTTATGTCTTGCAGCAAGGACATGGTACTGTGCAGTTTAAAGTCTTGAAGTGAGAAACATATGTATAATTACACAAAGTATTTCTTAAATAATATCGCATTGGTTGGAGTTGTAATAAGATCTCCATCCATTGAGATTAAGGCATAAGATCCATTTGAATAGAACTTATGTATGGAATAATTTCCATCCCACTTTGGATCAAGTTTTGGAGGTTTCTTTCCTGGTATCATTGGGGTCCTAAGGAACAACCCCAATTCTCCATGAAGAAATTAATGGAGGTGGACTTTTTTGTTAAAATCTCGCGCTATTATGTTCTGATAGACTTATAGATGATTACAAGTATGCAATATTTTCATGTCTAATCATTCCAAATCAATGAAACATTTTTGAGACATCTCATCTATAGACAACTGATCACAGATTGAAACTCTAAGTGAAGGAAATTGCATTTCAATCGGAAAAACTATTTCGTTTCCATATACCAATGAATAAGGAGTTTCTTGGGTAGCAGTATGGGTAGTTTTACGATAATCCCATAAATAATTCAAAAGTTTATTTGGACATGATTTCATATCTTTATCCACCATCTTCTAGAGTATATTTGATGGGGTCTTATTAAAGGCCTATATCTGTCCATTCTCCACCGCATGATAGCGAGATGAATGGTTGGATTTGATATTATGTTCCTGATATAAATATTTTACTTCAGCAGAACAAAAATTGGTACCATTTTCCATTAATATAGTATGAGGGACACCAAATCTAGTGATGATGTTAGCTTTGAAAAAACTAACAATTATTTTAGCTCCAAATTCTTTGAGAGTGTATTGCCTCATCCCATTTAGAGAACAAGTCAGTAGCAGTGAGAATATACTTGAACTACTTAGTCGTGGCTGGAGGATAAGGCCATACTATATCCATTCTCCATGTGGAAAATGGCCAAGAGTATTTAGCTGTATGTAGAAACTCTGGGGGTTGATGAATGAAGTTGGCATGCACTTGGTAGGGATGACATTTTTTAGTGAAATATATACAATCCTGTGTCATTAAAGGCCAAAAGTATCCAAGACTTCGGATCTGATTAGAGAGCATGTGCCCAGACTGGTTGGAACCACAAACTCTTGAATGTACTGTTATCATGACACATGCAGTCTCTTCTCCATCCATACATCTAAAGAGGATTCCATCAAATCCTCACTTATAGAGAATATTTTGGTGGTCTGGACTATCATAAAGAGTGAAATTGGATGTTCGTCATCAGATATGTTCTTTTTCATCCCTATCTGGTGGAAGTATCCCATTTTGAATATATTCCATGATAGATGTTCTCCATCTCGTGGTATGACCATATGGTTTAGAAATATTGCTAATTTCATTAATTTTCTCCATTTTGGTTTGAACAAAAGGTGAGACAACATGACGATGGGCTATGCTGATGCCAGTTTCATCCCAATTTGGATCTTCCAAGGCTGTAGTTGCATTAGCAAGTGCATCTGCTTGATCATTTTCTGATCGTGGGACATAAGACAATGTCATATCTGAGGTAAATTCAGCCATTAACCCACTGACGTAATCACAAAAGGTAATTAACTCTTTTTTTATAGAATATTCCCCATTAATTTGTTTTATTACCAATTATGAATCAAATTTCACCCTTAAATGATCCATTTTCACTTGAAGGGCCAATTCCAAACCTGCGATGAGAGCCTGATATTCTGCCTCATTGTTGGTACCACCTTCTGACAATAGGAAGGAATAAGGCAATACTTCCTTTTATGGGGAAATAAAGACAATTACTAACCCAAATTTGTTTAGTTTAGGGTTTTCCATTCTCTTCCATTTTAGACTTATGGATGCACCGTCATAATACATTTCCCATGTTTGGGAATTATCTTCAATAGAGAAAACAACTTCATCATAAATTTCAATATTAAATGATGTATCTTCCACAGATGGATTCTCAACAAGGAAGTCAGTCAGAGCTTGGCCTTTTATTGCCTTTTGAGGCACAAACTGAATATAAAACAATTTCAAAATAACCGCACACCATTCCAAATTTCCTGTAAGAATAGGAAAACTAAGGATAGAATTAATAGGATTATTGAGAGAAACCAATTGGACTTTATGATTTTACAGGTAGTGTCTCAATTTCTGAACTGCAAAGATTAATTCCCGGCAGCACTTTTCAATACTTGAGTATCGTGTTTCTGCATCAAGCATAATTCTACTGAGATAGTAATGGTTGTTTTCATTCCCATCATCATTCTTTTGGGCAAGAAAGGCACTTAGAGATCGCTCTAAAGCGGTCATTTAGAGAATAAGTGGTCTTACTTCAAAAGGTGGCATTAATACTGGTGGACTAAAGAGATATTTCTTGAGGGTATCAAATTTTTCTTGGCAATCTTTAGTCCATTGGAAGGTGACTCCCTTCTTCATTAATCTGGTGAAGGGTAAACAATTTCCTACCAAATTGGATATAAAGCACTGAATATAGGCCAAGTGTCCTTGGATTCCTCTTAATTCTTTTAAATTTTGAGTAGGTTACATAGCAAGGATTGATTTTGTTTTCTTAGGATCAACTTCAATACCATGATGGTGTACAATTAAGCCAAGGAACTTTCCTGAGGTTACCTTGAAAGCACATTTCAAGGGGTTCATCTTCAAATAGTGTTGATTAAGATTATACAATATGGTTTCCAAATAAACCAAGTGATTGGAACGTTTTCTGGATTTGACCACCAAATCATCCACATAACATTCAAAAAATTTCCCTAAGAAGGGTTTGAAGATATGGTGCATCGAACGTTGGTATGTTCCACCTGCATTCTTTAAGCCAAACGGCATTACCAGATATCAAAACACACCTTAAGAGGATATGAAGGCTATAGACTCTTCATTCTCTAGAGCCATATGGATTTGATTATATCCAAAGTAACCATCGATGAAGGAAAGAGCTTCATAGCTACCCGTTTAATCAATTAGAAGTTTTGTAATCAGAAGTAGAAAATCATCTTTTGGGCAATGCCGATTAAGATCTCTGAAATCAATGCAAACTCTAATTTTCCCATTCTTATTTTTCACTAGGACAATGTTGGACAACTATTTAGTATATTGAACTTCTCTAACAAAGCTATCCTTTATAAGCTTATCAAATTCAACTTCAATTTTAGAGGCATGGGTTGGGTGTGCTCTTATTGCTGCCTACTTGAATCCACGACATTCTTCTGAAAAACCTAAATGATGGGTGGCTACATCAGGATTGAGACC